>CM073593.1:53980000-55180000 GCA_037074705.1 Zhengitettix transpicula | reverse complement strand
TTATTTTCAGTATTTTACGCAGGGGATTTCTATGATCAAGAGTTCATTAAATGTATATTATAACAATAAATATAGATTTGGAATAATATTTAATATTTTATCTCATCACGTATAGCAGAAAACGCAACAAATTTCTTGTAAGAAGAAAGATAGTTCATAGACCTCATGACCTTAATGGTTCGTGCGACTATAAATAAGGAGTAATATGTCTGCAGATTGTAAAATTATAACCAAAATACGTAGGCTGCATTACTAAAAATATAATGTAAACATATTTTACTGTATGTTGAGTACTACTCAATTACTTAATTTGATTTTTTTTTAAATATATATAATATAGCAATCTTGATAAAATAATATAAAAAATAAAATTCGTTTTTGGTTGAATTTTCCCATTAACAACCATGTCTAGTTTCCTTTCACCATTTACATTATCCTGCGTTGGATTCATCCACGTTCACAGAGGAGCATTAAGCAATAGGCATTTCCCTTTTATGACGTATATAATCTAATTTTATTTCTTTGAAGAACTTGGATCAATATGAGTCTCTCTCTACTCATCCGTTCTTCCAAGAACTGTCCCATTAGTCACCATGCCGGGTGCCTTCTCCAGCATCACACTTCAAATCTCATTTCCTTTACTCGTTGTAGCAGTTCTTTCCAGTCTACTGATAACTATTATGTAATGAAAAATAGATCTTCAATTAAATTAGAAAAAAAACAGCCAAAAAGTTTTTTATAAGGAGGCAAGAAAATGTGTGTTTGCTTTTCTCCCTTGGAACCTAACGTGTTTTAAAATAAATGAATCTGAAAATACTAAAAGCAACACATTGAAATTTATACAAAAAATTAACAAATTACAATATCTCTGAAATTGTTTGAATACCATAATATCAACTGCCTTAAATAAATGATATTGTTTTTAATAAAAAAGTATAGTTTATAACAGATATTTAAATTAATTTAATTAAAGCGACGTTACTAGTAAAGCCAACTAATAAATAATGCTTTAAATAAATTTCAAGGTTAAAATAAAGTTACGATAGTCATTGTAAAATATAAGGAAAAGTTGCTAACATCACCGAAACTTCAAAGAAAACTGTTGCCCAAGTTAAATCACAATTTGGTGTCCGAACGTCGGTGACGTGCAGGAATAGGAGCAACTCCACCAAACTCCAGATCATCGGTATCCAGTCTGGCCGTGGGCAAATTGGGCTGCCGAACATCAGAAGATGTAATTAGGCGACTTATAATTCGGATCTGAAATAAGTTTCCAATCTCCAAATAGGAATTACAACTACAATCTCCACGGAGAATAGGCTACAGCTCAGCCAAATTGCATTCAATAAAATATGTATAAACGACTACCTCAGTCAAAAATATATATTTAGATCTACAAACGGCGAATAAATTCTTGGCAGTAGCTGATGCGGTAAACCAAATGTAAAATTATCTCAGCTAACCGCATACATATAAAATTTAATCCTTGTCTCCTTTTTCACAATTTGTTAACTGAAGTACTAAAACTAGAACAGGGGTTCATTGACCTAAACAGGACTTTGACCTCAATAAATATATGGCCTTGAGGTTAATTTAATGTGATAAATAAGTTGAAGAGGTGTTTAGGGCGAGTTGAAAATTGAATAAAGTATTAAAGAGAAGACGTAGTCTCGGACTTAGAGTAGAAGAGCATAGTAATACGTAATAGTACTAATGGCATGAAAGGCATATGAGCATAAGTTGAGTTAATCAACTCATTTATCTGAAACCATACCTATATTCGAAATCATTACAGCTTATTTATTTATACTCTCTACAACTTACGTAAATTTATGTACAGTTAATAAAATTTTTTATTACGTTCTTATTTATTATGAGATGATTAACTGTTTGTTGTGAGCCAACTGCTGCCAGTCATTGTACAGACGAATCGATCACGAACCCCTGACAGTTTTCTGCTAATCTTTATTTGATACTGTGCGTCTTCTTGGGGGCTGAACATTAAAAGATCATTGCTGCTGTGAATTCACGGAATGAACTAGAGGTTAAACGCATTCCTGTGGTTAAAGTGGCAGTGACCTTCCGAGGTGGCGTCCTGCTAAGAGAAAAAGTTACAGCACATGCTCGTGACAGTAATTCGAAATATTATCGTTTTGACGGGAAAATTTCATATCGATATTAGATCTTCTATTCACTCACGTGAACTCATTATATATTTTTTATATATAAAACGTCTGAAAACTTCATTAAATTATTACTTAATATATTTATTTCACCATTTTTATTAATCAAAATCGAATCAATATTTGAATGTTAGATAAACCTTTATTTTCATTTATCAGTTTTATAATATTAGATGTTTGATGTGGTTTAATGAAAATTAAGGAAACTAAACTTTCGAGTTACGGATAGTTACTTATTTTTATGTTATTTATGTTGGAGAAAGAAAAATATTTGAAAGGCTTTTATGGTAGAATTAACGAAGTACGTCATTATAATTCCAGCATAAATACAGAGGAATTTTTATTTCGAAAATAAGAGGAACAAGCAAACAAAATGTAAGTTGTAAAAATTAGTGGTGTAACTATAGCCTATATCATTTCATCAGACGAAATGTTAAAATATTTCATTGAATACTGAAAAGTAAAATATAATAATATGAAGGAACAAATAAATAAATAGTTTTATTTTTATATCTCTTAATATTAAACAAAACGAATGTCAGGGGTGTATTGTTGGCCTTTCGTTGAACACAAAATTTATGGAATGCAAGGAAGCGACATTATGGTTATTGTAAAAAACGTAAAATATTATGTGCAGGTGTTTATCACAATATGGGCTCCTGACAACGGTGGCGCGCATAAATGGCAGACAACCACATAGCTCAAATATATTTGATCCAATCTGATCGTCTGCTAATTAAGCTGTCGAACAACTAAATCTGTAAAACGATAATTTGTAATTCCGTTCTCCCAGGGATAATTCCATTAAAGCATGTAAACGATTCCCTCAGTCAATAACACGTTGCTTCATTGTCCTCTAAACGAAAAGTAATGCACTTCTTGGCAAGAGCTGAGGAAGTAAAGTACTGCCAAGCTTCAAAAAATTCTATTCCTCCCAATATGAATAAAAATAAATTTTATAAACTACGGTTTTGGAATCATTATAATATTTTTAAATTGTTTCGCTTATTCAATTACGTAAAGATCTTCTTATGTATTACGTTATTACCATCTAGATGAACATAATTTTCGGAAATATTTATTTATGGGCCGTTAATGTTGCTTCTTCTGTCGTAAGTTTGGATCATCCGTCCTTTGGGGTTTAAAGGACGAGGCCGATTAGAGTGAACAAGCCTCATAGGTGAATACATTTACTCTTCTGTTCGTCACAGTTGCACCTCTCTCTCCTTGTCTTCTTTATCAATTTTCTTCCTAACCGTTTAGCGTCATAATTCTGTTTCCTATTCTTTGCCTGTTTGATTGCTACTAATGGTTAATCCAGCGATTGGAGATTGTAATGCGAGAGTGTGCGTGGTCTGTCAGTCACACTGAAGTTGCTGGTAGCTTGGGGTGCGGGGGAGGTTAACACCTGCGAGCTCAGGCTGCAGAGGGAGACGTGGGAATCTGTCGCCGCTCTATTGTCCGGCCACTTCTGAAGCACCGACCATCCCCTTTAAAAAATCATTCCTCGCAGCTCTGACAGTTATGTCTAAACTTAAAAGTCAAATATTTTAGAGCGGGGTCCCAGTGGTGGGTCCGAATTCCTGCGCCGGCCGCGGCCCCCTGGGCCTCTAATTCACAGCTCCGCCTTCGCCTTACCGCATAAATAACCAGTGCCGCTCGGGATTATGCCTTGTATGCAGGGCAACCCCTGTAAAGGGCAGAATGGTCGCCTCTGCAGTTGGCGCAGGTCTTCTTGCCGCCCGCCTCCAACTTGCAGTTGGCCACAGCGTGATGCGCCGGCCATCACGCTGTGGCCAACTGCAAGTTGGAGGCGGGCGGCAAGAAGACCTGCGCCAACTGCAGAGGCGACCATTCTGCCCTTTACAGGGGTTGCCCTGCATACAAGGCAGAGCTGCAACGGAGGAAGGAGGCCTTGCGCAAAGGCCAAGCTCCTCTGCCAGCTTACCAGGCTGCTAAAACCGCCCCCTCAGCCTCCGCTGTCCGACCCCCCCCGACAGTTGTCTCCAGCGGACGGTCCTTCGCCGCAGCCGTGGCAAAAACCACAACACTGCCTGAGTCCGTGCAGGCCCCTGCGCCTTCTGCGCAGCCCAGTACACCTGCTCAGGTCCCAGAGCAGGCACCCTCCGCAACACCACTGGAACAGCCAGCCTCAACATTAAAAACACAAGCTGTTCCACCCACACGGCTGTTCAAGAGCCAAAAACACAAGAAGGCCGGCAAGCCCAAAAACAAAAAATCTGCCGCGCCTTCTGCAAACACCAAACCCGCCAAGGAAGGCCGTCCCCAGCCAACCAAGGCCCCCACACACACAAAGCAGAAGCCATCCGCTACTGCTTTGCCTGCCCCCACACAGGCCGCTGTCCCATCGGACAAAAGTAATAGGCAGACCACAGACGACCCTATGGCTGCTCTAGTCAAATCCCTAATATCCAAAATCCTGGAAACCATGCTCCCTCAAATCACCTCCGCCATCCTCGCCGCTGTCCAGGGACAGCTATCCAATTTCTTACCGTCTCTAACCAACCTCCATGGCTAGACAGCACATGGGCCGAGACACGCGTATCCTTTTCTGGAACGCATGCGGCCTGAAAAACAAAAGGGTCGAACTGGCCGCGTTCATGACGCAACATGCCGTAGGCATCGCGCTAGTGAACGAAACACACCTTATCCCCGCGGATAAGATTCACTTTACACAACACGCAGTTTACCGCTCCGACAGACAAGACGGTCGCAGAGCCGGAGGAACTGCAATCATAGTAAAACAAGACATCGCCCATTCGCTTGTACCACTTCCACGATTAAACAAGCTTGAAGCCACAGCTGTTAGAATCCAGTTAAATGGAGCATACACTACACTCGTAGCCGTCTACAATAAACCAGGCAGGCCCCCAATAGATGTTAGAGACATAGACCGGCTACTTAACATCTCGGGAAGGGTAATAGTAGCTGGGGATCTAAACAGTAAACACCCATTATGGAACAGTAGACGCACCAACCCCAGCGGTAAGGCACTACACGCTCACTCACAAACACATAATTACATCGTCCTAGGACCACGTGAGGCAACTTACGTGCCCGAAAGACGAAACGCACAGCCAGATGTCCTGGACATAGCCCTCATCAAGGGCGTCACAGACACTCTTGACCTCACGGTCATACAGGACCTGTCTTCAGACCATTACCCTGTACTCATTAGTAACACAGGCACTATACAGCACAGAGACAAGCGCGTCATGTTCAACTATAGGAAGGCCAACTGGAATTTATTCCGGGAAGCCCTCGATAGAAACATGAACCACACGGACAACATCCACACCGCGGCGGAAATAGACCAGTCTGTTCAGTCCCTCACCGCTGCCATACAGGACGCGATATCCGAAGTTATACCAACGGTAACTCCACACCAACACAGGACGGTGCTCCCTGATAGCATAAAGGAGTTAATCACCCTAAGGAATAGACTTAGAAGGTATTGGCAGCGAACTAGGTTGCAAATATACAAAACCCATATGAACAGACTTAGAGACATCATTAGAGAACACATCAAAACACACCGAAGCATGGAGTGGGACAAGCTCCTAGCCAGCTTCGACACCTCCACACGCTCCACGTGGCAGATGGCGAGACATTTTACACGGGAGGCATACCAAATTCCAACGCTCCACGGACCAGCAGGGCACGCTTACTCCGACTCGGAGAAGGCTGAACTGCTGGCCGACACGCTAGAGGCCACATTCCAACCGAATGACGATCCCTCAGATCCGATATTCACACTTGAAACGGACCAGGTTGTGAAACAGCTGTTAGCCCAAGAAGCCGCCGAGCCTCTACGGCACACAAACATAGGTGAAATACGGTGGGCTATACAGCGAACACATCCCAGTAAGGCGCCTGGCCCGGATGGCATTCAAAATCGAGTGCTCAAACAGCTCTCCCTCCGAGCACTCGAGCAGATCACAGACATCACGAATGCCATCTTCCGAACGCAACACTTCCCGGACACCTGGAAACAGGGGAAGGTACTGACCTTCCGAAAACCCGGGAAAGACCACACACTTCCGACCAACTACAGGCCCATAACTTTACTTTGCTCGCTAGGTAAAGTGGTCGAGAAGGTAATGCTGCGCAGGATCACAGAACACTGCACAGAAAACGATCTCCTAAGGCCGGAGCAATTTGGCTTTAGGAATCAACACTCCACAACACTCCAACTACTACGAGTAGTTGAACACATAACAAGAGGGTACAACCTGGCAAGGTCTACGGCAGCCGTTTTCCTCGATGTGGAAAAGGCTTTCGATAAGATTTGGCACAACGGCCTGATAAGACGGCTCAATGACTGTAGGTTCCCACTCGCACTCATACGGCTGCTCCACTCTTACCTATCACGTAGGACATTCTTCGTGGATGTCAACACATCACAGTCCACAGTAAGGGGAATACATGCAGGAGTGCCTCAAGGAAGTATCATAGGGCCA
The DNA here is from genome assembly GCA_037074705.1 of Zhengitettix transpicula. Lineage (NCBI taxonomy): Eukaryota > Metazoa > Arthropoda > Insecta > Orthoptera > Tetrigidae > Zhengitettix > Zhengitettix transpicula. The sequence continues at coordinate 55,173,336 of CM073593.1, read as the reverse complement.
GTCCTACATAACATCTACATTAACGATGTCCCCACAACACCTGAAACCCAGGTAGCCATATTCGCCGACGACACAGCCATCTTTGCTCAGTCGAGGATACCATCGGCACTTAATCGTAAATTACAACGCGCACTCAACGCACTCGAACCATGGTTAACACGATGGCGAATTAAGATTAACGTTGGTAAATGCGAGGCACTCCTACTTACACGTAGGGCACGACACGCACGCCTACATAAAGACTGTCGTCCACTCACACTCCACAAGCGCCCGATTCAATTCCGAGACACGGTTAAATACCTTGGAGTCTCATTTGATCCGGCCCTGACATGGAGACTCCATACCACTAACATCGTTCGAAAAGCAACCATTAGACTGATACAGCTCTACCCATTGCTTAACAGAACAAGCACCCTCAACACATCCACAGCCCGCGCTCTATACTTAACACTCATACGGCCAATCCTGACGTATGCTGGACCAGTGTGGGGCTATGCAGCCAAGTCACATCTTCGTAGCCTCCAGGTTTTACAAAACAAGGTCCTTAAAATCATCGCCAAGGCACCTTGGAGGGCACGAACTAAAGACGTCCACCGCGAATTAAACATTCTGCCATTAATGGACGTTATCAGAGAACATGCTGAACGCCTGTACAGCAAGACACAATTCTCACACAACACTATCATAAGGCGACTGGGCAATTATGACCACACCCGCGTCACTAAACACAAACGCCCAAAACATCTCCTCCTCCCCCCCGAACCCCCATGATCGGCTCATAACGATTTACTGACCACGCTTGCTTACGGTTTTTACAGGACGTGTGCGGAGATCCGGACTCCTCGACGAGAAGAGGATCGACGTGCATGATACCCGCAACCAACTACTAACTTATTCCTACCAACAAAACCATGTGCATGTTGCTGTCGCACAAGAGCAGTATTCTAGCTCATTGTGCCCTTCAACCCATCTAACTATCGCTGAGGTTTTTTTTTCCCGGTAAGGAGACCCTTCAGGTTGAATTATTGGCACTTTTTTCCCTCAGCCCTACGCTCTTCATTCTGTCTCTCTCACAAACTATCTCCGTGAATGACCGTATTAAAGGGTATTATGCCCTCAGGTGCGGATCAAACACAAGTTCCCAATCCTTGTGTTCCAAGTTAGTTTACTAACAGCACGTGCAGAGGGGGTGTAGAAAGTGGTAGACCCCCATGCTTGGCCGTGCGTGCTTTCTAGGGGGCACGGCCTTTAAGGGCCTTTGGCCCAAAAAAAAAAAAAAAAAAAAAAAAAAAAAAAGGGATTATGAGATCCCCGTACGTGAGAATGCGCGTCGAATTATCACCCTGGTTACCAATTAATCAGGCGTACATTTGAGACTTCAACGCTTGCCAAATTTGGTTTCATCAGCTCACACGTTCTCATCCTAACCATACAACCTTCTCCGTCACTACCGCGAAAGAATTCGTGTATTTACAATTTAGATGCTGTACCTTTATGATACACAAATTCATTCCTAATCGCCAGTATTTTACTCACGACCTCAATTAGATTCATTTCACTAATATTTGCAAGAACTTATCCAAACTATACTTTGAAGTTATAACACTTAAATACTTTAAAATCATATTATTTTTATATATTATTAGCCATTATATTCTAACTATAATTTATTTAATATAGCTCCTGATACATTCCCATAAAGTTCATTGTAAAAAACAAAATATAGCTTACGACTATACAGTTTAACAAAAATAATTCTGAATTTTAAATAACAACGTTTCGGTACATATTTGTACCTTCTTCAGGTTGTGACTTTATTTCCTCTGCCAAAAGATTTAAAACTTTGAAACATGTTTCGTAATTAATAAATAAGATCAATCCACATCGTTGCTCTAACGCCACCGAGACAGGAGTGAATCTTTTTTTTAAGTCAACAGAAAAAAGTATTATTTCTGACATAAAAATTATAATATAATAAAAGTAAGAAACAGTAAAAAAAATTCTCAATTTTAAATTCTGGCTGTGGTAAATAATTTGAGTATTGTAACTGAGAATCAAAATAACCAATTGATTGATTGATGACGAAAGTCACGCTTCAAAAATGCGTATACTAAAGCCCTGAGACGGATTAGAAGATTGAAGCTTACTTTTTTATACTAATCATTGATGAATTAAAAAATAATAATGTAAGCATAACTTTAAAATGAAAAAAATTACGTCTGAATGAAAATTAATAATAAGAAAGATAGCCAAATACAGACAAAATAAGTGATAATATATCACTTATTTTCTCTGTATTTGGCTGTCTTTATTTTCTGATCAGCGGATCACCTTCTCTTTCGTTTTTTTATTCCATATCTAAAGGTTTCATAGTTTTTGAGGTTGCCTCCGGTCATGAATTATCGACATATGAACTGATTAAACGATAAAGAAAACTACGAAGAAGCTACTATGTTCGGTAATAACATTAAATATATAATCAAAAATAAGAAACAAGATTATATGGCTTATATTGACATTGAGGGTCAAAATATCCCGTCGGAGTTTGGTGATGAAAGTCACGCTTCAGAAAATGTAAAGAAAACTAAGGTAAATTAGTAATATAAAGTAATATCATCAAACATCGAAACATGTTAAAATTTAGTAAGTTCTTATGTATTTCTGCTGAATTTAACATTTTAGATCGGACCAGTGAGTTTGAGAATCCCACGTGAATTTAGCGTTCGTAACGACGTGAATAAACGAGGGGTATTGGGGGTGTTAACAAAGCCCCACAGCAAGGCGGTTTCTGTGAGTTAACGTTTGCGCCGGTTCCAAATCGAGGGTAAATTTGGCGAATTTGATCATAGGGGAGGGGGCGGGGTTCCAACACAATGAGGATGTTTAATGACAAAGGCTCGTAAACACAAGAGCGCGATCTGGGTGGCAATTACGCATTGTGGTGTTCCCGCCTGCAGATTTTCCGTGTAAATGGAGCGGCATAAAGCCATCCCCCCATCGCCACAAAACGCTCCGACATTCTTCCAAAGTGCGACTGATATCTAGACCAGATGTTTCTAACGAGTACGCTCGACAATGTCAAACTTGAATGGATTTCCAGTCAGAAGCGAATATTTTTGGGGGAAAAAATCTGACTCTTCGGCTTCGATAAATACAAATCACAAGAACGACAATACTAAAATGACATTTACTTGTTTGGCATAATTGAAGTCACACTTAACGTCTGTTGGCGCTTTTTATTTCTAGGGCTCCTTTGTAGGGAATATTGTCGGAACGTTAATCGTCACCCAAGACGACAAAATGTCACCGTATTGGTTTAACTAACCACGAATGTCACTTCGTATTTCCCCCACTCTCAAGTCCAGAATGTCACAATAGTTGACGGTGGGCAAATGTTGGTGGACGTCTGGTCTAAATTCTAACGACGGACAGAAACATACCTAACTTCGTATTATTGGAAATGATGCCTATGTTTATATGGCATTACAGGACTCATAATTTAGAATTAACAAGCAGAATCACGTGGCATTTGCAACCATTCGAACAATATTTTATTTGGTTTCAATATGAAGTCATCTTTCTGAACTGAAACTTACTGTTTCAGCCATAATTTTGTGTATTGTCACTAAACCTCTTTATTACAGTCTTTTATTTGGCAAAAACTGTTACATATTAGGAGGTTTCAAAAATATGGTGCCATAATAATTTATAACTTTAAAGTATTTTGAAAGAAATAAAAATATTAACACAATTACAAAGCTGCGAAAATTTTTAAATTTTTACACACCGGTATATTATTATGTCAACGTTAAAAAATATTAACGTTCAAACATATCTTAATAAGAAAATAGTTGTTATTTTTTACATCAGTGTTGCTTCAAAACGTATTTTGAACGTTAGGAATATATATTTATTTTAAATAAAATCATTGACATTCTTAAAACCACGTTGTTTAACAAACTTGTTCTTATTCACATTTTAATTTTAAACGAAAGTCCCATCACCTAGAAGTAAAATAATTAATAATATAACGATTAATAGACCTGTAAGAAAGAAAAATAAAGTTTACAAGAAAAGTTACAATTTTTCTGCTAACAAACATGTATTATATAAATGAAGTTTCGTCCTAAAGTATAACCTCTTCAGATAATGACAAAGGATAGCAGACAAAGTTTTGCCGGTGTATGTCGGAATTACAGCCGGTAAGTTCGTCGAAAATACGCACTTACCGGGAAGGAATACAGACACAATTTAATCCAATTAAATAATTAAAACCCTAAACCAAAACTTAATTATCTACCATTTAATGTCATGTTGTGGAAAATCCAGTTATATATTCAATATCAAAAACATGAAGACCAAAAATTGGACATCAAATTTAATATATATTGTTTATATTTATGAATAATAGAACGTAATTTTTTACCAGATTTTGATATTAAATATATAATACATATTGTTCACCAAATTGCAAATAATTTAATATATAACCTAAAAATCTCTTTTTCATTTAATTGTCAACACCCGAAGAGGTTATAATTTTAGGACGGAACATCGTTTATATAGTAAATTTTTTAATAAAACCACCAGACATAATTCCAACATACAATTACAAAACATTTCGTCCATAATTAATTACTTTTTCAGGTGTAAAATATTTTTAGAGTATTACACATAATTTTTAATTGCCAAATTTTTCTATTAATATCAGCCAAAAATTTATATTATATAAATAAATTTTCAATTTCAAAGTCCTACACTTTCTGCACAGCCTGTTGTAACCTAAAACACTAATTAATTTATTATAAAAATGAACTATTTCAGACAATTTCAATTAATAAATTTTTATATGATTAAATTCTAATTTTATATTAAACTTTTTTTTATGACTTAAATGGCTATTAATTTTCACATTACGTCTTTAAGTATGTAAGATAATATATATTAGGATATTAAATATTAGTTAAATTTATTGAATGTTATGCAGTAACGAATTAATAAATTTGAGACGTATTTTAATATTGTGTTTATATCAAGGACTATTTTAATTATTATTTTTAAACAGGAAATATGAATCAGATGGTGTATTGGAAACTAATTATATAAATACAGGAAATTGTTGTTTATATGTCATCCAGTGGCAAAATAATTGTTGTACATGACAATGAAATTAGTTTTGCTTTTTAAAAATAATGTTATTTCCTGAATGAATCTTCCAGACACCTTCGCAAAGTTCTCAACTGAAACGAGGACAGCCCATCACCGTCACTCAAAAAAGAAATTAAGAATGAGGCAAAGAACCTGCGGAAGAGCAGCCAAGGAGCAAGAAGACACTGCTGGGAATAAAGGATGAAGTCCGAACGAAAACGGATACGGGAAATTTGCTGCAGTTGTGCGATTTTCAGACCGTGTCCTAGAAATTCCCCGGTTCTGAGAATCAGCGCAGCTCAACGGAGGTTGCAAATATTCAGGAAAAAATGTAACGCCAAAAAAAGTTGATATTATTTCTGCGAAACATATTTGTGATAATTTTAAACAGAGATTTCTTCATTGATATTAATTTTATTTCTATTATACAATTTCCAGCCTTAATTTCATAATCGAGACTATTTTTATCATTAATCGCGTTAAATATTAAATTAGATCATTTTTATGGCTGTTTTTCATTTATAAATAAGAACTCTGTTGAAACAATATCGACCACTCCAGTAAAAGTGATTCGGTTTCTGATTTAAACATTTAAATAAGAAATACTAAAGCTTTAATATGCCCTAAGATTTCAGACCGAAAGCCGTAAAAAAAGTGACTTAAGAGACTAAAAAAATTTGATTTAATTACCAAACACTAATTAGTTATCATTTATGGAACTAAGTCGCAAGTATTTCCACGGGCTCAAGTTCTACTTAACCAATTAATATATATATATATATATATATATATATATATATATATATTGTGGTAATTACGAATTTATTTAAAAAATAAAATTTTACATATATATACATATATATTGTGGTAATTACGAATTTATTTAAAAAATAAAATTTTACTATTTTCATTATCGGCTGCGTAAATATGAGGCCACTGCATTATAGCTTAAGGATTGTCTACAAGAATATGGAGCCTTGCTTGCTGGAGTTTCATTATTACCTCAGGCAGCATTGAGACGTACGGAACTTGAGAGATTCAGAGTTGCTCGGAGGAGGATGGAGGAAGGTGTGTTTTGAGGAGACTGTATCAGCGTTCCTGGGACCACGACTGAGCAAGTGTGATTTGGAAGCTGAGAAATGATGTATTAAAAGTTCCCAAGTTTTGGAATTGCAAGTCGCCAGTTTGGAATTATATTTCGTCTGTTGCCATGTTCGAAAAATTATCAAAGTGTTAGAGAACAAAGCTATCAACTGTGATTGTTAAAACAAAGTTATCAACAGTTAGGAACAGAAAGTGAAATATTGCATTTTTGTGATGTGTTTAAAAAAACTAGTGAGATCGTGCACAGATGAACAGATAAAGTTAAAGTAAATAAAAATAATTTTGTAAACCTTGTAGTGTAAATATAATTATTGTTAGATTTCAAATTTAGATCATTTCATTTAAAATAATAATCATTTAAGTCAGGAATATGTTTGCCTTGTAAGATTTAATAGTCTTTTATGTAACTATCTTTAATGGAGACTCGATAGGCGGCCCTGAAAATTAAGCCGTGGCACAACAATATTAACTTGTAAAATTTCAACTAAGATAGAAATTTGTTTTATTAAATTAATTTTCTTATATTTAAATTGTTGTTTTCATTTTTTAACTTTTATTTTGTTTCTTACAAAATTTGTGCTCCAACGCGGGACTCGTCTTCAGTTAATTTAAATTTAATAATCATAAATTTTGATCATTACAAAATTGGCACCTCAACGTAGGGCTTATCTACTGATAAATTTAATTATCATTTATTTTTGTTTATTAAAAAATTGGTGCTTCAACGAGGGGCAAAATATATAAAATTAACTTATTTTGATTATTACAATATATATATATATATATATATATATATATATACTTGTATTAATATATTTAGTTATATAAATTTAAGGGTCTGGAAAAAGTAAAGTAGAAAGCTTTAATTATTTTTTCTTACTTCGTTACTGGCACAAAATGAACATTTATAATTATTCCCAATTTTTCCCCGTCATAAAAAATTAAGATTTTAGTTTCATTCGAATCCACCTTATATGTTAATATTCTTATACGTGACGAGGCAAGCTACGCAATCATTTTTTGTGACGGAAGCGGGCGAGGTTAAGCAAATGGCTAAGCTATATTGTGACACGTGGGTAACAACCATTTATCTTTTACTAAAAAAATTAACAAAACCACATGCATATATAATGCATGGGACCAGTGTCTTCAAAGGTTCTTGGAACGATTTTAAGAGGGCTGATCAGTACTCAATAAAATTATTTTACAGTAACATGTACTCGTATAGGGTACTTGTTTGTAATAATGTTAACACGGCCCGGGTGAAGGGTACGGAGAGAAGCCGGGAGACTGTGTCGGCTGAGATCTGTTGTCACAGCAGAAATCGGCGTGTCCAGGTCTCGTATCAGAGGATCGGAGGATCGGGCGATCCATCACGGCCGTCGCGTCGCAAAGCTGCAGCCGCTGTGTGCCACCAATTAGGCGCGGCTTTGAGTCGCCGCCGATATTCCTAATGGAGCCGGGACTGGGCCATTCAGCCGAAACGCTGAGTCAATTCTACGACGGACAGGTCACGTCTTTTGCGATACGCGATACCCGATGCCCGCCGCCGCGTGAGGATGACTGCGGCATTCCTCTCTCTTGCATCGCCTCAAAAATGTATTCAATAAAACACAACACCACATTAACCGCGCTGCTACCACAGGTAAAAAGAAAATAATTATTATCAAGAAACATCCGCACAGTTAACAAACCTTGTTGCTTTCGTCAGGTGTACAGAAGCGTAAGAGCTTGAAGAACTATACGCAGCGCAAACCAGACGACGTACTTAAAATTTGTTGAAGGAACGATTAGAAACGAGTTTTAGTAAAACTATCTTTCATACTCTCTTAAGGATAAAGTACGAAAAACTAGTTCCTATGTTTTATATTCCAAAGGAATCATACTTTTTTTCTCATTAGAGGCGAGATCTGCCCAAACTTAAATTCTATAGTGCATATTACTGGAAAAACAAATTTTTAATATTTAACCAGGGTGGAGAATATATTCGAACACGTAAGTACGTAAAAACATTGACCAATTATTTAAGAAGAACGTAAAACGGCGTTCATAAGGATTTCAACAAAACGAAATATTTGCCACAATTCCCAAACTGCAGAAAGATTTTTTTTTAAAAAAACAACTGTTTAAATAGCAGTACCTCAAACATCTAAGATCATTAAGTAATAAGAAAAAATTAATATTACCTTACGTTTCGGAAATCTTTGCTGCAGTCTTCAGATGTAGAGGTAAAATTAGTGCGAGATTTTGAAAATCACGAAGCTTAAGTAAAGCAACGAAACAAAAAGCGAAGATATTAATTTTAACAAATTATTAGAATATTAACAATCAGCCATTTGATGGAATCCCCCCCCCCCCCAAGTTATATATTGTCCCATTATTAGCTCCTAGAACATATAGATTTTAATACGAAAGCAAACAGTGATGGGACAACGTTATTGTTCAGTTTCATTCATCACACATAAATTTCCATGATGTTAGATTTAATGTAAAGCATTTTGGATGTAATTCTAGAATGCTTCTTGGTTTCAACGTCTAACACCTTTGTATTTGGAGATGACAGTTTGTCAATGTGGATATGTTCTTTCGTACGGGGTTTTAATGACCTTTACGTCTGTCCTATGTAGCAGGAATTAGATCGGAGCTGGAGGTAATGTAATATATAGGGTATCAGTGGCATTTATTCCCTTGTAGTTGATTTGTAAATTAAATCTTAAAACAATATCAAATATGTATAAACAAACTAGTGATGTAAATTTTTTTTTGTAGTAATAGGGAAAAGTAAGTATTTTGAGAGAATAGCAGTGGGGATTTTTATTTTATTCAATTTAATATTAATAAAACTTAAAAGGTAGTCATTAGAAATTAAAATAATAAGTCAATAGTTTTATTTATGGATCTTGGAGTCTGAAAAGCACTGTTTATAAGGTTGGTTCAGAGATAAAAAAATCATCTTAAGTGCCACAGAAAAGACACAATTTCCATAGTATGGAATTTGATATAAACCAAAATCTAGTATATACGTGATTCTTTTTTTTATGTTATATTGTTGGGACAATTTTATGGAGAGAAGTTTTGAAGCCATTTATCAATAAAGTGACTGTAAATCATGGCCTTTTCAGTGTCAATTTTTTATCTTTGCCAAATATTCAGTGGTTTTGTGTATGAGGAAAAATTGGTTTGATCTTCATTCGTAACTACACTTAAAGCGCATTTCTTCATAAAAGAAACTTGGAACTCAACACTTAGTATGTTTCTGTAATGGATTTATCTGTTTGCCTTTCAAGATCAACTTTGAATAGTTTATTTACTGACACCTATGACGCATCGAAAGCGTGAAGACTTTGTTGAGCCGGAAGTTACTCGCCTACGGTCGTATGGTTTGGCGCTACTCGTTTGTTCGTATTTCGAATTGCTTTGTTTGTATATGATGAAGTTGGGCCATGTTTTGATTGTTGAGGCGTGGGTGGAAAAGAGGCGCAGAGGACAGCTGCGGGCGCACGTGTCCGAATTGCAGGAAACACGACACCTCCCCCGCACTCAAACACAATGAACACTCTGGTACGATTCCACCCAGAGGCGCAGAGGCGCCATTGTCGCCAGACTGCATGAGCCTATCTTCTCATTAAAACCGTTTTCTTGTTCTGTAAGCAATTACCGGCCGGAGTCAGTGCTCCTAATCTCCTCAGTTACAACTCCTGTATTTTCTCGGCGTTGCATTCTGTCTAATTACCATCCTATGACACCAAGAGAAAGGATTTTCGAACAAAATCTCTCTATTATGACAGTCGCATCCTTACGTCGGGAGTCATCATCATTATATGGAAACTGTTATTCACATCCTTTACTTCTGAACCATCAGGCCCTGTCAGTTAAACATAAAAAGGAATTTAATTTTAATATTAACATGTATATTCTAAAATATTCTTAGAATTCACTACCATTAAAAAGAAAAAAAAGAATAAAAACAGTTCCATACGTTTTTATTTAAAATTTAGACATGTATTGGCTCGTGTTTGAAGCCTCACTTACAGTGACGAATTCGAAAACCAAAGATGGGAGAGCAACTGAGGGAGATCACCACGCTGATTGTTTGTTGTGAAGACTAATTAAAATTTGTTGTTTAGTTTTGAGTTTGAAAAATAAAAGGTTACATTGAGAATAAGTTTAGTTCAAACTCAATTCTTGATTATTGAACCAATAAGCGTGTAAAATAAAGAAGGTCCTATATTGAGAGTGATGCTAATTTTTATTATAATTACTGGCGGAAAACGTGAGTAAATAATATTTAACTAATAAAGAATCTACATAAATCTCATTTTACAATATATTTAACTTTTATATTTCAACTTAAAATTGTTATACTTTGACTTATGATGACTGAAACTTTTTTTGTAGCTTTAGGAATATTTGATATTAAAGTAAGTAAAAGGACTTTACTAATTCTCTATTCACGACTTAACCATAGTAAAGGTTTGTAGTGTTAAAATATTACAGTGAATTTATACTGCTTCAGATTATTAAACCCTTTCAATCACTTCATTTTAAATATAGGATTATAGTAAGGGTCGTTGATGAAATAAAATATAAACGTTTGGACTGTTAGAACGAGGAGGGATTCTGCGACTCGAGAGTTCGCGTGGGAAATGTGAAGTCCTGCACGTGACGCTCGTAAGATGCTTCAATGAACGTGCTTTGTTTTGCTGGTCGCCCACGAGCAATGAAGCTCCATTCATGGCTTGGTGACATTTAGCGTCCAGCTGCCACGGTTTTTGCAGCTCCATTCACTACTTGCCAGGTCACGTTGGCAAGGCCACTGCAACCAGGAAGATCAGCCGGACACGGTCACTGGCGCCAAGGAACGTAGTGACAAGCTACGCCACCGTTCTTCAAACTGGTTACCGTGGTAACTTCCACGCGGTCATGTATGGTTAAATAAATATTTCAAGATAATTCTAAAAGGCCTGTGCACAGGTTGATTCGAAATGTCATGTTTAAACTCCAGCTCGTATGTAATATTTTACTGAAACGATTACAATTTTATTTAAATTCACGGAGCGGCTAACTTTGCTCCGTAATATTGTTTCGTGAGGCTTATGTAAATGTTCCTTTAAGATCTCTGTTTCATTTCAATTCAAAATATTTTAGGGCTTAGGTTTATTTTTTAAGTGTCCCTGGACTTTTATTTTACAACAATATGAACTTTATAGATCAATAAATAGTTAGAATTCTGGTAAACCAACTTTGTATAATGTCATAAACTTATAATTTTAGTCATGCATATTTTGTATTTACCCAATTACTGGACTACCTCGAATTTCTTGATCCGCTTGAGTCTCCTCTGTGAAGAGTCGAGGAGCAGCGTCCATGTTCACGTGCTGAAGAAGGGGTTGGCTCAAGACTTCTGACAGCTTTATGAATGACGTGATTTGCAGTCTTCACTTCGGGGTTTCGATGAAATTACTGTTGGTAGATAGATAGATAGATTTATTCACCATTAGCCCTCTAAAGAGGAAATAGGATTCGTCACAAATGTACAGTAGATAAATTGCATATAAACTTATAATACACAAAAACACACACAAAAATTCATATCTGTTTATATTAGTCTAGTCACTACAATCATACACACTATTTTTAGGAAACACGCACACGACACAAATCACTTCCTGGTATTAATCTCCTGTCGCTAGGTACGGAGGGATGTCGTCATAGATATTTACTAAAACAGAAAGCAGAGGCAGGAAAACAGAACCAAAAGGGGAAAACTGGACAAACTATTTACATATTTATAGCATATTCGGCAATTTTGTAGGCAAGGCAGTTCAACGAATGTCAGACCGATTCAAAAATTCGTGTACGGAGTAATAAGTTCCATTGACAAGGTAAGTTTTACACTCCTTTACGAATAAGTTGTAGTTGTTGATGTTCTTTACATGATCAGGAAGGCTGTTAAATAGTGCGATACCGGAATAATGAACGCTAGACTCATAGAGACTGAGGCTGTGCTTGTCAGACCTAAGAACTGAACGGTTTCTTGTGTCATAGCCATGATTGTCCCCGTTACTTGCAAAAAGGTTCATGTTGCGTTTAACAAATTTTAGTATTTCTAATATGTAAGCGCTAGGTAGAGTCAGAATATGGAGTCTTTTGAACAGCGGCCTGCAGCTTTCTCTAGCATCTGAATCTGATATAATTCTAATGGCTCGTTTTTGCAGTTTGAAGACATCCACACTACGAGAACAATTACCCCAGTTGGCAATACCGTAACACATATGTGAATGAAAGTAGGCAAAGTAGACTAGTGAAGCAGTTTTGGTATCAACTTGTTGCGTCAATAGTCTCAATGAGTAACAAACAGAACTAAGTTTGCGCACGAGGCGATCAATGTGCAAGTTCCATTTTAATTTCATGTCGACTTGCAAGCCGAGGAAAGTCGCATGATCAGAGAACTTATCCGTTACGATGTTGTTGGTTTCTGTTGTAAAACGAACTAACTTAGTTTTCTGTACATTGAGTGTTAATTTATTGGCGGTGAACCAAGTATTTAGGTCTCTAGATGCAGTCTCAATCTTCGCATTGAGATTATTTAAATCAATGTCCGTAATTAACAAATTAGTGTCATCTGCGTATAAGACAGTACCATGGTGCAGTTCCTTCATACTTTGTTCTGGAATAGCTGGTTGATTTGAATGTTGCTGTTACTAGACTAACCCCAGAGTTGAATATGACCAAACGGGTTTTAATATTTGCTAATAAAGCAATTGCTTATTACGTATGGGCAACTTGGAATTTCGTCTGATTAGTCAATTCAAATTTTCATATTTTATACTTCATATATTTTATTCTTTTTTATGTCAGCCTTCCATTGTCGAATCGAGTGACATACCTAAGTATTTAACCGTATAATCATATGCGAACTGGGTTTCATTAATTCTGTTTATTGGGGAAGTTGATTATGTGTAAGGATTTTCTTTCATTCACCGTTATTTGCCATCTATTAGTCCAGGTTTCAAGTATCCGATATTCAAAAAAAGAAACAGGCAAAATACCACATTCGAGATGTAGATTCAATTGTGTACCAATACTGCCATTTCAAATATATTACTGTATACAGAAAAAAAAATTGAATCGCGTTTCCACAACTATTTGAAGATAACCAAACATTCAGCAACTTGTGGAGAGAATTACTCTGTGTATCTGTGAAGTTTCGTCTGAATAAGGGAAGAGTGGCATCAAAAAATTCAAAAAGAATGGCAAATTCAATGTTACAGGGCAAGGATTTTTTCAGCGAAAAATAAAGCCATAGTACTCTAGGAAAAACAAAAATTTACCCACGTCAATATTTTTACATCATATAATTCGAATGGAAGTGTCCGTGAAGTTGTACATTTGAACAGTAATAACAGCAACGTAATTTTAAGTTAGGAATGAAATCTTAAACCATTATGTTATTATACAGTAATACAGTTAAATAACTAGGAATAGTGATACAGTTGCCCGTCCTCTGAAAAAGACACAGAAAGAAATAACCAATTAATAAACCAAGTACAGCACGAGAAACCCCCAAAAATAAAAATATTGATGAACTGAAAATGAAAAATCGAATTTTGACGTATTTGAGAAAGGCCAACAATACAACTAAGACTCACTGTATTTATTTTAAGTGTTATAAAATAAAATATATTTATTCTTTGTCCATTTTTATAAATTAATTTTATTAATATTTTTTTCCAATGGAGGGAAGTAGTAAAGTAGTAGAGATCATTATAATCTATTGTCTTTAATTAGTAATAAATAAATTATGTGATTACCACTGGGTGTAGGTCGCATTGCAGTCTAATAAATTCAACGATTTGTCTACGAGGTGCACAGAATGATGTCGTTTCGATTATATAAATATCAGTAGAAAGGCAGACTAGCACCAGAATTTCGAATAATACTGTTTTTTTATATTCAGGGATAGAAGAAAGAATCGAAGCAAGTCGTATGAATCTTAAACTCCAGCAGCAACGAACCAACATGTTATTGACTGACGGAGTCGCATATATACTTTAATTAATGTAATTGTCGTTTGTTGAGCAAGCGCGACTTTTTGACCCAGGGAGATTAGTACAATAAACCGCAAGTAATTAATCTTTTCCACTCAATGGTTTCTATTGCTGGTTCACGTTTATTTACTGCCTCATGAAAATAGACTGTACATCCAACATGTCTCCAGCATACGCAGAGAATTCTGGTGAGGGCCTTCAGTGTTCCTGACCTAATCTTTATTCCATCAGCAACTAATAAAGTATTGTATTTGGAAGAAATTTGGCTGAGTTTGGATAATCTTACGTTACCCCAGATAATCCTTACCGCTGTTAGTTTTAGTCCAACGTTTCCTCTACTTCCAATCTGTGTCAATAGAAATGAAACCTACCGCGAGGCACGAAACCTAAAATGATGGAATAAAGATTAGGTCAGGAACACTGAATCACTCAAAGGGCCTCATGAAAATTCCCCCACGTGTGCTGGAGACAAGTTGGAAGTACCGTCTATTTTCATGAGGCAGTAAATAAACGTGATCCAGTAATAGAAGCCATTGAGTGGAAAAGATTAATTACTTGCGATTTATTGAACTAATCTTTTATTTTTGCATGGTGTGTGGTGTTGGCTGGTTTTATAACAACTTTTAGCGAAATTTCACCTTCATGCCAAGGAAGAATATGTTGATGTCGGCTGTGAATTCTCCCCTGAGTGAGATGGCGCGCCCGAGCAATTAGGCCAATGCGTCACAGTGACGCTGAGATCGTGTTTGTTTACCCAACACTCGTTTAAGAGGCCACTCTCCATTGCTGAGAATGTGACCCGCGCATCGACTTCGATATCCTTCCGATGCCTCATTGCCAGTCCTCGTCCTCCCGCCTCTACCTCTCGAAACGCTCAAAGAGAACAGAAACACTACAAATCGCGGGAATGATGTGTTCCATTTGAAGCAAATCTTAGGTTACAGGTAGACCAGAGTGTGGTGGGAATTAACGGCTAATAGGGAAAACGATAATCCATAGACTGGTTCCATACTGTCCAAAACAGACCTCCGAGTCGGAGTCTCGGGGTCAACAAAAGGGCTGAGAAAGGACGATCATCGCAAAACGGTAACAATAGACATCTAATTGGTAGACAGTTTCAAACAGAATAGTGTCTCTGATTTCTGAATGCCTCCAAAACAATACAACTCAGGAAGCATTAATCCGGAAACCGTTTAGATCTGGTGTGGTCCTCTTGAGCTCACAGTGGTTATGATTTTAAAATGACTAAGACAAACCGATAACGACATATATTTATTACTGATCAGGTTTTTCAGACACGACAGAAGTCCTGAGATATTCGATTTTTTCTATTTCATATGTCAACACCTCGATCAGCAGTTCAGCTTTGATAATTTGCAATGCGAGTCTACAACATACGTTTTCAAGAATTTTACATAAAATTCACAAATGAATTAAACTATTACAGGATACGCGATATTAATTTTTTACCAACTATATTTACTGCTGGTGACCATTTTCTCATTCTACTGACAAAACATGGTGTGACTGATTCTATAAACAGCGTTTTTCCTAAATTGAAACTTTGTTCTGTTTCATATAAGTTCTAGCAAACATTATGAGCTTATCTCAAGCCATCATCCAAACTGATCCCTTGGGGATGCACATAATATGTCCACAGATCCACGTTTCGAACATCTCTGCGGCTCACTGGCCCTTTTGTTCATAGTTATTCCGTCTCATTAATTTCAACCCGTATCTAATGCGATATCCAGTCACGTGAGAAGACAAACACTAATCTATCGCAGCTTCCGTCTCCTGCAGCTGCTGCTAATTCGGGAAATGGTCATATCCAATTTTAAGTAATACAAACGGCATTGTCTAATATCATTTAAGCTTGCTGATTTAAGTCAGGATCTATGCCAAGAATTATAGCAAAATATTCATTCATTAATGAGAATAATTATCGTTACAAGCGTCGTTGTTATGGTAATGAAAGAAAAATAAGATACAATAGGCTATAGCAATTATCTTCACGACTAAGGCAAGTTACGAATGTTCCGGTCAATATCGTTCACCAAATTATTCGACTGAATTTATATGTATACAAAGGGTACAAAAGTTATCAAGTACTTATATCTTTATTGTAGAAAATTGAATGTGATCAACTGCCAATATCTTAGTGTCTTACAGCCAAAATTGTTTACTTTCAGGATTGGCTGAATCATAATTTTGATTTTTCTACGATCATGCTACAGAAGTTTGCGTCTAACATTCACATCAGGTGGAGGAGAATCAAAGCCGTGCCTACAATCTACCAATGCCCTAAACTATTATACGTTGTTTTACGATAAATGTCTCGAAAAGTCCCTGGAAAAGTATTTGGACACAGCCATGTTTATCAAGACTAAATCAAGTCTGATTTCAATAGTTGATGTCACCGTGTCGAGTGTGATTTATTCCATCGTTATCCCAACAGTTCCCGTCGTTGTTGAGGTTCTAGTGGAACATGAAACCTTGAAAATAGAACACTGATACTCATCTGATTTTCGAAAAACGCAATAATTTCTGCTAATGGTATTCTTCTTTATTACTTAATAAGACTATCGACCCTTGCTCTCCATTTTCTGGTAGGTTCAAGAGAAATCTTGAAGAATCACCAAACTTACCTGCTCCTCTCTATTGCTAATTGTTACTTTTTGCTGAAAAAAAAGAGATGAGTTGGTCTTCTGTGTCATATGGATATCTAGTACAACTTAGACAATCAAACTAATTGGGAATGTTATGTTATTTGCATAATGCCGGAGGTTCGACAACCGTGACGAGTTTGCTTTTATTCATTATTCATTTATGATTTGTTGTGAAATTGGTACTGATGAATAGAGCACGAAAGTAATTTGTATTTTCATCATCCCGATGTTATGTTGCCTGGCGGAGTAGAGATTTGTTGGACGCATGGGGAGACTGAATGAAGAGCTGAGGCCCAGCTGCTGAGGAGCGGAAGTGCTGCCCTCGCTGCACCCGACAAATTGTCTAATGAACGAGCGACACTTCTTAACCCTGGGCCTAATATCCGGTGCGCAATTAGCCTCGCATGCGTACGAGATGAATGGAGCCTGACGCCTGTTTTTGTTGTTTTGTTTGTTTAATTCTCGGCAAGTGGCAAGTGGCAAGGATGCGCCTGCAGATTCGCAACGCCACACTCAGGGCGTCAACCCCGACCACTGCCGCTGCCTTCTTCACTCATCAACGTAACAACACGACATTTTTATTTATAGTACCATTGCCATCGTAGTAACTATTAAGAACGCAGCTCTGATAATTATTCCCTTAACTTAAGAAGGTATCTTAAAATTTTAATATGCCATTTTTTCTCTTTTTAACATTTATAGTACGATCAGTACTGTTTACATAAGTTCACTGATCGAGGTAATATAATTACATCTCTGGAATGGACGGTGCCAATAGACAATTCCTATGAGAAATTAATAATATAAATGTTTTGTGTAATGAATGTTTTTGTCTCCAACGAATAGGAAAGAGTAGAAAATGGGCTGTTTTAAAAACACATACGACTGCGTATTGCTTCCGAAAGTATTGAAACGATATTTCAACCAAATTGACATTTTTTTTTACTATTGGTGAGCTGATACATTTCGTTGAAATGATACGTAAAATTATATCCTGCAATGAGCACTCCACGAAAATATTCGACATAGAATAATATTGACTCACTAAACAAACTTTATTTGAAAATGATTTCGACAGTGCGGTGATCGGCGTCGTATATTGAGCGGCCGTAGTATGAGCGGACAAACCTTTATCGTGGTATGAGCGAACCCCCCCCCCCCCCCCCCCCCGGGCCCCTTCCACAAATTCTGACCACTGAGCGAGCAGGCTTAAAGCTTCGGAAGGGCAGCTTTATTGCTTAAAGAATCAGTCTTGGTTTTAACATTAAGTGAATGTATTACAGGATTAATGTATAACATTTCTGAAACTTATCTGGATTATAATTTCTATTTATATCTGTAATATGGAAAATGTTACAATTAGTAGTGATTCATTTAATAAATATGCTTAAAAATGATCAATTAAGATACAAATCTTTTAACAATCATATTTATCTGTCGTCCTTAAGTAACAAAACATCAATCTCTCTAGTTATAAATTTAATATAAATTTAAATTTTTAAATATTATAGTAGAAAAAACATTCGTAAAGTTTCATCCATAATTTATTAATCCCTCTTCAGGTGTTTTACAGTCAATTAAATGATCTAATTTAAAAATCCTGTTTCTAAATATTCCAACAAAGGAAGATTTTAGAAACATTATAATTTGTAATACAATTAATTAAAAATTTATAGAACATTACTTGCAATTAATTACATGAAATGTCCTGGACATAAATTTCTTAGACGCGAATTTCCCACACATTGCAGGTGAAAATTATGTTATGTTTTAAGTTGTTGAGACTATTGTTTAGTTTAAAGAAACAATAAAAATAATTTTTTAGATACATTAAATGGATTAGAACAATAGGGAATCATAAATTCTATTTAAATTATTAGTATCAATTGTTTACGTTAATGGTCGAATCATTGGACCGAAAATGCAACATTGCGTTCAACAATCTGGAATAATATTGTCATACTTCATCGACAAGTTTTACATTATGCTAATCGAAATTCGACGGCCAATCAAATACATCCAATTGACACCTTCAACGGATCTCGACACATTTCGAAATTACCTGACGAACGCCTGGAAACATATGCGGCCCACCATACTCATCTGATTTCCTTTCAAAGTTTGTTCAGAGGTTTTAAACAATATATATTTGTAACCCATTGTTTTTTATTTTGTCACAGATTGTGCACATTCATTTGTCTATAAAAAGGGTTTTAATGATATATTAAGCAATTTGGTAGTAAATCCTAATGTTATTTTAATCGTTATAATTTAATAAATTTTAATTTTAAAATTATCTGTAAATAATTAAAGCAAAAATTATTAATCTATTAAAATTAAACAATTGTGTTAGTGAATAATAAAGTAAATGTAAATATAATTTATTACATTTACTTATCAATTTATGAAATTTTTCTAAATCACAAGTTTTTAAATCTTCTGATATCATTTCTATTATTTAATATATTGATTGGAGTGCGTGTCTATTCTATATCGTTCACTACACGTTTATCAGGATGGAGGTCCCAGGTTCGATTCCTAGTCCGGTCGACATTTTTCCATCTTTAAAGTTTAATTCAGTTTACTTTAATGGCCTTTACGTTTTTTTTCTTGTGAAAGCTTTCTCACTATTCTTTAATTGTTTATTTTAGGTTGATTTATTATTATAGACCTCTATTAAGTATAACTAACAATAATATTAATTTTAAATACGATAGTCACAAAAATTCGGTACATGAGAAGTGTAACTATTAATTTTGTCCAATTCCATATTAACCCGAGCTTACCCGATCGCCAACCTGAATATACTAGAATGCAAACAAAAATTATAACCTACCAAGTATCGTGTTATAGATATCATTGGGAAATACGACATAGGACACGAAACATTAACTAGAAGAATTCACCAGAATATCAAATTAAAATTTTATATTAGCAGGTTACAAACAAATATGGTACATTCTCTTTGTAATGCAGTATTAAAATTAGTTACTTAGAAATCCAAAGTTTTTAAAAATTTGTGTAGTATATCAATTATTTTCTGTTATATTTAATAACTTACTTAATAAATTTACTGGATGTTTTTGCTATTAATAATAGTTTATACTATTGTGGATTTAGCATACTAATTTGCTACGCATTTTTTCTGATGTTATCTTTTGTAGAAAATTTAGTCATGAGCGAAAATATTGAACGCGGAAATAAATTCTTACAAAAATAGCATCCGTTCTATTTGTCACGAAGGATTCTTAAATGCATTCAATTTCGTCAGTCTGCCATGTTTTATTGTTAAAAATTGAATAATTTAAAGAATTATAGGATGACGTAAAGTAGTTTTTCGTAAAACGAAATTTCAGAATAACAATTGTTGAACAGATTTAAAATTCCAATCAAGAGTTTCGAAAATAAAATATACAACACGCCCAAAAAATGCTCTATAAAATATTTGTTCCCCTGTGGTATTTAACATTTATTTTCGTCTGCTATTAGGCTATTTATTTATCTAATAAATTAACATTAAAATTAAGTTTCCGTTTTCTCACTGAAGGAAAGTTTTAATAATGCAGAGTACACTTTTATTATTTGTAGTAATAGCACTCTATATCTTGTTTCCTTATAAAGGTTAATTTCGTTTCGATGTTCTTGATACGCTGAAATTAATTCACGACAACCCTATTTTTATTTATAAACGTAGATCAGTTGACTGCTATTCGTTCTGGCATATAAGAAATTATGTTATACAGAATTTTACATTTATTATTACAATTAACAACAGCAATATCAGATAATAGCATTTTTCCGTTGAGTAGCCCAAATTAAATATTATTATTATTATTATTATTACACGGAATTACGCTGTAATCTTTTAAACTGCATCGTCTAGGTAATTTAATTTTTCTGGAATTACTTTCAGTGAGATCTTCCGTGTATGTTATTAGGTGGATTATTGTAAAGCAGTAGAGTTTGGTGGCCTGGCGGGGAGCAACTGCCGCCAGTAGTTGTGGTAAGTTATAGCCCATTAAGCCATTAGGCCCATTTGTAAAACACACACAACAGTTGTGCTTTGGGAAGGCGGGCGTGTGCTTCTGGGGCTCAATCTGTGGAAAACAGCCTCTCTTGCCACTGAAACATAAAGGGACAAGAAATAGTTGAAATATATCCAACACGCTACCTCACATTAAAAAAAACGCATAAACTGTACATTTAACATTTATTTATTTATTTTAATGCCATATAATTTTCTAATAGATATATTACTACTGGTCTTCGGACCACTTTACCCGCATCTGTTCTTACCAGATCGCCGTGACTAATGCACTGTCGAAGTTAACTGGAGTAGTCGGTCATATAATACACGGGAAAAATTAGAGATTGTTTACCTCTGATTCTTGTATTGAATTTATTAATTAAGCTACAATTGGGCAATTAAACTTATAAGCTGAATATACTGTGTATTATTAATATTAAAACTGCATTATAAGATTTTGCTATTTTAAATTTATGAATCTTAAAATAAAAAAATCTACTTCACTGTTTTCAAGTTGTGTTCAGAAATTTGATTTGTTATCCACTTCACTGATTTAAGTTGTAGTTAATTTGCAAACTGAGAAACTGAAAACTATTAAAACACTAATATAAAAAATAATATAATAATTTCCAAATGTTCATTCAAGGTCTCTCAGCCTAACTCTAAACTCAGCTACACTTTTTGGAAAAGCCTTCAGTATTTTTGCACGCAACGAATTCGAGTCGCGCATTGATCGATAACAAATGAAATTTTTCCAACGTAACCCTTCTTTTTTAATTTTGAAAACAAATAAGAATGGGCCATGGGATGATTTTTTTATCGTCAGTATCAAGAGAAATCAATCTTCGATAAGTTAATGAGTATTTAGGTGTTTTTTAATACTTAATATTTATACTTTATCAATTTCTATTTTTTTTTCTTTCACTATCTTATTTCATACGTCACCTGACGTGAACGTATCTCTGACGTAAAATAGGTCGCACAAAATAACAGTGCTGAAATGAGGGAAAATTTTGTTGTTATGTTGCTGTGAATAATAAGTTAATAATGTGACTAGTAAAATGTTAAATTAAAAATAATCGATTTGATTACTTTTAAAGTTTTGAACGTTTATGTAAAGATTTTTCCCTTTTTATTTACGTAAAAATACTTTCACGAGTTTATTTATTTTAATTTTAATCATCCTTTTCAAAAATGGTAATGTAAAGCCAATTAATTAAGCCATTAATTGTTTTTAAATAATTTAAATTGTTAGCTAATAAATGAATGTTAGCGGCATGAGCGAGCAAAGCAACAATGAGCGGCAAGTTGTTTCTTTGTAGAGGAGTCGGAATGGCGATTGAGCGCGCTAAAACTCGGGAGGCACTAGGATGGCATTTGGCGGAGAAACATTGTGAGGAGCAGAATAAATAATAAAACTTGAGCAGAGACTAGACGTCGTTAATGTATTACCAGTTAAAGTTGAGAATTAATACAAAGTAAAACATTCACGGAAGTATTGCAGCGTAAATATTGGAAAGTAATAGCAGTTTTGTCAGAATAGAACTTTCCAAAATCTTCGTGGAGAAATTCTTCCAGGAGAACATTGGTAAATTATTGTGGAGCAGAGCAGTCAACGAAATACAGCCAAACTTGCCAAATTTTAAAGTGAAGTGTAGAATCAGTGAAAACCAAGGCCTGATACTAAAAATTAAAGTGTGTAAAAGTGTCCGAACGAGTAAAATGGATAGTTCTGGTACCAGACCCACGGTCCGTAAGTAACATAACTTTGATAATAGTAATAGCAGTTGTTAGCGGGTTAAAAGGGTAGGCAGATTTCGTTCAGAGTTCATTTAGTTCAGCTTTCATTCCACTTATATTTCATATTGTTTTTAGGTTAACTTTTTTATATTTTGAATTGTTAATAGTCAAATTATACATTTATCGTGTCCTAATTATCAAACCCAGTGATGACCCTGAGATTAAGAGATTTTCAACATATTGGAATGTAAATATTGATGTGTATTTGCTAGAACAACATAAATTGTAAATAATTAAAGTAAAGTTTTGTAAATTTTGACCAAAGACCCCCGTACAAAGATAGGGCTAAAATGTGCATTTTTAAGAAATAAAAATAAAAACTTTAAATATTAATAATTTTATTAATCAACGCCTACTTGTTGATTATTATAATATATATATATGCGTATTTATTATTTTGTACATTCTTTTATATATGTTATTGTTACTTGACAGTGTGTATGATGTATTTTCATATTATGTACTTTATTGTTGTGTTTGATATCCATGTATATAATAACATATAATAACACTTTGGCATGTCCCTTTTCCTCATTAGAGGGCTACTTAAATCATTAGATAGATACAAATCTTCTTTAATGCAGAATTGGAGAACTAATATCCTGGACATTTTATGCTGTCATCGAGATTTAAGAAAATGTTTTTAAATATAAAAAAGTATAGAGAAAACAATACCGTGAAATGAAAACAAAATACGTTTACGATAAAACGTTTGAGAGTAAGACCAGAAGATAATAGTGCCTCATCACTAAAAATATTGCCTGGAGAATTTTTTTAACATATCATCTTGCACACATATTTTCTGAAATCTTTTCCACGAACAACGAGTTCGAGAATTAGTGTTGCATAAAAATGAAAAAAACTGTATTGAGCAAGTCACGGTTAAGTTCTTTGAATTTGTCCTACAAAATCTCTGACATCTTTGATTTTATAAATTTTTCCTCTACCTTTAGCTTGTTTTAAACCAGTGTTTGACAAAGACCTACAGACAGGTCAAAACCTAACTCAACTTAAAGTATCAAATTATTATCATTATAGTCTGCTATCAGTATAATTGTTATTACTATTTAGTTTCAGTCTTTAAATATATAATAATTATCTGTAATTTTTTACTACGTAGCGAAAACACGAACCTCAAAGTTTTGATTCATTTCCATTGAAAAAAAATTTACTCCCTTCTGCAACTATAAATCACAACATATGTACTTTATAATAGACAAGCATAATTGTTTATTGTGTAAATGTTCTAGTAGTAAATCGAAATGCACGAGCAAAGATCGTTAAATAGGGTGCTACTAGTAGCCAAAGTGCTTGAGCCTGGCTGAATCATTGCTACTGGAAGATATTTACTGAAGTGGGGAGTGTTTCCTGTTGAGAAGGTTCCCTCGCCCACGCTGTTGACTAAGCGCATGACTAAATCTGACGTACGCGCGGCTGATTGGCCTGATTAAGGAGAAACACTTTTCCGACACTGCGCCATTGCGTAAGTCTGTCAATCTGCCACCGAATTCGCCAGCAATCTGCTCACAAGGACACTCTTTGCCACACCATCCTCAACTCGAGAAATACTTCTGGTTTGCAAATATAACAGGAAATAAAACTACCAATGAACTGATATTCAGTGGCAAACCGAAAGAAATAAAATAAATTACAATAGGTTAACTATGAAATATAAAATTATACATCATATTTAAGTAATTTTTATGCTTTTGAATAATACTTTAATTTTTTTTCTATTTTAGTGAATAAAAAATATTTAACAATTATTTTTGTTTTGTTTCCTTTACTCCAGGCTGTAACTATGATCCTTATAAGGTTTGATTTGTTTTCGTCAAAAACCTAATCAAAATTTATAAATGGAATCAATCTTAATTGGATTATTTTATTTCGAATACTTACATATATTAATTTTTGAATTGCTAGGAATCGTTGCTTCTAACAACATAAGTTTCTGTAAAATTTAAATCAGATAATGTTAGCATATAATAATTTTACAGAAGATTACAATAAACGTTTATATCGTAAATAAATCATAGAAAAAAAATTGAGGCTTGGTTTTCCTGCCTTGCTGGTTGCAACCGAAATCCTCAAAAAAATTTGTATGATTTATATATGAAATTTCTAAACCTGAAGAGATCCTAATAAAGTCGGTATATTTAATTTTTTTTTAATAATCAATTTTCTGACCGAAGGCCGTTAATTTATTTATTTATAAAACGGCTATTTGTTTAACTGTAGTCTGCCTTATAGTTTAATGTTTTATTGTTGGTAAAAGCTTTTAACAAACATAAAACTAATATTCCCCAAAATTTTCTCGTAAAATAGTTATTTTGTGGAAAAATGTAGCGTCAAGATCTCGTGTCCAAACCTAGTGCAAAAACCTACTTTCCCCTCTTTTTTAAGGAGACTCGGTTCGTAATACAATAACCAGATTTAGTCGCAAACTACTGTTATTTCTTTGGCATACGATTACTACTCCACGATAACACATTATATCTACTAATAATTTTCTTATCATTTTGAGAGCTTCAGTAAGTTTATCCGTGTTATTTATTCCCAAAAATTCTACACAATTTTTCTATATCTATTAAAATAATACTACGTTATAAATGGGCAAACACACTTACCTGAAATGTGCTCAACTAGAGGTATTATGACGATCACCATGGCGACGTGCTAATTTTAATGTCATAAAATCACGAAAACGGGTTAAATCGGTATTAGTACAACAATATAAACATTAATTAGTCGGAAAGAAAAACATAGGAGACATTACTAAATACATATAAATAAAGAATTGTAAAGTCGAAGAGAAGACATAGATATTTGTTATTTAAATATGTTTTGCAATAGGAGATTAAAAACAATTCAAATGATGAACTTGAAGGGAATCAGTTATAAAAAGGCCATTATAGTCGTAAATGAAGTTAATCACTTCTAATCATGTAAATAATTATTGGTTTTAAAATAATTATTAATTCAAAAACAAGACATAGATAACATTTTAGAGATATACAGAGCCCCTATTTCACTATAATAATGTAATACTCCATTAGTAACTTTTTAAAAAGCTCAGGAAAATGTTAAAATATCATGCAAAAGTGCTGATGATGTTCTATCAATTTTTTTATTTCAGTCTGTATACCTTTCTTTTGTTAGCTCTGATACCTGTTGATCACCTATTCTGTTGTTTGAATAGTTACCAACGGTAAAGCTGAATTGTGGAGAATGAAAAATAAACGATCAGCTTAGAAATTTGTAATGAGATGTAATTTTAAATGTCTGGATTGTTAGAGATTTGTGCAGTAGGATCCTAACAAAGTTCAGATGCAATTAAAAACAGTGACTTTCCCGTCCTGCAGAATATTGATTACTCTCGGAAACGTTGCTGTGAAATCCGACGAGAGGTGTTGACTGTCAGCTGCGTGCTGGATTGTTTGGGTGAGCTAGCTTTCATTATTATAGGGTCAGCATTGTTTGAGATGGGAGTGAGGGGGTTGAGAAAGGATATATAATGAACTCATTAAAATTATTTAATGAATTGTTAATACACTATTAGAACAAGGCAAAAAGTTTGGTTACGGCTGACGAAAATTGAAAGGTAATTTTATTTATAGAGACTTAAGTTACGCATTTTAGCGAGAAAGACTGAAGGTGTCGAGACTTCAAGGCATCAAATACAAGCAAAGAGAGCATTTTTGAAACATCAGAAATAAAGGAAAAGCCGGTCAGAGACAACGAAACGCAGACGACAATAAGCATCGTGCAGCGAGTAGCAGGTAAACTATTTGAAATATTATATTCTCAATTTTTTAAATATTTTCCATTTATACCAAATCTCTCCCCACCAAATAAATATGAGAGAAAATGAGCTCTTGCTAAAAATTGTAAATTATAATCTTAATAATGTTTAAAATTTAAAGTATTAAAATTAATCTGAATTAAAGAATAAATTAACTTATAATTAATAAAAAAATAAATACCATGGAAAAACCTTAACTTTACAAATTTTGCGTGAGTTCCTTTTCTCTGTTACAAGTGTGTTAATATTTTGGAAATAAGCACTTATAAGTCATAGTTTTTTTTTTACAGAAAATAAGACACTTTTGTTTTTACGATTTTTGTTACGGTCTAATTTCACTCAATAAAAATGTACGCAAATATGATTTATTTTAAAGTTTAATTAAAATGTATTTGTAACATAAGTCCGTATTGTACGAATCTTCATTGAGAACTAACGGAAAATAAATCTAATCTAAATACGCCATTCTAGTAAATATTCATACAGAATATTGCACGCGCCACAACACCGACAAGCTCATGCGGAATCGACGAGAAGTAATGTATAAATGACACAATTTACTGGTAGCGTTACTCGTCGCAATGGGAGAGCGTGAGAATTGAGTGTTTGGATCCGAGATTGAATCTGTGGGACGCGACCCGCGGGGCATTCTCATAGCCTGGCCAAGGCACGGGTCAACTGACAGACTAGCCTCCAATTAAATCAAATATTAAAACAAATACGGTATCAGCCTCTCCAAAACCGATAATCAACAACGGCTTTGTCCATTACCAGCTTGCAGTGTCTGTGGACCATCCGAAAGACTTTGCACCATTAAATCATTAATTTTCTCTCCATTATATTGTTCTTTTTTTCATATTTCATTTAGAATTAATATAAATAAAAAACATTTGAGAGTAATTCAAATCTATTTAAACATCCTTTCTCGTCATTGTTTTCTTTTTTAAAGAAAGTTCGAAAAATGATCTTCTGAATAGACAGCTTCAAGAATTATGCACGTTGAAAATACACACAATTAATTTCTTGGGATGTTGCAATGGTGATTTTTTTCCTCTTCGTCCACGCTTCTATATCCTTAAAAATACCTATATTTCTTTTTTCTGAAGTGAATGATACTTATTATATCTGAAGAATACGAAAGATAGCCAATTCAGGCAAAATAACGGTGTTAACCACACAACGTTTCTGGGTTCCTTGTCCACTTCCTAAGGTGCGAAGAAGAGCCTAGAGGGACACAACTGCACTTGTCAGTTGACAAAACAAAAAGTGACGAAAACGCAACGACAATGGGAAAACAGAAGGGTTGGCGTAATAATAATGGATCGTAGCAATTATTGAGTTTCACAGTATCTGTTTGCACATTAATAGATGTGAAGCATCTCTGATATGAGTCTGGAATTGCACCTGGTGTCAATGTCTATAATCTTATCATTTTGCCAATCAAATGTATGTTTAGAATTGATTATATGTTTAGATACTACAGATTGTTTATCAATGGGAAGTTTGATATTAGATATATGTTCTTTGATACGTGTATTAAGGGAACGTTTTGTTTGCCCTATGTACCATGAATTACAATTAGAGCAAGAGATTTTGTAATCAACACAATGTTTGCTGTAGGTGTCAAGTGGGTATGAAAGGTTATTAGTGGATCTGTAAATGATGGACATTTGATATTATTTGAATATTTTGACAAATTTGTGATGTAGAAATTTGTAATAAGGAACTATGAGAAAAAAATTGGCTTGAGGTTTTTGAGGACAATTGACAGTAGGATGTTGGATTTTGTTCAATCTGCTGTTTATATGTTTAATAATAAAATTTAAAGGGTACTATTTGGAGATTAAAATGTTTCGGACAATATTTAAGTTGTGTTGATGGAACTTGGAGTTAGAAAGTAATATAGCTCTGTCTACAAGATTGTATACCACAGCTCTCTTTTGGTTTGGAGGATGATCAGAAAGATAATTGAGAACACGTCCAGAGTACGTAGGTTTTCTGAACCAATTGGTGAGAGTGGAAGTATTATGAATGGATACGGTGACATAAAGGAAACTAAGAGAATGTTTAAATTCAAGTTCATGGGTGAATTGTAAATTGGGATGATAATTATTGAAAGTATTGACTATAAGTTTGATTTGAGAGGTATTAACAATACAAAAAATGTCAGCTACATATCTTATGTAGGAAAGAAGTTGGACAGGAAGTAGACAAGGGCAAGAATTTTCTAAACCTCTCATGACTATCTCAGCAAATAAAGGACTAAGAGGCCTTCCCATTGGAGAACCTTTGATTCTCCACTCCAACTTCACCTGTGCTACGAATTACAAAACATCACATTGGGATCCCGACATTGGGATAATCACAGCTCAAGACCAAGTCCGGAAAACGTCACACAGAACGAGACGACGACAATCTTGTCGAACATATTTCATGCCGGAAGAAAAGTAGGAACGTTTTCAATGTCATGCTGTTCGGTACTGGCGTGCTTCCTGGATTTGGCCGCAGAAGAAGGTCCCTAACGAGGTTTCATTGCCCGTAAGGTGTAGCAGGGTGTTCCTAACGAGGCGTATCCGCCCTCGCCACCCCTCTACCAAGCACCACAGTCAGCATGCTCATAGAAACCGGACATTCCCATTATGACTCGCAGTAAAAGTACAGAAATGGACAGAGGCTGAGGATATTACAAGGGATGGTCTCAACCCGTGATTGAGATCATGAAAAATTTGGAAAGAAAAATCTACTTATTCCAATGATCCTGCTGGAAAATTACAAAAACATTTACCGTCCATTACTAACACACTTTTTTCTTGTTCATAGCAAATTTTATTATATGGGGTCAATGACACAAAATGGAAACTAGAGAGGGTCAGTTTCATTGTTTAAAATTGTAGCACTTATCCAATATTTGAAGTGAAACTTTTTATACGGAAGAGTAAATATTCGAGTTTGGAAACACTAGTATAACATTATAGAAGTGATGTCACAGGAAATGATCACAAATTGATTATAAACTGTCGTCTTCGTTACGCTTTGCGCAGACAAGCGTTAGTGAAGCTACGCTGCAGTGTTGTCCATTTAACTATGCTTTACTGCAATTCATACCCGTCTAAATTATTTCATTGAGTAGTATTGGAATGTACAATAAAGTAGTTCGTAGGAATCAAAAACCTTTCGCTCAGTCCCCAATAGTATCCATTTCTTCAGTTTTAAAGCTTTTGACATTGTGTCATATTCCAATTTGTAAATAAAAAATGTTAAGTATCAGATAAAACACTAAATGTACTGAAGAATACGTATATACAAGTGAAGTATGTAGAAAATGCCGTATCGACATTAATAACAATAACACATGAATTTTTTAAAAAATATTTAGTGTTTAATCTTTTAATTCAAAAGATTTTGATTTAAAAATTGGTATACTTAAGGATATGCAGAATTAATATGACACAATTTCGAATGCTATCAAACGAAAGAAATTAATATTCCCGGTGACTGTACAAAAAGGTTTTTTTATTTCTACGATAAAATTATTTAGTGTATTTTAGTATTGTGTAAAATTTTATAAACAGCAATATGAGGAACAACTTCCGACATAGGTTTTTTAACTTAGAAATATTCTATCATAACCCTATTATTACATTTTTATAATTGACAAACCATTATCACTGATAAACTAAAGTAACAATACTGCAGTGTCACCCATAACGCAAGTGGTAACTACGCATTGATTTTTTTTGTAGCTATATTTTAGCTATATAATTATTATTATTACTTGTTTTATTTGTAAATTAATCTTGGTTATCGTTAAAATAATTGCTTGATTTTTTCCCGAAATAGTGTTTCTATTTCCTGGAAATACGGAATTGTGTAAAATAAAAAACTCTTGCAGGTTGCAGCAAATAAAAATGCGTTCCTGAATCCGAACTGTTCCTAATATAATGGTCTCCAAAATTTTGGACAAAATTTTAATACATCTCTACAATATGATGGCGGTGGTCAATGGCCTCAAGGAACGAAACTCAATGTCACTAAATGCTCCACGATTGCAATGGGCCAAATTGACCCTGCATATATCATAGAAATGATAAGCCAAACATATCAAATACCGGCAATTAACAAAAGAAAATTATGGAAAGGGACAGCGGCCGATAGATCCTTAGTAGAAAACAAGACCCACAATGCCTCTGAGGTCCGGTTCAGTTCGTCTCTGTTACTTTTGCCTTGCTTCGAATTGACGAACGCTGATAACATACGTATAATAATATATTATACGTAATTATTCTTAAAAACAAGTTTTCATGGCTTCTTAATTGACACAAAAACCAGTTTCGTTGTGTCGCGTGGGTAGTGATTTGTAAAGTAAATCAGGTGGCTACGTATATTAGACCGGATTATCCTTTCATGCTGAAATATCCATCTACACGAACGGTAACCAGTTTTGACAATCTGCAGAAACAGATTTTCTAACCATTTCCAGAGCAATGCTTCAGATCAAAGATCCCAAAGAGCAGAATACATTAACATTTTATTTGAAGAGAGATGGCTGCCAATCGTTAGCTGAGAAATTAACGAACAATTTAGACCGTCATCATTACTAAATATGGGGTTCGTTACAACACTGAGGCGTTGATCACTGCTTCAACCGAAACTTCTCGTAGGGAGGACAACGGCTCGTTAACTTCATCATGCGATACGATCACTCTTTACTAAATGGTACCACAATACTGGCTGCCAAAACAGAGTCGTGAAGGAGATCTTTCTAAAACCCTTTCAAAGACATATTAACTACCCAATGTTTCCAGAGATTGATACCATGCTGCTATAATGTAAATTGTTGTGGAATTAAAGTAGAATGAACTCACGAATTGGATGGTCGTTCATGAACGTCAACGGTGGCCATCCAGTGCCTTTGTAAGGAAAATACCTTTGTTCTTCAACACGCAAATCCAACATAATAGCACCACTGGAATGCAGAATTTTGATCGTCATACCTACTATGTTATTTCAAAGTTCACCCACGGTGTATATAAAGTTTTCAATCGATTCAATGATCTCCTCCATTAACGAATTTGGAGAGGGCTGGTCCAAAATAAAACCTCTTGCTGCCGAACTCCATTCTAAAGTTAAGAACGATGTTCATCAAAATATATTTTCAGATATTAAAGTGTTTGGAACTGAAAAATATTCTGAACCGATGGAAATAATTTCTAAAAACACTTCTTGCATTAATATCATTTTAAATACTTTTGAAATCTAAGAATACATAGTTTGAAACTGTTGTTTCAGTTAGACGTTGTTCCTTACTTAGTTTTCAATATTTATGATGCAAACAGTAATATTTTATTCAAGATTTACACAAATAAGGATAATTATGCGATTTGAACACTTTGACAACAATATGTTAATTGGTGTCACTTTAAAAAAATCGCCAAAATTGACAGATTTTATAAAACTGAGACTTTTTTACAGCTTTAAGGTGTACGATAATAAACTGAAGAGAAAATACCATTAAGTTTTATTTTACAGTTATTTGTTTTATATTATTTAAGACGTTAGAAAATTAATATTTGATAAATAAACTTATTTTTTATTAACAACACTACAAATTGTATAGTTTCACAATGTTTTAAGTCTCATAATAATGTATGTTTAAAAATATGACTCGTTAACAAAAGCTTAAGTCAATCCAAGCAATTAAAATAATAATGATTTCAGGAGCAATATCTCTAAGCAAGTTTTAATTTCTTTAAAATGATATTAATTGAATGGGGAAAGTCGCTTAATGTAAATAACCATACGCGGTGTATTAATTTTTTTTATTTGGAGAATATAGGTACCGTATTTCAATCTAATCAAATTGCAGAATTTTCTAAATAGATTAAAAATTATTACGTTCTAGAAGATTGTATACTGAAACATATTCAGAACTATCCTTAATTTTTAATAATAATTTCTATATATTAAATATTTCATCACAAAACGTCAATTCAGATTTAGAAATAGAAAACGTCATAATAAAATATTACAAGAAAAGAGTAAAATATTACAATTACGAAGTTTAAGAAACAAAAATTGTACTTTGCAAAAAATATATATAATTTAAAGCAACGTTAAAAGTAGTATTATGAGAGTAATTAAACAAATGATAATTATATTAATCTTCAATTTTCATTCGGCAGAGTTTCCAACAGCAAATCTTACTTCGATTGAATGGTGAATGGAGAATGAAAGTATCTTCATTATAGTTCGATCAAGTGTTATGATGGCTTTAGTATATAAATATGTCAATCTAAATCTCATATAATATTGTATTATTCCATTTTTTTCTAAAAAACATCGACTGCATATGATGAAATTGTAAGATTTTCAAATCTTTAGGATTTCCTTTTTTTTTAAAACAAAAAATATTACCTTGATGTTGCATCACTGAATCCAAACAGTTGGGAAGTCGCAGGACTCGTAATGACGAATTCAGTTGTTCTCCCCCGATTCATTCAGGCAATTTCTTAGGTGAAGGTCAGGACCGCTTCCTTTCCAGATTTCTTCAGAATTCCACCAAGGGAACAAAGGATAAAGTTGTAAAAAAATTTCGTGTCCCGCCAATCAGAGCGTTTCATTAATTTATGCTTTCAGCACTATCGCTCAACGTAATATTCTGTTTATTCCCGAGTTATAAATATTACTCTATCAGTTTTGTAATTCATATGTGTCACAATTATATCTGTTTTGAAAAATTATAACTCAAAAATGAATTATAAAAGAATTTATTATCAATGACATGACTAAGGTGCTAGAAGAAATCTGAACTATAATTTTAATTATTGATTATAATGAAAGGAAGTTAAAATTTTTTCGAACCGAACAGAGAATGTTGAGGAATAGTTTGAGTATTTTTGAAAATATTATTTACGTTCAGCGTAAAACAAGATCCCAAAAGTTATATACACCTACCACCATCCTATAAGCTTTTTTTATTTACATAACATTTGTTCTGATATGATATTATTTCCAATAATAAACATATAAATAAGCAGTTTTACAAGTTTGTTTAACATTTCGTTGAATGAGAACAACAGCAGCAAATATTGTAATAATTTTTTCACACAATTTTATGTTCATAGGATATTTTTTTTTACTAATGAAGAATAATTATACATTTCAAATGTGTGTTAGTTATCATTTTAGACAGTTAGAGTCAGAATTTTTAAGCCGTTTAGCACTTTTTTTCCTGACTACTGCAGTGATAATCCTGATAGGCGTTTAACTGCATAGTCGTGTTAACTTTAGAATTCGATTCGTGTATGGTTACAATTACTCGGTTATAGAGTCCTATCAATCTTTTTTTTATTTTATTTCTCCTTCGTCAGAGACTGTCGCAATTCCGCTGTATTGTTCTCATAGTCTGTTTTTATTGGGAGTAGGCGTATGCTTCTGAAGATAACTCACTCACGTGTATTTAAACTTTTTTATGAGCCTTGAAATTCTTGTTTTTATCGTTTTATAATTTGTTTGTTGGTAACATATTTATGAATGATGTAGAGGATATTTGGTAATCTATATAATAGAAAAGGCTGTATTTTTGTATGTATGTATTTACATTAATCTCTATACAAATTTTAACGCGTGGACAGAAAGCAAAAAATTTGGTATACATATTCTTCCAAAATTTAGAGCCGGTACTGTGGGGGTGAGAAACCCCTAGCATAAAGGCGGAAAGAATTGTAGTTGATATAATTAATGAATATATGCGAACGAGTTAAATATTACTGCGCGCGCAGCTATCGTGACGTCACAGCTCACACGCGCCCGAGAGAGAGAGATTAATACGCACGGATACTGCACAACACACGAAATAGTTCCGTTTTTCGTAATGAAATAAAGCAGAAATAATTTGATTGAATAAAAAGTATAATTTTATTCAGTAATACTCCATCGATAATGATAATAAAAAACAATACGAAATACTTTACCATCCTTGCGCAAAATTAATTGGAAAAAAATATTGTTGTCGCCATCTTTAATAATGCCAATATGGATACTTTTTTTTGCATTCTGCGTTTCAAATGTATGGCGCCGGGGATTTATTAAATTTCATTGTATACTGTTGGGCGTAAAGTACTATTGTATCCTGTATAATAATTCGGGAGGTAATAAGAGTTGTTATGACTGGTGAGTTAATTTCCAATAATATTTTATTGTCGTTATTAAATTATGTCAGTCAAAGATATTTAAAAAAATAGAATATTTGGTAATCCTTTGGCCCATTGAAGCCCTACCTACCTACACCCCGGCAATCATTCACCATTTACCAAGACTTACTATTCCCCAGTTTCACGCCGCACTATAACCATCCCTTCCCAGATCTGTGGAAAATCAAAGCATAAACAAAAAGTGTCGTTTGGATTGCTTTTTCCGCTCCAAAACAATAATATTAATACATAATTAGAATGCCTGCGCCCACAAAATAATAAAAGTACTTCCTTCCCAAATCCCAAGCTGATTAGGGTCTATTGCCCTTGTGTGGCAGCGATCAGCGATATCAGCATCATCCAACGTAACAAGGTCTGTAAGTGAAGAAGTTACTGAAATATCTGCTGACTAACATTCGGTTGATCTCTTTTGTCAAGAAACAGTGATTGACGAACGAGACTACAAATTAATTAATTATTGAGAGGGGTATTTAAGTACAAGGTTGCGATGTACGTATCGTAAGCAAGTGAATAATGGAAAAGTCAGGTACTCGAGAGCTGCGACTCGGGGCTGGAAGACAGCACGTGTGTGAGATAGGGTCAAGCGACGCACAATGTAAAGGTCCACGATTAAGCCAAAACATTGCCCTCGGGTCAATAGAACACGTAAGTGGCAGGCGGGGTCAGATCCGTGGGCCGCGCTGCGCATTCCACGCAGGAGACACGCTTCCCACGGGCCTATCCGAGGGACGCGCAGATGGAATGGTGTTAAAGCGAATGCATTTGTCGCTGTTAGAAGCAATTTGCCCGTAAATTGGGGGGCAGGAAGCGGCGGCACTCAAAGGCGAGGACTTGCGGAGGCGGCGTGCCGCCCCTGCTCGCACAGTCAACACCACAAACCACCAGCATAACACACGTTTCCATCAACACTGGTCGGCTATTCGGCAATCCCAAGAATGTGCCACGTCGACATGACGTGTTTTACGAGCGCCAAACAGAGATTTAGAGCTTGAATCATTCACTCGGCCAGACTTCTTCACCATGGTGTATAACCATATCTAGAATAATAATGCTGTATATTTATTTCATCTCTAATTTATTATTCCCAAATTGTTAAGTGATCAATAATACTTTTGTTTTTCTTGTTATTTATATGTGAGAAAGACAACGGAACTGACATCAGCTTACTACGCTAATGGTCGTGCACCAATCAGAAGCCGCCGCGTTACCTTGTGTATTTAAATAGCCATTGTTTACTAATTACTCTCCCAATCGAGCTAAGCCCAGACAGTTTATGGGATGTGTATTCTCCGGAGTAAAACACAGGATTGGAACATTCAAACCTGGTTGACACATGCAGACGTAACCACAGAAAATCCCAGTCATCGGAAGGGCGTGGTACAAGTAGAGTACCTGAAGCGGGGTTTTCATGGATCACGTAACCACTAGTTAACCTTGTTCTCCATTCCGCATCCCCTCTATTTTACTTTCCATCCTATTAAAAAGGAAAGGCCAAGAAGTAAATTACCTACAAGTAGCCTGTTTCAACAGAAAGATATTGATTAATGACGTCATACTAAAATTTACAGGCTAATTGAAAAAAGAGGGTAAACCAACAAGTTTTTGGTTGAAATTACTTCATATATTCATATTTTCTCTACTTCTATACATTTAACGAAAATGTATCAATAAATATAAACAACCATTAAAAATATCGAACAGAAATAGGTCTGCGAGGGCTATTCTCTCGCAGGCAGTACCTAGTAGGAGAGACAGGAAGGGGCTACCTTTGCGGTTGCCTTTTCCTCTCCGTTTTTGAACTAAGGTTCCCACAAGCCGAGGCACCTCGGCCTGTTTTGAGAGGTGTATGTTCCGGGGTCACAAACCTTGGGCATACGGTACGAGTTGTTCGCCATTCCCATTGGAACAGTCGGCCAGCTGCCTCCTAAACTGGTCGGGTACGGAGCAGGGAATGCTGCGTCCCCACAGCAAACTCTTCTCCCGCTATCGGACCTACCTGATGCAGGTTTTTCTAGGGTTTTCCCTGCATTACTTTTAGGCGAATGCCGGGTAGGATCCTTAAACTATAGCCCGGGGACACTGGTTAACCCTTGACTACCTTCCTCTACCCTTCCACATCCCCCCTTTCAAATCCCTTCCTATGCTATTCAAGTGGAGTTGCCACTATGTGGATTACCCTCATGTAGACTGTTACGAAAAAAAGTATATCGAATAAATAATATCTATTTGTTAAATCAGATTTGTTTATGAATACCCTAAATTTTCCGATTTATGCCTCAGAAAAATTAATTGAATAGCTCCAATTTTTTGTAATAGTCGCAGGAAAGATAATTTTATTTTTCAAACCATACCTTTTTATCCAAAATAATTTTTGTTAAATTCCTACAATAAAAACAACTCTTAATTATTATAAAATCAACGAGTTATAACTAGTGACTAATCTAACTAAAGTCAAATCATTTTTCAAACAATAATTAGTTAAAATATATTCGGCAACTCTTGATTGTATTTATTCTAATAAACCCTCCGGACATCTTGAAGAATCAATATATCTATTTTACATTATTCAAAATATTCAATCCAATATTATTATGATTTTAAAAAACTTCAATGTTTTAGTACTAAATTAAAACCCATGACAAGTTGACAGTAGTAGTTGAAGTAAGAAAAATATCTTCTAAAATTATTTTTTAACGATTATGATATATTATTATTTATTAATCGAGTAGTCGCGTCCTGTCATTTGAGTACTGATCAATTAAAATGCTTTATCGTGTATATCGCCTGAAATTCGTAACACTTTGTACTGTTATAAACACTTCCTCCTCACCTAAATAACATCTCGATATTAAAATGATTTTACTCGCCACATTCAATGTGCAGTTTTAATTTATTTTCTTGTAATCTCTTAATTGCAGAGAACGTTTTGTAAGTGTTACTAAACTTGCGGGCCTTGTTACATTATGGCGTCACGAGGAAGCATGCGGGCACCAAACCTTTGCTACTACATGCATGTATTACGGGAACTCACAACATACATCCGGACATGTCAAAATTATGCATAATATAATTACAAGGAATATGTTTGACTGAGATTGCAGGCGGTAGTGCTCGGGATATTTACATCCGTTAAATTGGTCTGTAAAATATTTATTACATTGAGAATTTCCAAAACGTTACAGAACAACAAAGCTAAATTATGATTTGGCATTATCGTGAAAGTGTTTCTCCAGCAGCAAACAGTAGTAAATTAAAAAAATATCATGAAATTATGAATTTTTTAAAAACAAATCTCTCTATATAAGATATTTTTAGGTACCGCTGAGGGAATAATATTAATTAGCCCGCGCAGATAATTATTTTTTAAAAGAAGTGCAATTAGTAAATAAAACGTGACACGATATATATATTATACTAGTGACAGTGGAGCATTGCTAGTCAAACGGCTACGATACCACAATTACCGGTTAATTTAATTAAAAATATAATTATATGGAGCCATCAGTCATGATAATTACATTCGGAAGGGACACGTGGACCCGTAAACTTTCATCTTTCTTAATATATTTGACAATTAAACAATTTGTAGGTGTGAACGTCGGTTTAAACTCTGAAAATACGTCATCCATCATCAATGAGACTTTTAGACTCTCGCCTTCTCCAAAGTTTCGCCCACCTAACAATATTATATTATATATACATATCTTCTCTTAAATTATTTTAAAATATATTTTATAAAATACACCGCAAAGCCAGTCGTTTTAAAAATATATTTTCTCGAGAAACATATTAAGTGTTGGCTTAACGTAAATTGTCTACGCCTCAAAAGCAACGGAAATTCACTGCTGGATCAATTCGGTAAACTAATAGAGATCAAAGATACCTCAAGTTTTAGAGCCTTTGTCACGTGG
The DNA here is from genome assembly GCA_037074705.1 of Zhengitettix transpicula. NCBI lineage: Eukaryota > Metazoa > Arthropoda > Insecta > Orthoptera > Tetrigidae > Zhengitettix > Zhengitettix transpicula. The sequence goes on along the minus strand of CM073593.1, from coordinate 55,134,611 downwards.
TTTCTTCAGTCTGCAGCTATTAACCTTGTGCCATTCCACAGACCCGAATTTAAGTAAACAAAAAATCAATTTAAACAAGCAATCAGAAGTAACTTTGCCTGCCGTGCTAACCCGAGCTTACCCGATCGCCAACCTGAACCGCACTAACCACGTGTTGCATTAGATGTAGTTGGAGGGATAGATGTTCGTGAGTAATTTGTATCAGAATGACTTACCCGAGACTCAGGAACGAGAGCTGATATAATCAAATTGTTGCGTAACTCAGAAGGAACCTTCCAATTATTTTTCATTTGTATAGAAAAAGAGTCCACAAGTCACGTGTTTACATTTTTCACGCATATAGTACGAGTAACTAAAAATATAAGTCTGTAGCTAGTTGGAGAAAACATTATTACACCCTCCACAACTTCCTGATTTTCAAATACTTACCCGCAACACGTTTTACGAGATAGTATCAATTATGTACGAAAATTAATTATAAAAAATGTTCAACTAGTCATTAATCATTTATTTCATGTGATTGATGAATCATTTTTTATATAGACTTTTATACGACAAATATGGATATTTTATATGCTTCTCTTCTGACTTTGTCACGGTAAAAATAAAGAGCATACGAAATATCCACGTCAAATTTTTAAGTACGTAATGTGAGTGTTAGCTTTTCATTGCGAATTTATTATTTATATTTAATTATAAATATTACCGAGTGATGACGATAAATATTTTCTAGTTACACCTAGATTGTAATTCAATTGACTATGACGATTAATGGAACTCTACGTTTCTTCCAGTGCCTGTCTCTTCTGTCTTCGAAACTTTATTTATAGGCAAACCTTTCAGCAGTTACCAGAAACAGTAAACGGAATGGCGTATCTTGGATCCTGGCCTCTGTTGCGGGTAAGAATTCGTCAATTTCGTTACTCGAGAATGACTTCACGCAATTCACAATATTCGTTTACTCTAGCATCTTTTTGGCAACGGATTACGTTTTAAACGAAGGTGTCGGCGATACGACATAATTTAATATTCAACACAGAACAAAACCCGTAGGCTTATTTTGAGAAATGAGACTGAAAAGTGATGAAAATAATGTGATTAACCTTGTAGGAGAGACACGAAGGGGCTTTTGTTCCCATTGGAACAGTCGGCCAGCTGCCTCCTAAACTGGTCGAGGTACGGAGAAGGGAATTCTGCGTCCCCACAGCAAACTCTTCTCCCGCTATCAGAAGGGCGTAGGACAAGTTTCCAATGCCCGACCTACCTGATTCAGGTTTTTGTAGGGTTTTCCCTGCATTACTTTTAGGCGAATGCCGGGTAGGATCCTTAAACTATATCCCGGGGGCCCTAGTTAACCCTTCTTCTACCCTTCCGCATCCCCCCTTACCAATCCCTTCGTATGCTATTAAAGGGGAGTTGCCACTATGTGGATTCACCTCATGTAGCCTTTTACCCCTCCCCCCCCCCAAAACAAAATAATGTGATTAAAAATTTTGAAAGTAGCTATGATTATGAACGTTTTGATTTAGATGAAAATGTCTTGCAAAAACTTGTAAGCGTTGTGAGCCTCGGACTCTGTTTCAAAACTGTGTGATTTTAATAAATTTTTAATCATTTAGCTGTGCTAGTTTATTATATTATTTTGGAAAGTACCTGAAGATGATACAAAAGGGTATCGAAACGCAGTTAAAATATAAATAAAAAGTGTCTGTATAAGGTCATCAATTGTTTTATTAAATTTATTTAGTATCGCAGTTACATTTTCACTTAAAAATTCGTGTTTAGAAAATTGAATAGGTCTCACAAAATTCTTTCTACATGTTAAAGTTAAAAGCTTTGTTACGAAAATATTTAGTTAAGATTCATTCTCGGCCGAGAATCGACCTCATTGTCTCTCACTTTTACAAAATACATTTTTATTCAGATCCAACATTCTGCCCTTATTTCGACGCCTAATTCCAAGTAGCCAACAATTTTTTTAGGTGTAGACAGGCTATGTATAGGGTAATCTACATAATGGAAACTCCCCTCTTATAGCATGGGAAAGGGAGTGAAAGGGGGGATGCGGAAAAGTAGAGCAAGGTAGCTAAGGGTTAACTAGGGCCCCCTGGCTATGGTTTAAGGATCCTACCCTGCAATTCGCCTAAAAGTGATGCAGGGAAAAACTTCAGATGACTGTGGGGTCGCCGTGCCTTGATCAGTTTAGGAGGCAGCTGGCCGACTATTGCAATAGGAATAGTGGACAACTCTTACCGTAGGCCCAAGGTCTGTGACCCCGGAACATACACCTCTCAAAACAGGCCGAACCTTAGTACCAACAAATCCTTGCGTGACCGTTTTGAGTAAGCTCGTTTCAGTTTTGACAGTTGCGATTAATTACAAATATGTAATATTGTGTCCCGTTAATATGTATTTATTATGTTAAAATATATTCTAATTGTCATGTTTTATAGTATAATTTTTATCCCCCCCCCCCCAATTGATCCTGCTGTAGTCTCTCTATTCCCTTAAAAACCTTATTCTTAGCTCTGTCGTCTACTAGTTCTACTATAGGTGTTCAATCTCCGAATAATTATTTTCGTTACGGATCTTTCTTTATTTTCTTTAGCGTATTATTGTGGTGGCTTTCCTGCCGTACAGTGAAAGCTTGCCTGTAATTTTTCTATTAATAAAGACAATTCACACTGAGTAAAAGTTTAAATTTAAATAATATCGTAAAAAAGCTACCATAAATATAGAGAAAAAAATTAAATAACTGTACAGTAATACTTTTAGACTTTAAGAAAATGACCGCTTTATTTCAGTTATCAACGTTGAAGCGTATCTTCATGTCTTTCAAATGGGCGTCTGACTATCTCGTGGTTTTAATAAATAAATGAAATTCTATATATATTAAAGGGAAAAAATTATTATTATAAACATATTATGCATATATTACAGCGAAACTCAAGAAAAAATATCTACAAATTCGAAGCTCAAAAGTTTAAAATTTACTACGTAGAGCTACGAAAATTAATTTTTACAGTAGGAAAGCACAAGAAACTCAGTATTCACTATAGTTTGTTGTTGATTGAAAAAGATTGTTATATTTAATGATTGATATTTAGAGTACCTTAAGTTAATACAACAGACGAGTTTCCCTTTTATATACCTTGACTTTCTAATAAATTTGATGCCAGAACCCGGAAGAAACGAGATCAAAAGTTCTTCCCCCGAGTAAAAAAATTATACTATTAAACATTTATTCAAATTCTTCCGTCCATAATTTGTTAATGTTTTTGATACGTTAGGTTGTCTGATAATCTAGGAGTCGAACCTAAATTTTTTTTCGTAAAAAATAGTTCTCAAATCGTTTAGTTGTTTGAGACTCGGTGAATTCCAGGCACCAATCAGTATTTTTAAGTAGCAAAATCAAATCTTTGTATTTGACAGTCTTTGTTCTTTTATTTGACATTTGAACTTGCATTAGTTGTTCACTGTTCCTACATTGGCTGTCTGAAAAGGCAGTTGAGCGGCAACTTTGAAGTGTCTTCCCGCTCGTACCGCAATTCCCCGAACTCCTTTGTCTCAGTAATCCCTGAGATTATTACCTTACCCTACCGCTAAGTATTATCTGTAGTGTTGTTTTACACGTGATTAATTTCCCGGCACCGCCGAATGTCAGAAGAATTATCTTTTGTAAGCAGCTATTTGGCAAGATCTTCGAGACAAAACAATAATTCCAGTTAAAAGGAAGCCTTGTTTCGACCGACAGCACCTGTCCCGTAGCCGAGACGACATAAATTATTTAATTTCCTTTGCCACTAGATACTTGACTTTTGCTAATAAAATAACTCTTAAATTGGATTAAGAGACTAACGAATGCCATCCGGCTAACAAATATATCATATTTCAATTGCGGTGACTTCTGCGCCACTGAGAAGACAAAGCGTAAGCATGGAAAATATTTACTGACATCTTGAGACGACTTGTAATCCCTGCTTTAGTGACAGTAATTAAGTAATTATGTGGTATTATATCACATAATTTTGTCTGGTATTTGTCTATTTATATATCTAATTAGTAGACTTTTAACATAGACCTTCCATATTTTATTATTTAAGCATGCGATTGCGAAATATAAGACAAATTTACTGACCATGTTAACAAATTATAATGTTAAAATTGTTTTCAAATATTTTAATAACTTAAGTTTTGTTAGAAAGATTAAAGATAACATCAACAATTTTGATAAATATAATTTTAAATAAAATTAAATTAATAGAAATTGGCAAACAGTCACAATATTTATTTATTAACGTTATATATTAGCTACGTAACGTTTCTTAGCGTTGATTAGGGACTTCTTCAGCGTTACATTATTAAAGAAACTTTTTAAAATATGTTATAAATGTTTAAATATGAATAAACAATTTAATTTTCAATTTTAATGGCCTAAATGTGTTTTGGCCATGGATGAAATTGGCCAACAGTCAGAATATTTATTTATAAACATTAAAATTTATATATAATTTTTCATTTAAATTAATTATTCAATTTTAAACAATTATACAACGTATTTAAATTCTTTCTTTACGTTATAACATCTGAAGAGGTCGCAAATCAAAGGGAAGAAACATAAATATATTTTGGTTAATATAAGTAACTTTTAATGATTACAAAGAAACATACTGATTATTGGTCAATATTTAATACCAGCCATCTTAAGCGTAATTTTATCATAAAATAAATGGGTTCGACTCAAATGAATGTTATATAGGGCAAACAAAACGAGCATTGAAGACTCGTATTAAATATCATGGAATTTATTTCAATAGCCTTGTATACAAGCATTAGTGCAATCCTAACATTATTATCTCCATAATCATAAACTTTATTGTATTAAAGTAAAAATTTTAGATAAATAATATTTTTAAGGCTAATGACCAATATGGTAGATATTAATTCAAAAAATAGTGCTATCAATGTAAAAAATTATACAAATAAATTAAGCATAATATATGAAATAATATTATTATAACCTATTAAATCCAATGTATATTATTCCATTTTAATTTAAATCAGTTCCATTCATGAACATAATTGTTTGTTTAAAATTAAAAAATTGTGCATTATAACTGCTTGTCGCTAAATTATTGCTAAAAGTAATTTCGAACTGAACTTGCATGAGGGGTAAAGATCAATTCTAAACTATTTTAAGAAACTTGGATCCTGTTACTTTAATTTTTACACCTCATTTGAATTCAAATGTAAGATTGGTTTTATTATAATGTATTTATCGTGACATTTTTTTATTTTTGAAATTATTGACAATATATAATTTTCATTGATTGAAGTTTGACAAATAACTGTTATATTTGGTATGAAGAATTTTTTTTGTATTCCATAGATTTAGTATAGGTCTCCTTTTTATTTTTGAAATTAATATAGCAGTTGATAAAGTCCCAAAGTTGAGTCGTAACGTTGTAGTCCTTTTTTTGTTTTCATGTCATTTAATTCGCTAATTTCATTGTATTAATTCAAATCATTCTAACTTAGAGGTTGACTGTTAATTTTGAGAGGCATGTTTAATTTAATGAGCACACCAAGGAATCTGAGGGCCGCATGAAAATAAATTACATAGACGTTTAGGTTATTCCTCTAAACCACGTCTCATTTTACATTTCTTTATTCCGAAATTTTTATAATTATAATTTTTGATACCCCACTATTCTGTCACTTTTACACTGTAATTGATAAGAAACTGCACTTAGTTTCATTCGAGTTTAAAACTTTTGGCTTAACTGGTTTCCATCATGAGAATATGATTTATTTTCTCTTTTAATAAAGGTATTTCGGAAATTTCCGACTCTCTTCGCGTTTTTCCTTAAAGTTAAGCTGTGTTTTTAGTGTTCCTTTTTGAAAATAAAATTGCAACTCAAGTGTCAAAAGAATTTAAGAAACCAACGGTGTTAACAATGCGAGAACCCGGGAATTTCCTTTAAACAATGACGGGATTTCGTGTTTGTGAAGTGTTTAGAAATATAATTCATTCCCAAGCCCAGACAGATGCTATCGGACAATAGGTGTTTTCTCGAAAGGAAATTTAAATGTTTGTGCCTCTCGTTCGGCACTTTTGGTGCTTTAGAGGAATATCAGGTGCCGCTACACTTTGGCTGGCAACGGAAAGCCGGCAGTAGCGGCAGCTGCACGGCTGAAACAATAGAGCGAGCCTCTTTTCCTAATTCCAGGCGCGTGGGCCAGCTAAGTGGCCGCACATTTGCATCAACTCTCTAGGGGAAACTCAGCCTTTGTTCCCCACAGGACTCGCGATCCGGGAAATATTCTCCTATCAATTATAAACAGTCTAAAATACGACCCGCTTCAAGTCTATTACCGCCATTCCTTTAGTTCTGCGGGCGCATTACGTTCAATGGTGAATGAGACGTTTCTCACGCTACCATTTACCTATAAACCATAATTGTATATATTAAGTGAGATTTACCTCGAAAAATACCAAAGAATGTCTGTGAATCAAATTGGAAACCACGCATGTGGTCAATAATCGAGAAGAGTTTCTTGAAGAATAGATACGAAACTAGTACATGAAAAAAAATTGTTTTGAGACTTAAATTTTATGTGTGTATTATATAATATAAATTTATTACATGGAGAGTATTTCAATCCTTCTAAAGTTTGCTCTTTCGATGAGACGGGATTGTTGTGACCAGGAAAATTCAAGTAAATATGATATCATGACGCTTGGCTGGTAAAAGTAACGATGTATCCTCCTTTTCCCTAAACTAAAGCATGTTAAAAGAATTATTCCACATAAAATAATATTATATATAACTTTCTAAATATTTTAATATATATATTGAATGTACTATCATCAAATAATACAATTTTATGGTCATCAGTCACAAATAAAATTCATGAAATTATTAGACAATTAGGGTAATTTTTTTCTGACTGATTGGCCATCAAATTTTACTACTGTATTGATAATTTATTATCATTCAAACTTTTATAGTTTAAGCTAAACAAAATAAAAATTTTGTTGAATATTTAGGATTTATTTATAACATTCCATAACATTTAATTTCATTTTGCCGAATATTATATGTATTTTTGGTGTCACGGAACTTTTATAGAAAACCCAAATTTTGCGTTATTTTTCTCTAGACATTCTGCTATTTTTCCAAAAAAATATAGATTGTTTCTCAAAAACTATTTTTATGAGTCTTTCCAGTTTAATCATTAAGCCTAATTATAATTAAAAGAGTTTTTATAAATAAATTTTTAATTTAATTCACTATAATTCTTTCATCTTCTGGTTTATCAGTGAAAATTAAATAATTGTACTTTGTTTTTCAATAAGTATTTTGTATAAATTGACTGATAAACCAGATCTAAAAGAGTTATAGTAAATTAAATGAAAGGCAATAAAAAAACTTACGGTTATTGCTTATCGAAACTTATTTTTTCTTCTTGATTGTGTAGCACCGTATTCGGCTGATCATCAAATGTTGCTGAAATACAGGGACTAACCCAAAGTATTCAAATAGATTCATTGGATCAATCTGTCACCTCAATCATTCGTTACAGAAGGAATATTTAGATAAAAGCTTCAACGATATTTCATCAGATTAAAATCCGTTATTAGAAAATTGAAAGCGGTTGGAATTAATGGATGAACATCACGGTAAAGAAGAATTTAAATATTATTTCAGTTTTAATTATAATATGATGCGTTTAACGAAAAATTAACAGACAGTCTGAGGAAATGTTTATAACTTCAAGACACACCTTACAGTTTGACTGCAGCCTGAAGAGTGTAAAAATATGTACTAAAATGTTGATATTAAAATTTTAATAATTTTTTATTGTAAAAATTCTGTCGTCAAACGTACGTAATGAAGTGATATTCTTTTCAATGATGTTGAAGCAATCTATTAAAATTTACATTGTCCATTAAAATTTTTAAGGGTAGTTTATGGGGAGAAAAATGTATCCGCCTCTAAGAAAGTTTAAAACCAACGTTTGCAGCAGTAGAAGGGGAAAAAATCTGTTCGGGAATGAAGGTAAGTATTACAGCAACCTACTTCAGGAAATCAGCTGGCTGTGCTTACGATCTCGATAATGTCAACAAAATCCTTAATCTTGATCACTATCCGCCCTAAAGAAGATTAAGATTGACGAATTTTTGTTTTGGGTGACCAAATTTAACAACAAACAATGTATTTATTATTTTGTTTGTTTGTTTTCTCCCGTTGGCGATATAAATCGTTAACACGGTCTAACAAAGCTTAGCATATTCGATCGCTCAAAGATAAGGATGAGAATTCCGGTTTGTCCAAGGAGACTTGTCACGGCTCCAAGTGTCGGCCACGACTACGGACTCCTCGACCATCAGCGTCTGGTTTCACACCAACAAATTAATTAAAGGCTTAATAGAAAATTTTACTTCAGCAGCTCGTCCAATTCTCCATTACCGTCACTCGGCGAAGTAAATTTAGTCTTGTAACAAATGTGAATAATATTATCAGCTACTTTAAACAGATGAATTTCCGGATTTGCATTAAATATTGACGACTCACTTGTCTTTATATTCTGTGTCTATAGTCTAAAAACGTTTCTGCTATCTTTTCAAGTGTCCTTATGCGACCGATCAAGTGACAGTCCGCTATTATGTTACGGTACAGTGCATTAGTGTCCGTCGGCCATCTTCTCTACTCAACTTCAACCATACTATTCTCGCCTAAGCGTCAAAAATCCTATTAAAAATTAATTCCGAATGCAATTGCCAGTTACTTCTTAGAGCAATTTGTATTTTCTGTACTTTCTTGAAACTTCGTTTCCAGTATTCTTACGTGAAGTCATTGACCAAATGCATTTACACGTAGTGTCATTGAACAACGTCACATACCGGAAGTAATGGAAGCAAATTTAACATTTGACAAAATTTAATTCCGCGTGAATTGTTTCTAGAAATTAAATTGTACTATTAATTTTAAAACAGCATTGCTATAATATTAGCGCATACGCTTAATATTTTTGGTCCTTTTTTATGTTACCGTCACAGACTTTTCAGAACCCTAAATATTTTTTAACATCTGGAAAAATGACTTCAAGTGTTCAGAAAAGTTCCCTCATTATTTTACATCACCTTTTGTAGGTTTCCACGCTTCATTCTAGTTATATGTCTTAAATTAATTCATCAATTACCATAGAAAAATGATAAAATAACGAGGAATAATTGCGATTCTTGACTTTTAAAATTTGAGAGAATGATAAAGCATTTAAATTTAAGGTTTGAAATTAAAAATTTCCTTATCATACCGTTTCATAATATTAATTTAATAATTTTATAAAGTATGTGAGAGGATTTATATAGTAGAGAATAATTGTGAATGTTAAAGAAAGAAAATTGTTTCAATACTGGAGATTTTGTACGTATGCATATTCTGAATATGAACACTTACAGTAGTAAAATATATGTGCATGCCATAGACCTCTATCGCCACTTATCAATGATCTTCAAGCAACACTACATATTTTAACTAAACTTAGGCTTTAAAAAAAATTTTAAGGTCACCAAAAATTAACTGCAGATTACTTTTTATTTTATTCGTGCAATTGTTTCGTTATTCACGTGACAAAACTGATTCACCTTGCAACCAATGAGCTATATGAAATAATATCAGGGTTTCCCATGTCTAAAAAGTGAAAATGATATATACTTTGTGTTAGAATATTGATAATATTAATACGTATTTTTAGAAAAAAATATTAAAGTTTGAATTATAAAATAGCGAAAAAACAGACAAGGTTAGGTGTGAAAATTAAATACCTCGCAACGTTTATGTATCTTGAAAGTAAAAAAGAAATAGCTATGATGTCAAAAGTTATCTCATCAGCTCTTTGAGGGAGAAGATTTCTAGTCATTGAATATTCTAAATACAGAAAGTAAACAGAACGGTGTTGTATAAATATGTGTACAATTGCACCCAATCCATTTGATGTGTGAACGATGAACCGTTTAAATGTTAGTAATTTTTCACATCAGCATTACGGAATTATTGTTATCATTTACGAGAAGGCGCTACACATCACTGGCAGGAGTTTCCGTTTAACTATTCGAATTAATTTCTCAATAATGGAGGAACTCGTGTTGAGCTCTAACACAAATTAAGTTGTTTGTTTTCTGGTTTCTGTTTCATTCTTTTTTAGAGCTGTACAATTGTGACGCCCTGTAACGACGCCTCTTATTCAACGTAATCCAGTACAAAAATTAGACAGCGGCATATTTCACTGTAGAAGCGAACAGATCCAGCTTGCTCCGGTGTAACCGGTTACAACCATATCTTCATCCACTCTACTCTTGAATACAGCATCTTCCGCAATTCCGCTCCGCCGTAGTGTACCGTCGGAATTTACCGAGCCATACTGCGAATAATATATTTTTATTAGAAACTGATGTTTGTTAAAGGTTTCCATGTACGAGGTCGACCTTTTAAAAGTTTCTTATGAATTTGATCAATGCTTTAAGATGTTTGATAATATATTTTTAATGTACAACACCGAAAGCTAATGCTTTTGGGAATAAAGGTAGGAATTTGTTGAAGATGGATTTGGTGCTGGATGATGCATTTGAAAACCTACAGAGCTACTAAGCGCGCCGGTTTGTTGTAATCTTGGAGGATCCGCGGATCAGTGCTGTCATGACAGGTACTTGTGAAAAATGTGAGGGTCAGGGTGATTTCAGTAATGTGGGAGTTTGAGACGACGCCACACAAAAGGACAAATATTGCTTTGTAAGTGATCGATCGCTGTGGCCAAAAAAAAAATTATTTCGCAACGGCAGAAGCAACCTACGGAAACACACTTCGTTAAGCAACAATCCCAGGACATCAACGATGAGAACCTCATCATACGTCTCCATATACGATTTAGCAAATAATTAGAGAATTTAATTGATAAATAATTGTTTTAATGCCAGGGTTCGAATTCCGTGCCCACTTGAAGAATCATTAAATTCCATGAAATAATAGTAAAACTTATAGAGATATCCTAAAATTAAATTTAATATTTTCTATGAATTTTTATTTTATTATTTAGTAAAGCTAAATCCCAGAGATATATTTCCATAATAATTAGAACAGTGGTATACAAATCATCTTTCAAAACTAAGGACTTAACATTCTTTCTTACATAATATACTGCATATATATATATATATATATATATATATATATATATATATATAATCACTATACTGACAAGCGATCGCTCGAATTGACCGTTCAGACTTGTAGCAGTTAAACAGAATGAATGCAAAAATTGTTGTTTTTAATTTTATAACTTGAAATTGCGATATTGCTTCCGGAAAAGGAGAAACGCAGAACTTTAGCAATTTTGATTATGAAGATAAATCGTACTAAAATGTTTCCCGATTTACGAGTTTTGCTTTAAAGTCCAACTCCCAGAGTGTTTGAGCACTACTTCCGGGAAATGAATTTTACTTGAAACTGAGACTTCACTTATGATTGATCAAATCACTTTTGAATGCAGATTCCAACTTACTACTGAATGGGGGAGGGGGGGGGGAATCTCTTACTCTTGTTGTATGGGAAATCTAAACGAGACTGTAAGAACAATTCTGTTCACATTTTCCATGAAGAACGTCAGTAAGAGCAAAGTGAAATCTCGTGAATATAAGGATTCACAAAGAAATTTACTAATTTTGGGCATCATTGTTTCATATTTTAAATTCAGATTTTTGTATGATTAATTAAATTATTTTTAATAAAAATACTATAATTATTTGAATTTCAAACAGACCATCCTACTCATTCGCCATGTTGTTTTTTATTTAAATTTGCTTCCAGTTAGTTTTAAGCGAGGTCAAAAATGAAGCATATTTTAGACTTCGCTTAAAACTAATTTGTATTCTTGCATGAAAGCGAAGAAAAATTTTATGTTACTCGGGCTTACGAACTACTTTTTTCAGTGTGTATTCTCCGTTCCGAATAGGCGATGGACGTATACTTGCGACACCCAGCCACTGCGAGTAGCTTTCCTGAGAATTTCGCCTCCGGACCTTTACTTTTGTTCGTTCGGTTAGATTTTGCTGGTCGTTCTCTAAATAATGAATCCACTAAAGATGGTCAAAAATGGCGCTTGCTCCTGTTCTTGGTTTTCCTGCGCTTTTCCAATTATGAAGTTTTGTTATTATCTATGTATTTGCAGTTGAGATCCAGGCTAGTTGCTGTGTGAGTAGGCTTCCCCAACTAGGCAGGATGCCACAAGCATTTCGCGTTGTCAGCTGCCTACGTGCCGCTACACGCACTCGAGTTGCTGCCAGCGGCGACCCATCAAAGACAACCGCTCACCACATGCCAACTTCGACTACTGGCGACAGGATCACCCTACCTGGTCCTCATGCAACCCCAGCTCATCATTCTTACGAGAGAGAAAAAACACAATTTATTATTTTCTGACAGAGCGTACAGGGAGAGTTCTAATACGTGTAATCGAGAGAACAACATCAAGTTGAGATCTGCATTACAGTGTTTTGAGTTTCGACGCAAGGGGTTACATATCGAGTGGCAAGTGTTGAAAGGCTGATGGTATTATTATCTGTTGTATTCAGCTTTCCCGTGACTTGCGGGACTGGTCAACGAGTTTAGATGATTGGTGACGACTAGCAAAAGTAATGGCAGAGCGTATTTATTATTCACTGTTACCAACCCAAACATAAGATTCACCATCTTGTGGTCGACCTTTATCATTTTAGAGATCTGTGGCAGAATGGACAGTTGCTGAAGTCATACCGTGAAATTTCACCACTTATCCCATTTCTGACATAATATAGTTGCACAAATTCCCTAAACGTTGTTTGCCCCTCCAAATTTTCCAATCAGGTCTCCCCAAACAGTCCTAAAACTTGCCTTACACAGTAAATATTATTGAAGTATCCATCACACTTGTCAATAATATTGGTCAGCTACCCACAAGGACGAACGTTTTATACAGTGGTTACTCAATGACTAGTCGTGAATGTATTCTAATTACTCAAGGAGAGAAAGAAAAGTGTGGGTCAAGAGCTGGTTGGAAAAGCGTCCGAGACTTGGACATGGGGAATTCCTCCGAATGTTCATCGAAGTACTGGATGATTAACGAATATTTTTTTTGTAACAAGATAAATTATTTGCATTGGTTTTACTATTAATAAAAAATCAACAAAAAGTGATGATACTGCGCAATATAGTTTTTCTTACACGCATTATAACATTGACACCACTTCAATAATATACATTACATGAAAAAATTTACGTCTGAATGAAAATAATGAATAAGAAAAATAGCAAATTCAGACAAAAAAGTGATAAAATAAATACAACACAACGTTTATGGGATGCTTGTTCCTTTCGTCAGGGGTGAAGAAGAGTCTAGAGCGACACAAGTGCGCTTGTCCGTTGACAAAACTCATAAGCTTTTGACAAGCCTAGAGCGACTCAACTGCGCAGTTTTTTTCATTTCCTGGAAGTAAAGTTTTAGAGATTGCTTTATTCTTTCCGATATCGATTCCTGGATACATAGTAGCGGTCGTTGACTATCTTTATTATTCAATATACAATACAAATATAACATTTTTAATTTTGGAAAATATTATTGTCCCTAGACGTTGAATGTATTGAAATGAATCGATATTGACCATATAAGAGAGCCGTAAGTTGCGATCAGGAAATTAGGCGGGTGTGACATTTTACAACGTTGTCAAATATGACACCGGCCAACCAAGCCAAGTTCATACCGTTACGGACATGCGGCCAAGATGGAACATTATTTAAATTGATTATTGATGGAAGAAATGGTTGAGTTGCCTGTCAAATCCTTAAATGACCACACACCAAAGATTGTGAGACTATTTAATCTAGAAAGGAATTCAAGTGATGTTAGCCAGTAACCATCCTGAAACACTGCCTCATTTGTGTCGGTACAGGTTTCCATCTAAATAATAAATTTGAACCAAATCTCCAAATCTGAGGCCAAGCATTATGAGATCTTGTGATAGAGAATCCTATCCCCAAAATTCATATCAATGAAATTAATAGAAGTAACAGTTGTCAATAGAAAAATATTTTAAAGTTGAAGATTGTTTATTATTTTGCAAAAATTACGGATTTCATAAGGAACTTTTGCTATCCTGACAATTGAGAGAAAATTTAAATCATATTGTGCATAGGTGGCTGATTGGTATATTAAAAATTAGTCGTGTTGAATAGTTGAAGAAAAGTAAAAGTTTAAACAATTCAGAATATCAGGAAACAAGAAAATTGCAGTATTCATGAATTCTGAAAAATGATGGGCACGGTAGGGTGAAATGGAGTTTCCGTTCACGGCTATGTGATGGAGAGAAACGTTCTTCCACGATCAAGCAGAATAGTCAACAAAAACTTTCCCCATGATTACTTGTCAGCTTTACAACCTGAAGGATTTATATAGAATTAAAACGTGTCACGCAACATGGTATTGGAAAGCATGGTGATATTTTACTGCTCATAAAGGTGTTGATAATGGAATCACACCGACCCGTAGCTGTAAATTTAAAAACTTACTGGTTCCAAAACTCGACATGAATATTGTTATTTAGCGAATTTAGTTGTGGATTGTATCAAATACAAATTTTAATCATTTCCGAAATGTGGTCACAGCGTAAAGGGCCTTGCTTTCCTCGACTGAGTCGCGGCCAGATAATTAGACGGGTAAGAGGCTTACCTGTGTTATTATTTATTGATCTCGACAAGGGACTCAACCCATCAATAGTGTTCTTAGCTAACGCTAGATAGGTCCCACTTTCGGAACGGAGACACCTTGACCTGTTTCGTTTTTGACATCGGAGAAAGTCTTCTCACCCGCCCAATTTCCTGGCCGCGTCTTACCATTTAGCTGAAGCGGATTTTCACGATACCTACCTTCAACTCTGTGCTTCAGACTATAGTTCTGAGCAAATCAGCAGCTAGGTTAAAAAAAATCTGAAAGGTATCTCAACTGATTAAACTGTGGCTCGTCGATCCATATAAAACAATTTACTGCATGTTACATTCTGAATCATTCTTAACTTCGATATAACTATGGCGTTATTGAACCGAAAAATAATTTCTGAGACGGACTTTATCTGCTTGTGTTGTGACTTTTATTCCATTTAAGCGAATATTTCGTGTAATCTTGTAGGTGCGGATTAAGTTTGTCTTTGGGTCACCTGCGTCAGTGTTCTGTTTGGAGGAGACGTGGTTTGTTTGGCAGGCGATGGCCTTGAAGCGGCACTCGGACAGATTGAGCCGATTATCTTGTTACAGGCAACGCAGCAGACGCACCCGGCGATCTATACAAATAAAATTAAAGTCACCTTCCTCATTTTATTTCACTTAAGCGATCTCAGCGCTCTTCCGTTGCGCTATTTCTCTACGCAGGTCGGAGAAGAAACCCTAGTCGTCACATTTCTGACACCGTAGTACCTCATTTGTTACAGGTAATACTTGGCCTGATTCTCTATTGCAATGATTGCTTATTATTGGATATTAGGCGTAAATGTTAATTGTCCCTACTTACTGTTTTGGGCACAGAATTAAAAACGTCTTCTTTACGATGCCTCTCCAAAAGCACTATAGAGGATACAAAATGGATATTCCCAAGACGTTTAAGTTCCTAATTTCTTGATGTAGTATCACAATGATTCTGTAACTGTTCTTTATTAAACCCTAAGGTGTGCTAAAACCGAGGCGATTTAAACATCAATTGTTCTGTTACGGAACTGTAACGAGAAATTGTTACGTCAAACTTATGGCATAAGGTGTATCCAAAGATTACTTTTTAACTATATTGCATAGACGCTATACGTTTCTCAAGTATAATATTCCTTAGGAGTTGTACTGGAATTTCAGTTCGACATATAGTAACACCATTTTAATTTAAATGAAGGTAATAGAAATATTTTAAAATAAATTAACTAAACTCATGACAGTATAACAATAGCACTTTTGTATTACATTGAATTAATTAAAATACATTGCAGCATTCAGAGCTAGTCCACTTATTCCGGTCTTATTTTAAAATATATCTCAATCCAAAAAAAAAATTAAGTTAATAGCGGATGTTCGTTAAACCCATATTTAGTTGTTTAAATTTATTTAATTAAGTTCTTAGTGTCTAAAATATAAAAATTTAATGGTGTCGTGGATTTTTGTATATTTTGCCAGAGGTCGTCACCTTATTCAGAAATTTTATGGAGTGAATTTTCTTACTGAGGATTTCCTTTACATGTTTTAATTCCAGTGGATTTTTGTCCAGGATTGGAGCTAGAATCCTTAGAAAGGGTTCAGAAAAGGGCCGCGAAATTCGTGCAGATAGGACTTGGGCATGGGAGAGAAAACGTATAATTGCTAGGGTGGGATACACTACAGATGAGAAAGGGAAACAGCCAGGAGATAGATTGAGAGAACCGACTAAATACGGGAGGACTGACCGCGTGTTTAAGTTAAATACCACACAGAAAAAAACAGATGTTGGAAAATACTCATTCCTAAATAGGACAATAAATAATTGAAACAATTTACCTGCAAGAGTTTTCGGAGAAAGAAAATTTAGACTTAATCTGAACTCTCTAGTGAATGCAGGGTAGTGTATCAGTAAAATGAAGTGAAGTGATAGTGCTCCGTTATAAACTAAAGTAAAATGGAAACATTCCTTGTCTCCTTATATAGTTAGTTAATATCTAATTTTCAGATATCTTTCCACTTATCTTCTTTTACGGCCAGTACAAAATTAATTATTTCCTTAACCTTCTCATAATTAGCCTTTAATTAATATAATTTTATATACATGTATTTATAGTTGAAATAATGTCCCTAAACATAGCTTATATTTTATTATAATATATATTAATTTACTCTATTTTCTTTTATTGTAGCTTCCTTTAATTTGTAAAATAAAATTGAATTTCATGCATATACCACCGGGAAAACTGCCCATTTATATATTAAATAAATTCACACATACAAATTTTAATTTGAACCTGGAAGATCGTAATTTTTATGTTAAGTGCTGCATAATAGACTCTCCCAAAATATGATATATTCTTCTAAAATGTATTTTGTTTCCGCCACATGATCAAATTTACGACAATTTGTCTTCACTTTCAGATAAAATAAAATAATTTTTTGAAGTATTCTCGTGCCGCAGTTGCAATTCAAAGTCTATTGCGGCGTCATTACATGAATATATCTGATGACTGTTACAAAAGGAACGTTACGGCAACAGCCGTACAAGTTCGTGTTCTTATAATTAAAATAATGGGCTTTATCTTGAACGCTTATAATTGTAGTTTCTTCTCTCATTACGAGCCCACTACACAGCACGTGTGTTGCTCGAGTAGCTCTTGTGGCCACAGATAAGAAGATAGTCAGGGACTTGCACGTGTCTGCTGAAAGATACAACAGCGATATGTACGGTTCTCATATGTAACTAATTTACAGACTTCGTACAACGAAAACACTTTTGGTTCTGTTGCTAAGTCAACGGTCAGGTTACGACTAGTCAGTTCAGACAGAAATAGTCCATCCTAAACTTCTCAAATATATTTCAGACGCAATCAAATAAGGCCATTATAGTTTTACAGTTCATGACGACTAGTGTATTGAATCATAAAAAAACAGTAAAATTTTTCAGAAATAATTTAATAACATAAAAATTTGCACAGCGTTTCATCGTCAATCTAAGACTTCATAAGGTGTGCAATTCATTTGGAGTATATAATTTCCAAATTATTCTACTAATATTAGCCAAAAATTGATCTTATAAAAATAAAACATTATTTACTCAAAATGTATTTTACACCTGATGAATTTAATTTTAAGTCATTAAATTATATCTGACGAATTTGGCTGTTTTTATACACTTTTATTTATCATTTTCTCTTCACCATTTCTTCCCCAGCAAACCTCATATAGTTATTATCAATAATATAAATACGTGATACATGTGTCGTACTTTTATTACTACGGAAAGCAAAACACTAATTTTATTATATTGTCAAACTGATCATTCAAACCTTTACGGATAAATTGGACACACTTTCATGTTTGAATCATTAACTTCTCATATTTCTTCGTTCTTCTGACCGTAATAAATAGAATTAAAATATATTATCGTTTCGTCTGCGTAGAAAATCTTCAGTAAGATTTTCAATGGTTAAGATTTATGAGTGTTTATTTTCCATTAACGATTTATTAACTAATAAAACTATACAGGGGTCAACTTCAGAAGGAGCTCGAAACTGGGAGGAGTTAGTGCGTTGAGAATTTTAGAGGGTTGATCTAGTAGAGACGAACGTAAAATTAAAATGTAGAGGAAAAGGCGTTCATTAATAAATTTCCTTAAAAACATCCGTAATGGTTTTGTTTAGGTGTGGGGTCAGGACGAAAAGCATGAAGAAATAATAACGTGTTACTACACATGTAACTGATACGGCTCAATTAGTTAGCATCATTGCAGCTCTAGGGAGGTTAACAGGAAATAACTTACTCTCTTAACGAAGCTTTAGAGTCAAGTGCCAATGTAGGCATAATGACTATCTTCAGATTAACTCGACCTCATGCTCCGTTTCTAGCAAATAAGGTTCCGTAAATATTCTCGTTTCTTCCTGACACTTTGCAATTAATAAACACTATTTCTTGCTTTTACATATCTCAGTATCAAGAACTTTAACATTTTATGTTAAAATATTAATAAACGTTTAATAAAAAAAGCCTGTTGCTGTGCAGTTCCTGGAGCGAAATGAGAAGCCAGTCTCTAAAATTATAATAATTAAAATATTCCCACTTATGTCTATCAAATGCAGGAATTAGTAATTTTTAATAATCTAATGCCACAGTTAATAATTTCTGATTTTTAAGTTAAAAATAATAGATATTTTTCCGTAAATTATAATTTCTAATAATAGCGCTTGTCACAGTGTTGCGTCATTTCAAATAAATTAAGAGGAAATGATATTATTGGATATTAAACAAATTATATAAGGCGTAAAAAATCAGTATTATAAAATTCGAAACAAATAAAGTTTGAAACGAGATTCAACCTGCTCCAAATTTTTCGACTTTGTTTATGATTTCCTTAATTATCAGTAGCTAAGCCACTCTATTTTTTTCTGTTATCGTGCTTAAAAACTAGTTTCCTAATACTCAAAGAGGACAGTACATTACATTTTCCCTAATTACACATACTTCAAATAAAAATTTAAATTTTTCCCATATCGACCAATTAAATGACAATAAATTATCATTGATTTTTTTAATTTTAGTTCATAAATACTTCTATAGACCTGCTATTCGTTATTATTTATATCATTAATGAAATTTAAATTTTATAAAATATGATGGGTTAATGTATTAATATAATTCAGACTGTAATCAAAATAATCGTAATGTTATTACAAGAATATAACATTGACTTTAAAGAATCTTACTACAATTTGGTAAATGTTTTTTACACAGTTCTGTTTTTATCTGATGAAAGATGCAGGGACTCAAATAAGGGACTAATCAAATTCTTTAACGTTAAAATAAACTGCAAACAAATTTACCATTTATTATTTACCATTATTATTTAATTTTAATTATAAATTATATTAGTCCTTAATATTTATTCTGTATCGCAGAAGAAGGGGGGGGGGGGGAAATACGGCAGTCGACCATAGTCACGAAATTCAACCGATATTCCCGACTGAGCGCATGACTCACAGACTTCTGCAACTGCAGATTTGCAATCCGTGCCGAAATGAAAGCAATCGGGATTATGTACCACAACTCAGCATCTCTGAACTAAGCTTTTAATAATTCCCACAGCAGAAATCGCTTTTCTGTACCTACATCACTATTCATCACTTCTGCAGCTGTTAATTTCGAATAAAGAATTTTTGGACTAACATTAAAAGTAAATCAGGTTTAAATAAAATTTTAACTGTGTTTTTAACGTAAAGGAAATACAATTATAATTATAATAGATGAAAGTATGGAATATAATTTTTGAAAATAAAATTTTAATTATATTTTAATTTTACAAATCAATTATTTCCAATTTTGTTTCTCATATAATATACGAGTATTTTGAAGAAATATGTAGAAGTATTCCTTTATAACTAAAAACATAAATTTTTGAATTGCACTGAACATTCAAATGGTCTAAATAGCGAAAACTTGTATCAAGATTCATCATTTTAATTCTTTACATTAGAAAAGAAAACTAGATTTAGCATTTCAATTATTCAAGTAAGAAATTAACAATCACGAAAAGAAAAAAATTATATTCAAATATCGTACAATAATTCCTAAGTAATACACGACACTATTATAGGTATTTTAATTTTTTTAGAGTCGATAAACTCGCTTCTTCATTCGCCAGTAAACGTGTAAATTTTTTAGAAAATAATAAATTGATAGTAGTTTCTCCATTTTTAATAATTAGTGAATCTATATTAATTGATTTGAATCATCAAACTTATTACACTAAATAAAATTGTAGCCAAGATAAATTAATACAGTTATTGTAAGTTTATCTATCGTTCTCAACACGGTTTTCGTGCCGTTCGAACTTCGTTGTAATTGTCAGCATAAACAAACGAAAACAGATTTAAGGAAAATAAAACTATAAGATATAATCAGATTTTGAAAGATATCTCATTTTAATTTAAATACCTCTCCTTGTTTCGTCATAAAATATAGAAGATTATTTGTAGTAACACGGTAATTATTGTGTACTCTCAAGTTACAATTAGCAATAACTTTTTGAAATTTCAATTCCGAATATTAAACTGATTATGAGAAGAAATACAAAATCAAAAAAGGTTAATAAATAGATGACGGTTTTCTATAACCGTATTTGAAACCCAAATTTTTTTACTGTTAAGAAAGAAAAATATTAACTTAGTAAACTTAAAAAACATTGACAAGTCTTAACGTATTTATTTAACATCTAAATACAGTTAATTTTAAACCTACACTGACCTATTAAATTTTTTTTTACCTTTTACTCCATGGTAATTAACATATTAAAATGAAGTGGAGGCGATAACCGTCCATAAATTTTCCCTGTTTTGAACCGCAAATTCCATTTTAAACAAAAATTAGCAACGACACACCTTTGTTAAATTAGTTTACCTTTGATCCTCGCATAATTATAGATAAAGTCCTCAAGTTTTAACCCACACAGAAATATATATCTACTCTATGCAGACATATATTTACAAAATAATATTCGAACCCCGCTTAGATGGAAAATAATTATTATATTGACTTGGTTGTAATTTATACGTTATTTTTTAGTATTTGGCATTTATGGGAAAATTTAAACAAACTAATGATAATGGTACTAACTATAATAACTAATATTCAACTACTTGTGAATATTTACGAGAATTTAAGACAGACTTATTACGTATTAAGCACAATCAAATGAAAGTTTATCTCCTTACGCAACAATTTATATAACAAAATCTCGTGTAACGCCTTTCGTTGAATAAAATATGAACAAAGCCACAATATATTAAGGATATTTAAGTACAGTAAATCAAATATCATTTATTACTTTACGCGCAGTAGAAATTCCTCTTCGTGACAAAATAATATTTTTAATTGGCTGCGAAATCGAAAAGCATCATAAAGACACGGATGATGAACATTCCAGAATAAATAATTTTCCAATGGTCATTTAAAAATATTTGTCGGAACATTAAAATATTAATATACCAACAAAGAGAAGCAGAAGTTTACTGTGTCTTATCTCTATTAAACATGGCAACAAAAAAAACTCATTCTTAAATTGCGTTACTACACGGAGAAAGTAACCATAATTTTTTCGCAACAAGGTTACGCGTCCGCGTCTCCAATGTGTTATGCAAGAAATTAAAACGTTGCTCTTAATATGCCCGTGTTTTTCCCCGTTGCCACTCAATAAATTGACAATTAATAAATAATGTATGCTCTTGAACCACATGAAGTTAAGAAAAATGAATATGAACGGAGTTAAAAATTTCCCTACAAATAAATTAAACAATTCGAAGTCACGGTTAGGAATTTTAATAATCCAATTTTATGTTTCATAGAGAACATAGTGAGGATATTTTCTCCAATCAAAGGTAGAAAATCTTAAAATAAAATGGGAATCAATTAAAATTAATGATGAAATAATTTAGGATGTCTTTATTTATGAAAACTGAAATAAAGCATATTTAATTAATGATTTTTGATTGACAAAATAGAAAGGACGAAGTTCACTGTTCAACATGCGTTGCGTCCGCTAGAAATGAAATATATATATTAGGTTTATTAACACTGATGTTCTCTAAGATAAAATTGCTTTAATATTAAGAATACATAAAGTTTCGTCCTTTCTGAAGTTACACCTTCAATAATTTTTACTAAGATTGTATTAATTTGCAGCCTTTTAAAGAGTTGAACAAGAGGAATAAAACAGAAATATTTCGGTTCAGAAATGAATTTAACAGAAGCTATAACTATAAATGAATCCTTACTGTACATAATTAGATTTTTTAGAAAGTATTGCTGAACACCTTTCTTTGAAAACAAACCTGAAGAAACGTTGCAAAATTTCAATATAGGCCTGAAATTTCTAGTGCAATTGCTAAAAAATTAGTAGATTCTATGATTAATCGTTTTGCATTCGTTAGTTTACCAAAACAAATTGTAGTATCAGTAGTATGATTGTGCGTTTTTGTATTTATTTACTGAATACTGTCACTTAGAATATGAAAATGTTTCGTTTAATCGTGGTGAGATGCCAAGTCATCCGTCGTACAATTTTCCTCCGTATAGCGGTATAAATGTTTATTTATTAACACCCGTGCTTTAAGCAGGGTACAAATTAAAAACGATGAATTAAATAATCATAAGATAATATTTATATAAATATCAAAGCGTTTATAATTGCGTACACGACGCGAACTATTAATTGATGTGACGGTTTTATTAATTTAGTTATGAAGTGACCTCAGAAGGAAATGTAAGAAACATTCATTGAAAAAATAAGGTAGACCAGGATCAACAATTCCAGACACTTAGATCCACACGTGATGTTAACAGATTAGAACTGTATAATTTAGGATTCTTAAGGGACGTCGGCAAACTAGGTAAAAAAAACTCGGAATTAAAAATTGACAAATAAAAAACATGAATAGGCCTTTTGCAGCGGACATAGAAGAAGTATTTTACCGCTCATTATTAACATAATTTTTCAATATCTGAAATTACTCTGACATAATTATAAAATAATTTAGTGTTCTAAAGAGAGGCCGACAAACTAGCTTAAAAGAATAGTGAATTCAAAATCGACAGATAAAACAATTCAATTATTTATTATTTGTAGCGGAAATATAAGTATTTTATCGGTCAGTTTAAACAGTGAAAATAATTCTGAATATCTGAAATTACATTACTGTAAATGATACGAGACGACCTAAAATATGTACTTATATAAAATGAAAATAAAAAAAATAGAACTTTGAATTAAAATTTCCTAAAAATGTGCATAACACTGGGTTTAAAAGAATGATATATTTGCAGATGTTGGCCGTTAAAAAGAAAATAATATTGTACGAGTATATCAGATACGCAACACAACGGAAAACTGTGGAAGAAAAATATGAATAATATGACCGTAATGTTATTGTACGGTCTCTTGATTATGTTATATTTTATTTCGTTAACAGAACACATATTGGCAAACTGATTAATTTATTACTTTAAAATTAATAGTTCTGCTTCTAATGTTCCCACTGTAATATTGTGACAAATTAGATTAGTAGTTTAAATAGGCCATGATTTATATGATATTATAGTAGTAGATCATAATATAATAAAGTGAAAGAATGTAGCTTCATGGTAATAAGATTTCGAATTTGATATGAAGGACGGTATTGATTCATTATTGAAAAACTGAGCAACCTTTAAGTTCAAATATCCAGCGTTAATAATATCATAATAAAGAAATACAATTGAAAGCTTTATTGACCAGTTCTCTGTATACAATAAATCTTTCGCAACTTTATTACAAATTGCACAATTTTTTTAAATATAGTTGCAAGATATGTTTTATATATGATTGCTCAATAAAGACACTCAATTGTTTAAATTACCTGTCCTTGTATTTAATTGAATATTATTACAATAGTTCAGTCATTAGATATGTAATATATTATAGCAGTTATATTAGAGAAAATATTAATTTGAGTCTCTACAGTAAGCAGGCTATGGATTGTAATGCGTAAGGTAGTTTTCTATAGTGGAAAGAATATAAAAAAAAATTTGGAAAAGTTGGTCAGTACACATAAAATGTTAAATGATGAGGTACAGCTCTAAAATTAAAATGTGACGTAGATTTTTTTCGAATAATTTCCTTCAGTGACTCGTACAAAAAGCGGTCAACAAGTCTATAACAATTACGCAATATGATGGGGAGTGGTGAAAATATGAAGCGTTCATCAGTCCATTCGTGAATGATGGTACAAGCTGATGCCGAGCAGATGTGGGAGATTGGCCTCTGCGTATTTTAGCCCCTTTATCTGGTTAAGGGCACTCCGGGCCGCGGTGGCTAATGAATTGCTGTTAAGATGAACGCTGCTTGACGCGGCTTAAACGGTTCCGCGACAGGGGTCGTACTAATTGTGCTCTCCGGGGCGGAATCTGTCTGCGGTAAGCCAATAGAAACGGCGACGACGTGGCAACGCCGGCCACCGTGCAGCTGTGCCTGCCAAATACTCTATTACACATCTAGATACCACTCAATGACAAACCGACATGTCAGATAAAACCTCTTTGCAGCCCCCAGACCGCTCTAAAAACTCCCCCGACAATTCGAACATAAATCGCACATATAAAAACCATTCTGTTGAAATAAATCCCAAACAACTATTGCCCAAGTTTTGTCGCTATCGATCCTCTAGGCATTGAAGCCTATTTACCCCCACAAAAATTGCCAATGAAAGAAAGGGTTTTAATTTGAAATGTTAAAAGGATAACAGGCGGAGGATTCAAAGAAAAACACCATTATTTCGTGTAATAATTTCTATATTAAATCTCTATACATGGTCAAATATATGTGAGTTTTGATAAATATCATGTACGTTTGATCTTACTCACTTTCCTTGTTTTTAAGTATACATTTTTGATTACTAGTTAATAATAATATATAATATACAATAAATAACAACACAGTTTTAATTCGTTTGATTAGCCCAAGGCTTTTTAAATTACATCACATTATATACATACTTATTTCGTCCAGTCAGTTAATGCTTTACTGTAAAACTGATGCTTAAAATGTTCGTACTACTATGAGGGATGCACTGAGGAACTTTTGAAAACGAGACATTCGTTCAATTAAATATTTTCTGGGAAATCTAACGAAGGTACGTTTGCATATCTAAGAAATAGTGTGGTTCGTTTTGTACCGAACGCAAGTAAACCAACGGCGTTAACAGCACTAGTAAAAAATTAACGACAAACGTTAGCTTTAGTAGTGGCTCTGAACTTTTAAACCATACAAAAATAATTATATTTACAATAAAGCACCGAATATAAACAATTTCGAATTTTTATGTTCCTTTAATACAGAGATATACTAATTTGTCGTATTAAAATTACATGACCGAGTTTCTATTTTTAATATTGAGGACAGAAGTGAATAACAGACAAAAAATTAAATAAGTACATAGATTCGTAGTTAACAATATTTACACTGACAGCGTGTAGTTATTTAAGAGAATAATTAGTGAACTCTCATGACAATTATCACAAACCGATTAATATATTTGCAGCCGAACTTTTATTCGGTGTTTTATTTAAAGATACATTTATTTTAGTTTCAGAGCCGTTAATTTGAACACGAGGTCTCTAATAAGAACGGAATCGAATGAAATTTTGCGATTACATATTAGAGAAAAACTGTACGATCCATTGCACGAACGTGAGCGCCAAGTCCCGAGATCACAGACGCCGCAAAGTTGACTAGAGTATCATGCAGCTGAGGACTTACGCCTAGCTGGGACGTGAGGCGAGCACCGTGACGGGCTTGAAGATGGGCGTCGGTCGCGGCTCGGGGCTGCTGCTGTTTGAACAGCTGGTCGACGCTCCCGAGGCCGACGCAGACGCTGCCGCAGCCGCCGCTTGCAGCTGGTGTTGGTGGTGCAGCAGGGAAACGGGGCCAGACGTCGCCGCCAGAGTCCTCAGGGTAGCGTAGAAGTCGTGGTACGCCGGAGTCGCCGAAGACGCCGGCGCGTACAAGGGCGCCACGCCGCGAAGAGGTCCGTACTGCGCCGATGGAGCACCGGGCGTCGCTCCATCCACGGCCAGGAGTCGCTCCACGGAGAACGCGCCACCGGCGTGAGAGGTCAACGGCGTCGGCTTAGGCAGTCCAGGTGCGGGGGCCGCCAGAAGCCCGGGGTAAGGATACGGGTACCTGTGGTACAGCGCCGCGGGGCTGCAGTACAGTGGCGACAGTCCCCATGGCGTCGCGGCGGCGTACGGGGACGCCGTCGTTGCCCCCGGGTACAGACCCGCCGCTGCGGCGCCTAAGACGACGGTGCGCTTGAAGGCGGCGAGTCGGCTTCGAGACGCCGCGGTGGAGCGCCGTCGGAGCTTGCCCGTCGTGCCGCCGATGAAAACGTCTTCGCTAGAAGGGTCCAGCATCCAGTAGTTGCCTTTTCCGGGATCGTCGTAGTGACGTGGAACCTTGACGAAGCACTTGTTAAGCGAGAGGTTGTGTCGGATGGAGTTCTGCCAACCTTGTTTGTTTTCACGGTAGTACGGGAAGTTTTTCATGATGAACTCGTAGATCCCGTTGAGGGTGAGCCTTTTCTCCGGGCTCTGCCTGATCGCCATCATGATGAGCGCGTTGTAGCTGTACGGTGGTTTCTCGTTCTTCTTCTTATCCTCTCCCTGCGAAGCCTTGCAGTCCGCCTCTTTGTCGGCGGGGGTGGGAGCTGCACGGCTGGAGCAGTCGAGCGGGGGCGGCGTCGCGCCTCCGGTCACGTCCAAGTCGCTGCAGTCTGAATCCGATGCCGAGAGATCCGGCGTCAGCGCCAGTCGCGGGCTGGGTGGCCGCGACGCTGCCGTCTCTGGAAGGATGGAGCTGATGCTGAACGACGACTTGAGCGGAGTGCGGGCCATTACGGGCATCGGCAGAGGACCTTCCACTTTCACCATGGCCAGATCGCCAGCATCAAACGCGCGAGACACTTCGCTTTCCAAACAGAGCACCGCAGTCGTTGTTGTCGCTTCGCCTGCTGGCTCGCTTCTGTTTTCCGTTCTGGCGCAACAAAACGCTTGTTGTGTGCAAACAAGCTCCCCCCCACCTCCTTCCGGTTAGTCGTGGGCTCCCGGGCCCCGCCCCGACCATCCTGTGACTCCGCCCGGCGACCAATCGCGCTCTGCGGTTCTGCGCAGCTGCCGCGGTGGGACGGCGAAACGACATCTGCCGGCGCCGCTCCGAAGCAGCGGGCGCGGCGCAAAGGAAAAAAGATATGGAGCCTCGTCAGCCGGTGCCAATCCACGAAACCAATCGTCTTCGTCAACTTTGATAAGAACGGCTTCTATTTACAAATGTCTACAGTTTTCTTCCGGATTTCGTAATAAAAATGTTTGACAATTAAGAATTTTCTTGTTTTCGATTGCACGGGTTATTTCAAATTTATTTAAGCAATAAATTGTGCTGCAGAGTTTACATTATGTCAAATGGGTTCTTTACATCGAAGTTTGTTTCGACGTGCCGCCTATCTTCCTTCCGGGATTAAGTTGTAACTTGAAAGCAGGGGTGAGAACGTGTTATTTGCCGTTTCCGCCAGGTGCCTCGCAGTTTTTTTGATCATCTAAAGGCCTTGGACACTGTATTGACGCTTGTTTAAAGCGCTGACGACAAGCTTAACAATTACACCATATAAACTCAGAGATGGGGACATCAAAAACGACGTTGAATTTTCATGAATGAGATACTCTGCACGTTCACCCCTCTACTCAATTCTTCTAGCTGTGAACCATACTGCATATATTTGTACGACTGCCTAATGACTTGAGATAAAGATTAGGTAATTTTGTGACGATAGTATTCCCCAAATGTTAATAGCAACTCAGCTCAGTTCGATATGAAGAGAGATTACGAATCTGGAGAATAATCCGAATTCAGAAGAAAAATATGGTGATGATCTTCTTTATTCCACTCCAGTCAGAACAATTAAATTTTATTTAAAATTAATTGCAAATAGTTTGGTTTCTCTATCCCTCAACATATTGACAGTGAATGGCCGTTCTATCAGATGACGTACTCATTTTCTACATTTCTAACAGGTGTTGTGCATACGAAAGAGCTAGAACACGACCATATAGATTATTTAATCTATATGGTCGTGTTCTAGTTCTTTCGAATGCACCTCTCGTTTTTGTTGTCCCCATCTCTGAGTTTATATGCCCACAAGCCGAGGCACCTCGGCCTGTTTTGAGAGGTGTATGTTCCGGGGTCGCAGACCTTGGGCATACGGTAAGAGTTGTTCGCTATTCCCATTGGAATAGTCGGCCAGCTGCCTCCTAAACTGGTCGAGACACGGAGAAGGGAATGCTGCGACCCCACAGCAAACTCCTCTTCCGCTATCGGAAGGGCGTGGGACAAGTACACAATACCCGACCTACCCGATGCAGGTTTTTCTAGGGTTTTCCCTGCATTTCTTTAGGCGAATGCCGGGTAGGATCCTTAAAATATAGCCCGGGGGCCCTAGTAACCCTTGGCTACCTTCCTCTACCCTTCCGCATCCCCCCTTTCAAATCCCTTCCTATGCTATTAAAGGGGAGTTGCCCAAAGTGGATTACCCTCATGTAGCCTGTTGCCGTAAAAAAAAAAATTAAATGTTTATGGCATTTATAACAATTGTCCAGCTGCCTCACAAATTGGACGAGGCACGGAGAAGGTAATGTTGCGTCCTCACAGCAAGTCGCACTCCAGTTCCTCCGAAGGACCAAGGCCTCGATCTACCTACCTCATTCTGGTGTTCTAGGCTTTGTCCTACATCACTTATTTTTTTAGTGCATTTTATATTTTTTTTACCCACATATATATATATATATATATATATATATATATATATATATAATGTAAGTCGTAATTTCCATGAATGCATGAAAATTAACAACGAAAACTGAAACAAAACTAGTTTTAGCATGTAAGGTTGTAACAATTATATAATTTTTTTAACATAGGAGTCATATTTTTTTAAAATTTCTACGCAGAGGAGCAGGAGGAAAACTCTCACAATATCCTTGTCTCCTTACGAACCAACATCACTTATAGGCGAATGCCGGGTAGGATCATTAAAAATAGCCCGGGGGCATTTCCCCCCCCCCCCCACTTTCGAATCCCTTCCTACGCTATTAAAGGTGCGAAGCCACCACGTGGATGTCTCTCATAAAGATTGTGACTCTAAAACAAACCGCTATTATTTTATATATTAAATGTTTATGACACTCGACTTTCAACACACAGAACTTTATATCTCAATTTAATTATCAGTCTCTCTGGGTTGGTTGGTTATTGTCGCACGCCAACAGTCATAGCGGCGTTGCATACGTGACATAAATGCACAATTACTTAAAAAAATAAAAGTTTTATAGATATTTAATATTCTTAAAACGTACGTTTTTCTTTTGTTGACATATCTGTAAAATACGCAGCTCATCGATTGAAATATTTTTTGTTACTTAAATGATCTGTAGATAAATATATGACTCACGACATGAAAATTAATTTTTAAGAAAAGATAATTCCTTGGGAATTTCATGTTTATACGATGATGTACGATTACTATGTTAGATTTTGTGAAAAAATGGAAATTATTCAGCCGTATGATGGTAACACGGTTTCGTATACTTAATGTGGAAAATCTTTAGCTTCATGAGAATTTAACTTTTTCGTTGGAAAGCAGAAAAGTGGTCATTTCTCGTGCAAGTAAAGTATCGAAATTGAACATTTCCGTTCCTTTCTGTTTGCATTTTGTAATCAATGATAAGTTCTATTTTAAGACCATTTAATCGGATAAGAAATACTTCGTTTTCTTAAAGCGTACGTACTCTCTTGAAATTACTCAGACCAGTGTTTTACCTTTAACAGTAGTGCTCTAATCCGCGTGCAATCATTTAGACTGATTCAGGTGAAAACTTCAGACTTCTGTGGAAGATTTATTGAATTCCAACCCTCGGTTCACGGCTCCCCCCTTGCTTTCTCCCGCGTAGGCAACACGATTCGTCTCACGTACACAGGGTAGCAGAGCTCCAGGCGCAGCGACAATAAAAAGAACGCTGCTTTCTCTAATATAGCTTTATAAATTGAAATTATAAATCTCTAAAAATATTGAACAATCAGGACGACTGCTTAGTAATATTCTTAGATAATTCCAAAAATTAAAACATAACGAGACGAAATTCCAATTTTTTAATCACATCTGTTTTTACAATTTGAAACTGATATATCCCATACTTAACTTCTCGATGTTATTATACGTGAATTAAAACCGCCGAATTTGTTAAAAATCATTTAAAAACATGAAACCGACATGTCCACACTGTAGGACTTCAAAAGGTGTACAGTAGAGTCCCAGGAACTGAAGCGGACGTCGTGGAACTTCAAATTTATTATTTAATGTTTGTTAATATCTGTGGCCGATGAGAAAATTTAGACACATATTTTTAATAAGCAAACAGAAAAACTGCCAATTGTCAGAAGAAAAAATTACAATATTACGACGTTTCTTTGACAACTTTTTGGGACTTCATCAGGAACTAGACAACATTGAATATATACAATATATTAAATTATAAGTTCAAATATAAATTTAGTGTCGTAGACAGCGACCTATGAAGGGGTGTAATCGAATTTATGTTAAAATTCCAAGTCAAAATATATCTGGACTGCGTACTATGACGCTTATAGCCAAATTTCGTATACCATGACAGTAAAATTATATCATAATAGTTAAAACCAACTCAACGGTCACAATTTTAAAATTTATTAGCTTTTCACCCCTTTAAAAATTTTCAAATGTAATAAAACGAGTTTTACAAGAATGAAAAACATATAAAAATTTTAATAAACAGTCGTCATGTAGTTTTCTGAAATTCTGAAAATACTTGAAAATATTACTGAGCATCAGTGCCGTGATCAAGTCTTGCTTATGGGCAACAGCCTTATCAGGATAACTAACAGTCGATATCAACACTATCGATCTGTAAAGGATGGATATGTGATATATCGATATATTTTTTAATACAAATATAATTTACCAATAAACGTTTTTGCCCATGAATGCATTTCATTTGAACACAAATAATGAACTTATAATATTAACCTGCAATAAATTATATACCTTATCGCAAATTACATATTAGTAATATTTTATTTATATAAAATACATTTTATGTCCATTCTAACAGTTTTTATTATAATTAAAAAATATTTTTTTAATCAATAATAAAACTTTCCGTACATACTTTTACTCTCAACTTTTTGAATATGAGTATTATTTGTAATATTTGTACGGTAACAGGTCATTTGTAAGAAATTCAGTATATTTATGTTTATTTATTATAATCTAATAAATGTTAGAAACATAACAGATGATATTCAAGAAAATATAATGAGAGTGCTAATATGGGTGGAAACGATGTTTATTATTGAATTTTTTTTTCTGAGTTATAATAGAGTCCGTTAAAAATGTTTTTAAAGATACAATAATAAATAAATAATAATAAAAGCCAGTCTTTAAAATACGTTAATATTTTTTCCTACTGATTCAACCATTCTGAGGAATTTACCAAACATAATTAGTATCGCATTGCAGGATGGAAAAATTGCCGAATAAAGTTGTTTGGTTCACTGCACATAAGAAATTAGTCGTGGCACCAAGCCACTATGTTACACCGCCATTATTAGTGGCTGTTTTTTAACTATCGCCAATCACTACCAAACCATTAATGCCTACAATATTAATAAAATTTACGATTAATTAATTTAGCATGTAAATACATTAAAACAAAATGGGTAATTATTCATATTAGCGATACTTTTTCACTAAAATATAAGATTAATAAACAAACAGGCGTAAAAATAAGATAATATATTTTGTTTTAGTTTGGGAGGAAGCAAGTAGGAGTTGTGAAAAGATTTTCGTCTTTGTTGTCATTTCCGATGGATGCTGACGTGGAGGCGTTATTGTGGAGGTCTCTATTAGCAGTGCATTAGGGCTCTGCTAGGGAGACGGGATTAACCTGTCTGCAATAACAGACCAGCGTCCAGCCCACAGGACCACCCAGGGACTGCAGGCTCAAAATTGGATTTCTTCCGAAGTCAAGGCCGTCAACACCACGAGCATTCACGAGTCGGGGAACAATATAGCGAAATGGGGAAAAGAAAATGCTTTCTACGAGAATCGTCCCTACTCCAAACATCAGGACCTTTCTTAAATTATTTCCGGGACTGTCCTATTTCTCCTTTAAATTATGGAATTATCCGTATTCGATTTCAAAAGCAAACTATTTAAAATATTACCCTCTAGGACATTATGGTATTTAAAACCCTTTTCCGTTATGTACCTACGCAAAACCACAGAAATGTGGTCGGCCGGTGTCTACGGTATATTGAGATTACTCATATAAAGTGTCTTAAAGTTATAAAAATTATCCCAAAAAATGTCGCAGCTAGAATATAATGTCTGGCGTCGTCCCAGTTCTGCAGATAGATTAAATTAACTGATCAATACACTAAGTGTTTAGATTGCCTCCTTTATTTATAACATTTACTGCTATTTTTCTGTGGATTTTATTTTCAGAACCATCTAGATAATGTCTGTCGTTTTCCTGATTTGGAAAAATTTGAAGCTAGCAAATTAGTTTTATTGTTTATAATCTTCTGAAACACAGCTTTAATAGTTTCCAATGTCACTTCACAGTAATTGTACAATAAACTTTATAAACATTATTCAATTACTTTTAGATAATTTCTTGAGCTCAAGCAGCACATTCTATTTATTAAATATTTTCCCAACACCCGGTTTCTCTTGTTCTGTATGTAACTTTTAAGATATGCAGAAAACATGTATTTCTTATGACGGGTTGTTATATGTAATAAATTACATTTTTCCTTCTGTCCGTAAATATTTTAATTTATCCTATGGTGTTAGTAAATTTATTTGAGAATATTGGGCTAATATTTATAAAAAGGAATTAGTAATCCGATGTTTCAAACAGTAAATAACCCTTCCTGTTCACGGAGTAATGAGCATCAGTTCAGATAATAGGCACATGAGGGTCGTGACTCTTAAAGATATGGACCTACTCGGTCCAGTCCGGCCCAAGACAATTACTGACAATGGCTTGGTGAGTCCGATTTATGAATTGATATTCCTCCGGATAAAGTGACTCACTAGTGTTAAATGAACCCGAACAAAATATAAAAAAGAAAAAATGGATTAATTGGAAACATATTTCAGAAGTACGGTAATAATAATACACCGACGATATTTATGATATAAAATTCTACCACCGAAATTACGGAAACGTTTAATTAAAAAAATTTCTAATTTAGATATTTTGTAATTTTTTACGCGAGTAGTTACACACCTCACACATTCTTTATACGACTACCATTGGCTACAATACAAAAAAAGGATCTCTCGTTAAACTGCGCATTTTAAGCATGCTACGTTTTGTACAATTTTACAAATCGAATGTTCCTTTGTTTTTAATTAAATATATGTCAAAATAAAAACAACCATGCATGGCAATTTCATTATAAATTCATGAATTGTCAAGAATTTGACGATTTTTACATTAGCTGCATGGTTCAAGGCAGCTCGTAGGCAGCCTCACAGGTTGTGTTAACCGACTAATTAAATTTGCAGTTGAGGCAAAATTATTGTTGTATTTATAAGACATGTCTATATCAATAATATCAAGTAATATACATGAGGAATATTTGTGTTAGTATTTTTAATCAGATTAATAACGACCATCTTACAAATAAACTTAAAGTGGAGAAACAAAAACCAATAAATACAAATTTAAAAGTTCATGGCGTTTAGACGCGTTTTAGCGTATTTTTATAACAGCGGAAAACATCACAAAGGAGCAAATGAAGAATTACAAAAAACAAGAAAATTTGAATCCATAAACAATGTTTTGTTTTATTTTTGTCACTGTTTAAGGTCAAAAAATGTTTTTTCTTAGTTTGGGTTTATGGTAACCTACTTTCTTAAAATTAAAAAATTTACGTCTAATTGAAAATTAAATACAATTTTAATAATGTAAATTATTAATTTGCTACTTTCCAAAATTTTTCGCCTTTAAGAAATTTCGCCAATCCGCGTCGAAACGTCACGCACTTTCAAATTAGAATTTATTAGTTATTGTTTCTGTACTTTAAGTTTGATAATAAGAGGGTCGTTTCTATTATTTTTGTATCCGATGTTAATTACTGTTATAATATTTTAATTTTGTGGCTAAAAAGATTAATAACGAGGAGTATGTTTTATTAATTATCTGTATGAAAATTAATTATTTGAAGACGATGCTGGTAATTATTACCTCGAGTATGCAATTAGGTTTCTTGAGAGATCTCTCTGAAATGTTGGTTAGTACTTACCAGATCTAAGCATTCACAAAATGGTACTATTGCATTTCGTGTGCAGAAATTGGTGTCACACACTCGCATTCTTGTGCGAGGAATTGGCAGCTGGCCTTGGGGAAGTGGTCCTCGAGTCGTAAACACGGCGCCATTGTGAGTCTGCGGGGGCGGCAGTTTAGTGACAAGTTCATCGGCGGACACCTGCGCCGCTCTCTGCTTTGTGGAAGTCAGCCCCGCGGGGGTCCGGGGGCGTGCGCGGTCAAAAACGGCTTTGGCGGCTGCGCAGGTATGAGTACGCTGATGGCTGATGGCGCTCTTGTTTGTTAACGCCGTCGGGAGCTGCAAAACAAGCGCCGCCGACACCGAGAACGAATCACCAGTCAGCGAACTCCCGGAATCGGCAAACACCCCTCCGAGTAGGCCAACAAAGCTTCCGTTCACACGTATTCTCCCTTCGCCCCTGTCTTCGGCTACACGCCATGTAAGGCTCCCGAAGAGCTCAGTCATTTGACAAATGTTGCCTGGCCTGCAGGATAACTCAGATTTGCATTTCACACAAACCTCCCGATAGCTCCGGCATTGGAAGAAAAATACCAGACTAGTGAGAGAACAATTGCAGTTTGATCTTCTAAGGTGAACACAAAAAATATAATAGGGTGTCTTATAAATAGAGTTACAAACTGTAGGGAGAGAAAACGAATATTCAAAGCACTGAGATGTTGATATGATCGCATTTTTGTACTATAAATCATTCTGGTAATCTGACTTGCATCCTTTCACTCCTTTACCTCTGCTACCATTTTTCTAACACGTCCGTTCATCGATTCCTATGTAATTCGCAATCATGTTCATATTCTTTACCTTCCCTTAGACTACGATTATCTAAAATAGAAAACAAGGTTCTCTCGTTAAACTGCGCATTATACACAAACTACGTTTCGTACAATTACTCAAATGGAATATTCCTTTGTTTTAAATACATGTGTTTCGTAAAAACTCAGAAAATTCTATAAAAGTAATCGAAAACAGCCATGTATGGCAATTTCATTGTAAATTTATGAATTGCCAAGAATTTGACGATTTTTACAATAGCTGCACAGTTCGATGTAGCTCGTAGGCAGCCTCACGTTTCACTGGCTATGTTAACCGCCTAATTAAACTTGCAGTTGAGGCAAAATTAGTGTTGTTTTTTTTAGTTTTTTTTAGGACAACAGGCTACATGAGGGTAATCCACGTTGGGCAACTTCCCTTTAATAGCATAGGAAGGGATCTGAAAGGGGGGATGCGGAAGGGTAGAAGAAGGTAGCCAAGGGTTACTAGGCCCCCCGTGCTATATTTTAAGGATCCTACCCGGCATTCACCTAAAGAAATGCAGGGAAAACCCTAGAAAATCCTGCATCAGGTAGGTCGGGCATTGGGTACTTGCCCCACGCCCTTCCGATAACGGGAGAGGAGTTTGCTGTGGGGACGCAGCATTCGCTTCTCTGTGCCTCGACCAGTTTAGGAGGCAGCTGGCAGACATCTCAATGTTTTTTGTTTTTTTTTAACTAAGGTTCCCACATTCCGAGGCACCACGGTCTGTTGGGCATACGGTAAGAGATGTCCGCTATTCCTATTGCAATAGTCGGCCAGCTGCCTCCTAAACTGGCCAAGGCATGGCGAGGGGTAAGCTGCGACCCCACAGCAAACCCCTCTCCCGTCATCGGAAGGTCGTGGGACAAGTACCAAATGCCCGACCTACCCGATGCAGGTTTTGTCCTGCATTACTTTTAGGCGAATGCCGGGTAGGATCCTTAAACTATAGCCCGGAGCCCTAGTAACCCTTGGCTACCTTCCTCCACCCTACCGCATCCCCCCTTTCAAATCCCTTTCCTATGCTATAAGAGGGGAGTTGCCACTATGTGGATTACCCTATACATAGCCTGTATACACGAAAAAAAAAATTCAACAATATCAACAAGGGTAATATTTTGGTTAGTATTTTTAATCAGATTAATAATCACCTTCTTACTAACAAACTTAAAGTAAAAACTAATAAATTCGAATTTGAAAGTGCATGACATTTCGACGCATATTAGCGTCTTTTTCTAACGGCGAAAAACATCAATAAGTTGCAAATGGAAAATTACAAAGTAATTAATTCCTCTTAGAAGAAGATAAAAAAGGTGTAGACAGGCTATGTATAGGGTAATCCACATAGTGGCAACTCCCCTCTTATGGCATACGAAAGGGATTTGAAAGGGGGGATGCGGGAGGGCAGAGGAAGGTAGCCAAGGGTTAACTAGGACCCCGGGATATGGTTTAAGGATCCTACCCGACAATTCGCCTAAAAGTGATGCAGAAAACCTGCATCAGGTAGGTCGGGCATTTGGTACTTGTCCCACGCCCTTACGATTGCGGGATAGGAGTTTACTGGGGTGGACAAACTGACTGAGCGAATAAAACTATATGTAATATTGATTTCTGGAACGATTATTTATTAAATTAATTTTAGACGCACCAACAGCTATGGCCATTTCACTAGTTGAGGAACTAATTTTGTGGAGGTTTCACAGTATTGGAACACACAGACACAACATCCATGCGCGCGGCGGGATTCGAACTCGGGAACTCTGTGATGTGAGTCAATGACGCTGACCACTACACCAAAGGAGGTCGGCTCTAACTACTTATGTAACCACTAAGAAAAGATTTTTTAATTCCTGAAGGGGTGAAATTGGAGTTGGATGGGTGAAGGGACATTTAAATTACTGCAAACTCGAAAAAAGATGAATTACAAACGTCTTTGTGTCCTCCTGGAACACTGAATACCTCGTCTGTGTCTCAAAATGCATCCTTACCGAGAAATATAATTCTTTAGCTGTCTATGCGACTGAAGTGACGTCACAGTATGCCAAGTGAAATCAATAACACTCTCAGATTGAAGAAGAGAAAATAACTCCAAATAATCAAGGGTATTGTACCTTAAGCAAAATATCAGAAATTAATTTTAAGTTACAAACAATAATGTACGACAAAATTCGAGATTCATCAGATAATGGAATTGACAAAACGCCAAAATGAAATTCAGTGATGCAATCAGATGTTTCTCGTTTTAAGAAACTACGTATATTATAAAACCGGCACAAAATCCTGAAAAGTGTCATTCAAGAATAGTTTTGAAAATTTGAGTCAATTGAGAACAACCTTTGGCACGATCACCAGAGTATCAAAGATACATTAGAAATTTTCATAGCCTGAATACCCTCAGGGAAATTTTACTTAAAAGGAATATGCATGAGTCATTACAGATGAAAAAGATATATTTAGGTTAGAGAAAGGAAAATGATGGAATGAAAGATTATTCATATTCAGCAAGGCGATCCAGCAAGAACGCAGGACTGTCTATACACTGTCGACTGTGATTCAGCTTTCTGCTGTAGTTACTGATTCATTTAGTAACAAAACTCCACGTCCGTTGCGCAGAATAGGAAGGTACTGAAATAATAGCTTTGTGTCTTCTTGAAACCATGTCCATTTTAAATCCAGGACAAAATCCTGACAAGAAACCATGATTTACAATTCTGGTTGATCATTTTGGGAAATCACTAATTTTTATTTTTGGGGGGTAACTGAAAACATTTGTAAGTAATCGAACAAAAAATCATTTTTGGGAAATTCTTTATTATAGCACCCATGCCTGACTTCAGTTCAAATATTTTTTACTCGGAATATAATTTCTGCTACTACATATATGACTCTATGAATAATGGTGCTCGTAACGCTTCAAAATTTTGATAGTGGTATAATTTGGAAAATTAAATTACATAAATATATTACACTATACGCTTAAAATTATTTATAGATTGCGAGTAAGTGTTAACAAAATTCTTCCATATGACAGATTGAATGCTTGGTAAAACTGGAAAACTAAAATGGCACAAGGAGTATGATGTTTACTTTAATCCATCCCGAGGTCACAAAATTTTTGTCGAACACGGATTTAAAAAAGGGGGAGATTGAGACTTAATCAGGCCCACAAAGAAGGCTAAGAGCCCCTGTCGACAGCGATAAGAGATCTGAGGCGTGTTTGTGTTGCGCACTTTCGCTAATCCACCCCCGCGTCCTTCGCTCCATCAGCGCCCGATTCTCATGGAAATGAGGCCCAGGTAGTCGGCTGCTTCAAGAACCCCCTCAATTATGGATCTGTGGTGACATGGGGTTGTGTGCTTCACTCACAAGACAGGTTGGCACAGAGTGACTGGTTTCTTACACGATAATTAAAATAATTTCAAGCGAGTACATTCTGCATACGGTATTTGTGCGATTAACGTTCCACCACTCCTCATAAACTGTAGTTAAAGCTCTAAAAATAGCTACACTGAACGCGAAAAATAATTCTTAAAATTAAAAATGAATAGAAAGCATGCAATTGAATGACATAGACAAACTACTGAATTACACAATAAAACATCATCATTGTTTATAAAAATTTGGTATCTTATTGATGTGTAATTGAGTATTTGCGTAATTTCTTAATTGAGATAATTGGATTATTCAAAGGTATGTAGCGAAACATTACGAAATTGATAACTCGAAAAGAATCTATATTTTAACACATCGTATAATTCATTATAATTTTCAGGAGTGATTCTCAGTTGCAGAATGATTTCTGATGCTTTCTTACTGAATAAATATACATATCATCGGAGGTTGTTAAAAAATATTTTATACCTACGTAATACTATCTGCAACAGCCCGGTATTATTTAATAAAAATATAGGATTTAAAATAGAGTGATTTTTATTAATTTTAACTTTCGAATTATTTTACTAATTTAAAGAGTTGCATCTGTTGAATATAAATAAAATTGAAAATTGTTAATTTATTCCGGAAAAATTCAACCATTTGTACAAATTATACCATAATAAAAAGATAAAGCTAAAAATATTGTCATAAAAATTAATTACAAATAATGGGATGAGGTTAGACATCTAAGATCATATTGATTATGGTGTCAAATTAAGCTTTGTGTTGCAGCCAGGAACAAGATATTCGTTTCCGGTAACCTGGTCCAAGCTCTGCTTCCTTCACTACCCCCTCTGGAGAAGTCGCTATATGGCGTCGCGAGAGTTTGGCCCCTTCACCGCGAGACAAACCTGAAGGGAGCTGATCTGTTTACTGGGCTGAAGGAGAGGCCGTAATTGAAGCCACCAACCTGGCGCCAGAGCAATGTGGCTGATGAGGTAATGGCCGTCTCGTCATGATTGCTCCCCGGACGATGCAACGAGATCCATTCGGAGCTGCGAGTCGCTGACAAGGTGAGGAATCATATTTAGGTCAAGCCAACCAACGCTCAATGCAATATCGAACAAAGATTATATACTTCCTGGTACATTTATAAGAATACCAAACACTCTTGGTTTCACTGTAAAATTCTACAGTCAAATATAAATTCGATTTTCAGCCACCATAAAATATCGTATCGTGAATATGTTCTCTATCCCATGGAGAAAGTAAACCGTTCAACTATTCCATCAGCGAGTCTATGACTAAGAACGATCGTGTATCAGTAGGATGGTCTGTGATCAAAGAAATTCATGTAAATGTACTAGCGTGACTCCTCGCCGGTCACGGTATAAAAGATTTTACCCTACAATATTGCAGAATCATGTTAATATGAAAATAACCTCATATACCGAAAAAGCTTAAAACAATCAGGGATGTATGTGATTTAGTTCTCAATGCAGAAATAACGTTCCCGAATGCTCTTCCACCACCACAATGCAGTACAAAACAAGTTCAGAGTAGCTTTTTTCCAAAATGGTGTGCCACCTACTTATTTAGTCTGAAGATGAACCGTTGAACACGTGCAAAATGTTTCGATTGCATATGAAACAAGAAGAATAAAATCCTCCGATCACGACACGCAGTCAGGACAGATCTCAGAATTAGCATATGAATGTAGGATTTCCAGGCGAGGACTTTAAGGCGCTACCTGTTTCACTGGAGTATAAAAACCAGTTCTCGTCCAAATTAAAATCATGTGAATGAACGATTCTAGAATCTTTTGAGGAACTTGCAACTAGGAATAAGAAGCGAATAAAGTCAAATAACTGCGGTTTTGACTACTGATTTGCTTACATGCTAACGGAATCCACCAGTGATTTAAAGGATTGGTGAAATTAATTGTTCGTCACTGCCGACAAAATAGAGCCGCTTTATACGAGTACAATATAAACTTAAAACAGAAAACCAGCATAAAATATAGGAATTGTATGAAAATGTATCTATTATTTACTGGGTTATGATTTACCAATATTTAATTTAATTCAGAACTGGTTTATCAAGAAATAAATTAAACGCTTCTATAAAATTTTCCACTAGTATTTATTCATCAATAAGTCAAGAAGCTATCTGACAAAGTCATCACCTCCAAGTCAAATTTTTTGAAAACCTAAAACTAAAATACGTAATATATCGTTCAAATAATTTAAATCTCATATAGTACAATAGGAAAGAAGTCTGAGAGAAAATTCTCTCGCAGCTGAACCTTCCCAGAGAGCTCTGGCGGAGGCTACCTTTGGGGATGCCTTCACATCTCTCTGGTTTTTTGAACTAAGGTTCCTACATGCCGAGGCACCTTGGCCTGTTTTGAGAGGTGTATGTTCCGGGGTCGCAGACCTTGGGCATACGGTAAGAGTTGTCCTCTATTCCTATTGGAATAGTCGGCCAGCTGCCTCCTAAACTGGTCAAGGCACGGAGAGGGGAAAGCTGCGACCCCACAGCTAACCCCTCTTCCGCCATCGGAAGGGACAAGTACCAAACGCCCGACCTACCTGATGCAGGTGTTTCTAGGGTTTTCCCTGCATCACTTTTAGGCGAATTGCCGGGTAGGATCCTTAATCCATAGCCCGGAGGCCCTAGTTAACCCTTGGCTACCTTCCTCTGCCTTTCCGCATCCCCCATTTCAGATCCCTTCCTATGCTATTAAAGGGGAGTTGCCAACATGTGGATTACCCTCATGTAGCCTGTTACCCCCAAAAAGTAATATATATATATATATATATATATATATATATATATATATAGTACAATAATTTAAAATTTAATTTAAGATTAAATTTCACTCGATAAGATTTTAAATTAACTTATTCTGCTCGGCTACGTGTGTCTATGGTTGTGACCTGAAGATAACTTGACTGAAAATCCAAGGGAGAAAAAATAATAGAAAATAAAATAATCAATCCTTTATAAATAATTCCAAAATATAAATAATTAACAAATACGTATTTTATACCTTTTTTTCTGTTAAACTGATAAAGTGAAATTGAAATTTGGTCAAATACAAAGAGAGTCAAGTTGAAAACAATCGATTCCTCTCACATAGTAAAATTGTCAAGTGTACCAAATACTTACAAATTAGCACAGATTAAAATTTCTTAAACATTTCCAAAGAGCTCACGAAGATAAAATAGTATCATAGAGACTGCTCAACAATTTTGTTTCACCCTGAATATTGACTGAGTTCTTATTTAATTTCATATGTATCATTTGTAGGAAATTAACCTAGCACGATAACCGTTTTAAATTTTCAGAAGTTTTGTACATACCCTATCAAGTCTATGATCTTTAGTTAGAATTTCATTTGTGACGAGTGTGTGCTTATCATCATAAAGTCTTATGTTCGCTCGATTTTAGTAGAATTATTAAAGCCCGTTTTGTTTGGCCTATATAAGTTGCAATACATTCGGCACATGGAATATTATAATCCACGAAATGTGTATCACATAATTCCAAGCGATCTTTATAATTCTTGATATAGTAAGGTAAAGAAATAAAGAATTTATAAATAATACTGACATTAAAATTCTTGAAGAGTTTATATAATTTTGAATGCAGCTTGGGATAAAATGGTAAAACAATAGTTTTATCACGTGTGACAAGATTGGTTTTAGAAAAATTAAGTTGGAGAAATTGAAATTATTGAAGGGGGGGTTGATAGAAATTATCTAATGATATATTAAAAACCGTATGCAAATTTACAGAGCGGAAATTTTTATTCACAAATAAAATCGACTGTTTACAAGATTAAAAACCATGGCGTTCGTATGTTTCAATTCATTAGAATTACCAATATTTATTAATACTTTGATTCTTCTTCCGGTGACTTCTCTTTGTCTGGAAATGAATTTTCCATAACAACCTTATTTGGTATTTTACTCCAAAAAATAAATTAAAATATTTTTGGTTCCAGATACGTTAAATTATATATTGTAAACGATATCAGCCTAATAAAACATAAGAAGTTTATTCGTGGCTATAACTTAAATAATTTAATTAAAGTCAACTGTTATGATCTGACCGTAGAAAAAAATAAGATACAAAAATCAGTGCGGTTAGGATATCACAACTTAAGGATCACAGAAGTCGGGGCTGTCGATATCTACGTATCGAATTGACGACGCTCAGCAGCGTCTTGGCAATTCGACCC
The DNA here is from genome assembly GCA_037074705.1 of Zhengitettix transpicula. Classification (NCBI taxonomy): domain Eukaryota; kingdom Metazoa; phylum Arthropoda; class Insecta; order Orthoptera; family Tetrigidae; genus Zhengitettix; species Zhengitettix transpicula. The sequence goes on along the minus strand of CM073593.1, from coordinate 55,091,428 downwards.
CCTGGGGTCGTGTTTCGACGCCACTAACGAGCCGCACGGATTTATGAGGGCGCCCCCTGGGGCTCCGCGTTCGGATCTCCTTTCAACGAGCACTGCAGATTCGCAAACAAAACAATCGCATTTCAGGTTACACACAGTCTAAACGACGCCACCTATTCCGCGTTCATTCCGTATCATCTTTAGTTTCCTGCTCCTACGGCAGATCACTGAATAACCGCCAAGATGAGTAAATTTGATCAATTAATAAAAATAATTATTATAAAGGTTCCATGTCCAATGGTTTCAAACAATTGTGATATACAAAGTAGATGGATAAATTTTGACAATCCAGAAACCAAATTTTGAACAAAATTCTCGTATTCATCATTAAACGAATCTTCTGAATAGTTTTCACCGGAAACGAAGACGGCATCCGAATTAAAACGCGAACAGGACTCCCAGAAATTGCTACGACGGACGATAAAAATCATAGATGTCCACAACGCAGCAATAAAAATCGTCTATTGAAGGTACAAGAAATTATTGAGATTTCAAAGACATTTTACATGAGCACTTGTGTATGAAAAGGCCGTCACCACGATGGCTGCCGCGTTTGTTAACCATGGTCTAGAAACGCACTCGAATCAACATTTCTCGGCAGTGTTTGGATCTTTCTAAACGCAATTCAGCTGAGTTCCTTTAACGTTTAATCACTGTTATTGAAACGTGCATTAATCATTACACCCTTAAATCGAATAAACAGTCAAAACAGAGAGTAAAAAGAGAAGTGTTATGAAGAAGGCAAAACGTCAACACCATTGTGTTTCTGGGAGGCTTATGATGTGGTTCTCGTTGACTAGCTGGAAAGAGGGTAAAAAAACAAATCACGGAGAATTTTTCGAAGCATTATCAGAAACGAAATGGCTTCCATGGCGAAGAAGGAATCTGTTTTTCTCTTTTTCAAGTCGAGAAATTTACGAATCGCCCTCGTAGTTAATTTTTAAAGTGGTCCGTTTCCTTATAAGGACTTTCGGAAGTCTCCATTTCCTTTGCTCCAAGCTTATGCTCTTCGGTTAGCCATTATTGGCTGATCATGAAATAGACATACAAAATTATTTTGTAAGAGGTTATTCTGGTCTAATATTTAGACAAATATCAGCATATCAATTTAGAGGAGACGTGTTAATCCCAATTTGTGATACACGGACGGGAAATTGTTCCTCATCAGCACTGGTGGTTTACCCTTATGGTTTCTCTCGTGTTTCTCTCTAATTATACTGACGAAAGATGCAAATCCAGGACAAAAACACTACTTTCACAACTAGACGTACTCTAATGAACTAATTCATGCCAACGTTCCCGTAAGCAACTTTACGACGAGAGCACGTCCTCTGACAGAGACGTTTCCCAGAGACGGCAGCACAGGCCGAGCCTTGTTCGTCGCTGTTTGAAAACTCCCACTCACCTCTGGCGGGCAATACGATACTTCAAAGAACGCGCCCGAGTTTTGACAGGCGAGCTGTGTTTTGATGCCCAGCTACTCAGCTACCGACTGGAGCTCACTAGCCTCCTGCGACCAGTAATGTTCTCAATAAGCTGTACAAAACGCATCTTACGGAATATTAAGAGCAATAAAAATTTTAATTGCGGATATAGTAGTTGTACAAATGTCTATAAAAATTAAGGAAATTAACATATAATTATTTATTTACTTTACTTTTTCTCGTTTCATTTATATTTTGACAGTTATTGCGCGGTACTGCAGACATTTATTTCTTCTGAAACTACGTGCTCAATTGGACACATGTACACTAGACCTGAACAAAACGGATCTTTTTTCAAAAGAAAACGTTGTTAACCTGTTGCTTTCCTTGTGTTGCGCTTTAGAATTCTGACACTCCTAAAATATATACATTATGAAGATGAAACTTTACTGTAATCAATTGAAAACAAGAACCCCTGAAATCTCAAGTAGATCAAGAGTTCCGGACAAGAAACTTCCAGAATTGGCCATCGGGATTCTTAAAAATTGGGGTAGACATTTGGTAAGTAGCTGTTGATGGCGTTGTGGCTTGAGAAGTGCCTGGCAGTAATTTGGAAATTGCACCTGGTTATGGAATTCTGTGTTAGGCGATTTTGTTTAGTCCACTGAAGGCTGATATTAAGTTCATGTGAAGCCAAGATTAGACAGCCCATAATTCCTGAATATATAAGGCAGTCGTGTGTACAACATTCGAGTCTTAACGCAAATTGCCATGAGGACGTCGACCCTGATCCCGGTGTAACGCCGGATTTCACGCGACCATATTAGATTTTCATTTCCGAACCTGATTGAAGGAAAATATCCACAGATGCCTTAGTAAGGATTGCAAAATCATACATATATATATATATATATATAGTGATATTAAAAAGTAAGCAAACAATGTAAATTAAAGCCTACACATTGTGGCCAAATTATGTGGTATTCAAAAATTTTAAAAAGGTAGAAAATTAACAGGATTTTACCTTGATTCTAAACAATTTTTCTTAAAAGAAAAAAAATTAATTATTCAAATTTCGATTTACATTAAATTTGGTACATTTTATGTTTTTAACAAAAACCTCAACTTTAATTAAATCATAACTTGAGGGCCGCTTACAGGGCCTCTAATAAATTATAGTTATTTGTAATAAGCACCAAAAGTTACACAAGAAAATACAAATTAAATTTACAAAAGCAAAATTGTATAAAATAATATAAAAAATCTAGAAAAATCTGACGGTAAATTATATTTACATAAATGTTTACAAAATCAAGTTTCTACTTACCATTTTATTTTGCGCTGCTTTAGTTCCATATTGTACTCTCCACAGTCATTTTATTTTAAAGAAAATTACTTATTCTCACACAGTTTTTCTGTAGAAATACGTTAATTCCAAATGTGATTTTTTAAGCCTTTGTTCTGCTAAGACTTTGCTGTATTCCTAATTATTTAGTCTCGAGAATCCTCGGCTGATCTCCAAAACTATATTCACACGCCATGACCAGACCGGTCAGGCTCCCAAAACACACTCGTCATGCTCCCACAACTCAGTGCCGTGACCACTCCAGCTTTTCCGACAATAATTGCGTAGCAACCTTTATAGTCTCTGCATTTTTGCGCCACACTGACCGTTCTTTACTCTGCTCTCGCCTTAAAGTTACGCCGACAATAATATTAAAGAAAATATTATTAATTAAAACTTACATTACACATTGTTAATATCTACAATATATATCCGTGTACTAATTGCATAATTTTCGTCGTGTCAATTTTATTTGAAATTTTAATCATTTATGTGGCCCACCAAAGAACCTGAGACGACTCTCATTGTTATGTTAAGCCGATGTAAGATTTTTTGAATTTTTATTATAATCCAATTTTTAGAACAGCAGGTCTTGGTATTATATTAATTCTGGTAATTTGATTAAACCTATTCAGTTAAAGTAGAAGTCTGCCGATATTTTGGAATTGGCACATTAAAAAAATTTAACGACAAATTTACTTTCTGAATTATTAAAACTAAATTGTCATTCTAATTTCGATAGATATAGAACAAAATACATGATAATTATAAGGGACACATGTCAAAGATTACTTTAAACATCATAAGACGTTCATTGACGTGGTAACTAAAATTAATTTAGACCTCATTAACTAAAACCATGGAAACCCGATTTTAGTTTAATAACAAAAACATGGATCTTATTCTAGAACTATTCTAGACAATGTAACATATTACTGGGAACTCTTCGGGAATCCCGGAGAGTGGTAATTACGAGAGTATTAATATTGATATACTGAAATACTGATGGAACAAATTATAATTATTTTTAGATTCGAATTAGTTACATGCTCACCATGACAATAACTAAATATTTTTTAACTAATAATTAGATTATGTATCACTTAAATTGAGTATTTATTGAAAACTTATTGAAATATGAAACTAACGATGGAAAACGCCGAAAGATCTTCAACGTTGAAATAAATTGTTTTAAGAAATGTACCTAGTTATTTCTTTATTTGACTGACTGAATGTTTATATTTCAGAAATTGCAAAAAATATCAGTCTTTGTTTTACAATAGACTACCATCAACAATGATAAACCATCCAAACCAACTGATTCAAGACCTTGCCAGAAACCCTACATCGGCTAAAAAGAAAACGTCAACGGGATGAAATAGAAAAGTAAAGAAAACACTTACCATTATGAAGTAACTAATACATGTATTCAAGTTATATGTAACAATATTACACTATCATGCCAACTGTAATATTATAAATAAAATAATAAATTTGTTGTTAGTTAAAAAAATTGTATGTTTTTTAAAAAATTCCAATTTGATAATTACTATTCTGTTAATTTATAGATTGTAGAAAACAAAAGGAAAGTTAAAATAAAAAAATAGCAAAGTTTGAAACCGATTGTAGTTTTGTTTTGAATTTATAGCTAAATTGTCTCACTTAATAACGTAAAAGTAAATAAGTATTACAATAAAAATTAATTGCATTTAAGGTGAAATATTACAATTAATTATGAATCCATAGTCAACTTTAAAGAAAAAAAGCCACTAAATATAATCGTTACATTATATTATGAAAGAAAAAAAATATATTGAACAAGAAAGGTAGGCAATTCAGACAAAAAAGTGATAATATATGTAACACACAACGTTTCTGGAATCCTTGTTCCTTTCCTCAGGTGTGAAGAAGAGCCTAGAGCGACACAACTGCACTTGTCAGTTGAAAAAACTCAAAAAGCTAACTTTATTATTCATTATTTTCTATCAGACGTAAAATTTTTCATTTAAAAAAATTATATTATTAGAACTGTTCCATAATTACATATTAACAGGTTGAAATTATTCATTTGCAAAAGTTAATGTTGATGTTTGGAATCAGAGCCCGATGCTGCATCGGCGTTGCGTATTTACACGCGTGTCGCCAAGAAGGTGGGTTTATCCGAGCTGCAGCACGTGCATCCGAGTCCCACGAAGATGAATGAACACACAGACTTGTTTCTGCGAGTCTTCAGTCGAGAAGTTTACACATCGCGTGGCAGGCTCTCCTTCGTCGCCGTCACTCATCTCCGAGTTCCGAGGAAAAACAAGCCCTGGCGTGGTACAGTCGCGACCGGCCATCATGGACGCTTCCACAAGGCCGCGGGTTCGGTTCCAGGCCGCAATAACCTACTGTCTCCAGTATATATCCAAAAAGAAGATTCCTACCACTCAAGGAAACGCTACTGATTTATTAAAATCTTTATCAAGAGGTGAGGTTCCATTAATTAAGAAAGAGGTAACGTTCCGACGTTAGAACAGATGTCCGGAAAATTTATTTACGACGAATCTAGGTTTCAGTTCCCCGACACTTGACAGAACCAGCATTGGTACTTTTTCAGATGTTTGGTTTCTCATACCACATTTACCTTCCGAAATAAAGTGTTCTTCAGATATAATTGATAAGTTCTACGACCTTATTAATTCTTTATTGGCTCCACTGCCTTCTGATAGCCTCAGCCTAATAAAGACGTCACATATTACGTTTTTATTTACGTATCACATGTTCGGCGGGTCGATTCTCCTTCAGTCGGTTTTCTTGACCATGGTAAACACAAACGTCCATGACTGTGTCGGGATTCAAACGCGAGACCGCTGTGACGCTGCCCACTATAGCACAATATGTCAGAAATCTATTACTACTATGAGGTTCGAAAACAACAAATTGATCATAAAATTAAAACTAAAACCCTGAAGGAATGTTGTTGCTAAATTGCAGTAAAATATCTCGTTATTATGTAATTAATAAATAGTTGTACATACTGTAATGATATATTTTAAGAAGATCGACAATCTGACGAACAGTCATTTTTAAGTTTACAAAGTTTGGTGCAGGTAAAAGGAAAGGACACGTCAGGAATTGAAATAAAAAGTTCTCGGGTTACGACCGGACCGCCGTTGTAAAAACGCACAATGATACGACGGTCTGCTCAGATGTACAGAGACATTCTGAACCTTTCGGCCAACGACTTACAATAGGCACCATCTGCCCACTCGGCTTTGTCACTAAAATCCTCCGATGTCGGACCCAGCCGTCGAAACGTCGCACGTTTGCCCGTCGAAAAGAACACTTTTTATTTAACTTATTCGCCAGTAACTTATTACGTAATAATCGAAATTTTAGTGCTCTTGATCGACCTCCGACGGTGTCCTATTCTTTAATAACATTTAATCATCTACATTGTAGCAAAGTACTTCAGAACAATGCTGTATTAGGAATCTAGGAAGACAAGTTTAATTTCGGAACTGTTTATCTGATACATAAATTAATTGAATATTGTAATATTTTTGTTTTATGGAAAAGAATTAAATTTCGTCTTAGCAAATTATTAGCATTCTCTCTGGATAATAAATGAAATTGGAAAAAGAACATTAATAATCTTGCAAATAAATGAAGCTGAGCTTCCGAACCAATTAAAATTAGTTTTCTTTGCATAATTTATCTTCTCATTGAAATGTGATATTTCCTGCAGCAATTCTTCATAGTAAGAAAAAAGTTTGCATTGTTCAAAGAATGGTTGGTAGTCTCAAGAGCCTTCAAGAAAAATACCCGGAGGGTTTTCAAGTAAAAAAGGGCATTACTACTCTTTTTTGCTATCACCACTAATTTTTTGTGACTAATAACAAACATCTATTTACAGACAAAACACTGTTAATTAAAAATTAAGGAGCAGTAATATATTTCATAAACGCCGAAACAACATTAAAAAGTTAAGATAATAATATCAATCGATAAAATATTAGCTTTTCCATTCCTATTCCGTTAAATTAATTGATAACATTTTATTTATATTAAAATAACCCCTAAATAATGCTACGGCTCATACCAAAAATTTTAATTTATAAGGGAACATACCAAACAATTATGCAACATTGTTTCTAGCAAATTCGTTACTCATTCCACGCCCTAGAACCCAGCTTTTCGATTATTATCTAATACTAGGAAATACAATTAAAAATAAGACGACAAAGGCGGAATAAATTGTTTTTAAAATAAATAAAATGAAAATATTTAATTACTGATAAAAAATAAACGCTCAGTAAATCTGAATAAAAATTAATATACGTATTGAATGATAGCTGAACAGTATAATAAATGTAGTTGAAACGGAAATCATTCTGAATAAGAACTGCTAGAGAGACACTCGGCGTCGGAATAGCGTGGGACAAGTACAGAGAGCCCGACCTGCATGATGCCGGTTTTTTCTAGGGTTTACTCTGTATCATATTTAGACGAATGACATTGGATTCTTAAACTATAAGAACGGGACCCAAGTTAAAACTTTCTAAATTCCCCTTCCTATGCTATTATAGGGAAGGTTCGTTTATAAAATCTATCCTCAATCAAAGTTAAGTTTGTGGCTTTACTCATAAATTTTAACTCTCAATCTTAAGCTATTATTTTATCACATATATTGCAAAATATCAATAGAGCTGACGTAGAAAACACCGTAAAACTATATAGAAATAATAAAATAACCGGTAAAATCATCGGCCATAAAATGGAAGTTTAAGACTGGAGATGATAGATTTGGCACAGATAAGGATTTTTTTTTGTAGTACGGACCCAACAGGTCACCAAAGTGACTCTCATGGTCACATGTCTCTCAATATGTTTACAGTTTATAACAGGCCGGAACGTGTTTTATTTTTCGACTTCCTCCACGTTATCCTCAGGTTCGACTGAAGCTTTGTCCGCTCTACTTCATCGTTCTCGCAATTTTTGTCTGAGGACGCGTGCTGAAGGGCAGGTGTAGGGTAGGACGACTTCCTAGGTACAAAAACGCCTCTTCCCCCGCAGCTGCAAATTAGAACGTCGCCAGTGTCCTGCTGCGAAAGTCAAGCCCGTATTTCTATTCACGAGCAGGCGTGACAATCCTCCTCTCCGCAAAAGAAAGTAACTCCCGAAAGCTTTTGGCGTGCTACCGTACACGTGTACAGAGACATCCAGGACCAGACCTCTAATGTGTCGCCAACAACGAACAATGAGCACCATCTGCCCACTCGGCTTTGTCGCTAAAATACTTTGATTTCGCCGTTTCTAAGAACCTGCACTAACCACTGTGACCTCCTCCGGAGCACGACTGTAGTCACTCAGCAAAAATATCTCCAGCATCAATCTGCCCAAAGGTACAGAGAAGCGACACCAGTCCACGCGTTGAAATTTATTACTGAGTTGAAACTATTACATTAAAAACAATAAAAAGACCAAAGTTATAAGGAAAGAAACACAAAAAATTCGTAAATTTACATAATTTTAGATGAAATATTTTACAGACCCTCTACCGTCCTTTAAGGATGAATATCAACATGTTTGATATACTCTGAATCTCATCAAACATATCAATCAGTTTTCTGGTCCAGTTTTAGAGAAAGAAGAACCAACCTACTTATTCCTCATTCCATATTTTGACTCAACGATATTGAATGTACCAAGATAAAACACAAGTCGCAATAACTCGTCTTGGCCAACTTATTCATCGTAAAATAATCTTATTTTAACATGCTACAAACAAATAATCCATACTTCATATAATGCTACCAAAGAAACCGTTTAAAGCAGACACTCTTTTGGGTACAAATTTTAAATAAATAAATATTATACGTGTATATTACATATAAAGCTTAGCCAAGATTTTTAAAACATGACAAGATGGAATTAAAAGGAATAATCAATATTTTTTTATCACATATAAAAATAAATTATTGACATTGATTAAAAAATGACATTCTCCAAATTCTCATATTTGTTTTACTGAACGGATTATTGCCTGATTCTCTTTCACACAAATCCGGAGACAAATTATCAATGCATCGTGTGATGTTGTGTTGAAGGACTTAGACAATTATTTGCTCATTTTTGTCGATACGATACGACATATCCCACAGTATGAAGACAAATGGAGTGAGATAGAATATTATGTACTCAGAAATAGTCCAATAAATATTTCGTGCAACAGTGTGCAGTGTGACATGTGGCACCGTCCTGCTAGAAGGAAACATTGTTCACATATTTTCCCACAACGCACGAAACGTCTGTAGCGCCTAATACACATTGTCACAATACAGTTTTATAATATTACTAGTTGAAAGATGTATTTGATGATTTTCCAAACACTAATGTGTATGCTGTTGAACATTTAAAGGGATGTTGCCACCGATTGAATGGGTTGAATGTACAGGAATATCAATTGTGAACAAACGTTCTGCTAAAATAAAAGAATTAAGAAGCACGCAAGTTGCATTCAAATGTGAGTTTTAAAAAAATTAGTCTCACCCACTCTGTTAATGACCATTTACGAAATAAATGTAATAATTAATAATCTTAGAACCTTCGAGAATTGGTGCACAGAACATGAACGACTGGTATTATTTCATTACTTAAGAATTTTAGAGAAAACTTAATTAAATAGATTACTTTAAAACGGAAATAAAATTGTAGACTATGTTATAGTATTTAAAATTATTCATATGTAAGTTAGGTAATTAATTAATTAGATATATGCCCAACAAAATGTCAAATTATCATTCTTTCTGCATCCTTGAAGCTTTTATTCTCATGCGAATCTATGGAAATTGAATTTTTTTTAATTTTTAAGCTCTGATACCCTTTCTGATACTGTAAGTATAATAATGCATTAATCAAATATTTAAAATTCTGCTGCTTTCTTAAAAAATCGTTAGTTATTTCTTTATTTTGGAAGGACATAAATACGAGTATGTGAGTCGAAATTTAATTTAGTGCCCATTGTTTGCTATTAGGACGATACACGAGCTTGCGCAAGGTAACATACATCACGGGAGAAATACTTCAAACAGACGTTTACGTGAAATTCCAAATATTTACAATACGGTAGTCAGCAAGGTAGAACTTTATTTCATAATACAGCTAGGCTTTTCATTGTTACCCAATGCCCGGTTGATTTATTTTTGTACCCATTTCCTGTTGTCAGCGAATGCAGAGGGGCCTGGTTCATACCCCAGCCGTCTTGTCGCAAAATATTGCACATGTGTACAAACATTTCTTCTCATCTGCTACGTCTCAAACGCGCCTACTGATAGGTTTATCCAGAGTTCCGTTGATTGTGTAGACTTGCGAATAGTCATGAATTCCCAGTACTCGCCGGCATCTGTGTTTTCACTAGGAACATTTGTATCCTTTCAAACACAAATAAAATAATAATTGTAGAACAATTAAATGACAATAATTTTACTAGGAAGGTTCTGGTTTCATCTAACGAGTAAACAGGTATTTCAGAATATATTTCAATGCCTAGTACTCTGCAAGTTTTTCCCAACCTCAGAGTAAAGACAGATTTTTAGAGTTATGTCACCAACTTTAAATTTCCTCGTCTTGTGTAGGTATTCATATAAATCGTTGTACAAATAGAATAATCAAAGCACGTAACAAGTGCGTTACCAGAGCAGAATGTTGGGAAATGGAACTCAGTCTCCATTAAGAGGCAACGGTTTTTATGAACATAAAATGTAATAAAACTAATTAAATTTTTAAAAAATCACTTATAAAAATCCATTATCTCAATACGGTGCAATATGCTTGTATTGATATTGAGTTTATAATATTACTCGTTGAATAATCATGGTTGCAATACCATGTGTCCAGAAAATAGATACTGGAAAAGTCAACTGGATTGTATGACATGTTATTCGATGCCAGTCACCTTGTTCAAAATTTACTTTTTTTGTGTGTGTTTTAATAATTTTCTTTATCGCGTTTAATTTTTTCGGGCGGTAAACAAATATGTCTGTGATAATAATCTCCTTGGTTTACTGATATGTTCGAAATTTACTTTTTTTTGTGTGCGTTTTAATAATTTTCTTTATCGCGTTTATTTTTTTCGGGCGGTAAACAAATATGTCTGTGATGATAATCTCCTTGGTTTACTGATATCGCGGGCAACGAGCTGTGATTAGTATTTTTTTTAATTTGACGACGTGGAAAAATTTGTTAATAAATTTTAATTACTGCATTTTTAAATATGCAGATTACATGTTAAATTTCTGGTGAGAGTTGAATTATATTAACAACTAGATGGGTCCCCGGCGTTGCCAATGTTCTTAGTTATATAAACCCGAAAAAGTATTTAATTCTATATTAACCTTCAGGCAAGAAGTGATTTAACCTAAATCTTAGTGTTCCTAGTTCCGTACATACTTTCGACCGATAGTGCATTAATTGAACAGCTATAAAAATACATTCAATTTAATTGCATCAATACCAACAAACATACTTCCGAATTTCTTTACGAATAGAATTCTTAAATATAGTCCTTGACTATTGCAGGATAATAATTTCCCTCAGTCTTCAGACATTATAAAAGATTAAATTGAAGAAATTCTTAGCTAGATTCACAATGTTAACAAATGGTCGCCATATTGGAGTCACTAATATGGCACTAAAATTAACTCACATTTTCCGCAAGGATCGTAAAGTGTTTCGTATTTTCTTTTATTATCATTCGATGGAGTATTACTGGATAAATACTTTTTATTCAATTAAAATATTTCTGCTTTATTTAATTACGGGAAAAGGAACTATTATCTTTGTTCGTCGCGTAGTAACGTCTCTCTTTCTCTCTCTCCCTTGCGTGACGTCATGGTCTCTTCGCGAGCAGTAATTTAACACAAAATTATCACGTTTTTTATATATAATTGTTTCCAACTTTATGTTAGAGGTGGCTCACCCTCACAATACCGTTTCTCGTGTTTTTAAGAATATGTGTACCAATTTTTGTAGCAATCTGTCCACGCGTCTATATGTGTATAGAAACTATCGTAAATACATACATACAAATATACATCCTTTTTTATTATATAGAGTAATGAGACCAACTATAAACATCGGAGCAAGACATTGTTGCTCCTCGGCCAAGAAGATATGTTTTTGTTTTTCTTATCGGAGAGATAAGAGTGTATTGCGGTTGCGGGCGGAAAGGAATATGTCGGTATTACATTGTTTTACTTTTCGTAGTCAGTAATAAGACTACTTGTTTTTACTTTTCATTCGAACGAATTTTTGTTTTTTTATACAGTTTTATATAGAACTGAGAGAATGACAGGTTATGTGATAAACCGGTGCGTCGCTTGATGACGTCATCAGACAAACTCGAACCCGGCACTGAGTTTGTCGTCGTCCTAAGTCTTCAGAAACAATATTGTGACTTTAATGGTGTAGATTGCAAAACTACTTGGTTAACGATGTAATGAGAGACTCCACCGGACCGTGAGATTAAGGCTTGTGTGAAATCTTCAAGGCAACATTTCAAAACCACTGTTCGTTGGTTCGGTCTGAGAACGGGATATTTTTGTTTATCATTTAATGTGTTTGTAAAAACGTTTTGTATTTGTATACGTGCATACTGGTCAGTATACAAAACCAAATTAATTTATTGTTGCAATTGTGTCACTCCTGGCTCTCGTGTTTTTAATCACCTGACGAAAGGCACAAAGTTTGTGTTGTGGTATTTATGTCATCACTTAACTTCGTCTGTCAATTTTCTACTTCATCTAATTATTATACACTTCCTCAAGGTTGAAAGGAATTTTTGAATATAATTTTTTCAGAGTTTTCAAAGTTGGGAATACGGTAATAGTTTTCCGCTAACCATATTGGACAGCTGCCTCCAAATCTAGTCGTGGCATGAAGTAGGATATGCTGGATCCCCACACCAAAACCCACGTCCATTAATCGGAAGTACCGAGAGCCCGATCTACCTTATGTAAGACTTTCCTTGAATCACAAATAAGTGAATACCTGGAAGGTTCTTTTTTTAACTCTAGACAAGTACCCTTGCTACCCCTTGGTCACCTCTTTACCCCATCCACATCACACTCGCATTTTCTGTCCCTTCCTATGTTATAAAAGTGAAATTTCCACAACCCTCATTCATAATGAGTTTAATAAACCTCACATTCATCTGTCTATAAACGAGATAATTAATACTCTCAAATAGTATTGAATCAATAACGTCTGCTCCATAATACCAAAATGTTGCCTCGTGAACCGGAGATAAAATATTTTATATTTAAATTACTTTATAAATATGAGTTTCAAAGAAAATATGAAAGTGTAGTGTAGTGTAAAGTAATTTGGCACCAGTAAAACTGAAACTTTATGAACACATTTATTTTTGACTGTATATTTTTTTACGAACAGTTAAAAGCTTTTGACTCATATTCTATTCATCTTAGCTGTTTTTGAATACAATCTTAATTTCAGAAAGATACATTAGTTTAATTATTATTTTCGTATTACTCTTACTGTTTCCCTTATTATTATTACCGGAAGTTTACATTTATATTTTTTATTCTGTTAATAGCATTTATTACCAATGTTACCAAATATTAATACCAGGAGAATTTTTGTTCTGTGGGTCTGTTTCCTGCTGCGCATCTGGACAGATGGGGTGAGGCGTTAATCCCTCTAGAAAGGACGCAGACCTTGCTTCTTCTGTCTGAATACTACTCGTCCGCTACAAATAAACCTACACTATTAATTCTGACGTCGAGGACACGTCGTAGGCTGCGCAACACAGTCTCGATTTCTGATTCCCCCTAAAGCCAGGGCTTTAAACGAAGGCCAATTCCTCTCCAAGATAATTGAATACATCTGTAAAATCTCCCTGACACTGGTACCGACATTTTGTATTGTAACGATATACAGTCGATGGACTACGGTCTTCGCTACACTGGCCGTATAACACAACGTTCCAGATCGTATTGATGTGAATTAATTAAACATTTTAACGCTTTAATTTATTATGTGTCTTTTTAAACTAATGATTAAAGACGTATTTATGTGAATACAATGCGGAAAAAATAACCAAAAAAGTATTAAACGTGGCCAAAGTCAATTTGGCTCATGATGTTGCACATATTCAACAAAAATATAATTAGGCCTGATTTATCAATAATTCCCATTAGTTGGATAATTATTAATTTTGTGCGATTACAATACTCTGAGAATAAAGCTTAAATTTCATTACTTGAAAAAAAAACAAAAAAACACATAAAATAAATCAAAGATTGAAGCCTTTCCCGGTGTAGTTGTTCAATATATTGTTCTCGGAGTTCAACCTAGACTTCACCTAGAAGATGACGACAGAGCTTTTAGTCGTCGAAACGTTGCGTTCTAATATAATTATGCAAAACCCGGTTGAACTCCGAGAACAATATATTGCACATAAAATAAATATTCGGAAGGTGTCCGGCGGGTAGAAAAATCTGGCCTGAGGGGTTGACTCACAGAAAGCTAGGACAGGCATGTTTTAACATGTCCACGGATGCCAAAAATTTCACATTTTCTTAAGTGCATATTGTTTCATATCTGCATCACAAATTAGCTCTCTTAGAAACCAACAGATGCCTCTGGGATGGTACTAAAAGTTATGTTGTATATAGGCTACACTATGCCCTAAAGGGTTAATTATCGTGCAGACTTTTCTGAAAGCGGTATTAGTTTCTCAATTTGCGTGTAATTGGGCAGAAGGTGGTAAATTATTAACGATTGAGGTGCCTGCAGCTGAATGAAGCTGGAACTGCTCAAATTTTGTGACACGTGTTAAGTGACAGTAATTTTAAATAGAATCGTAAAGGGAAGGCGTCTTTCAAAGATTCCAACAAGACATATTAATGGGTCATATATTACGGCCCTTAGGATTAGGAACCGCCGTCATAGGAAACCCAGCCGAGGGTAAAAATAAATTGGAAAATGGACAAGGTTAAAGGCAATTTATCAATCTTTTTGACCATTTATCGAACATGTTTACTATCCATACAAACCAGTAAAATACAATTCAATTTGCTGTGTGTTTTTAAATTTTTTCTACTCGATCTCTGACATGTATCATCTTTGTTTTTATATCTTATCGTCAACCTCAGTTTATTAACAACGTTTGTTTGACAAACACCTACAAAAGAAGGTTTATAAAATCAATTGAATCGCCAATAAGCTTTTAAGAATAAAGGCAATAACTAAATTTAATTATAATACTGTATTCAGAGCGAATATATTTAGAGTTGAGGTTGGTGGCTTTTTAGTATAGATTGTTTTTTCATTAATGTAGTTGTTGTAAAATACGCACCTTTTCCTTAGTCGTTCAGAATGGATAGTTTTTCGTGCTTAGGAAAGAAAAGCGACACCCGTGGACCGTCTCCGAGAAGAGATCTTTGCGAAGCCCCCGAACATTGTGCGACCACGTAGCTAGCAGTAAAAGAGACGTCCAAAGCGGGATTACGACGTCGTTAAAACTGGCTCAAGGTAGCCATTGTCCGGCGAGAAACTAAACTTTACTAAACAGATTTACGGCTGTTTTCGTCAAAGAACGCCTACGCGTAATTCCCGTTTTATGTCCCGTTTCCCTTATTTGACTTATGGCAGAAGGCCAGATGTCGACAGTAGGCTCGAAGGTTCTATATACTATGTAAAACATCGCCCAGAATGTCTACATTTATGACTCACTCATTCAACTTTCCAAGTCAAACCGTGACAACATTGGACTGAACCGACGATATGGCTCACTCAATACAATTCACAACAACGTTTTGTGCTCGGAACGACCAGAAAAAACGTATAATAAAATCAGCGGTAACCTTTCCTTTCAATAAAGGTTAAGTTGACCTTCGTGTTCACTTCCGATATCCCACTGTGATATTCAGGTTTGTAATTCATTTTCATCCAGATTACTCTTAGTTCAATAGTGATCATACTAAAAAATGGGATTCTTCTTTGTCATTCTTAAATAATATCGACGTATCTGAGATGAGCCGAGATTTGTGGATAAAATGAAGCAATAGGAGATCAGATAAATCGAGAGTGGAATATAGAACAGGGTGAGGCCATTATTGATTAAGACGCACATTCTCTAGCTGTGGAAAAACTTGGACAAGTTCTGAACATTGTGATACAATTCGGAAATTAGACTCGCTATACGTAGGTTGATTTTATACGAACCCTCACAGCCAAATTAAAATAAAAACAATAAAAAGGTTTCGTCTTTTGAGGAACCAGCTGAGTAATCGCCTAGTGCAGTAAATTAAACAAACATTGAAAACTGTATTAATATTGATCGGAGGTAAGCGATCCCCCAAACACCCGATGAAGGGAGTTATTTAGTTAAAATATAAATGAAAAAGTGTTATAATATTAAATAAACCCTAATATTTTAACTTTTTAGTAGTTTTATTTTTTTATAATACAATTTTAAAATATCAATACGATTAAATAATTGAAATAAAAAATATAATATATTTAAAGTTAATAACAGAATTTTTTCATATATATCATTTTTTTCATTTAATGAAATTATAACAATTTTATAACAACTACACCAAAAACAGATAATTTCTGAACGCATTAGAGATTCTGACTTATTATTAAGTTAACGAACTAAATGTATGAATACTCCAGTGAAATTTAAGAAAACTGAAACTATTTGACATCGTTAATGATTGTAATATGACCACCAACCATCCGAAATTATGAAATTGCTAAGACATTACGACAGTTATATAGTTTTTTTTTGTTATAAATGATTTTGTCCTTCAAAAGAAAAATAATGAACTGAAAGTCGTCGGGGCATTTAGTCCCTTTTCAACTTCACTTCCCTAATTTCCTAACACAGAAATTAGCACTATTGCACTCAAAACGTAATAAATTATATTATAAACACCTTTTAACGTGACTCACAAATCACTAGCCTCAAAAAAAGGTATCAGTCGACACGTAACCAGTGGCTCAGACTATAAACGATTTCCAAAAAAAGCTCCATCAGTAGGACTCAAGTAATGTTTAAGACCATTTATGAATATAACTAAAAACAAAAGAAACAGACAACAAATTATGCAACTGAGTTAAAAAATCATTTATGAGTGTTTAAATAAACATTGACTCGGTTGATAATTCCAGAATCATTTTTTAAATCAATACATCGGAAAACTCTACGTTATTTCCATGAACACTATTTCATTCACTTATCGCAAAATGATTTCCCGCCCGTAAATAGAAAAAAGTCAGCGAACTGGTGGTTTGTATTTGACAGTTGAACAAATAAATGACAATAAAATAGAAACTCGAGTGTCTGAACTTTGTCCAGTTGAGAGTAACAATTGTTTCTAGGGAACTGTGACAAAATTGCAGACTTATTTGATGCTGGAATATTCTTTGAAGTTCAGCTGACCTTGTTGACACAAGTGTTTCTTCAGTTGCCATGCTTTCTATGAATGTGCATCGAGTGTAGAAAACAGTTGCGTTTGTGATTGGCAGATATAAGTATTCGCTGTTTTTGGGATTTTTAAACGGTGTTTGGTGAAGCAGAATTATATAAATGAATCCTGTAATTATAAATTTGGAGCGGCCGGGAGCAGTTCTGCCCTGATGACAGAGCCGTAAGACAGTAAGCGAATTTGTTATTTCTGGCTAATATGTGAGATTAAGTAACAAGGAACGATAAAGTAATTGTGAAATAAATGCAGCAAAATAAAATAAATTCTAAATATACAGATAGCAATGCTACAGAAGTTTGATAATCTGTTTAACATTTTGCATTCTGACAAAATACCAAATCTAAGGTTTATTATTCCTACATAAAATTAGCAAAACGTTTTAATTTAATTATCTGTGTTACATCTCGATAGTTACACCTCACGTAGTAACAATTTTGCATTTTTAAATGATTTTCAAACACTACAAATTTAATGTAATATTGTCCAGGGCCACGAATTTAGATGTGATTATCATTAGTTAACTGGTATTGCATTGCCGGTGAGTGATTAACGAGCTAATAAAAAAAGAGACAGCATGATAATCATTTTGCAGTTCATTATACATAAGAAGTGGCAGGGCGTCCGTTTGAGGTTGTGATGGTGGAATTATTCAGTTAGTCAGCGTAAGGTAAGCTGTTGTTTGGAGCATCATCCCTTTTTGCGGCTCCCTGGGGTCTGACACACGGGTCCTCCGGTTCAGCGTGTCATTAGCCAATTAAGGGGCTGACTCATCCGATCTGCAAGGAGGGAACCATACGGCTGCCGCTACTGCCAGGTGACTAGCTCCAATACACGGAAAGAACATAAGAATACACGTCCAACCGAAGGTCTTAGCTCTGAAAAATTAATCAATCTGATCAAAAATATGCATCTGTCAGCTGTAACTCAATTATAAGGACTGAGTGTCTAAAAATATATGTTGATATTGACAATTTTTACCAATTTCCAATAATTTTATTATTTGTACGTCTGATTATTTTCAAATGAACTCATAACCATAAACATGTAGTATGTTGGCGTAATTCATTAGCTGATGCTATGAAATATGCAAATATTACGTGTAAGTTGTCAAGCTTCAATTTGACTGACAATATTTTTGATGACAATGAACAATGTCACTCGTTTCCAGATTCAATCCTATAAATTTATGACAGAAATACTTCTTTAATACTGACTTCAATTACCATTTTATTCTTATCTCTAGTCCAATGGTACATTTTGTAAACTCTGAAATTCATGAAGAACACGAGTTTATCAGATATGAAGATTTAATGATCATAACATTCTGTCACTTAATGTTTAGATGTTGACGAAAAAAGCAAACCAATCATCATCATTTTTTTTTATTTGGTGTAAACATTTTTTAACTTAATGACTGACTTCAGAAATCAAAATTATATTTTCTTTTCATTCTAATCTAAAACGATGTTTCACCCTGCTGTTCATCCAAAATACTGTTACTGTTCCTTAGAATAGAATAGAATTTTCCATCGCGTCCCTTGAAAAGTAAAGCTTCAAAAAAGTGGAAGGAGCCATACGTTTTACACGGTGTTGAACCTATAATAAATCATTTATTGTAAAATATAATAGTTAATATTCAGGCCAAAGTTAAGTGGTTTCAATTACGTATTTTAGCAGCAATAAAAGGTTAACAATAGATTTATATAGTATTAATTAAATGATTCATTTTTATTATCAAAACTATTTTCATTGCTTAAACTTTTGAAACTGACCTTTAAACGTAACATGGCTGTTGCTCAATGTAGTCCGAATGTTTGATTAAGTTCATATTCCTTTTTACAACTGAAACAGACCTAAATTTCTTTATTTTATCTATAGTGTTTGGACGACGTTATTAGAGAACGCAATTTTTTGCTAATTGTATTATTTTTATATCATTATCAATTAATGTAACTAAGTGAAAGTGGATTTAACGATTTTCTTCTTCTTTAAATACAAAACTGGAATGAAACTGAATTAAGTGGGATTAAACTGGATTGGAGTGGTTTTAAGTGGATGAAACTGATTCTTACTGTATAACACAGGATTAAACTGCATTGGACTGGTTTCAACTGGATGAAACTGATTTTTACTGTATAACACAGGATTAAACTGGTTTAAATTACTGAATCATAAACATTTCATGATCTTATATGCCTGCAGAAAATATTTAAAATTTCCATTGTGATTCAGAAATTTCAAACGGCAACCAATTATTTTGTTCCTCTCAAACATAATCCTACTGGTCAGGAACTTGAATCGTTAAATTAGAAAAATATAATTATATTTGAGAAAATTGGGGAAGGTATTTCTTTATCGTGTTCGATTTAAATTTTACTTAAGTTCGGTTGGCAACGTTTAACGAAGAGTTACAAAGGTCCGCTGAGCACGTCCCGTAACCTTATCCAGCTAGGTTTGTTGTGGTTGGAGTGGCGGATGCTGGTGGGAAAGACAATGGACCCTCTGCTGGAGGGAGCGGGGTGCGGGCGCAGTGTCTTCATGCCAGACAGACAACATTCGTGACTTCTTTCGCGCGCTGTCGTCTACTAAACACGTCTACGCCTTTGTTTGCGCTTCCTTTAGCTCGTCACTACAGATTTGTACAAATATAAATAGGTTCCAGGAGAGTCGACCCACTTCTCTTTTCTTGCGTCTGTGCCCTACCTTTGCCGACGTAGACGATACGCTCAACACACAACATATAATGGAGTCGTATATCGGATAATGCACAAGAAGATGTATGCTGGTATCATTGCCCCGAAATCACCATTCTTTAATTGGATCGTAACTCAAGGACGTAGAAATTGTGTCACGTGGCGATTAAACAGTTCACATTTTTTTCACTAATATGCTACACACTTAAACATGTGTGAAAAAGTTGAAAATCATTCACGACTGTAACGTTATGAAAGAGAAATAATTTACATTCTGAATATATTCCTACATGAATATGATTCGGATTAGGCAAAAAAGGTTATAAAGTTTGTTAACCAAAACATGATAAGACAACTGTATGATGGAAAAAAATTAATATGACTATCCTTATAATATTAATGTTAAAAGTAAATGTAATTATACAACTAAATCTACAATAAGTGGAAACATATGTCATTATATAGTAACTCTTTCATTTAATATTCATTATCAGTTGATTTATTTTATTTAATTTTCTCAGTTTCTCTTAACACAATAACTGCATTTAAATATCCTTTTATTTTACGATAAATGTATTCAAATTGAGTCTTACGTTTTTTTTTTGATAAAGTGAAAAAACTGTTCCATTTTCTAATTGTTTAATGTATGAAGGAGTACCTGTAACCCTTTAGTGCATGACTTTTTGTATATTTAAAAAAATAAATTTGTAAGATTGTGAATACTATGCGGAAAAAATATCAACCGTGTCCAAAGTCAATTTGACTCATGATGTTGCACTTGTTCAACATAAATATATTTAGGTCTGATTTATCAATAATTCACACTAATTGGATATTTATTAATTTAGTGCATTTAGACTACCTTGAGGGTGACGCTTTAATTTTCTTTCTTTAAAGAAACATAAAAAAAACACAGAAAATAAATATTCTGAAGTTGTCCGGCGGGTAGAAAAATCTGGCCGGAGGGGTTGACTCACAAAAAGCATGTTTTAACATGTCCAAGGATGCCAAAACTTTCACATTTCCTTAATTGCATGTTGTTTCATATCTGCATCACAAATTATCTCTCTTATAAATCAACATATGCCTCTAGGGTAATACTAAACGGTATGTTGCATATATGCTACACTATGTAATAAAGGGTTAAATGCCATTTTTCAGCCGTCTGACCTTTATTTTAAAAACATTTCCCTTTTTCTTCATATTATATTTAGACTGCGATATAATATATTTTTGTATACAATAAAATAAGAACTTTTGAAGTTTAATTGTTTAAATATATTGTTTCAGGCAAATATATGATGTTCTATGTAGCTTCTTTTCAGGTTTTTGTAATAAATGATTAAGAATTGGTTGTTTTATATCTGATAATAATGTCGTACTTTTGACATTTAGCGAAGCAATTTTTTTTATATAATAGGCCTAAGGGGAAAGTTGCTCAGAGTGCAGTATTACGGTAATATAATTCTTTATAAAATCTAGCGGATAAAAATTAGCCATCAAAATGTTCGATACAATAAAAAATATTAATGGTTTGATTCATTCGTTGAGGAATTTTGGTAGAATGTGACGATCGTGGCCTTGTACGGGTACGAGTATTGCGTGTGTTGGGGGCGGCGAAACTGTACTTGACCCGCATTGGCTTCACACCCTCCCCTGCTATTATGTAGCAAGGGTGCAGAGACAATGGCCCCGAGGCTCACAGCTGCCACAACACAATAAAAGCCAAGATCTCCCAACTCCGAGATACTTCCCGCTCAGACCGTAAATTGATATTAATTGAACACGGAGAGCAGGGTTTCGGTCGCACTCAAGTCACCGTTGAGCGTTTTGTTTGCGTGCAGTCATTTGAAAGTTAATTGTAGCGCTCTTTCTCTCTTTGCGATATCCATTGAAACATTTCGGAACCGTGAGAGCCTCTTCGACTCGAGAGGTTTTCGTTACCTTTTCGCTGCCGTTGACCATTGTTGATTTGGATTTCGGGTTTGGTGCATACAGTTCCGAAGCCTTGCAGAGTTGTTCTTTGTTTAAATGACTACGGGGGAAAGTTAATATTTAGTTACAGGACTGGAAAAATATAAATAGACATATCTGTGATTAGAAAACAATTATTAGAGAGACGATACTTGCTTCAAATGACAGAAACGCTGAGACAAGTGGAGAATTTATATATTTTTTATCCGACTTTCTGAGGTAATTTCATATATACGTGGAGAAATGTAAAATTGTATAATATAAATTTATTTTAAAAAGTTGGTGATACTTATAATGTAATATTATAAATCTAATTAATAAGAAAGATAGCCAATACAGACAAAAAGGGTAATATAAATACCACACAACGTTTGTGGGATCCTTGACCTTTTCGTCAGGTGCTAAGAAGAGCCTAGAGAAACACAACTGCACTGGTCAGTTGACAACTCAAAAGCGACGAAAACGCAACGACAATGGGAGAGCCGAAGGGTTAGCGTAACAATAAAGGAGGAACGACAATGGCAAAACAGAAGGTTTAGTGTAATAATAAGGGATCATAGCAATTATTGAGTTTAATAGTGTCTGTTTGTACATTAATAGCTGTGATGTTTGATTTATTGTGAAGCATCTCTGAAATGAGTCTGGAATTGTACCTGGTGTCAATGTCTAAAATCTTAGCATTTTTCCAATCAAATGTTCGTAGAATTGATTTGGATACTACAGATTTTTTTATCAATGGGAAGTTTGATATTAGATATATGTTCTTTGATACGTGTATTAAAGGAACGTTTTGTTTTCCCTATGTAGCAGGAGTTACAATTAGAGCAAGAGATTTTGTAATCAACACAATGTATGCTGTAGGTGTCAAGTGGGTCCTTATGGTTTTTAATCAAGTATGAAAGTTTATTAGTGGATCTGTAAATGATGGATATTTGGTATTCTTTGAATATTTGGACAAATTTGTGACGTAGAAATTTGTAATAAGGTGGACAGTAGGAAGTTGGATTTTGTTCAGTCTGCTGTTTATGTGTTTAAAATGTAAAGGGTACTCATTGGATATTAAAATGTTTCGGACAATATTTAAGTTGTGTTGATGGAACTTGGAACTTTCTAATTATAGACAGAGAGAGCTATATCACTTTCTATTGGTTACCTTTATTATTCATTATTTTCAATCAGACGAAAATTTTTTCATTATAAATCTAATCTTCAACTTAATTATTTATTATATTTCAGTTTCACGGGAACTTCCGACAAGTTTATATTCATATTCATCTAAAATTAATCTACTAATACGGTTTCCTTAATGCAAAAAACCCACTTGGAACCTATAATATCATTCACATTTAAAATAATTCTTTATTTCTTTCTTAAATATTTCCGCTAGTCTTTACCCTGGGTCGTTAGATTCTGTCGGTTCTTATATAACAGCTTGGAATAATTTCATTTTTCCACGCCTGTAGAAACGTTACGTAGTTATTCCTTAATTATTAACATATTTCTTGGTCAGTATTTTGTCTATTTAATTGATATTTGTTTCTTATGCATGAAACGAAATTGTTGAAGACGATAGTAGGAAAATATTTTTAACATGTCAAACATGTTTATTCTGTGAATATTTTTCTATGAAAAACACGCGTCAGTTTTAATTTTGCGTAAATTTACTTCATATACTTATTTAATATATTTTATGTTGATGGTTATAGAGATATTAATTAAATCAATTTGAAATAGATTCATATTCTCTTCGACATTATATCTGTAGCAATGTATGTTAGATATGGTTCACAAGACGGAAACAAATTTGAACAGGATGTCAGTAAATCGCCACAAATCGTGTTGCTTGGACATATTGAGCTGGAGCTGTGGAAGGCACGAAGACTGGAGGAAGTAACGAGCTGCCGGACACCGGACCCGCGATAACAAGCAGCGCTAATGGCCGCCTAACAACCTCGCAGGTGCACAAACAAGACCAATATCGCGTCCGTCCTCCAATACTCCTCGTCTTACAGAACACAACTTCCTCAAAACGCGTGGCGTCTACATGGTTAAACAATGGTCATCAACGCATCATCATGCTCAGTGTACAACATCCCCTTACATTAAACAACATCAATGTTCTAATTTTGAAAATTATGACAGTAGTGTGCAAATAATTAATAGAACGATTCACTTATCCATAGTCTATGGATCCAGTCATTTGACCGAAAAATACTTGCCCGACACTCGCTTATTCGACGATATCATCCCTAATGACGTTTTCCCGACACGTCAATATCGCGCCGGGTCTTTTTCCCGAAGTACAATTACCAGAAAGTCGTTTTCCCGAAAGGGTCACTTTTCTATAATTTGGATTTTACTAAATAAAGCATTAGATTAATAAATTATTTAATATGTTAGTTATCACATTACATGTTAAAAGTTAATGTGTGAAGCAGATTCAATAAAACTTGTTACAAAGGTTACTTACGATCCAGGTACAAACACTGTGAAGATTAGACACCCCTAGCAACCTTATGGATGGGAGTGTTATTTTAAAAATATGCGAAAACGGTCGATATTCAGATAGAATGAACAGCTTTTGGGGTCACTCAGATTTAGTGTCACTTCCGATGTTATTAATATCAAATTTCAGATGGTAGAACGACTAGGCGTGTAGATGGAAGGGGATGACTCAAAAATAATGCGAGAAATACAGAGATGGGTGTCAAATCTAGGGTTATTGGAGGCGCTGAGTTTAATTATGACGTTCCGGGACGTTGATTGGGTGCTAGGGGTATCTTATCTCCATAGGATTTGACCTTAGATCGTAAGTAACATGTGTATCAAGTTTGGTTGAAATTTCTCAATGAAATAATTAATAACTTATTTTACAAGTTGTAAAGAAATAACACATTAAGCGGTGAAGTCTTTTCGAAGATACCCCGAGTTTCAACGACGTGCAACACGGAAAATCGCCCGAAATTTATAAGCAAGCCTCAGACAATCGTGGGATGTTTGCTCTGTTCTCATGTGCTACAGTACATAAAATACATTTAAGAATATATATTTTTTAAAATTTATAAATCTTGATAATAATTAGGTTTAAACTGTGTTAATTCCTGCTTAGATTTAAAACACTTCAAACTTCCCGCCTTACTGCGCACTCGCTCTCCAGCTGGCCACCTCTGTGCTCAGCACAGAATATCTGTCATAAATGAGAAATGCGCATGCTCAGTATTTCGTTTCAATCCCGGAACTCCCCGTAAACCTCTATAAACTGCTTCCTTTCAGTGCTCACTCTCCGGCAGCACAACATGCATCGACTTATATGAAATATGTAAGAAAATATCTTCATTTTACAAGTGTCTCGACGTAAAGTTAAATTTTTTCGCTTTTAAAAATTAAACAGTCATACATATTACGTAGGCGGAAAGAGAAAATTAGCGTACTACAGGTACGTCAATTTTTTTCATAGAATTGTTAAGCTTTAGTCGCGGTATTTTACATAGTTAACTTCGTAAAAATTATTTTTTGTTGTTAGGGATGATTTAACACAGAAACCGAAACTCAAGAACCTATCAGTTTATGGTTAATTCCATAGATTTGAAAAATTATTTATAATTCACATCAAACCAAAAGTCACCCGAGTTGATTCGCAGATAACAGCTAGTATATAATGACGCTCAAGCCATCGCAAGTATATATTATTTTAATCGCACATTTACGCTAACGTGAGTCAAAGGAAAAAGAAGAGTTTGCTAATGAACTTTTAACTCTTTACGGACCGGTGATTCCATATGGCTTATGGATGCCATATGGCATCACTTAAAACTATTTAGTTCTGGTTTGCTGTTGCCCAAAGACTTTATTAGTTACCGGGATCCCTTCTCTGCTGTCATAAAAAAATAGATATATTTCAAAATGTGTGACTGTATTTCAAAAAAAAGGTTTTATTCATTTGTAAATAATAATTTTATTTTGAAAAAAATGTTAACAAGGAACGTGAACTTAATAACCCACTGAATGTGTATGAGCCACTCATCATAGAGTGAATATCATTATAACCTAGCTTCTAAATTAACATGTCATAAACAAACTGTACAAATTATATATTTATATATATATAATATTTTTTATTTGATCCTTTTTTTAATTTATTATATATATACCAAGATTTTTGACAAATAACTTGGAAAAGAAAAATACCATTGGTTTTGTTTGCCTTTCAGTGTTGACTATTCCAAATTTATAACATTTGATTAAGTAAAATGTAGAGTGTTATTGTAGTTGGCTTTTTCAATTTGATATTGTATATTTTTATATAAAAATTGCATTTTAGTAAAAGTTTAATTTTTATGTGGTAAAAAACACACAGTAAAAAACTAATATTATTTTGAATTAAATTATGTTAAATAAATGTCCGTTATTGGTAAAAAAACACTTGATTTTTATAAATAAATTATACTTTAATTCAGTGTCATTAATTCATCAAAAGATAAGTAAACGTGTTAGTGAATATAAAACATAAACAATATTGTAAAAAGTTGAATAAAATACACTTACATCCAAACTTTGTCAATTCCGGAGATTAATCCTCTTTTCCTGCTTTATCAAGTATTGTGATGTTATAAATTTATTTGTTTTTTAAGAGTCTTCTAATCGTACTTACATGTTTTTTACACATTTTTGTCCTAAATTTAGTTCTGTATGTTGTAACTCCGTTCATAGAAAGATATAAATGTTTCCCCATTATTTCCTTTGATTATTGACTTATATCCGCATCAATCTGCGTCCATACGCGTTCTTCGCAGCTATTGACCTGCGGAAATAGGGATCGCGTCAAATATATTAATTATTCAAGCTATAAGAATAGAGACTCCATGTAGCTTATACGTAAGTATAATTCCGAACACAGTACGCAACAGGAATTCTGAGAACACATCAGACTTCTGATCCTCCAATGTTCCTTTTAAAATATTTTGTTATGCTCTACTTCCACTCAACGCATCCCTTCCAACTAAAGGACAATGAGATTACGTATAACAACGGATGTTTACACAGAAAACTAGAAAGCCTACATCATGCACAGTACGGATGAGAGAAAACTCTTATTAGAAAAATGAAAATTGACAAATAATTACTCTTTGCCACGTTTCCTAGCTAATAGAAAGATTTTTCGTATAGGTTTTATACCAAATATCCACTTAAATGGCAACATTAATATTTAAATCAATAAAAATACCCAAACACAAAAACACTACGTTTCGTCCCTAATTTTGGACATCATCAGTTGCACATAATAATATTTTAAAAACATAAGACCTTAATAATTAATTTTTACAATAGTCAAATTTTGAATTACCAAAATTCAACAATATTGAAAAAATATTTTATCACCACTTATTTTTAATAATGTTTCATCTTTTTAACTAATATTATGTTAACCTGATGAAGTCTAAAATTAGGGACGAAACGCAGTTTTTTTGTTTGTATTGGTAATGTAGTCCCTGAAATGGATATTTTTTGTATTAAACTTGTTCTGATTTATCGGCCATTGCACTTATTTATTTTTTATTAAACGTCGGATAAAATATCAATATATAGAAAATTATACCTACTTATGTTTTTGCCTTCCTCCAAAGACGTCAATATTTACTTCAGAGTGTTAGATCGCTCTTCCTAATCTATTTCACTACAGCATTATTTTCGTTTGTGACATGGTGAGTTTCTAACCCACTCGCGGGGCGTCCTTTACAGAAGTTACGCCGCTTTTAAACTTTCGTCAGAATTATTACACTGCTGCACCACACAGGAATAACTTCTCTTTCAGTACTAAAAAAAATTACACATACCGATGCTCTAATGTGGCGCATGTTGCAATATTGCAGTATTTCAATGCACGTTTGTCTGGAATCTAATAATCTCCAAAGTGAATTTCAATGTCAAATCAAAATTGTATTAATAACAAATGTTTTAATAGTTTCAGTATTGTAATGCATGTGTGCAAGTTTTTTTTTCCCTGTGTACACACATTCGCACTATAAGTAAATTTCCCAGTGGCCTCACGCCCCGCTCAAGGATCTCCACAGAACGATGATCGATTGCGGAGCAATAAGAAAAACAACAAACATTGATAGTATGCACTGTGTGAGGATTCGGGATTGTGGGAATCTGTGCACCCGCATGGGCGCACGTGCCGCCCCCATGCAGGAAGCGGAGGCTGTAAGTGAATAATGCGCCACCAGGGCAGACGCGAGGAATTAAGATTGATGGATGGGGGATGGCCGCCGTATTGTTTCCGTCACCAAGTCCTTAACAAACTACTGTGCATGTTCTTTGTGTCGCGGTATCTTCCCGCAGATCCCAGCAGCCCGTCCGCTTTGTGTCGTCTGCTTCAATCAGCCTTAATAAAACAAAATAAAGGCCGCAGTAAGTAATATCCTTGATCGTCCGAGAAGCATTTGTAATCCACTTTAGTATTCAATGCATATGAATCATTTAATAGACCGGAAATCGTTGTCGGAGGGCCAATAATTATAAGTTAAATAATGGGGAATGTTTGTTTCCAGAAGCGGATTCCATAGGCAGTTCTAAATGAAACAGATAATAAAAGCGTGTGGTAGAATAACAAAAAATTATTATAAAGCACTGTCTATGGGGAAGAAAATATTTCAACAATATCAATGGAAACATTAATTACTTGACACTTTCTCTAAGTGACGCTTATGAATAAAAAATGTAAAACCTTTGCTTATTAATATAATTTCCTTAAATCAATGGGGACACACACACACACAGATAAACACGTATATAAGTAATTACTGGACCAATTGAATTATTTCAAGTAAAAGATTAGGAAGAATGTTAATTGAAACGTTGTCGACGATGAACTAAGAATTATGACGACGGAAACTGTAAATATTTCTCAACACTTATTATATATTATCATTCATGTTTTGCACGTCACGCTTTAATATCATTCCCGTCATGTCGATTTCATTCAATTCTTTTAATACGTAATTACTGTGTCTAAATATCTCTTATACTTCCCTGCATAGGATTGAACTAATTTGTAGTCGCGTTCAGTTCCGCCAAGTAGCTAATCTCCGGACGCAGACGCAAGGCACGCACCCTGCCGAAAAATAAAGGCGTTAATGGCCAGTTTCAGACACCGGGCAAAATTGTATTAGCCAGAAATTTGGAGTGAGGCACACACTACCTCCCACATATATTAATTTTCGATAATCACATGGTTTTGATTGACCATTTGCGTATGCCAACTAGAAGAGTAAGGACGATTCCAGATATATGACGATGAAAACTGTAAAGATCTGAATGAAGGCAATTAATATTCTAGTGTTTCAAATACAATAAAAATTTATCATATAAATCTTTTACTTTATCATTGACGAATTCTGCAAATAACTTCCCTTCGCCATACATAGAATTGTATTATTCAATAAATCTTATTAATTTTCCGATATTTCTATTAACACCAATCCTATTGATAATGTAATTTTTATATCTCGTTTACCATATTTTCGTTATACTTACTTGGTCTAAAAGTAAGTAGGGGAGTGTTCCCATCAAGTTCATTAACTATCTAATAAATATCTAATTATGTGTTTATTAATACGTTGTACAAGTTCAAAAGAAATAACTTTAGCTTTCTGAATGTTATTCTTTGGCACATAAGAGCTGTTCCAGAGTATCTATTATTTTAATTTTTGTTACATTTATGCTTGAATCATCTGAAATTATTTTATAATATTCCTTTGTATCTGTTTTAAATAAATTTTGCAGAGAATATTATGTATTCTACGCGCAATCCTAACCCTAGTATGAGAAGCTTAACTTCAATGACAGCACCCGTATGAGTAAGTCAAATATATAACTAGGCATTATTAACATAAATTAAAAAATAATATTTACGAATATTCTCGGAAAAGAATTAAAATTATCTGACATATTTTAATATCATATTAAAAAGGCCATAAGTAAGAAAATTTTAAGAATTGTCAAAGAAATTGATAAGAATATAATTTAAAGTTTCGTCCTTAATTTAGGACTTCATCTGGTTACATTTAAGTAATTTTACGTTGAGTATTATAAATCATTTGTACATAATCCCAATGTTATTCCATTAGAATATGACAAAATAAATTACGAGTAAAATTTTAGTCATTGTCTGGTTGTTCTGCCTGTTGTAAATTATATTTTCACCAATTGTTTTGTTAATTTTTAATTTTTTCTAACTTATTTCCATTTTAATTATCTACTAAATTTATCACCTAATATAATGTTTATAAGTTCCATTAAATATTTAACACCTGTAATGTGAAATTATATTTCCGTTATGTCCAGAATCAATTTATCTAACGTTGAAACCACTTTAATGTTATCTATTTTCAGTTTAAACCAGATTATTCCAGCCTACTTCATTCTTTATGATGTAATTTAAACTATAATTATTTATTAATTAACCTCCTAATTGTACTAGTGTTGATATCTACCACATCTTTGCTTCAATTCTAACTACAAAGTGCAACATTCACCTCGAGATAGAATAAATTCAAAATTTAAGTATTTTATTTATAAAATAAATCTAAATACGAAGTCATCCGGTAAGAAAGTAATATTCGTCAAGAAATTTATAAATGTTTAGTGAATTAAATATAAGAGAAAAAAGACAGAGATATCTACCAAATGATATGACAATAGATGGAAGATGCGTATCACGTGGTCATTTAGATGGTAACTAAAAATATTCAGAGTAATTATACGTTTTAATATTCAAGACGTCACCAACAACTAGTAGTTTCAGCTGTTTCAAACAATTTAGATTGCAGATATTATTCTCACTTACCTTATCAAAGAGATCTATTTCTTATAAGTTTCTAATAAATTTGATTTATAGTAACCAACAGTTACTGAGAGAATAAATCGATTGACATTTAACTTAAACAGTTCCAAAGAATTTTATAATAACTTTATCTTTTCAATATTCAATAAGGTTTTTATATAAACGGGGATATTTAATTTTTGGTTATCATTACTCATTAATTTAATTTACTTTAATTTAGTTTACTACAATTGTTTTATTTAATTAATTTTAATTAATCTGAGACTTAATTTAATTCATTATTTTATTTAATTTATTATTTAATTTATTTTAAATTTAGAAATTTTATCTCAAATTATAATATGTATAAATAACAAAAACCTAATCTTTAAGCTCAATTATTTATTCTACTTATTATTCTTTGAAACTTTCGATTTTACTGCTCATCTTCATCTATAATATTTAAATATTATTATTATTAAACTATAATATTATATATGTATGATATATATTATATTTCATTATTTAAGTTACATTCAATTATTTTTATATCCATTTATAATTAAATTGCTTTACAATTATACAGTTCCAGTATTATTTGAAAAAATATTTCGTATGATTATAATTTTAAAGTTAAATAGATGGTATATAAATATTTTATAGATATTGAATATCAGTTACCAAAGATATTACATAATATTTCTTTTTTTGACAATTTTTATCCGACAATTTTTGCTTTTATATTAATTTTAGTAAACCAATTTTAAATACAATATTTTTTGAATTTTTCAATAAAGTTTTCAAAATATAGTCGAAATTCCTTGTCTTTATTTCTATAATTTACAAAGCTGCCCTTGTTATTCGTTAATGTATAACGGCTCTAAATATAATAAATGTATAAATTAATAATAGTAATGTATAAATATTGTAGATGAATATGATCAAAGGAAAATAATTTGATTGAGACTAGGGATTGTTTTTATTATTGCTATGAATTAGATAGATAGATAGATTTATTCACCATTAGCCCTCTAAAGAGGAAATAGGATTCGTCACAAATGTACAGTAGATAAATTGCATATAAACTTATAATACACAAAAACACACACAAAAATTCATATCTGTTTATATTAGTCTAGTCACTACAATCATACACACTATTTTTAGGAAACACGCACACGACACAAATCACTTCCTGGTATTAATCTCCTGTCGCTAGGTACGGAGGGATGTCGTCATAGATATTTACTAAAACAGAAAGCAGAGGCAGGAAAACAGAACCAAAAGGGGAAAACTGGGCAAACTATTTACATATTTATAGCATATTCGGCAATTTTGTAGGCAAGGCAGTTCAACGAATGTCAGACCGATTCAAAAATTCGTGTACGGAGTAATAAGTTCCATTGACAAGGTAAGTTTTACACTCCTTTACGAATAAGTTGTAGTTGTTGATGTTCTTTACATGATCAGGAAGGCTGTTAAATAGTGCGATACCGGAATAATGAACGCTAGACTCATAGAGACTGAGGCTGTGCTTGTCAGACCTAAGAACTGAACGGTTTCTTGTGTCATAGCCATGATTGTCCCCGTTACTTGCAAAAAGGTTCATGTTGCGTTTAACAAATTTTAGTATTTCTAATATGTAAGCGCTAGGTAGAGTCAGAATATGGAGTCTTTTGAACAGCGGCCTGCAGCTTTCTCTAGCATCTGAACCTGATATAATTCTAATGGCTCGGTTTTGCAGTTTGAAAACATCCACACTACGAGAACAATTGCCCCAGTTGGCAATACCGTAACACATATGTGAATGAAAGTAGGCAAAGTAGACTAGTGAAGCAGTTTTGGTATCAACTTGTTGCGTCAATAGTCTCAATGAGTAACAAACAGAACTAAGTTTGCGCACGAGGCGATCAATGTGCAAGTTCCATTTTAATTTCATGTCGACTTGCAAGCCGAGGAAAGTCGCATGATCAGAGAACTTATCCGTTACGATGTTGTTGGTTTCTGTTGTAAAACGAACTAACTTAGTTTTCTGTACATTGAGTGTTAATTTATTGGCGGCGAACCAAGTATTTAGGTCTCTAGATGCAGTCTCAATCTTCGCATTGAGATTATTTAAATCAATGTCCGTAATTAACAAATTAGTGTCATCTGCGTATAAGACAGATTTTATAGGGTCCATATATTCTGGAAGATCGTTAATATACAAAAGAAAAAGCAGGGGACCTAATATTGAGCCCTGAAGGACACGCCACAAGAAATGCCCTCCCATTCTGACAAGTGCACCTCACCAATTATATATGTTCTAGAAAAATACTTACATTAAATTATAAATCACGATTTATATCAAGATAGCCGTTACTACAACGAAATAACAACCGAAGACTGAAGAGATGCTGGCCAATAGACTACAATAAAAACTGAGGTGGCGTTGTTAAACCCTCACCTCTCCACGACATCAGTACAAGACCCTATTATTAAATTGTACATGTTAGCAAATTAGCTAAAAGATCATTAGTAATCTAATTGCTAATAAAAATATAAAAAAATATCAAGATACAATTCTGTCTCAGAGTAGTGATATGGCATTTTTGTGACTGTTATTTACTAAATCTTATCTGTTACACAGTGATCAATCCTAATGCCTCTGTCAGTGAATTTCTTTTCCAAGTCTGTATCTCCATCTGTAATTGTCAATTAACCTCTCTGTTGAAACTATACACTCTTCCTTTACTCTGAAATGTCACTAATTACCTATGATAAAAATCTCATAACGTCGTATGAACTACTAGTAACCAAGCTCAATAAATACGTCTTTTATTCCTTCGCGAGTCCATTACATATCTTCTGTCTAACACCTAATTTCAACAATTCTGTAATATAATATCTCAAGTTAGCTCTTCTTAATAATCCTACCCGCAGACGACAGTTAACATATTCTGTCGCTAATCTAAACAACCCGAGCGTCTGAAGCAATAAATATCCATTATGTTAACTGCTTCATGACCTTTCTAACAAACCGGCTATTAGATATTATTACTCATTACAATACTATTTATAAGATAGAAGTAATTGGCTACTTCTCAGCATCGCATTTGTCCCTTGATTATTTTATAGTACTTTTAAGTCACGATGAATGTAACGTTTAATGTATTTTTCAACGAATTGTAATTGGCTTGGTGAAAATAACTTTAGGGCTTCTACCTATTCGTTACCATTTCTTCTCTCATTTTTATTTCACGTTCAACAAGCAAGTCTATCTATGTTATCACGTTCTCTCATAAAAACTGAATTATGCTTCAATATACCTCTTATATTGACTAGGAAATTGCTTTCGTAATTAGGCCCTGAAGAACTGTGGCCAGCAATGGACATAATTGAATTAGGAAGGAAGGCACAACATGCCACCCAATTAAAGCGCGATACCATCGACGGGCAACTTTCTCCGACGTACAGCTGTAGGAACCAGTTGCGCACTGCTTTTAAATACACGCATAAATTCTTACCACTTGACTTCGACTTTGAACGGAGGATGTTCTTAGACACGAATTATTTTTTCAGGGACATCAAACGCGACCCGACGTCTTACCGATAATATACCTGTAGGAAAATTTTGCTCAGACAATTTAGTAGTTGCAATTTTCCAGCTATTAATTGATCGAAAGGATCTTATTTTTAAGACGATGTATATTTTAAACCTGCATTCAAAATGAAAAAAAATACTATTCTGTCAAAGAGGAAAGAAATATAGGGAAAGAGTAAGAATACAACAATTTAAGTAGCAAAACACTTAAGACCAGGACTTTTCAAACATTCCAACATGTATAGGTCTACGAAGATTTTTGGAGTCAATATTGAAGCGTTGAATTTTAAGTGAAATTTACTGGTTTGAAGCCCTCTGTGGAATTGGGAATGGCAGCGATCGGTATCTTTGAGTAATTATCGAGGGAAATTTGTTTTTATAACTTTAATTAGGAAGTTTCTGATTTCTCCGATGTACGTACTTAGTTGCGAAAAAGATCTTCGTCTCACTTTACACATGACTTATTTATATTTTCTCCTCAACCCATAATTTTCAGAATATATCATACGGAAATATTGTATGTTAAGTTTGCGTTAATATTTTCATATGAAATCATCAAATAATACTTTCTGATGTAATATTAGGAACAGAAATATTGTCCATATGGGAATAACCAGTTCTCGGTTCGACGTTTCGAGGGCTGATCAGCATCGTTAACATGTTTTGTGATGCATGAAAAATTATTTTTTTGTAGTAAGGTGTTCCGCAAGGGTTTATTTTTGCCTATTCGCCCTTTAAACAGTTTTAGACTTGTCTTGTGTCTTGAAACAGTATTAAACATGTATAAAATTAAAAAGAGAGAATGATTAAAAATCCGCTTTATTAAATTCTTGATTAATTCATTACCTTCTCATATATGTGGTTGAGATGAAGACGAGACCCATGTCTAGAAGTAAGATTTTTACCACACTTTCTGAAGGAAACAGTCTCTTTAAGTGAGGCGAAAAACGTTGGTAACAGTTTGGTGGGAAACAAAGAGAGATTATTTTCAATCCAACTAGAAGAACTTTCTGAAGGAAACAGTCTCTTTAAACAAGGCGAAAAACGTTGGTAACAGTTTGGTGGGAAACAAAGAGAGATTATTTTCAATCCACCTAGAAGGTTCCTATAAATTAATAAAACGTGGCTTTAATGAGCGTTTGTTGGCCTCGGCATTTTTTAAGTAAAAATTAGTATAAAAATTGCAAAGCGAGACAGGAAATTGACTAACGGCTATAAATATAACAAGATAGTACAAGTCAATTTCCGGATGATAGAGACAGAAGAAAGTATTTGAGTCAGCTTTCAAATGTAGGAAAACTTCACATCATTGCTGGTTCCAAACAACGAAGTCACCAGCAGTAGAAATCAAATTACATATCGGTTAATCGTGAGCGACCTGTTCTAGTAGCTCGAGGTCTGAAAGTTTGTAATATATATATTTACGTTGGTAATTTAAAAAAAAATTATTTCGTCATCTGGATCGTGAAGCGTGTTGTTTTTATTTATTTGACGATATTTCATCACAAGAAATGCAAAATTGCACTTATTTTATCATTTAATTTCTTTGACTACTTCCTTGTCAACCTGAGTATCATATAACTTCTTAATATAGCATATGTTTAATTTACGAAACTACCATCTTTAATTTAATAACCATTTGTTGCTAAAACAGACTGCTTTATTTCCAATTTCAATTAATATAACAAATAAATAAAATAAGTGTTTTCATTATAATAACAAAACTCCTGTTCCGATTGATCGACTGACAAACTGAACGTGAGATATTGTCTTTATTAATTTTTTTGTTATATGAATAAAATCATGTACCTGATGATGATGATGATGTAGAAGGTACATTTTTCCAACGACGGTTCTGTTGATGTTTTATAAGTTTAAAACATTGTTTAAGAAGTATATTACTTTTTATCAAACTGTACATGATGACTTTACAGTAAGTGAGACAGTTCTGGAGTGACTTCTGAAGTAGAAGCGCTCTTCCCTGCTTTGTGTGTACTAATTGCAGGGGTGTAATGTGGGTCAACGACTTTGGGGCGCAACCACTTTTTCTGTTCATCTCACTTCTTTCTCTCCCCAATTCAAACCGCGGTGGGGTCGAATCTCACAATTGCTAAGTAAACCTCGTTTGAAAATCTCTAATTAATTTAAGCATGAAAAATACAATAGTAGAGAATAAAAATTTAAAAACCTTGATCGTAAAAAAAGTTGAGATTCGTGATTTCAATACTTTTCTATGATTTTCTACAACGATTCGTCTGTTAAAAATTATTGTAACCGTACTCTCTGCTAACAAGGAATTACCTTATCTTGAAACTGACTCATCAAAGAATACAAACTGACATTACGCGACACTTATACGTTATCCACAAAACATTTAAAAAAGTAAATCGAGGACTGCTAGTATTTCACTTAAATTAAAAATCCATACAGGTTTAAAATACAGTCAATAAAAAATGTAAATAATATGAAACTCTTAGAAATCATTAAATAATATTCATATTATTGATATTCTGGATAATTGTGTATCCAAACATAGAAACGTAGTACGTCACAATTTCGATTATTGCAGTTTGATATATTTCATTCAAGAAATGAAGAAATCATTTCAAAGAAACCTTATTTGACACTGAATGAAAGGAACAGAATGAAAAATCTCGATCGGACCGGGAATGCTAGGTAATAAGTAATATCTCTGTGCTGAGAAATTTCTTTGAACGCAAATGTAATTTTTTTAAAACAAGTATATGCAGTTTATTCTGAGTCTGTATTAAACTTATAAATAGTTCCTAGAAAAAACAATCAGTAAAATATATGCAGATATTCGATATTACTTATAAATATGGATTAAGTATAATTTACTCTGAAATAATGTATATTGAAAAACATAAACTCTTAACAAAAAACAGCTTTATAATGTAATACGGATAGCCTACTTCCGGAATCAGAAAAGAAGCCTTGTAGGGATAATCTACAAAAATGATTTACCAAAGAGTCTGACTAAATGTGATCCAAGAATAATAAATGTATGAAATGCGAAACTTCTGTGTTAAAAGTATACCAATTAGATGAAGAAGTACCCAAATAACAGATAAAATTAAGTGATGATATTGTGTAGTATTTATATTTTCACTTAATTTTGTCTGGTATTTGGCAATTTCTTTACATAATTAGTGTTGTATAATTTAAGTGCATGAAAGAAATGAATGAATGATACCTAAAGTGCCATTAGAGACTCAAGAGTGTCTATCACTCTAATATGAACTATATAACTTAATATCAATTATTTAAAATTTATTTATTCTTGATAATTATGGATGATAAATCATTTCATTATCTTATTTAGCTGCATCTTTGATAGAATCACAAAAATAATGCAGTTAATTTAATATATACATTCAAGGTCTCCTAATTATTTATTATTACCAAAAGATGACAAAATCTTACGGACGAAACACGATAATTTAACAACATAATTTTGGTGATAAAATTTTAAATTTATTAAACATTATTATAATTTTCTTTATGACTTATAGGGACAGTAATTTTTATATTTAATTGACGTAGTCATCTAAAATAAAAATATAAGTAAACATTTTCAGATTACAGTAACCATAAAATCATGTACGGTGATATCCGGTGACCTTGGAGGTTACTGATGTAAGACTGCATTATTTTGTCCAGTACGGCCGATCGATCGTCATTTAAAAACTCTCACACGAACATGTGCCAGTGAGGAACAACTATAAAGATATTCATCTGTTTAACGGTCCAATGATAAATCCCATACGGTTAAAAGTTGAATACTTATGAATTTTTGAAA
The DNA here is from genome assembly GCA_037074705.1 of Zhengitettix transpicula. NCBI lineage: Eukaryota > Metazoa > Arthropoda > Insecta > Orthoptera > Tetrigidae > Zhengitettix > Zhengitettix transpicula. The sequence continues at coordinate 55,053,225 of CM073593.1, read as the reverse complement.
TCGGATAATTCTTTTTAAAACTCCCTGTATATCTATAATGAAAAATTTATTTGTAGTTACTACTCAGACATTACTCCAATTACGTAGATACCAAACGTTGTTATATTGATTTAATATAATAAAAAATTAAAAAAATTTATACGCAATGAAAAAATTTTGGTACAATGACAGAATATATATTTATATTTAAAATGCAAATTTTAAATATTATATAAATTGTAATATAGCATAATATAAATACTGTAATAACAAATGGCATAAGTTGATAATATTATATAATTAGATTATATTAGAATACTTATTTCATATAAAAACTAAACTCTGAAATTAATTATAAGGATTTGGAGTGTTTAAGTCATTATGTGCATTCGAGCCTTTGAGGTGGTCAAAGATGTTATGTTTGCGCTTTTAAGTAATCATTGTTCGCGATTTTTCCATTACACAAATGGAAAATGATTGACGCTCAGACATTAGGTTGAAAATTTCATTTTCTTATTCCACACCTTCAAAATTTCGATATTCCTTAAATTTATTTTAATTTCATTTGTTCAATCGATATTTACTGTACAATGTGTATTCATTTCTTCGAACTCCGGTAAATCAGTATATATAATCATATATTAAATCATTATTAATTAATTATGACATTTTAAAGTATTTAGTATTGTATTTGATGCGGTTTAGTTGATCTGGAAGACAATTAGAGTAAAAAAAAATTATAGCCCATTTCCTTACAAGAAACTTGTATTGAGTTCGTCATTTCATAAATCTCCCAGGATTGACAGGGTTTTATAATTCTGATTCAACGCATCACTATCTAGCATCAAAACAACAAAAGCAGGAGTTCCCCAAGGGAGCCTATTGGGACCAACCTTGTTCAACCTCTACGTACACGATGTTCCCACAGTGAACGACTCAACGCTAGCCTTGTTTGCCGACGACACCGCGATACTAGCTCAGAGCGCCAAAATAGAAACTACAGTTCAACCTTCAAACTGCAATAAATGTAACGTGTGATTGTTATAAAAAAATTGAAAATAAAAATTAACACTACTAAATGCCAAGCAAAGCTGTTCACACTCAAGCGCTACACTCAACTACCGACACTCCGACTGCACAATAATGAAATATCATGGAATCCAAAGGACCCAGCGATAAAGTATATACTGGAGATACCACAAAGTACTCAACTGGAGATACCACATCCATAAAAAACTAAATGAGTGCTACGCAAGACTCTCTCTGCTCTACCCCCCCTGATCAACCGAAAATCTCATCATCGAGTTGAATCCTCGATCCTAATTTATAAATCGATTCTCCGACCCATTCTTACATACGCCTGCCCAGCTTGGAGCCACGCACCTACAACTTCGCTCAAGAAACTTCAAACCATGCAGAATAAAGTGCTAGGTATTGCAATTAACAGCCCGTGGTTCATACGAAAGAGTCAAATCCACCAAGAATTAAAAACTACATCCACAGCCTAACCATTAACTTTTTCAAAAATATAGTGAAGTGTAAAAGTGCAAAGAAATTAAACCTAGGACAAAAAAACATAAAAGACTAAAACGAAAGCTACCACAAGACTTACACAAATAACTGTCAACCTGTAAATACCTGAACCCAATGTAATACGCCAGAGGTGTGAAAATATATTTCACATAACCCTCTCTCCAAATACTCTTAGCCATATGATTTCTTATTATATCATAACAGTGAATTGCATTTTACTTGCAGACCCTGCTAAATTAAGCTTTTTTTAAAAAAAATCTTATTCAGGACAAAACTGAAAGACTTTTGTTATATATTAATTAATAATTATTATTATTATATATAATTCACTATATAGTGAGTAGGGATCCCTACGCAGTCCCCGTATCCACATCCTTATAAGTGATTTTCTTCCCAACAGTTTTATTCAATTCTGTATTTATGGAATGTAGTGTTTTGCATTCCGCATACAGAACTAAATTAAATGCCTCAGCTCATTTAAGAAGTTTACGCGACTTGTAGAAAAAATGAGAATTTAAGCGATTCTGTTGCGAACCATTTCTGTGGCAATCGCTAACAGTTATTAAGACTGGCGAAAAAGGTACGTCGATGTTGCAATCGCCCCGAGTGCGAGGGACGGGACGGCACGCCTTTGTTTGGACAGAGCAGCAGAGGAGCCAAAGTGTTTGAGAGCGGTCCCTGCGGCGCGGATTACAGACCCTGTAACGATTTGTCCTAACAACAACGCAACGGCATTGTTCCTGTGTCTGCCCACGGCGCGTGTCGCGTGTTTTTTAACCCCCCTGCCCCGGCCGGAGGTTCATTAGCGAGGCGGACATGCGCGCGGCGGGGCGGGGCCCTTTGTGAGGCTGCATAAAGAAGTGTATTATCTGTGTTTGTTTGTACGCGGCGCATGCAGAGGTGCCCCGCCGAGATCGCGAAACTTTCACACAAAAATCTCTTTGGACCCGCGGTAAAATATATTTATAGATGTAAAGCGCGGGGGATTGAAAGCCGGTTGTTCGGCAAAGGGTACAGTCGGTCCAGGGGTGGCCAAAGGCTCCACACACACACACTATTTATTTGGATTACCACTCACGGAGGTGTAAAAGACTGTGACATCAATTGAAGGGAAGTGGCGCTGCATCCATTTTTAATATAACATTTTCATAGACTGTAATACTTCTTTTGATAAAGCCTTTTCCACTATGTGTACCCAATTTTTCCCCGGTCTTTAACCCACCTCGAAAATTAAAATACATGCATTTCATATACAGTTTTACAATTTAACGATTTCTTATTAGCGTTTGAGACAGTAATTAAGTTGAAAAAATTAGAGGCACTTATTGACTTTGATAGTTGAGTTCGAATCATTAACACAATTTTAACCTCATTTATTGTTCTCGAAGATGCATGAGCGATATACGAAGGGTGATGAGAAACTAAGGTTCAAAGCCTGCAGTGAAACATGCGCATTTTATTTCATACAACCAATACAGCCACCCGATAGTACATACAGTAATTTATTTTTCGACATAGGCTCCAAAGCGTTTAGGAACATGTCGTTTCATGAATATTCCCTCCTGGTGTAAAATTCTTGTCCTTACGTTGTCGCGAAGTATTTAACCTCCTCGTCTGAAGTGAGGAAAAAGGTGAAAGTCGCTTGGAACGAGGTTCGGGATGTAGGGAGGGTGGTCGATGATGTTCAACAGCGTGGTGGTCTTCTAGGCTGTTTGAAGCCGCATGTTCTCGTGAAGGAAGATAACGCACTTTTTTTTCCTATTGAATATATTCAAATTAAATCCATCATTCAACTTGTGAAAATGCATAATTAAATTGTAGGTAATCTGGAGTCTAAATTTAAGTTTTAGTTGTAGTCTTCTTCTCTATTTTCAATATATAGTGCCCCAATTAGGTGACTTGGATATTTTGAGTCTCACATTCACAAACCATAAATTTTTTGTGGTTTGGCGGGATCGGAATTTGATAGCTTTTTATTACGTTAATTTTTTTTCAACTTGGTGTGAATGATTAGAGCCGGAAAGGAATACTACAATAAATCTGAATGATCAGAAGTTGATAGCTGTCAAATTCACGTTATAAAATAAACTGGAGACTGTGTAAAAGGTTTTTCATTATTGCTATATTTTCCTTAGATTAAAGGAAATTATCCTCAGAGCTTCGACTGTTTTATTACTATAATTTTCCATGTCATCCAGTATAGTAAATTGCAATAAGTGAAAGGAGGTAAATTCGAAAAAGTCAATTTGTCGTCTTCGTCGGTTCGTCAACGCGTCAGATATGTTTCTGTAACTTTTGAGTACGTAGGGTGTTCCGATTGAAGTATATAATGAATTCGCTGAGTAATAGAAGCCAGATTTACATGTAATAGTTTGTTTGTCGATGGGGCGAGTGGTGACAGCTGAGAGACCACCTGCGGAGTCGCAATCCGGTCTCCCCTCGCAACAGCGGGAGGTGCCACCATTATACGAACACTACCAGAATAAATTCAGACACTTCATCGTCGCCCCACGACTCGTTTCATTAATTCTTTGTTTCCCTTGTTGTTTCTCCATTGAAGTAGTGTCTGTCAAATCTCCGCCCGTTACGGCTATCATCAGTCTTCCGGCTGGTTTGTCTACCAGTTCAGCGAAGGCTATTGGTATTAGAATTAGATCATATCCAGAAAAGAAAACATTTACTTAATTAAAGATTTACGCCTGTTTCTGAATTAATAAATAAACTATTGACCTTTTACAGACACTTAAACTTTTTATTTACAGCGTAACGACTTCCGGCTGGTTTGTCTATCAGTTCAGCGAAGCCTATTGGTATTAGAATTATATTCAGAAAAGAAAATATTTACTTAATTAAATATTTACGCCTGTTTCTGAATTAATAAATATATTATTGACCTTTTACAGATACTTAAACTTTTTATTTACAGCGTAACGACGTTTCGATACTTATTCGTATCTTCCTCAGATTTTCTTCCTAAAGAGGTATTTAAAAAATGATTAAATTTATACACTTATTATACAAAGTAAACAGAGACATATTAAAGTAAACAAAAGAAGAACAATTTATCAAATTATAAAATGTTAATTGTTTTAGTGCTAGTTTTTTATAACAATTCCATAAGTTTTTGTTTACTTTATTTTGTCTCTGTTTATTTTCGAACAATTAGTCTATAAATTTAACTATAAAAAATACCTCCTCCTTTAGTAAGAAATCCTGAGGAAGATACGAATATGTATCGAAACGTCGTTACGCTGTAATTAAAAAAATTAAGTGTCTGTATAAGGTCAATAATTGATTTATTATCTACTTAATTAGCTATTTCTTTATTATTTTAATACTTCAAAACAAATAACATATTTTCTTCCCTTAATTCTAGGTGCATCATATGGAGAAAAATTTATTCCATATTTTAGGACAGTAAAAATTAGGTTAAAATATATTTTATAGGTTTATTGAATTTGGGACATAGGATAAAGTTGTTGTTTGGCACTAGGGTGATTGTTATAAAAAGTAAAAGAAAATCTGCTATGATGTGCGAGAAATATTTCTGAATGTAAAAAAAAGAATATTAATTTTAGTCAGTATATCTAAAATACATTTATTAAGAACTAAAATATAATCCATAAGGAAGTGGTATTATTTTTAGCATTAGTAATTATTTTTAGCATTAGTAATAAACGCAATATTTTATTGAGAATGTTTAGTCGTAGCGCCTATATTGTAGCATATAATTAACACTACATTTATCAGCTTCAGATTCCTAATAACTGTCAAACCAGCGGCGGAATTGCTGACTTGGAGATGCCAATTTGCAAAATATGAGATATTTTATACTTGAATTCTGTATTTTTTAATCTGTATCACCTGAAGAAGCCACAGAATATACGATGAAATGTTGTGATTTGTTTTTAAGTTTGAAAATAAAGAATAATAATTAATTAAACAACAGTAGAAATCTTTCAAACGAAACTCACACCATGAAACTGAATTAAGAGATTAGTATTGAAGAATGTAGACCGGACCGGGAATAGAATCCGGGACCTCCAATTGGTACGTGAAAAACGTCATTATTTGTACAAACAATATAATACTACCCTATACTTATTAACAATACCAATTAATTAAATTTATAATAATTAAAGTTTACATTATATTTACAGAACGTTTATTTTTATATAATTCTAATACAGTGAACACATAATTACAATGGAAGAAGTGATTAAGTAATTTTCTTAGTAACATGCTTAGTGTCATCCAGTCATCAATGTTGTGCCTTCTATCATTTTCAATAACATGGGAAGTGATAGTAAAAGAGGGATGCAGACAAAGGTTAACAAGGACATACTGACTATAGTTTTATAATTAATATATTAAATAGAACAATGGACAGTTTTAAACCCTGCATAGTATTTCAAATATGAATTTGAAATCAGAATTATTAAAAGAGTACGGTAAAATATATGTGACGTAACGTTTCATCCCTTTGTTTAGGAACCACTTTGACGTTATCTTAAATTATTTAAGAAATATAATAAGAATATTGACTCGCAAACAAATAAAGAAGTATAATACGATTACTTACATTATTAAAGAATCAATTTATATATGTTTAAATTTGAATAAATAATTTAAGTGAAAAAAAATTAGAATATGACTATGATTCTCAAATCAATGAGTTTTATAAATGATAATTGAATTTATTTTCATTTCTGGCTGTAATGAATATCACAGCATCAGTAAAATTTTTAAGGATTGTTAAATGAATTATATAGGTGCTCATTAAAGTGTCTTTCCCCCAATCTTCCATATTCTCCTCGAATGACCTTGAATGTCCGAAATCCCTACCTACTCTAACTGTATCTGTATAGAGATCAGGGGTAGCCCCTCATTGTCAGCCCGTGTGGATGTTTACTTTTAATTCGAGTGATAAATGAGGTGGCTTCCTCTCTGCTAGCTTCTCCACCAGGTGTGCGCTCACACATGAATACCAAACCAGAGTCAATCGGGGTCATAATATCCACAAAGAAGAAGCGACACACAAACCGCACTCTCCTGAATGCCTTCCCACTTCAATTTCGTCTACACAAAACGTCAGAATATTTTTCTGTCAAGCGTCACAGCTCCACTTAAATTATCACCCTACTGAAGCAATCTGGTACGATTCAGTTGGAAGATTCCACACAGTATAGATGCTTGACATTTATAAACATAATAATTCATTTTTAGTTGTTTTAATAATGTAACAAATTCGAATAAATGAAACTGAGGAATAATAAAAGTTTGGTATTCATATTTGGGTAATAATTTTGTTAGACTTGTCAGTAAAATTAAGGCTTCAAAGTTAATACTTATAGGGACGGAAAATTAAAGTTTTAAAAATATATAAAAACATAAATAAACAATACGAAGGAATAAAAATATAAATCTCTGTTCGAATTCAATGTTTAACACTCAAGAGTATAGCCACACAGTCCTGCACTACAAAGAATGTTACTTTTTTTTAAAAAAAATCCCAAATGTTTTTAAATTTATTCTGTCGCTATTTTAATAATAAAGAAATACTATATATAATATTATAAATTAAGTCAAACAAGTAATTAGAAAGTTTATTGCAAAAAAATTAAATACACAACAAGGTTTCGTTCTCCCGTAGGACTTCATTAGCTATGACAATTTTTAATTATTTTTACACAGTACGAAAGTCAAATTTTTGGGCAATTTTTTGCTGCTTTGCGTGTTGTAGATGAAATTAAAAATAATTGATATTTTAAAACACAATATTTTTATATAATTACATGTATAATCGGATTCTTGTGAAATTTCAAATGTGTTTTATTAATTACGTAATTTTTTACTTTTTCTATATAGATTATTATGGCAAAATTAACGAAAGCTCCGGTTGTCAAAATTAAATTATATAATTTTATAAAAAAATCATAATTTTATTATTTAAATTGCGGCTTATTAAAAAACCATTGCGGGAAAAAATACATCAGAAACATAAACATATCAGTAATATTAAATTTTAAAATTATTGAAGTTACTTATTTTTTTAACTGAACGAATTCTGGTCTAGACTACAAATTAAATATTCACTTTTACGTCTCAGGCAATAGGAAAACCAGAAAAGGATATTCTTTCCATTTTTATTTTGTGAGCGTAAAGAATCATTTATCCAACGCGGCAATAAAATCAATCATGATCCTTAAATATAACGTTGCATGTTTTTAAATTCAGATTTACACTATATCTCTGTTTCTGTCTGGCAAATTACGCGAAGTGCGATAATTCTTTTCCGTTTCCTAATATAATTTTTTTTTAAATAAAAGATGTTACCACTTTAAATTTAATTTGATTTCAATTCTCATAGCCAAAAATCAGCTTCTGTTATTCTGTCCCGAGACTTTTGTAGTCGTCGTTTGAATCTTTTATTTTTTATTCACGGAGACAGTAGGAACCCAGGTCAACGCAAACAAGAAGAAATATATGAAGATGTCAAAAATGAGTTCTTATGGTACAAAAAAACCGTTAAATGTAGATATCAAAGGGAGATGGTTAATTATCAATCCTATTATCATCCCCGACGATGATATAAACATATTTAAATAAATATAATTCATGGTAATTTTAAAGTATTTTACAGCAATTAATTTTTAATTTCATTATATATTCAAGTATTGTTAATATGGAGACCCCATTAATTTAAAATTAATTCTGATTTATAAACAAAATATATATATATATAACAAAATCTTGTTGTTGTTTTTCGACCTTATTTAAAAAGTATCAGCTAAAATATATATGTAAAAATTACTTTGGTAATTAATTAATCCACTGATAAATTAAAATATTCTGGAGTTAAAAGATCAAAGGAATGAGTTTGCGGCATGCAACACGAAGATCCAATTCTGAGGGTCATCAGAGTCGAGGTACAGTTTTTGTGGTTTGGGTTTACGTGTTGGTCATTAAAGTTCTAGATTATAGGCTTTTTCATAAGAACGGGACGGAAATTTACCCGCAGGTGGAAGCGGTGATAGTTAGATTTCAGGAAACCCCATCACCTTCCTAATGCATAGCCAGTGTTGCTTACCGTTGCTACTTGAATGGTTATTTGATAATTAACAGCAAATATCTCACGTCAAATTCTGTCCAATATCAGCTATGAGCTGAAATGACTTTTTCAAACGTTCGTTTTCGGGATTACCGCCACTTCTGTAAGTTAATCTAATCTACGGTTCCAGGAACATCAACGAAATATATCCAGGCAATAATGAAATATAATCAAGTAACTATAAAATATGTATTAAGAGTACAGTGAAGGAAATCTCAACTAATTAATGTCCGACAAAAACTGGCAAGTTATTTATTTCAAATCTATATTTAACTAAAGGAACTGAAATCATTGCATGGTTCGAAATCCTTTAACTACTCAGTTATAAAACCCGAGATTTATATCGAATCCAGGGTTATAAGAGTCATTGTATTAAACCCTGACTTCACCATGCAAATTAAATTGAACTTCTGCCCCTTCAGCATGCGGTGGGGGCGATAAGTGGTTAATTATAAAATGTACAAGAGGCCCGACGATGGTGTCGAATTCTGAGTTTAAGAGTTCGTTTAGTTGTATAAAGTCATATTTTTAATATTGATTTATTTACAGTCGCATCAACAGCTCAGGTTATTAGCGACTAATTAAGGGAACTCATTTTTGCTTTGTCGGGGTTCTGATTTGACGAGAGTTTCTGTCAAGAACACAAACATCCACGCAGTCGCCGGGATTCGAACCCGACACCTCTGTGATGCGAGGTAGTCAGGCTGGCCACTACACCACAGGAGGTCCTATAGCGACATTCATCATGCAGGTTAAGTTAGTATTATCACCAACTCTTCCCAATCGGCACAGCCGAAGGAAGAGCCTAAACGAGTAAAATGTCCAAAATGGCCTATATTAGTATTGAATCTATTTCTGTGTCGTCAAGATACCAGACACCAGTTGTGTGTTTAACAAGATATACGCATCCAATTAATGCTTTATCCGGGATAATAGACTCAGCTGGTAATAAATAAAAATGAATCTTTCATACAAAGTTCTGGATAAAGGTGTATAGAACACACTAAATCGGTTTGTAACTAGTGGATTGCATATCCTATTTCTACATTTATAGATTTGATTGGGACAGTCGGCCAGCTGCCTCCTAAACTGGTCGAGGCATGGAGAAGATAATGCTGTATCATCCCTACAGCAAACCTCTCTCCGGTCATCGGAAGGGCTTAGGAGAAGTACCAAGAGCCAGACCAACATGGTGCAGGTTTTTGAAGGGTTTTCCCTACAGAACTTTTAGAGAAATTTCCGGAAGGAGCCTTAGTTAACCCTTGACTACTCAACTCTTCCTTTCCGTATCCCACCTTTCCTATAAGAGGGAAGTAGCCATTATGTGAATTACCATATATATAGTCTGTATACACACATTTCATCTTCTCTTCAAATGTTAATCGATTAATAAAAGTTCAATCATATTGATCTCCACGGCGCAAGAAACACTTTAAAAAAATATGTCCAATACACGCCAATGCGATGGAACTAGACACAAAATTAATTTCTGGAATTTAAAAACACATAAAATAAAAATGAATTTATATGAAAAATGTGAAAACTTGCTTTCTATTGGACTTCTATTGATGACATCACAACTACTGGTAAATTTTTCAGGAAAGTGATTATTACAGATCATGACTCCGAATGTAACATGTCTATTTACGGTACAATTCTTAAATTCCCATCTTTATTTCTTTCAAGAATGCAGATGTTATGTTTCAGACGATCATATTAATAGAAATACGAAGACATTGACTCTAGAAAGGAGGGATAAAAAAAAAATTCTTACAACTTAATATATATATTATTAAAATAATACAAAAAAATTCCGTATGTACTATGTTAGAATTAAAAGTCTAATTAAAGCACTAGTATCTAAATTCCCCAAGAAATTCTACTGTAATATACTTTTACAAAATATTATTTTATTTTCATTAGAATAAAGTTTTTATCTTCCTTTTTTTGCTTTATTTTCAGTTATTGTAATAGAATTTAACACCACTTTTTATTATGGTTAGAAGAGTTTAAAACCATATCTATACTTATAAGTAAATATTTATTGATACTGTTCTACAAAGTTTCTACTCCTGAAGTGAAGACGTGTATACGGTAAAGGAAATTATTACGGGGAATTATAAATAGTTAATTTGGCTACGCAATTTAAATGACAGAATTTTTAATTATACGGAATTTATTAATTATACGGAAATTTATTAATAGACCTAGCCAGGCTAAGGTCAGTGGTTTTTCATATTTTATAATAAACTAATAAAAAAAAATTCGGCTTAGTACCATTTTCGCGAAAGTATTTTTCAAAATCCACCCCCTTGCCCTATCTCAATCTAGTGATTCAGCTAAGTATGACGTTAATTCTAAGGGTTTTGCGGTTGACGCTCGAACAATTCACACTCGCGTGATTTAATTTTGGAAAGGAATCACTACTGACTCAATGCCATGTCCATTAGTCAGATCCTCCGTTGTTGTTTTTTCGCCTACCAGGTTTGAAGCAACGACTTCAGATTAGAAATGACGGTAGGATCTCCGGGCATCTGTGTCTTCTACTTATTATCCCTGAACTTTAATAAGGTTCCAACTTGTTCTGTAACTAAAAAATTAGACGTTAGAGCACACTGCCCGTTGAAAGGTGTCATAAATAAGAGATAAGTAACGAAGTATTTTAAGCGCTTAGTTGAGAAATCTGTTACGTAACTTGGAAAGGAGTTGGGAGCGCCGCAATAAAAACAGGTGTCATGGGCGTGGAGACGCCGGACGTCCGTGTTTGCAGCGTCGTGCTGATGCTGCGCCGCTGTCACCGCGGCCGCCGCCGGCTGCGTCCTTTTCCCTCTTTCGTAATTGCGTCAATCAGGGCAAAAACACGTTTCTTGGGGCCGCCGCTTCGCCACCTAACGAGTCAGTGGATACGTCACAAGACAGACACAAACAGCCCGTCGTTACTACGTTTTTCCTGTCGCCGGTCCGCATTTATTTTGCTCCGCGTTACGCCAGTGGACGGCGGCGACGTGTCCAAAGACAGCTTCAACCTACGCCTCACGGAAATATTCCGGAAATTATAAACGTCCGCGTTGTCAAGACCTAACCCCCGCTACAATATTCATCAACTGCAGAGTAAGTCCTCCTCTTAACATTTATTACTTTACACACCTTTACGCGAATACCAATAATATCCCATTATTGCGCTACGAGGGTTGTTTGATAAGTCTGGTTTAATTTTTATGAAAGAGCGGGAAATTTTTCACTTTCGCACCATTGTTGGTAAACATGATCCTTCCAATGATATTCATAAAATATGCCAGTCGTAGTTTATTGTTGCAGCCTTCTGTAGTGTTGGATGTGTAGACAATGGAAAAAAACGGATTACTCGCAGTCACAAAACACTTTCATTTGAAGGGTTGGACAGTTGCAAAAATCAAAACGAACTTTTCTGGAGAGAAAGGGATGCGTTTTCCTCTTTTTGAACTAAGAAACCCACAAGATGTGGCATATTGTGAACATACGCATTGTCCTTGCACAAGATCCACCCACCAAACATCAGGACCTAATTTATAACACGTTGACGCAATATATTCTTCGTTAACTGATTTGGGTGTCGAATAAAGATGTAAGCATTGTCTTGAACTTCGAAGATGGTTTCAACTTGGGCCCTAATAAGCTTTTAAAGCAATATACTTGCTCAAATCGTTAATGCAATTATCACTACAACCGTCACTCGCCGGCCAACGTCAGACGTCCACTGAAGGACACCTAGAGTACATCCTTTTTTTAAAAAATTAAAAGTTTAATGTCGCATTAACTTAAATGTCATTAGCGACCCCTAAATTAGTTTACATAGGTTAAGATAATCAATCTATAATTCTGTTTTAAATTAGTTTGCTTAAGTTGGCTTCATTGACGAACTTCAGCTCCCTGACGATCGTCACAGCAGATGTCGCTAGGTCCGATATTTGGAAGTTGCCCATGATGCTGTTTCTCATTGTTGAGTAGGACTCACAGCTCTGAAGGATATGCTTCGTAGTTAAGTTCACATTACAATGGTAACATAATGGTGGCTCAGTTCTAGAAAATATATAATTATGGGTTAATTTAGTATGCCCAGATCTTATTCGAGTGAGGCTAATTTGGCTTTTTCGGTTTAGCAACATCAATTTTAACGCAGTAAAAAGTAAGTTTCGATTATTTTGAAACTCACGACGTTTATAATTATACTATCTTCATTAAAACTTTCCTGCTGTATCACCAATAACACACAATTGTATTTTCCGCAAACATGAATCGTAATTGATTTACCAACAAATCCGACGAAAGTTGTGGAGTAGGACTCCGAGGTTTTGGATATGATTTATGTCTTCAATCATCTAAACTAGAATAAAATATTCCACTCTTTGAATGACTTCTATACAATCGAATAAGTCATTTACAAGAACCTATCGCGTTAAATAAAATAACTTAAAAGAGAAACCAAAGAAAATGACTCCATTACTCACTACCGTTGTTTAATTCATAAGCAATTAACACGTAACTTCACGGACCAATGGGACTGAAAAAAAAATCAAGAAGAAAAAATACCTAATATAAGATTCTTCTCACACAGAAGAAGATTTTGTAAAATATGTTAAAAGGGTAGCATAAATTACCCCAGTTGGTCTAAAAAATAAACAAAGTAAAATCTAATAGCCGAAATTCGTAGTGAAATGAAAATATTGTGCTCGCTTCTCAATGTTCAGGTTCATTTTTGAGTTAAAGATTTGTCGGAAATGTATTTGATATGATATAACTTTGATCTATCTCACTTATTTAACTTGTTCCAGTATCAAGTTTTTGTGGTTGAATACAATTTTTACTTCTTAGGGCTATCTATAAGATTATTGTACCTATAAATTCTCACTTATATTTACAGTCAAGATTTTGTTTACCTAACATTACATTACATATCCCGTAAAAATAAAAGTAAAATTGGACTGAATTTAAATATTTAATTATTTCTAATGTGGGATGAAAAGCGAAAACATTAAATGCGCAACGAGTTAAAATCAGATTTAGGAACGATCGCTATTTGGTTTAAATATGTTGCATGGCTGTTTTATATTTCTTAAAAACCTGGTTAAGCCTCTACATAGCAATAATACAAAATTTAATCGTAATCGGTCCGACCGTTTCCTTGTGAAAAACGAACAATATCACCTTGAATTAAAGGTAAATATATGCTAAATTCATTTCATTCAAAGTAATTTACATACGGAAGTACCATTTTATTACTGTTGATAGAAATCCTAATTTCCTGAATCTTTCATTCCTTTATAACGGTCTAATTTTATTATTGTTTATGATAGAGAAATAAATAACTATCTAATATATTTCAAATCACCAGTTCAATGCATCGTACCATGATTTTATACACGTATTTATTCTAACAGAATACCGTATTTGCTTCAAACGTATCTAGACCATACAATTATATATCGCTTCCAAATGATACGTTCATACAAAGAAGCTAGTGCAGTGTGGCGTATGAAAATAAAAATATCTTTATTACAACCTTTTCCACATTGGAATAAACGAAACTTAGTTTCTTTGGCTGTCTCCGCATTAATATTCCGTTAGCAAGGTCTAATATTACCGCGCGCCGCTTTAAAATAAGGATTCGTGCATCACAGACCTTCAATGGAATAGAATATGTGGATTAACCAAACATATCTATCGAAGAAATTATTCAGAAAAGCCCTGATCAAATATGTTTCGACTGCATGCGTGTCACCTTTTGTTACATATTGTTAGTTGTATCCTGTGGTACAGGAAAATAAAAATATTTGTATATCCTTTGACAAGCACCTGTTGGTTTCCACATACGACTTGTTATGTAACCAGCAGGTGGATCAGCAATCAAGACTCTCATGGCACCCGATGGTGACACTCTTTTAACTGATCACTGCTTGGTGAAAAGTATATAATAAACTAAATACATATTTAAATAAATTTTCTATATAGTAATGACAAAAGCACATCAGATCAGGAGATTCGATATTTATTTGGTTGGTTTTAGAATTCTTATTACAGTACTGATGCAAATTTGATGTCTATCGGAATACACTCATTCTACACATGTTTCCCAAACATAAAATAAATAATACGTTAATTGGCTTCTTTAATTCCATTCTAAATAAGTAGGCTAAAACAAAAATAATATTAGACCTGAATTTTAGATATGAATAAGAATTATAGAAAACATGAAGATGAGAAATTTATAGGTAGAAGCTCTGACGCACAATTTTAAAAAAATACAAATGTGTCGCATATATTAGAAAATTCATATAAAACGTAAAAAAGTCCAAATATAAATTTAATGTCATGGACTACGTCCTCTGACGGTTTTGATCGAATTATGTCACATTAACTTAAATACTACATCAATTACAGACACAGTTCTTTTATATATGGACCTGTTATTGTAACAGTTATATATATTGCGGTATACACAATTTTATTAAAGGGAAAGTTAAGGAAGGAAGTTAACGTTGAAATCCTAAATAGATATCAAAGATTATTTATTTGACAAATTTGATTTTGATTTAGTTAAAATTTTATATTTCTAAGTAAATGCCTCAGCTATTATGAGAATCTAAATTTCAGGGCCGTTTATATGGCCTCTAATAAATACAGTAATTTGCAATTTCCAAAATACAAACAATGAATTTATATTTACAATAACATGATTTTATACCAACAACATAAGTATAGAAATCTGAAAAGTCTGACAAAGCTATAGAAATGTGGCGGTAAACAATATTTACGTAAAGGTTCACAGAAGAAAGTTTGTTTTCGTACATACCATTTATTTAGAGCTGCTCTGCTTTGTGCACGCGTGATTATTTAATTTTAATAGCACACTAATTTCATTGACAAACCATTTTTTATTATCGTCTCACTTCCCAACACTTTAAGCGGCTTTCTACATCGCTGTCATACGTATTGTAGTTTTGCTGTAGAAAATCTTTAACAAAAAAATTGATTATATTCATCCCATACTTAGCTGAATTCGCCCGGACTACCAGGGTCAGCCCCTCAAAAGCACACTGACTGTCTCCCACAACACATTCTGCTCTCTGATTATCTGAGTTACTGTTTGCTAAACGTTCTGAGCGTCTTATATATCTTCTCGACAATACACCGTAGCAATCATTATAGTCTGCATTCTCGCGCCAAACAATGCTGTTCTTTACAATGCTCTGGCCTCAAAGGTACGCCGCCAATAATTAAAGAAATAATTTATATAAAGCATTTCATTACACATTTGTAATCTCTACAATATATATATATACAACTATACATTCGAAACTTAAACTTCATTAACGAATTTATTTACGCCTTACCTGATGAAGACCCAAAATATTGTACGAAACATTGTAATACAGTAATTATTTTTTAGTTTAACTATTTTATGATAAATTGGCCATTTTGCTGTTTACTTATTAAATTATTATTAATAATAAAATTAATAATTAAATTATTATTAATAATTATTATTAAAAAAATGTCAGGCTAACTTAAATATTAAATTATTATTATTTGTCTAATTTTAATACATTAAAAACATAATCTACTTTATTAAAAAAAATAAGTTTGAGTGATTGTGGCGTTATCCTCGGTCACGTAAAGCATTAAGGTCATCCATTACGATTTTGTGGATTTTCGTCACCATTTCTTGCGACGTCACTTAATTTGCTCGACCACTGCAATGTTTGACTTGGCAGCTGGAGCGACCTCGTTTAAACTCTGCCACCCAATATTTTACTGTTGAAAACGTTTTGTGTAGATTTCCCCAGAGAATAATCCAGCTCGACTTTGATATTGGTTGCCCTCAGACCTTTAAAATGAAAGTATTTCATCACATAAATATAATCTATTTTTCCCATGTTTCTGTAAATTCACTGAAGGCGTTTACCGTTGATGGCTGTTAAACAAACACTGAACTTCAAAATTGAGCTTTATAAGGTTGGTGCTTTAGATCACTTTTGTTTTCCAAAAAACAACCCTCAAATTATACGTCTGGGGCTAGCCTCGTATTATTCCAACATTTGTTACATTCGTGATTACTAAATACTTTACATTAATGGTTCAGAACTATAAAGTAAAATAAACGGCTAATTTGTAAAAGGGATATAATTAAAATAGTTGGCGGGAAAGATAATTGATATTGGAAAGGAATGCACCACAATGGACCATTAATTACATAAAAAGGTTTATAAAGGGATTAAATTTACCTTATTTAATTGGAAAATATTTATATATTAATTTCAGAAATTCACGTTTAAAACATTACTTACATTTATGTTAAACATACACAGGAGTATTCATATTATTATTAATGGTAGCAGTAGTAGGATTAATATCAGTAGAAAAAGTTGTCGGATACGCAGAACGTTGAACTCATTGTGTCAGGTGTTTGTTAAGATGTTTAAGATGTTTATTAAGATGATGATATTCATAAACAATTTAAATAAAAATAATTATAGCCTCATTTGAGTTGTAAAACACTAATTCTAATTATAACAATCCGTGAGATGGCATTGGTCAATTACATGATGTATTTTTAAAATGTCACAAGTAAATATCAACGTAAAATCAGTAAATTCTGTGTGCCGAAGTAGCAGCATCATATAAAATAATGATGGGTTAAATGTCCAGCTGCTGACAAAGATGGCGAAGAGAGTATCTTCACACTAACTCGTCCCTCCCTCTCTTGCCCCGCCCGACATCTCCACGCAATTTCAGAGTTAAAATTTTACACGCCGACGCGGAGGAAAATATATTTCCCGCCGGTTGACATTTTTACAACGAGGTTCTCATTTAAAGCTGCAGTAATGGGCGCGCGTGCCAATCATGGAGTGCGATATACGATACGGTATCAGGATGTCAATAAACGGCGCCCCAGTGGGTAGCCTGTCAATTAGGACCCTGCCTCGTCAGCGCCGTGTTTGCTGACGATCAAACTCTCTCACACACATGCAAACCGATATCATTTCATTAAATAAAGTCTCAGTGCGCTATAGCTATATTAGAAAAGACAATTACACCAACAAAAAAGTATAAAAGAAGCGTGTACAAGCAGCTGTATCTTAAAACTATAAAAGGCAGCGAGATAAGCGGCCTGTTCTGAAACTCTTAACTTGACGTGCAAATATATTTAAATTAGGTCATTATCCTAATTAAT
Source organism: Zhengitettix transpicula (assembly GCA_037074705.1). Classification (NCBI taxonomy): domain Eukaryota; kingdom Metazoa; phylum Arthropoda; class Insecta; order Orthoptera; family Tetrigidae; genus Zhengitettix; species Zhengitettix transpicula. The sequence goes on along the minus strand of CM073593.1, from coordinate 55,035,391 downwards.
ATACAGAGTGGTTCGCTCTAATGTACCTAATTTTTATTTTATGTGACGGATAAACGGTAGTTGATGGAAACTTACAACAAAGTTTATATGAAAGGAAAACACACCAAGTTTTTATAAAAATAGACATAAGCACATCTCTATGTGAGCTCCAGCAGTCACTGTGGCAATATCAAGGCGATGAACAATTTCTTGCGTTGGAGCATGGCTTCTGAAATGCTCTGAATAGTTTCTTTGATGCGCTCACGAAGATCACGAAGGTTTCTGACTGGGGTGGCGTAAACTTTATCTTTGTCGTAGCTTCTGAGAAAGAATTAAAGCAGTGTTAAATCTGGAGATCTCGGGGACCACGCCATCGGTCCTCCCCTACAAATCTAACGGACTGGGAAAATGTTGTGCAAAGTCGTAAGAACTTCATTGAACCAGTCAGGAAGAGCGCCGTACTGTTGGAAAAGGATGTTAGCCTTCGTTGTTCAATTTGTGGAAAAAAGAACTGCTCCAGCATGTCAAGATATGTGGTACCACAGGCAGTTTTCTGGAGGAAGAAAAACGATCCAATGACTTCCTTCTGTGACAAACTGCACCAAACATTCAATTTGAGACTATCACGAACGTACTCTTGTGTAGTGTGAGGATTCTGCGATCCCCACATCCGCACATTATGCCGGTTTACCTTCCCTGATCCATAGAAAGCGGCTTCGTCCGAGAATAAAATCCTGGACATGAAATCAGGATCAGCGCCGGGACGGTCTAGCATCATATTGGCGAATTCCAGTCGTTTGAGCCTGTCATTCGGCTCAAGACGTCGCAGTAACTGCACTTTGTATGCGTACAGTTTGAGACGTTTGTGAACAATTCGATGAATTTATATCGGTATTTGAAGTTACCGCGAAGCTCTTCTTTATGACCTCCGGGGGTTTTGCTCTTAAGCGAACATTTTTAACCATATCGGCGGATATTTTGCGACCACCACCATGCTCCTTTAAGTTCCAGTAGCTAAAAGTGTATCTTTCCACCTCTTTATGCTTTTAGCAGTTGGAACATCATGGTCAAAGGCTCGACGAAACTCCCTTTCAACTCTAATAATTGATTTTAATTCCCAATACCACAAAACAGTTTGCGGCTTCATCTGCGGTGTCGCCATTTTGATAAATGAATGACGAAACCGTGTCTTGGCATCATCTACCATCAGGATTCTTAACCTCCTGAGTTTTCCTTTCATATAAACGTTGTCGTAAGTTTCTATCTTCAATCGTTTACCCGTCAAATACAGTTATTTGTAATTAGGGAGATTAGCGCGGACCATCCTAAATATAAGGAGGAGCTGAGTGCCCGTTGTTGCCCGAGATGTCATTTATCCATAACCCCCCGTTTTTTTCGTTATTTTTATGTAACGAAACTCGACCTCTATCCCTAAATGTGTTATCGGCCAGGTTGCATTGTTTAAAAATTCACTAAATTAAATTAATAATGTGGTACTTAATTGAGTAATTTTCGAAATTAAATAATTAATTTTTATTTAAATTAAGAACTATTTGTTTAATTTTATTTATTTTTCTGCAAATCAATTTTTTTTAAGCGGAATGATGTTGGCGTTCCCATATTCATCTTCTTCGAATTCCGTAATTATTTTTTAAAATCAATAATTACTATACTTACAATAATTACAAATGTAAAATTATAGTCAATCATTTTTTATTTGTTCCATTAGTTTTCATATAAAGTCCCATAATCACAATTAAATGGCTTTCTATAATATGAAGAAAAAAAGGAGGAGTCTAATGCAATTTTAGACCAGTTCCCAATATTCACGTGCATTTCTTGTTCTCATTTTAAAGATATGCATCTTAAATAAAAAAACTGATAATTTTAACTTCATATATAACGCACAGACTCTCACAACGGAAATAATTTTAATAAGGAAGACAGCTTTTCCGGTGTTAATTATTAACTAATTTTTCACGGTTACGCACCAGGTTCAGATATCTCTATGTTCACGTTTCTGAGGCCATTCTCCGCGACTGTGTGGCGCTGCGTGACGTGTGCTTGGGGTATTTATAGTGGTCGGACATGCTGCGACCTGATTGGCCGTTGAGGATCGGCTGACATTTACTACGCGACATGGAAAAGCATGTGTCCTTGACGCTGTGGTCAGGCGATCCTCAGCGGCCAATCAGGTCGCAGCTTGTCCGGCACTATATATAGCTCGCACAAGTCACGCAGCACCACACAGTCTGAAGACAACGGCAGAACCGTCAACGTCGAGAAATCTGAACATGGTGCGTAACCGTGAAAAATTTATTAAACATATAAATTGTTACATTAGAAGACGATATTAGCAGTTATAATATACCACATATGTCACATAATGTGACCAAGAAGATATTTTTAACGATCAATCAACAAATAAAATCAGCCTGAGCAAACGTTGAAAACATCAAAACAAACCTTTCGTCAACTCTCACACCCTCATGATTTTACAAATATGTACAGAAACGTTTTTGTGTTGTTAATTAAAGATTTTATGATTAATAATTATTTTAAATTATAAAAATCGTCTGTTAATGGCCGTTAAGGATATTCATTGTTAAAAACAGACGTGAAAATAAAATATGTGACTAATATTTCAGTATAAAGAGCTGACAATTTGCAGAAAAACAAAATAAATTATTCCTTTTAAAATAAATAAAGAATATTTATACAGATCAAAACAGCATAGTTACACAGGTTTTTAAAAATATGTATGTCTTGTTCGACAGCTTAATATTTTAAATATAAAAATGTCAATCGTAAATTGGTTATTGTTTCCTAAACCCCGAAATTTCTATTACAATTTTGCTTCTCAGCTAAACTGGTTTCCCTCTTGATTAATTTATATATTAATTTGGTTTTAAAATGAAAAAAAATTACGTCTGATTGACTTAATAATGAATGAGAAAGATAGTCAATTAAAAGGTAATATAAATACCACTCAACAACGTTTCTGGGATCGTTGTTCCTTTCGTCATGTGCAATGAAGAGCCTAGTGCAACACAACTGCACGCGTCAGTTGACAAAACTCAAAAGCGACGAAAACGCAACGACAAAGGGACAGCAGACAGTTCAGTGTAACAATAAGGGAGTAACTACAATGAGAAAAACAGAAGGTACTGCGTAACCATAAGAGATCGCAGCAATTGCTGAGTTTCATAATATCTCTTTGTACATTAATTGCTGTGTGATCTTTGATTTAATGTGAATCATGAGCCTGTAATTTTTGTTTTTTTTAAGAACTGTTTCTTTCTCGTCTTTCATTCAAACAAAATTATTAAATAATTCCCTTTTATTTGCTTTTCAGTTGGGTATTTTCTTTCTGCCTGTCGTCTCTAATTCGTATCAGTATTGCAGTCCTTTTAATTCTATATTATTAATTAATGTATTATATTATATATAATTAATTTTATATTACCCTTTCTTATTCATTAATTTGGTTTTATTAAGTCTCTGCTTTTATGAAAATCTTTATCACCTCCAGTATTTCAACTTATCTGTTTAATTAAGTTTTTATCCTGATGAGATTTTGATATTTTCCTCTTGCGGGCCACATAATTTTGAATATCCTACTATTCATCATTTCAAAATATTTATATACATCTTTCTGCATTGGAAAATAATGGAATTTTAAACGGAGAGCTGTTAATAGTGAGTAAAGATATTTATAAATTGTTTTTGGATCCCGGGACGATTGGTCTGTCCTTGGCGGCAAAGTTGCTTTCTCGGAGGATGACCAGAGTGTAGGTGTAGGATAGTTAATAAGGCTGTCCTTCGCAGGAAGTTGGCAGATCTGATAGTCTACAGATCCTCCAAAAAGTCCAGCGCCCTCGCAAGATCCAAGAAATCACAGTGACTGTGTCCGTAAGAAGGGGAATATCGTTATTGTAGTACAGATTGTCATAAATAAACTCAGCGATATCCATTACCTTCCATTTGACTCGAATCTCAGTTGTTTTTACGTCATTTTCTTGTGAGTCCCCTCACACTCACCCCTAACCATGCTCCACCATCAGGCTGCAAGAGGGGTTGAATTTTACACACATAACATAGGTAGAAATACTATTAATCTAATTACCCCTGGAAAATATTTATTGATTTTAATATCGGTCGTTATTTCTTGTTTCAAGAATTCCACCCCCGTCCAGCTACACCACTTCAATTAAATGTCATAAATAAACTCAGCGACATCCAGAACCACGCATTTGTCTGTAATCTCGGTTTTATTCGCGTTATTTATTTTGTAACGCCTGTCCAACCTCACCCCTAAGAGTGCTCATTTCCCGTGCTGTAAGGGGTTGCAATTATACTTAGATAACATCGGTTGAAACACTATGTATCTCTTCGATCCCTAAAAATATTTATCTGCCTAAATATTAGCATGTTCGAATGTTTCCACACTCTCCTATAAGTGTGCTTCCAGAAAGGGGTTAAAATTTTTCAAACAACATCGGTAGATATATTATCAATCATATTGACCTCGACAATTAATTATCTAACGCAATATCGACTGTTTAACATGTTAGAAAAATCCCACCCCCGTCAACCCCATCCACCCTCGCCCCTGGGGGTTAAATCGCCAATTGAATGCCATTATTAAACTCGGCGACATCCATAACCTTGGATTTGACTCCAATCTCGGTTATTTTATTGTAGCGCTACTCCACCCCCACCCCTAAGGGCTCCCTACTGCTAAGATCGAAAGGGGTTGAAATTATACTCAGAGAACACGTAGAAAAATTTGATCAATTTCATTGATCCCGAAAAATATTTAGTCGTCGCAAAAGAAATATTAAGAATTTAACTCAATCTGAAAAATATTTATTGGTCGCAAATATCGGCCTACTTACATTTTTTAAAATTTTAGCCCCTGGCCACCTCGGCTCATTCGAGCTCAAATAAAATATCGGTTGTTTTAGGATGTTTAATTGTTTCCACCCCTAACGCTAAGCGTGTTCCCCTTTAATCACGAAAGGGATTGAAATTTTACAAACAGCATCGCTATAAAAACTATCAACTGAATTCATTCCAACAATTATTTATTCCACGCAAAAATCAAAAAATTTTAATGTTTGAAAAATTCCTTCCCCGGTTAAATGGCTAATTGAATGTCATAATGAAACTCATCGGCCACCCCCGCCGCGGAAGGTATATAGAATGTAATAATAAAACTCATCGAAATCCATAATCCTGGATTTGACTACAATCTCGATTGTATTTGTGACCATTATCCCCACTCCTACATTTATGAAGTTTGAAAAATTCCACCCCTACTACTAAGGATGGTCCCCTCTCATGCCGAATGGGGTTGAGATTTTACAAAAATTACCGGTAGAAGTAATATCAACGACATTGGCCCCGACAAATATTTATTCCACGCAAATATCGACCATTTAAAAAGTTTGAAAAATTGCACTCCCGGACGTAGGGGTTAAATGGCCAATTGAATGTCATAATTAAAGACAGCCACATCCATAACTTTATATTTGACTCCAATCTCGGTTGTATTTATCCGACTGAAATATCGACTGTTTTAACATGTTTAAATATTTCTACCCTCGTCCACCTCCGCTTCTGGGGGTGGTAGACGCGTTCCACCCCCGACAGTGTTTGTTTCCTGGTCGCAAAGAACACGTGTACGAAATTTGGTGAACTTTGCTCCACTGGTGTAGATTTGTATTCTCCATCCCAAACCCTAAGGGTGCTTTTCCCCAGGGTGTAGAGAGGCTTCTGGTGGTGGTAGACGCGTCTCATCTCGACAGTGTTTGTTTCCTGGTCGCAAAGAACACGTGTACGAAATTTGGTGAAATTTTCTCCACCGGTGTAGATTTGTATAAGAACCAATATACAAATATATATACATACATACAAACAAACAAACGCTCTGCTTTATTTATTAGATAATTATAATGAAACGTAACATTCGATTTTTATTTATTTGTTAGCCAAATATAAAATAGTATGTTGGAGATTTTAAATGTAAGGAGCCGGGTATTATAGGGTATCCATTTATTTTAAGTCAGGGACGAGCAACCTCCTTTAATAAATATACATTTAAGAATTCTGTGCGTACTGCATATAAGAAACTTACAGAAATAAGAACCGTACAAGTAATATATTTCACACGGATTGTGAAAACATATGAAAATTAATAAAACCAACAGTCCTCTATCATCCACTTTATTTCAAAAAGGGTTCGTGAAAAATATTAAAAAACTCAGTAACTTTCGACTTCAATAGCCATCCTCACCAAATTTTTGATAAAAAATTGAATAAATCAGAGAACCGGCCAAATAGTTTGGGAAAAAAATTTCGTCAAGTACCAAAAAATAACTATTTCTTACATATTTATTTTACTTGGAAAGTAAAACCAACTAAAGAGCGGAAAAAGTAATTTTTTAATATATAACATACGATTTGTTTCACAATACGGGTAAGCAGTGAAGTTCGAACAATCAGGGAACTAAGCTTAATTTCTCATGATTTGGCAACTTAGAAGATTAAATATTAATTTATTAATTGGCAGACTAATCACTTCACTACTACTAATCGCACTAATCCCACAATATTAAAATATGTATTTATAATAATATTTATTATAATTGTAAAACATATACATTTCTCTCCACAGCAGCGTACCAAGGAGCTAGGAGAAAGATTCACAAGAATTAGGGTTGCTTGGAGAGCAACGATCTCGTGCGGTATCTTCTAGGCACGAAAGCCTACAGTTTGTACGTTTATTTGGTTAGTGGTCCCAATTACACGATATCGGGATGGCCGAGTCCCAGTCATTAGAGGGATTTAAACACCACAGCTACATTCGCGGTCGAGCCTGTAGTCCCGCTAATGAAGCCAAACAAGCTAAAAAAAAATGAGGCTCGTAAACAAAGAGTATCGTACATTTGGTAAAATCTGGATACTGATAAATATACAAATTGCCGCGTTTCATAAAAGTGCTCTGATACCGTTAAATATTAGCACAGTGAGGAGCAGCAGCCGTCCAAAGCCCAAATAAAATGAGAGAACTCCTCCAATGTATTCAGCGGTTGAACAAGGATAATATTTTACGTCCAGGATATTTTATATATTAAATTTACTATTTATATAATTTTACGGAATACATTACAGGATTGGAAAATAACAATATCAGTCGCAGTTCTTTTCAATACAATAATTTGAAACAATAAACTCAGAAGCTTTGTCCTAATCGGCGATAATCATCGGGAGGAAAAAAATAAAGAGACACAAGCATTACACACGCAATGATTCTTACAATAATTGATAAGCAATACATACCTGCACCATTCCAACTGAAACACGTCCCAATACATTCAACTTATACGCAAAAGGCCGGGTTTATAATTGAAAACTCTTAATTTTTCATAAGTTGTATTTGTTACAGATAAATTCTGCGTTTTAATTATTGTAATAAAATAATGCTAGTTAATAATCAGAAGCGACAATCAAGGGAATTGGAGCGAAAATTCTAATTGTAGAGTACGTAGTGAAGCTCCACGGACAAAATTTTCCAGAGAGAGTTCCTGATCAGCTGTGCAGATCCTGCCTGCTTGCCGTACGTTGGTTCGAGAACAGAGAACAGTAAAAGTTAGAGTGTACCAATTTACTTTATGCAGTGTGAGTCTAAATCACGAGGTTTTTATTGCGATAGAGTTCAGCCTGAATAATCTGGAGATATTTACAGCACCGCCACTTAACTCCCTGACGAAAAAGTGTTTTCATCTCTACCGACTTTTAACTCAGGTAGAATCTTCTACAATTTTGTTTATAATTAATTTCACAATTTTTTGTGAATAAATGTGTTGTTTTGAAATCATGACTTTAAAGAATCCGAGCCTATTGACTTTAATTAATTACTGGAATAAAAATTAAATCATAGAAAATTTCCAATCTCACTTCTCTTGTTCATTGCTCTTCCAATGTTATTAAAAATATAGATAACCTTCATAGTAGTCCTCTTAAATCTAAGTTTTTCGACAAGAAAAATTCTAGTTCCACCAAAAGATATGTATGCTGGCTACATTTCCAATCCTATGTTAATATTTAATGGGAAACGTTACCTTCATATTACACACTTGAAAATTGGTTAAACTAAATACTTTTGAAAATTTTTATTCCTTCTGTAGCCCATTTGAATTGTTTGATTGACCTAATACCTGCTTTACCTAATGTTTTCAAATTTTTTTTAAAAAAAACGAACTGATGTGAATTTCTATTTTATTCATGAGACCCAAATTTTATCATATTTGGTTTAGCCACTTTTAAAAATATCGCGTTACTCTTAAATAATTTCGTTGAAACAATTAAGGGTAATCATATTAGATAATTATACTGGGAAAAGTTGTTTCAATAATTTATTTCTGAATTTTTTTAAAAAATCAGATTATCAAAAAATAAAAATAATTAAAATTTTATTAGAATTTTATGTATATATAATCCTAGATAATCGTAGAACTTCTCTATTGTCTTCCAAAAATCTACCTGCTGTAAACCTTACGGAAGAACAGATATCGGCATTTGGGGAATCGACTTGTACATCAATTCCCACATCACCTTTGGAATTTTCAGTTATCCTTGTCTGGAAGAAGAATTAGTAAATTCTTTTTAACAGTTGTATTTTATTGTTTTAATTGTAATTGGATCATATCATACAATTCAGAACGAAAGTGAAGAACATGTAAGCTCTAAATGGGCGAGTTGCCTTCTCATTAACCTTATCTGCCTTTCAGAACTAAGAAAAAAAAGAATAAATAAAACAGTCTCTAGGGTCACATCTCTCTGGGTTTTTTTTGAACTAAGGTTCCCACGTGCTGAGGCACCTCGGTCTGTTTTGAGAGGTGTATGTTCCGGGGTCACAGACCTTGGGCATACGGTAAGAGTTGTCCGCTATTCCCATTGGAATAGTCGGCCAGCTGCCTCCTAAACTGGTCGATGCACGGAGAAGGGAATGCTGCGTCCCCACAGCAAACTCCTCTCCCGCTATCGGAAGGGCGTGGGACAAGTACCCAATGCCCGACCTACCTGATGCAGGTTTTTCTAGGGTTTTCCTGCATTTCTTTAGGCGAAAGCCGGGTAGGATCCTTAAACCATAGCCCGGGGACCCTAGTTACCCTTGGCTACCTTCCTCCACCCTTCCGCATCCGCCCTTTCAAATCCCTTTCCTATGCTATAAGAGGGGAGTTGCCACTATGTGGATTACCCTATACATAGCCTGTCTACACCCAAAAAAAAAGTATACATTTATCAGAATGTATAAGAGCTCTGGCGGAGGCTACCTTTGGGGATGCCTTCACATCTCTCTGGTTTTTTTTAACTAAGGTTCCCATATGCTGAGGCACCTCGGCCTGTTTTGAGAGGTGTATGTTCCGGGGTCGCAGACCTTGGACATACGGTAAGAGTTGTCCGCTATTCCCATTGGACAAGTACCAAATGCCCGACCTACCTAATGCAGGTTTTCCTAGGGTTTTCCCTGCATTTCTTTAGGCGAATGCCGGGTAGGATCCTTAAAATATAACCTGGGGGCCCTAGTTAACCCTTGGCTACCTTCCTCTACCCTTCCGCATCCCCCCTTTCAAATCCCATCCTATGCTATTAAAGGGGAGTTGCCCAATGTGGATTACCCTCATGTAGCCTGTTCCCCCCCCCCCCAAAAAAATATACATTTATCCTAAATTGTCTTGTTTCTACTAAGTAGAAAATTTTGACAAATGGATTGTCAAATTTGAGTACTAAAATTTCGAAAAAAATTGTAATTGATTAAAATGCTTGTTTCATGAATGTTAGTGGTTTTATTGTTAGTCCAGTTTTCCAATTTCTTAATAACCTTCAAAAACACAATACTAAGTAATCATTTGGAATGTACAAATCGTTTTCGGAAGGGTCAGTAAATTACTGCAACAGCAGTTTGAGGCGATCACACCTGCAACTAACGAGTGGAGGAAGTTTTGGACCGACTCCACTCATCTTGACACCGAGGCTTAGTGGACGCGAATTTTTCCTCGTTACAGAGGCTGTTCAGATTAAAAAGTCACAATTACTCCGGAGCCGCGAAAGTTCCCCAATTTTTAACAGCGCTCCGCATTTTTTTTATGTGGTCGGCACTTGCAGTTTCCTAACAGCGGCGAACTTGTGCCCTCGCCAATATTTCCACAATAACAAGGCAATATTTAGTTCCTTTTGTCTCTGCACGCAGCGGCGTGTCGAGGGCTCTCGCAATTTCACTCCCACAGCACTTTTACTCGGCGAGAGCGCCCTCGATGTGGTGGCAATTGTTGCTCGCGGCCAAAAATAGGCGCAAGATATGAAATACGTCGCGTTTCAAAGGGAACCGAGCGTGGTCACTTCTCTCACCAGCTGTAGATACTCAACAGCGAGAAAATTACTGCGGGAATCCTTCATGGTTCACTAATTCCTTATATAAAACCTAATAGACAATACAAATACTAATACACCAAAGAAAGCCAAACGAAACCTTCATGAACATAAATATAAGGCGCTTAGTCAGTCATTAGATCCAGTAAAAATATTATATGTGGAAGAAAACAATTCCTTTTGCACAGTTAAAGGCTCTTATACTAAATGCTGTTGAACACAAAGAACCCAAGGATCATTATTAGAGATTAATATCCTCTACATCATTCATAAATATATCGGAATCATTTTATTCACACTTTAATGATAAAACGATAAAAAGTAGAATTAAGAGGCTTATAAAATTATTTTTTTAAAAAGAGAGTGATTCATATTTAGAAGCAGACGCCTCCTCCTAATAAAAACAGACTATGAGAACTTTTTTATTTCTAGTGCCATGCAACCGCACGTGACCCTGCATTTTTAAATAATTGTATAATCCATCTTCATAATGTTATTGTATTCTTTGTTGAAAAACATAAAGGTCCAGAAATTTTTTACAGAGAATACTTTATTGATTTATCGGAAAATATTCGGAATAGACTAGCTACATTCGTGGAACATTTCGCATAATTTCGAATATTCACTTGCGTTAATTGCTCTGAAACATAATAAATACTACATTTAACTTCCCAAATAATGCAGGGATTTGAGTGTTTCTAAGGGGAATTTTTTTAACTGCTAACTACTGAGGCTAGCGACTGTTACCACAACCTCATGGTTTAAGGCAGTCACTTGTTCAAAGGTTCATAGCAAAACGATAGTCAAAGACATTGTTCCGGCAGTCGGAAGGGAACCAGTGAGGAAGAGTCTGAGAGAAACTTATGTCTGTGTTAAGAAATGTCGGCCATCTACTATTTTACGACGGCGACGAAAATGATCCCGGTTTGTCTTGTATGACTAAATTATATTGAGGGTGCACTGCTATTTTTCTTGGCAGAAGGCAACATATACGACAGGCATTCGATTGTGGGGAGTACAGAGGCGATAACTCATAAGATGGTTATAGCAAAAGTTGATAAGTGAAGTTTATATAGTCGAAAGTTGGGACTTCAGCCAACGAAATAATTGGAAGAATACTGCTTTATGCGATTTAGAGAAAAAAAAGGAAACCCAGCCATCAACGATGAATTTGTTGATCACCCCTATGTAATTCCAGTCGGGTACACAATTCAACTCAATCATTTGAGGATATCCATCGCATTACCATGGCCGTTTTTTTCAATTTTGATGTATTTTCCAATTATATTTGAAATAATAAATTTTAAATGTAAATTATTCAAACTTCATATTGTAAGATTTTAATTGACACATCTTTTATTATTCTTTATTATTGAAGTTGTTTTTGTAGGATTTGTACATTCAAGTTAAATTTTAAGAAAAAAATTAATTCTTTAAATATTAAGAAAGTTTAATTTTAATTAAAAACTCATTGGTATTAATTTCTAATGGAAGGAGCAAAATAACACCCGCAATTGATAATGGCTGGAAGCACCTGAATAAATTGGTATTTTACAAGTGGAGGATATTGGTTTACTTACTACCCATAAAATAATATTAAAATCCTCTTGCCATTTTTCAACTTTATGTACTATATTGTGGTAAACGCTTTTATTTAAATAAACAAGGAAGCTAGTCGAAATTAAACAAAAATATTTAAAAGATAACAAAGATTATTTATTGACAAATTTGATTTTCATTATTTTTACATTTTATATTTTTAAGTAAATGCCTCATCTTTTAAGAGAACCTAAATTTCAAGGCCAGTAATAAGTAATAAGTAATAAAGACAGTAATTTTCAATTTTCAGCAAGTCACACAAGCTAAATAAATGAATTTAAATTTACAATACCTAAATTTTATACCAATAACAAAAAGTATAGAAAACTGATACAGTTATAGAAATCTGGCAAAGTTATAGAAATCTTGCGGTAAACTATATTTACGTAAAGGTTTACAGAAGAAAGTATTTTTGTTTTTAAATACCATTTATATATATTGCTGCTCTGGTTTGGACTCACGCGATTATTTAACTTCATTGATAGGCCATAGCACTGATTTTATTATCGTCTCACTTCCTAACACTTTGGGCTGTCATACGTATTGTAGTTTTGCTGTAGAAAATATTGAATACAAAAATGGATGATATTCAGTCCATACTTTGCTGAATTCGACCACCACATATGCTCTAGGGTCAGCCCCTCAAACACTCTGACTGCTCCCAAACACATTCTGCTCTAAGAATATCTGAGTTACTGCTTGCTAAACGTTCTGAGCGTCTTACATACCTTCTCGACAATACACCGTAGCAATGATTCTCGCGCCAAAGAATGCTGTTCTTTACAGTGCTCTGGCCTCAAAGTTACGCTGCCAATAATTAAAGAAACAATTTATATAAAACATTTCATTACACATTTGTTATCACTACAATATACCACTGTGATCAAAAGTAAGGTGAAATTGTCATTTAAAACTCCCGGGTATTAGGAAGACAGGTAAATTTTTTTTCCTACGTTGGTAGGACTGTCTATAATATTTTCCAAGCGTCTGTTTGTTAACAGGTTTAAATATCTCCGAGTTACACTGTTTTTGTAAACAAGCAAAAGTGAATTTTTCGTTTTTTGCAATGGGTGATTTTGTTGAGCAAAGAACTTGCATCAAATTTTGTTTGTGGAACGAATATTCTTGTGCGGACACGTTGAAAATGTTGCGGAAGGCTTTTGGTGATCAAACTATGGCACAAAAAAACGTTTATAAGTGGTTCAACGAGTTCAAAGAGGGCCGAGAACGCGTTGAAAGACGAACCGCGCTCTGGACGACCATCAACGTCTACCGACGAGGGCCACGTCCAAAAAATCAAACATTTGGTGCTTGAAAATCATCGATGGACAATTAGAGATCTCGCTGATAGTGTTGGAATACCATTTGGCTCAGCCCAAACTATTTTGAAGAATGTTTTGTGTCTCAAACGCGTCAAGTCTCGACTGGTGCCAAAATCGGTCAATTTTTTGGAAAAAAAAGCGTCGCGTTGATGTGTGTGAAACTTTGCTGTCTGACTATCAGGACCACTTGAAATGCATCATTACTGGAGACGAGACTTTGATTTACGCATACGACCCTGAAACCACCAACCAATCCAGCGAATATCGTGCAAAAGGTGAAGCAAGACCGAAAATCAAGGTGATGTTGACAGTTTTCTTTGATTATCGTGGTGTGGTGCACTATGAATTCCTTCCGCCGGGCCAAACTGTCAACAAAGAATATTATTTGAGCGTTATGCGTCGTTTGCGTGAAGCTATTCGTCTGAAACGGCCGGAATTATGGGCGAAAATTCTTGGTTCCTTCATCACGATAATGCACCATGTCATACTGCATTGGTTCTTCGCGACTTTTTTGCCAAAAACTCGAATCATATCGTTTCGCAACCACCGTATTCGCCTGATTTGGCTCCGTGCGACTTCTGGCTATTCAGCAAACTCAAAAGGCCAATGCGGGGACGCCGTTTTGACACGATTGAGGAGATAAAAACCGAATCGAAGAAGATCTTGAAGGCTATACCGGAAAAAGACTATTCCGACTGTTTCGAGGACTGGAAAAAGCGTTGGAAAAAGTGAGTTTCATCGGACGGGAATTAATTTGAAGGGGATGAAATTGATTTGGAAGAATAAATAAAGAATTTATATTTTATAAATAAATTCACCTTACTTTATGTTCACAGTGGTATATAGTTACAATTTTCTATCTAAAACAGGGCAATTAATTTTAATAATTTTATTTAAAATAAAATAATTAATTTATTGAAAAAGTAATAGATATGCCGGGCGTGTATAGTGGTATATTTTTTTTAGGTGTCGGAGTTTGACGTATGGAGAGATCGAGAAAAATGAACGCGAAATATTTCCATAAATAGAATCATAGTAACATTTTCAAGGGCAACAGTGACATCAGTAAGTTTTCATATAATTGGACTAGTTGGAAGGCCGTGTGAAGGTATTTGCACGACTGAAAACAGTAGGATGGGTTTAAATATGCTATTTAGACGTATGATTCCTGGCGAATGTGTGATGGTGTGAGTGTCGTAACCGCCTTGGACCACCTATCTGTCTGGGAACGCGATCCCCTCCGGGGCGTATGTTTGTGCGCACCGCTGTTAAGACGCATAATGACGCGACCCCCGGCGCTCGGGGTTCGGGGGAGGGGTATTGTTCTAACACGGACCTCCCCCTTGTGTCACTGCACTCATCCAGCAAGTGGACGCACCAGTTGTTCGCGGATGACCATCTGCGGTTTGGCTTAGGCACGCAACCGACTGCACACGGCCCATTGTTTGTGGCCAAACTGCGCTATGCCGTGGTTAATCTGGAGAGCTTCTAACCACCGCGCCGCCGATACGTCAATTGTTTGCTCTCTATTATGGGAAGCTAAGAAACCCGAATTCAAACAGTTCTCGGCCGCACCCTACTTCCATTACCTTCTAACCTGCAAGTTTTTTGTGAGATCCTTCGTCTTTCCCATGACCCTCGGAGGCTGTGAATCGGAGCGAATACAATTCGCCTCTCGACTCGACTCGGAGATCACGAAACCTCAAATGTCCCCTTCAAGTTAATTTAAAGACTTTCATACATCTAAAAGCTATAAGATTTGTTTCCAATTGGTTGGTTTTCTCTTCAAATTTTGCTCAATTGTGTTTTTCTTACTCATTAAAGTTTTTAAGATTGCTTAAAACTTTGCAACAAATTAATTATCACGAGGGTCCAGTATAATTTCACTTATTCGAAGAAAAGGTGATGTAGTTACCGATTCATTTACATTTCATTAATAAGATTGCAAAATGAAAATGTCATCTGTGGAAAGTGAAGGTTACTCTAAAGATTCAAATTACATTTTTAAATTATATATAACTATATTGATATAAAATTGGTAAATTGATTTTGAGAGTTCCTTCTAGAACAGTGTTTCCCAACCTGTTTTTTTACCATGCCCCACCTAAGTCTTTATACTGCTCCCCTATGTAACATATGTATGCTTTTTATATTAAAAAATGAATTTTTTCCTAAAGCAGCCTTATTACAACTTGCGTAAAAAGTATTCTTCTGTGCAAAAACAAAATAATAATTTTTATCTGAGTTCGCTAAACTTACTCGAGCTTTTGTATGAAATTAAGTTCTTATTTAACACGCGGAGTTGGCGCTATACTTCAGTAGACAACCACTTAGCACAGGTACGTTCTACTCCTAGTCTAGACATAGTAAACAATACTCTCAGAGTAAATGGTAGTTTATATTACTCCATCCTTCAATTGTGGCTCTATGGAAAGCACCAAACTTAACAAATGCTTATTTTAAATTGAAAAACAAACAATTTTTTATTTTGTGTAAGTTAAATCATAAATTTTAGACGAGCTCATTTTCAAATGGCTCTCCACGTTGCGAAGCACTGTTGTGGAACCTCTAGATTGAAATATGTGTTTGCGGTAAATCATTATAGAGTACATTTTACATTAAACAATCCTATAACGAAAAGGTCAAATTTTATTAATGCTTTGGATATTAATTGATTTGATTTATACTTTTCTGAAATATTACGGTCCTTAAATATGATAATTTGAGTTATGAATTATTTAAAACAAATATTTGATTGCATATAAGAAATTTTAATTGGTTACAAATGATATAAAAGTAATGTACACTACTTTTATTTCAATTTATTTGTCACCCTACATCCTTGCAATTTATGGAGTTCATAGATACATCCTTCCCACTCATGTTCAAATATATTTTAACCCGTTCCCGTGAGTGACGCTGTCATCGCATGTCTTCAAGATAGTTGCTGGACTTGACAATCGTCAAAAGAAACGTGCTGTTATAGTATTTCTGTGAGAACGAGATAGAGGAAAACATCCACAACAGATTTAAAAAGGTGTAATGAGATGTTGTTGTCGATCGCAGTACAGTTAGTCGGTGAGTAAGCATATTACGTGGTAAAAGAGGGCACGTCAATATTCGGGATACTCATCTCCACGGCAGACGTCTCACTGCACTGACTCCTGACAATATTCAGAGAGTTGAATACATGGTTTCGGCTGACAAACATACCACAGTGAAAGAATTGTAACTCCATGATGGAATAGGGGAAGCAAGTGTTTGCAAATACCTGAAAGATTTGGGATTGCCAGGAGGATTTCAGGTATTGCGAACATTGAAACACAAGGCTTATAGTCCTGGCCTGGCTCCATGCGATTAGCATATCTTTGGTATAATGAATAAATCCCTTCGTGGGACGAGATTTGATGATGATCACTCCCTATTAAAAGCTGCAAAATAGTGACACAAACGTGCTGGTCCAGACTTATACCATGCGGGTATACAGGCCCTACTTTCAAGGTGACGTAAGGCAGTTGAGAGGGATGGGGATTACGTCAGTTAAAAAACTTTCATTATGCGCCATAATAAACATATTAAATAAAGAAAAATATATTTAGATCATTTATATTAAAAATAGATTGTTTGGTAGCCGTTACATATTCTCGAAAGAGTTTCTCTCCATAGTAATTAGATGTAAAGATAGTTTTTAATTCTCTTTTCCATTATTTATTCAAAACCCTACATTTCACTGCAATAAAATTTATGAATAGAAAAATAGCCTTTACAGACTATTTTTCTTATTAATTATTTACATTCAGCCGTCATTTTTTTTTCATTTTAATAAAAAATTATGTAAATAAACTAAACACTTCTGTACTGTTAAGACAAATTGGTAGCCTAATATTCCCCATGCCAAATTTTCAGCACCTTCCTAATATATTGGGGGAGGGGGACGAATATTTACCAATTTCCGTGATCCATCTTCCTCAAATTGTCTTAAGTATAGTCATTTTTCGAAAAAGAAACTGTGTGCAGTCTTTTTGCATTTACGGAAAAAAACCTGAACGAACAACGATAGACCTAAAGTTTGAATTCATATTTGTGGAAATCCGTTCATTTTATACGTTGCTCGAGAATAAAGTACTGCTGGTTTTATTGCAACTTACGAATATTGTGGCCTTGATTTTTCCCTTCGTTTCGATCCCAATATCAACACTGACACGCATCGTAAATTCAATTATAATCCCTTTATTCTATTTATAAACTCAATTTGAAATTTTACAATTTCATGTACCACTCGACAATTTATGATTAATAATTATTTATTCACTAAGAAATTATACGAAAGAGTGTTAAATTTTTATTAGTTTTACGAGAATCGAAGATGACAGTATATCTCGCTTTCGAACATTTCACGACTGTTTCGAACTGAGTGTTAATAAAAAAACATAACCAATTATTAAATAATGATAGCAGTTAAGCATAAGCTTACCGAAATAATTTCTTTTTAGGAATAGAGGAAATTGTAATCTATTTTCCAACATGTCAGAATATTTCATTACTGTTATTCCAATAAATTTCTGTAGACTTCTATCACAGATATTTTATTGTAAGATTATTATTCAAATAAATCATACGAAATTTTGCACGGTTACATTTATTAACCTAACGCAATCGAGGGCGAACGAAATACGTGTCTGAATGTAACAAATTAAGAGTAAAATTATATATATATATATATATATATATATATATATATGTATATATATATATACATTTTTCTCTATTCTGAAAAATAAATTATTTCGGTAAGCTTATGCTTTCTGCTATCATTATTTAAATATATATGCAATCATCATTTAAATATTATATATATATATTGTAATGCCAACAATTAATTAAGCCATTAAATGTTTTTAAATAATTTAAATTGTTAGCGAATAAATTAATTGTAAGCGGCATGAGCGAGGAAAGCAACAATGAGCGGCGAGTTCTGTTTCTTTGTTGAGGAGTCGGAATGGCGATTACGCGCCCAAAAGCATAGGCAGTTGGCGGAGAAACATTGCGAGGAGCAGAACAAATAATAAAACTTGAGCAGAGACTAGACGTCGTTAATGTATTACCAGTTAAAGTTGTGAATTAATACAAATTAAAACATTCACGGAAGTATTGTATCGTAAATATTGGATAGTAATAGTAGTTTTTGTCAGAATAGAACTTTCCAAAATCTTCGTGGAGAAATTGTTTCAGGAGAATATTGGTAAATTATTGTGGAGCATAGCAGTCAACGAAATACTGCCAAACTTGCCAAATTTTAAAGTGAAGTGTAGAATCAGTGAAAACCAAGGCCTGATGATTAAAAATTAAAGTGTGTAAAAGTGTCAGAACGAGGTAAAATTGATTGTTCTGGTACAAGACCGACGGTCCGTAAGTAACATAGCTTTGATAAATTTGTAAACTATAATTAAAAGGGTAGTCAGATTTCGTTCATCTTACATTTCATTCGCTTTTCATTTAGCTTTCTTTCAGTTATCAACTTATCGCTTTTTTTAGGTAAATTTTAAACTGAATTGTTAATCAGATCATTAAATCATTTACTCTGTTAATTATCAAACCCAGTGAAGGCCCTGAGATAAGACATTAAATTTTGATTGTAACTGTTTTTAAGTTTTGGAAGCCACAAATTGATAATAAATTATTTTGTTTGTTAATTTTTGTTAATCATTAATTTAATTAACCTATTCATTTTGATTATTACATTAAATGGCTACCACAACGTGGGGCAAATTAAATTAATCACTTAAATAGTTGTTTATTACAATATATATATATATATAGATATATAGATATATATATAGATATAGATACAGATATATATAGATATAGATATAGATATAGATATAGATATAGATATAGATATAGATATAGATATAGATATAGATATAGATATAGATATAGATATAGATATAGATATAGATATAGATATAGATATAGATATAGATATAGATATAGATATAGATATAGATATAGATATAGATATAGATATAGATATAGATATAGATATAGATAGATAGATAGAAAGACAGATAGATATAGATATATAAAGTATTGTATAATTAAACTATAATGAAAATAGATTACTTTTTTCGGCAGATTGAACAAATTGTTTCCAACAGTTTGAACTATTAATTAAAATCGCTTCAAGAATAGATAAATTAACATGAAATCAGATAACTGCTAATTATAAGTCGAAGTAGAATTTCATCCTTAAACTTCCAGTCCAGTTTTTATTATCCTTTCCTATCTCTAGATTTCAGAATTGGGCCTTCCATTCTGTTCCGAAATCAACTTTCACCTTTTCAGTTCCATAACTCAGATTAATGTGGTTCTCTCAGTTTGTTCAGTCGACTTATTTACCTCCTCGGAATTTTTACTCACTATATAGTAAAAACTCATTCACTTATAATCAATAAAAATTGAATTCACATATAATTCCAGGTATATAATTTCCAAGTTTTTCGTGCTTTTTTGGATTGTAATATTAGGTAGTAAAAAATAGGCTATATATATATATATATATATATATATAATGGATCTTTTTTTGCCTGTTGCCTGTTGACTGATCCAATTACTTATTTTCGCGACAAAACAGTCAGTTCCTGTTCGTATCACTTAATGTAACTTGAGCAACAATATTTAATGCATCCTTATTTTCCCGTTTTATGTAATAACATCACCAGGCTTACAGCTGTTATCCAGTTGGTGGTGATGAAGACCGACAAGGTAAAGTGACGCCGTCTAATCATCTTATTTAGTGTTTTAGTAAGCGTAATTGTAGCCCATTCGCAAAGCGAAAATTCTTCTGTCATATTTATAAATAATTTGTTCTAAAATAAATATTTTACTGGCCTGTAAACATTATGACACTTAAATATTTTCGATTTAGAATTTTTTTTCATGAGGACGAATTGTGTAACCAAAACCTCTTGAGAAACGGATATTAAGTGAATTTTAACCTGGCTGACAAGCAAGTGACCGTTTGGGTTAGCTAAAAGTTTAACCTGAATTTGGCCCACATTTTTATTTTATTTAATTTGAGAGAGATAATTATCCACCGTTCAGGAATGAAATTTATTTCAAAGCACGTTCGTGACTTCGGCGACAGATGCGCTGGTAGGTTAACAATGTACAACATTTGCAGACATAGGACATAATGATTGTGTCAGGAAGAGTTAATTTAGGGTATTTACATGCGTCGCGCCAGCATCAATAAACACAACAATAAATGTAGGCGCGAGGTACAATATAGATAAAGATCAGAGCCTTCTGCCGTCTGCGCCAGCTGCTCGCTTCATCCATATTAAAAACTCGCCCCTACTCACGACTTTTATAGCACAATGCTCCTGCCAAGATAAAAGCCAACGTTCATACTCTTCCGATCACGTAAATGTTCCGTTCTGAATTCACTGATTTATATCAGTCCTGTACTTATACATATGGGGATCGAATGAAAAACAGATCGTTTCTTCATTGAAAATTCTCGTTGGCCAGTCAGCCAGTAAAAACATTGAGAATCTTCAATTTTCTGGTGTAATGATTATTAACAGATCAGTTTAATAAGAGTAGATAGGGTGAACACTCCAGTGAATGGACACTTTTCACTCATGTGCTCATATTTGCATTTACAAAATTATTATTATTTTAATTAAAGGTTTATAATGGTCGCGTTAACAACTTGGTCATTGGCGACCCATAAATAATTTACAAATGTTGCTTATTTACATAAGTATGCAGCGATTCACATTCATGCCAATAATATACATACAATATAATTGTTTGAAAGAATAACTATCCATTTAAAATGTGGGTTTCTTACATTTACATTTTACAATTCGCATTTGTTAATCATTTATCATAACAAATGGATAATTTATTATATTAACTTGTTTTAATCTGCGACTGTTGCAGATTCCACTGTACTGTAGTCATAGTCTGTTATTATTAGGAAGAGGCGTCTGGTTCTGAATATGTATCACTCTCTTGTTTCTTGATTAAATTTAGGAGTCTTTTTATTCTACATTTTGCCGTTTTATCATTTAAGCGTGGGTAAAAAGATTCCAATATATTTATGAATGATGTAGAAGATATCTTGTAATCTCTAATAATTGAGTCATAGCATTTAGTATAAGAGTCTTTAACTGTTCCAAAGGGATAGGTGGGGCACTGGTTTCTTCTTCATATAATATTTTTAGCGGACCTAATGATTGACTAAGCGCCTTATATTTGTGATCCTGAATGTTTTGTTTGGTTTTCTTGGGTAGATTAGAGCTTGTCTTCTGTTCAGGATTACTGACGTCTTTCTTATCAGCTCGGCTTGTCGAGCTGGTAGATGCAGTTCTTTTTTTGTATGTTAGTTGTGAATTATCCATGTCCGTTTTTTGAGGGATAATTATTTGAATTGCGGGTGCCGGGTTCTTACACTAAATTTGGTCATACTTGTCATTTGCCGTCAGATTATTTTTCAGTATTGCATCTCTATTAGGACAATTTATCGTGATATGCCCAGGACTGTTACAATGATAGCAGATAAAATTATTTTCTTCGTGTCCAAAAGAGCTCTTGCGGATAATGACTTTTGTATCGCTAGGTATTTCCTTAAGCACAAATTTTTTTTAATCATTTGGAAGATCGGATACAAATAAATTTATTAAAAAAGTATTTAAGTAAAATATATACTAAATACCCAGTTAACTTTCTACTAAAAACAATTTACTTACTCAAAATATGAATAAAATAATACAATAAATTTAAAAAAGTTCTTTAAAATTTTATCAAAGATATATATGGCTATGGCTAACATCCTACTGTTACTTTGACAATAGTCTGCTTTAGGAATGGACCGGGCAGGAAAAAACGCAATGATTAGATGTAAGGGTCAAAAGGAACTATTTTTAGTTCTCAAGGTACATTAAGACATTCCAGTGTTCTTAATATTCCAGTTTATATGAGCAATGGTCATTTACTGGGAGAAGGTAGGGAGGTTATTCACTGGATAGTTCATCCTATGCTGAACGTCATCGGAGTGGTTTTGTGCGAAATTAACTACCACTATTCATTTATAGCTTACTTATTTTTCTCCCTCCCTCCCCGTTTTAAGGAATAGAAACCAACCTCGTAGATAGAAACGGTTTGTGAAACATTGTGAGAACTTAAAAATAATAGGATCGTTTTCCTAGTTGTTAAATTCAGCTGCACGTGAAAATAAAACAAATAATTTCTAACGTCTGTTTCATAGCAAAAATCAATTAAAAACTTCATAGACACAAACAGAATTTGATAAAAAATTATTTATTTTTTATCATTGTTAAAAATTAACCTGAAATACAAAAAAAATGGAGCAACAGAAACAAAAGCACATAAAAGAAGGTCGTAACAATTATCCAGGAAATTTGTTGTTAATATAATTCCATTCAATAGTATTTATTTACGTCTGTAGACTATTAATAAAGGCCAATAACAGACCGTTAAAGAAATAGTAATTTAAATTAATTAAATTTAACATCAAATTTTCTATCGATATGTGAATCCTCATCAGTTTAACAATAATTAATGATATAATTATACAAAGGTATTAGTGAATGGTTTAAGAATGTTGTTAACCTGACGAGGGTTTACTTCTCGATAGAAAATTTGTTGTTAAATTAAATTAATTTAAATTACTATTTCTTGAACGACCTGTTATTGGCCTTTATTAATAGTCTAAAGTATACAGACGTAAATCATTACTATTGAATTGAATTATAAATATTATATTAACAAAAAATTTCCTGGACAATTGTTACGACCTTCTTTTATGTGCTTTTGATATGTTTCTCCAATTTTTTTTGTACTTCAGGTTAATTTTTAACGATGATAAATAATAAATAATTTTTTATCAAATTCTTTTGCTATTGGCCTTTATTAATAATTCAGTTTAATGCTTAACATCTGAGACATCAATATTGTCCTATACTCATTTTCTATACCAGCAGTAATAACTTCATCAAAGTTGAAATTGTGATTTGAATTTGAATTTCTGAAATATTGAACATTATATTATCATTTAGTGTATCATTAAAGTTTACTAGATTATTTTGTATTTTTTGTACTTTTATCATTGTATGGTTTCTGTTACTTCAAACATTTTTGTAGTATATATTTGAATATTAGCAGCTTTTATGGTAAAGTCCAACTATGACTTTTGAAGTAAGGAAAAAATGCGACGGAACCTGCAGCCATACAAATTCTATTTTCGAATCAGTGCCAATATCTTCAAACTCCCAATTGTAGATAGATAAAGTAAGTATAAAAAATAATCATTTCCTTTTGTCAATAGCAAAAATTTTGTTGCAATAAATTATTTGAATTTACGGATAGAGCTATATGAAAACTAATTTCCTCACTTTCTGAAGAGCTCTTAGTTTTTTATTAACCTTTTGACTTTAAATTTCATCATTATTATGTTAAAAATTCATGAATTTCAGCCTCCTGTTTTCTCACTATACAGTATTTCGTGTATCTCTCATGCAATACCAAAAGTTCCATTAGATGCATTGTTAATGTTCTAAATTCAATTTTTTTTATATGTATAAATAAGAGACCTTACTTTACTGGTGGAAAGTGCTTTACGTGCAACGTAATGCACTTGCAGGTAAGCAGATGCGCTCAATTTTTTTCCCAAGAAAATGACAAGCGTGCCCAGCATTTCGTGGAACAAACATGAGTCGTATATAATGCCTGTAATCGTTAGAAAATGATGTCTAATGAAATGGCTATCCTAAACTATCTTACGCGGGATCTAAGCAACGCGCGTGCCACAAATGTAATAATAATTAGAGTCCCTTATCGCTGATGTCATCATCCATTTTCCAAGGGTGGCGAGATCTTCGCGTTGTAAAGTGATGTGTTTATGTGTCAATCGTGTACGGTCAAACAACAAACCTATGTCAACCAGTTACTTACCAAGTGGCAATTAGCGCGTTACTGAAGTTCCATACTCGTCTACTCACCTCGATCACACAAACATATAGACACGTTTATATTTAATTGACGACGGACACAGTTTCTGAAATATCATTATATAAAAATATTTTTATTCATCATAACTTCAGATATATAAATCAGCATCAAAAAATAAAACTTTCTTTAATTATTAAAATAATTGCATTTAATGAAGAGGAGTATGTATTAATTTCTATTATTTCAATCCAGTCCCCAGATTTAAATCAGTCACAAATATTAAAAGCAAGTCTTCATACATACATACATATATATATATATATATACTGTATACTTAAATTTTAGGTTTCTACCCATAAACTCTATATTTGGACAATTCTAAAATGGTATATAAATCAACCAACCAACATGTCAGAAACAATTTAATAAAATGAAATAATAGCACAACGTTTTTCATTCCTTTTCATGTAATCTCCACCTGTGCACAAGTATAAAATAACAAATTTTGGTATATATGAATTCATAAGGTATGAATATAATTTATTTCCTGTAATATTATGTAATTTCAATAAATAATAAACTTTGGAGAGAAATTTCTAAAAGCGTTGCTTTTCAAGCACAATGCAGCGGAAATAAAAAAGAATTTATAATGTTAGCCGGTTTATTTATTGATTGATTCAATTCATGTCAGATAAATATACCTATTAATAGAAAATGATTATGGCGTATAGCCGAAATTTCTTTCAAGAACCAAATTGAATAAACGCTTGAAGAAATTGTCTTTTAAAATGAAAAAATGTAAGTCTGATCGAAAATAATTAATATTAAAGATAGTCAATTCAGACAAAATAAGTGATAATATAAATACCACACAACGTTCCTGGGATACTTGTCCCACTCTGCAGTTGTGTCGCTCTAGGCTCTTCTTCGCATTTGAGGAAAGGGGACAAGGATCCCAGAAACGTTGTGTGGAATTTATATTATCACTTATTTTTTCTGAATTGGCTATCTTTCTTATTAAATTGTCTTTTATTTGAGACTTATTTAAACCTGCGGTTTGTATTCAATTAATAGCAATGACATCTTCTTAAATATTAACTTACCTTCTATACCTTCTATACCGTTCTGAAATATATCAAACTATTAATGAATGAAAATTTTAAATTCTTTATTTATCAATTACGCCATTAAAGACTTCACTCTATCAGTTAAACATTTGTCATAACTATGTACAACTACAATTTCACTTCATACTTTCACCTTAATTTAATATTAACTTGTATTTATTTTCGAAAAAAATAACGACCTACGCAACAAATCCGTAGTACATTGTCCTGTGAAGAAATAGATTGGATAGAATATCTTCCAATTACCCAAGATACACTTTTTCTACACGCGTCTCCCTACATATTCATTTCCTGTATTCTATTTATTATTTTACAGACGAGTACAATATATACTGTAACGGATTCTAATACATGTATTGGATGGTATTTGTCGGTTGCTATAAATTTTTTTTTCAGGTTTACTTTGATATTCCGTTTTGTTATCTTACTATCCTGGGTCTAATTGACAACACTTACGCTTAACGAATTATGAAAAATAAATTAATTTTCTGAAACCAGAGATATTCTTTTTGAATAATTATGGGCGGGTAATGTTTTCCCTTTAACTTTGGTTTAGAGACGAAATTAAGGTACCAAGTGGACTATGAATTTGCCGCCAAGTTTCTAGTTGGAGCGGCTTCACCACAAAATTACTGTTGTTCGTTTTTATACTCAGGTAACATTTTTATTTATCTCAAATGATTTAAATTCAGTTTCATTTGTTTTCCGCCTTATAAAACAATGAAGCTTAAAAAACAAACTTCTGAAAATTAAAATTCATCCGATAATATCAAGAGAATATTATTACTCTTCTTTATTTTAGTTCTAACCGGGTAATCTGGAAAATCAATGAATATTATTTATAGCGTAACTCGCACTGAACTTAATTATCCAATTCTTGGTGTAAGAATAAAGAAAACCTAACAGTTAGAAATAAACATAAAATATGGCGAGCTAGGCTAAATTCTCGGTGACGTAAGAAACTGAAATTAATTTTTTTTTTCTATTAGTAGATATTACTGACCATTTCAAGGTTATGAAAAAAAAACGGTATGAGAAAACTCCGCAATACTTAAAAAGAACACACGTGACTTGTTAATTGTGATTGATATGTCGGAATGAACGGTATTCAAAGGATAAAAACTATTTCACCTTAAGATAGTCGCTTCAGTTGCATTTCCATGCATCATATTTACTCACAGCCTTCTGGAAGGTTCAGTAGAGTTATTATATTTAAATAATCTTGGGTGACTGTCACCAATCAACTTAGCGATTCCACACTATTTTTTTTTTGTAATAATGGACTTTCAGACGTGCACTGGAGTACAGACTTTATTGCCCGACCGTTCATTGAGAGTACAGGCACTCATAAAAACTAAATTATGTTTTAAAAATCCTTGCCGCACCTGAACAACTATACCAATTTTACTTTCACCATATATTTCCGACTCAATTTATCGATTGGTTTTTTTCATCCAGTTAGTTCCAGCCACGCCTATCAATGGCCTTTCTCAAGGTCGCGTGGGCATTCTTCGATTATCGGCCATTTGTACAAATAAGAATGGCTGCCAACATGTATCTCTAGTGACAGAGGTCTAATTTAATAGACTTGGTGCAGTACTGTGAGGCAAAATTGAATGTAGAATTAAATATATATGAGAAAAAAAATGAGTCTGTGTGAGGTGCGACGATTTTACTGAAGGCCGACTGCGCAGTCACGCCCCGCCCTGAATGCACGCGCTGCCTGCTTAATGCGCCGACACGCTTAATTGCTCGGAAGCGCCGAATTGGGTCTCTTCAGTCTGTATGGCTCCATTTACGCCCTTCAGCACTCGCCTTCACTGCAAACTTGATTTGTGGAGTCGCAGTTCTTGTATTCCCACGTCCCAGCCGTGACTCAAATTTCATCTTATTCAATTAAAAAAAAAATCTTTCCGCAACCTGCTCTTGCCCCTTATTAGAAATTACCCTCACTACAAACTTAATCGATTGCATTTCGCCGTTTCCAAATGAAGCATTCAAATTTATTAAACATAACATTTCTACTGGCTTTCAAGTTAAACCTTTCAATAAGTTTTTTCCCAAAAAAAGTATTATTTTTCTACATATTTCTCTTCGGTAGCTCTACAGCCCTTGGTGATCCTTGGCTTCTTCAACTATTTTCCTCCATGTTTCCCGGTTGTTTGCTGCTTTCTTCCACCCCTGGACTCCCATACAGTTGAGATCCTCTATTACGTCATCAATCCATCTTCTTCTAGGTCTCCCTCTTCGTCTGGAAGAGTGGATCACACCGTTCATCATTTTCTTTGGAATTCTATCCTGTGTCATTCTCTCCACATGTCCTAGCCATCGTATTTTCTGCGATTTCACAAATTTTACTATGTCTCTACCTTCTGTTAATACTTGTAATTCGGTATTATATTGTATTCTCCAGCCTTCTTCCTCCTTCATTGGACCACAGATTTTACGTAAAATTTTCCTCTCAAAGGTTCTTAGTGCATTTTTGTCATATTCTGTCCGAGTCCATACTTCCGACCCGTATGTGGTAACTGGGCGGACTTTGGAGTTATAAGTAACCAGTTTTGTTTTTCTCGTAACAAGTCTATTTTTGAACAGTCCTATGTTTGCAAAATAGACCCTGTTTCCTGCTTGTGTTCTTTATCTTATGGTCTTTCCTATATTGTTATTACTTGTTATCAGGACTCCCAAATAATTAAAGGAGGTCACTCCTTTGAAGTATTTCCCATTGATGTTTAGGTCTTTAGGGGTTCTTCTGGTCTCCAATTGTGACATCATATATTTATTAGGAGACCGATTTTTAGTGCTTCTGTTTCCATTGTCCTGTATGTTTCTTTTAGTGTGTTAATGTTTCTCTCCGCTATTTAATGATCCTCACTACAAACTTAATCGATTGCATTTCGCCGTTTCCTAATCATGCATTCAAATTTATTAAACACAAAATTTCTACTGGCTTTCAAGTTAAACCTTTCAATAATTTTTTTCCAAAAAAAAAATTCTACATACTAATTCCCTAAATAATGTGAAACAGAAAATACGGAGAAATAAAACTACAAATCAATTCTGGTGACGCGTTGGAACGTAGCAGATACCATGATTTTATATTACTATCAACTTTTGTAAGTCAGTCGCCTGATCTTCGACTGTTATTGGCGTCTTACGGTTCGTTTCCCGTCCGAGGAACTAAGAATAATCGTACGAAATTAACTCAATAGTTACAGTGACATAATGAGATAAAAAAATAGGTTTCATACAGACTACAACGAACTATAAAATAACTGTTTTCGTGACCGATGAAATTTCATTAATAAACAACCATTTTTAACAGTTATGCCAATTTTTTTTCGGTGAGTTTACCAACGTTTAATTTGTGAAGACTAGGCCATAGACTGATGATTTTTTTTAGGGCAACAGGCTACATGAGGGTAATCCACTTTGGGCAACTCCCCTTTAATAGCATAGGAAGGGATTTGAAAGGGTGGATGCGGAAGGGTGGAGGAAGGTAGCCAAGGGTTACTAGGGCCCCCGGGCTATTGATTAAGGATCCTACCCGGCATTCGCCTAAGGAAATGCAGGCATTGGGTACTTGTCCCACGCCCTTCCGATAGCGGGAGAGGAGTTTGCTGTGGGGACGCAGCATTCTCTTCTCCGTGCCTCGACCAGTTTAAGAGGCAGCTGGCCGACTATTCCAATGGGAATAGCGGACAACTCTTACCGAATGCCCAAGGTCTGAGACCCCGGAACATACACCTCTCAAAACAGGCCGAGGTGCCTCGGCTTGTGGGAACCTTAGTTTGAGCATCTGTCCGCTTATATAGGCAGCTAGGCGTCCAAAATCACACCGAGTTTCGTCGTGTATGTGTCGCCGAGTTTTTCCTGTTTTTGTTTTTTATTCATCCAATTGTTAGAGAATCAAAATCAAAGAACTATGATAAACTTAACAAATATAATAGAAATATCTCAGGAAATGATTTGGACTTGAACTCTACAATAATGTGAGCAAAATGAAAACAAGAATAAGGCAAGTATCACTCAAAATCACATGTGAGAGCCGGTCCCAAAATTGGAAACGTCTGACACGCGACTCGAACCGCGGGCCTCTATGGAACGAAAAGCGTAGGACCCAACGCAGAGGAACCGCTGCGAGTCTTCACAACCAGAGTTCTGCCAACTCCATTATTTCTAAATATTTTCTTCGTAGCAGATGCTGAACGTCTTTTACGCTTACGATCGAAAATTAACACTGCACAGCTAACTTCGTTACACTTGCGAACAAAACTCAGTAATGGAACGCTAATCTGCTGTTTGTGAAACAGTAAAAGCACAATTATATACACACTACTTAAAAACACAACCGTTTCCTCCCTCCTTTAGAAAAACTGGATCAGTCTTTATGAGGGGGAGAATTTTAACGATGGGAAACTGACTCGCAGTGTTGGTGTGGGTGGAGTTACTGACATGCTTGTAGCTTCTGGTATACTTGGTGTAGTCGATGCTACTGACCCATTCTTCGATGTTGCCCCTTGATATAGAATTCGTTGTGGTGGTTGTGTAATGGAATCATGCAGCTTGGGTCTACTTCAGGCCGCATTGATTGATTTTGAATTTAAAAATTCCTAATTTCGTCGATTTGTCTTTTAAAAGTTCGCAGTGCAGGTCTTCCAGAGGGGTAACGACAGAGCCAATCTTGGATTGCCAGATACAAAGTAGACTGATTGTCCTGGATTTAATGTTCGAGTCTGCTGGTGCTGAGTGATCTTCGAATGCATATCTAATGGTCGAACCAAATTCATTCCTGTCGTAAATCACGTCCCAATCACTGCAGAGATAGTTCCGTTGTCGTGAGTGAAATCTCGGGATAATGTCAGAGGAACCTGTTAAGGTACGTTGTAGTGATCCTTTGGTTGAGTTCATTGGGTGAAGGCATCTTTCATCGACTTCACATATCGTTCTGTCTGTCCATTTGGAGATTTCTGATGCAGTTAACTTGTAATATTTTACCCCTCTATTTGGTAACAAAATTTTTAATTCTACGGAAGTTAATTGTGTACCGTTATCAGAAACAACGGGACAAGAAGTACCATATTTCGTGAATAGCTCTACCAAGATGGCGACCGACGCAGCTGCTGTTGCCGGCGTGTTATTTTCACTTCCAATCACTTGCTGCACGCGTCTCCGGCATTGTGCCTTCGATTGGCCCTGACTAGTCGATGGGAACTTGAGAAGTTGATGTGTTGGCTCGTGTAATTAGTGAAGCGATTATTTGAGTAGTCAGAAGTTCAGGATAATCGTACCATGCCTTTATACGGCTGTAATTGAGCACGGAGACCATTTGCGTCCAGTTTTCCATACATATATGCTAAAATGTAACACTATTCTGCTGTTTGTGATGTTGTACCAACTGTAAAAAGACAATTATATACATCTTAAATACACAACACATTGAAAATTATGTCGAATTTAATTCCTCTTTAATAGCGTTCGGGATTAAACCTCTTATAGCCGAATATTTTATTTATTCTTCACGCAACATCTACACTCGTTTACTTCCCTTGATTGCAACAAACAAACAATTAATGAAACTTAATTGGTCTAAAGTTTCAACCAACATATAACACTTTCCGCACGACCATGCACATGTTACCTTAAAAGAATATAGAGCAAGAAGAAAACGCAAAACAAGATTTCTTGTTTTGATAATGGATGCGCAATTCTATCCAGTTCAAAATGCTAAATACTTCAAAGCTCTTTGAAGTTCAGTTTTTAGTAGCATAAGTTCGGTTGTTTATGAAGAAATACAGATTTTTATTATCTTCCAGTCTCTTTTTTTCTCCGAAGTCAAGCTTTCTTTCTATTCTTCGACATTGCCTTCTATTAAATTTTGAATCCCTCGTTTCTATGCAGCCAAACATAATTTTTCCCCCGGTTCTCTATTCTATAAAATTCTCAATTAAGCTATAAATAATAATTTTACTACTTATAAAATGAAGCCCCTTAATGTATTGATTCGATTGAACAAATAATATGATTTCATAAAAAGTCTCCTATTAGATACCCCGCGACCAACTTTTGTCTTTTACTTTTAGACAGCGGAACATTATTTCCCGACCCTATTTCTCGTATATTTAAATTATAATAAACTGCTCACTTCTTGGAGGAGGCAATGAAACTAATAAGTGTGCCGGAGCTGCGACTTCCATCGGATAGGAGGTTATAGCCGATATCTGAGCTCTCGAGCTCACAGAAGTGCTGATGAGCAGGTCTCGCGCTCAAGGACTGTCCTCCATAATGTATTCGTCGGCGCGGGCAGGGCGGCAGATTTTCTGTTGAACGACGCTATTTAGAGCGCCCTCTTATCGCATTAACTTTGTCAGAGACATGACGCGGACGTGACGCAGACAAAACATCGCTCCCCGGCGCGATTGGGGCAATTCTCGAGTGGGCCGGGGCTGCGCGCCGCATGCAAATACGCGAAACGCCTCGCCGCACCGTGCTGGCTGCCATGCAACTCTCAGTATTGACAAACGGATCAGAAAGACGATAAACTACACGATTGCGCTGGAAGTATATTTGGAACGAACCACATTGAGGAAGATCCAGAAGAGATTAACGTGGGATTCCCCGTAGATTTCTCGAAAAAATAAGTTATTTCTTCAACTAAGTTTTATCTCATCAAGCATTTACTAAATTTTATGTGATGTGAATAGGGTATATTTCCTTAGGTAAAAAATATATTCAAAGTGTTTAGTTTGTTCGTTTTAATTCATAATCCATCTACATGTTTATGCCATTATTAAGCACAACTTATTCAGCGATGGCAACTGGTAAATTTTTCTCCACAGAACCTTTCGCAGAATTAAATTTTGTTTCTGCCAAAACCATTCTCATTACCTAATTAATGTGCCACTGCTCGACATGTATGTACGAGTATGCATAATGTTAGGGCCTGGTGCCATCTCTATTGCATATGGGTAATAGCTAGCCACGTGACAGCTACCCGGCATAGGGAATATAATTACCTTTACTAAAGAAAGGGGCCCTAAGATCTACCAAAAATTTGAAAATACCCCTCGTCCTGTCCCGAGCACCAAAACCAACCTTCAATTTCAGGTAAGCCACCAACTATATATATATATATATTTTATATACGACTGTTTTTTAAAATTTACTTAATTCTTTTCACAACTGCAGACCTTTGCTCTGCATTCTACATAGACCAAACTAAAAGACCTATTCCTGAATGAATAGCCAATCACCATAGTACTGTCATGCTTTCATAGAAAGATATATATATATATATATATATATATATATATATATATATATATATATATATATGTATATAGTAATAGTAAGAATGTGACATTGTCAAAAATATTTGCAATATTGGTATGGAAAGGATAGAGAGATAGGTTGTGTCTTACCTGAAAGTGAAGTGCGGTGTCGCCAAGAGGAACTGAAGGTTGTTCTTCAAATTTTTGGAGGCCCACAGTCCGCAGCTACCGGTGCACGGAATGGTGTAAAACACTCCTTCCTGAAGGAGGCTGAGAGCCTCCGAAAATTTGAAGAACAACCTTCAGTTCCTCTTGGCGACACCACACTTCACTTTCCAGTAAGCCACAACCTATCTCTCTATCCTTTCCATACCAATATTGCAAATATATATTTATATATATATATATATATATATATATATATATATATATATATATATTAGTAAGGATATGACATTGTCAAAAATAATTGTGATATTGGTATGTGATAATGGTAGGATAGAAATATACGTTATGGCTTACCTGAAAGTGAACCATATCAATATTGCAATTATATATATATATGAATTTGTGCCTGGCATGACCACAGTTCAGACACTCGCTCCTGCTGAAGGGAGAACTGGCCCACAAAAGTTTCTCTCTCCTCTGCCAGGCTGAACCAACTATTCATTTCAGGTAAATAGACTTTGTGTGATGACAGGAAAGAAAGACAAACTAAATATCTTACATTAAATTGAGGGCTAGTATGGCTATGTCAAACAGGACAAAGTCCAAATTTTCGGGCATTAGCCTATAACAAAAAATTAATTTCTTTATTTGCTGTAAGAATTTTCTCTACAAATGATTATAGTCACCTTTTCGTTACTTACTGGCACCTAATACACCATTAGAATCACATGTGAATATAAAATAATTAAGTTTTCCTTTTTTGAAGTAAACAGCAATACTGGCTTTAACATCATAATAACTTCACACACAATGAGAATTTGATAGTGAGGAAAGATAGAAATATATATTATATATGAGTGGTCAATCAGCATGAAGAGCATTACTCACTGAAGATAATTCTGTACTAAACATAAATTACAAATATTTAAAGAAACAGAAGTTACAGAATAAGGGGGGAAAGTTCATTTGAACAACCAAGCATTTAAATATAATTGACTATAATCTTATGGATTCAAAGCAATTTAAGAACAATCTGTATGTTTCATTTTAAAACTTCATTTTGTATTAGTGCTCACTTCATAATTGTTGATAAATTACATTAGTAACCATATTTTCCACACTCTTTTGCAATTTAAATTAATAGTATGTACAGTTTCAATAATAAAATAAAGAGTTACTTAAATAAACTACTGCCACTGTTTTTGTTAGTCCTGAATATAAATAATATTGAAAGATAAATGGACATATATAGAAACACAAATTAATAGAATAAAAAACTTTTAATAAATACTTTTCTCGTGTTTAATACTACAGTAACATGAATAGACATTAGGTTCACATTCATTAAAATTATGTTGTACAAATGTAATTCATGCAATAATAATTTCCCTTCCAAAATATGTTTTAAATTTCCATTCAGTCTAAAATTAGTTCAAAAATAAATGTTCATTTAACAACTTAGTATTGTTTCGATATTAATCAAGTAAAAAAGTCGTCTTTGTACATAATAGTTTACAAAATATCACAATTAAATACAAATAATTTCATTTTTCTCAGATAATACAACAAATTATATTTCTTAAAATAAATTAGTATTATTTAATAGTAAAATTATTAGTAAATTTTTCAGTTATAAACTTTCCCAATAAATTGATTATACTCAACCTAATATAATAATTATATTGGGTCTATGGATACCATGAAATAAACAGTATTTATTAGTGTCTAATCTTCATTTGTGTCCACATCAGACTTGACAGCTTTATTGTCAGCAGCCAACTTTTCATCGTCACTCAAAATTTCTTCTGCCTTTAAAATTGCTTGGACCTCTGAAGTAAGAATTTTATTACTTGATTCTATTTCTATTTTACATGCACCACTTATTCCTTGATTTGTGTCTATTGTGCTGGTCAATCCTTCACTATTTTCATTGGATTTCATCCCCACAGATGATCCTTTTGTATTTTTTTCTATATCATCATTCTTAATATCTTCATTAGATACACTCCCATCATTATTAACATGCTTTCCCATGTCCAAAATTTCTACATTTTCATTGATGCTGCCTCTAATGCTTTCACGTTCATCTTGATCAGATGGCTTGTTATCCATTTCTGAGCATGTTTCTGATAATGGTTTTAGAATATTTACAGGTGTTTCAATGCTCACATTCTCTACATTCTTAGGTGCACTATCTTTATTGTTTCCATCTTTATCAGTAACAACTTGTTTATCAATTGTTTGTTGACAAATTACTTCTTCTTGATGATTAGATTTATTTTCTTTTATATTTTCAGCTTTTTCTGAGATTATCATTTCTAAATTATCACTCAAATTATTACTTTCACATTTATCAGCATCAACAGACCTGTCTTCAGTTTCTGAGGAAATCTCTTCTGTTGCATTGCATAATTGTTCATCAATAATAAGTGTGTTTTCTTTACACACAATAATATCTACATTCTCATTTGTGTTTTCTTTACACACAATATCTACATTCTCATTTGTCCTTTCTTTATCACCTTCACATTTACCTATATTAGAAAGTGGATCATTTGTTCCTGAGGAAATTTCTGCTTCAGGCACATTAGGTTCACATTCAATATTTACTGATTTTGTGGCACATACTATTTCTACATTTATCACCTCATTTTTACATTTTTCTGTTTCAGAAGGGTCATTTGTTTCTGATCCAACTTCATTGTCAACAAGATTCATTTCCTCTTTTTGTTCCTTTGGTAAAATGTCCTCAGACATACTTTCAGTTCCACTAGTAGCTACATCTTCCCAACCATCATCTCCAGACACAACATCATCTTTTGAGTTTGAATCAGGTTCTTTGGTAGCACTACTTACATTGGAATTAGAAATATTTTGAACTTTATCTCTTTGTCTATTTCTATAATCATTTTTCATATACCTTCCCCTCTGTTTCTTTGGTTTCAATGGATCACTTTTTCTTTCTGTATTTGGGTGTAATGGCGGTTTGACTACCCTATCATCATCAGTAGAAACTTTTTCACCTTTGTCTGTAGTTTGATTACCCCTGTTATTATCCTCACCTCTGAAACTTTGAAAAGATCTTTTGCCACTTCTTCTCACGACAGGTTTCTGAGTTGAGTCATCTTCAGACTGGCTACTATAACTTGTTCGATATTTTTGATGTGGTACCCTCCCAGATCCAGCGGTACTTCTTGAAGCAACTGTCGACATACAAATAACTTGGTTATTTGACAATATTTAAAGGTATTATAGTCAATTGACATTGAAAATGAATACACTATTTTCTTGATAAAATCAAACTGAAAATACTGCTGCACCTTAGTTTGAATTCGTCAATTCATGCCCGGCCAGCATGCAGACCTTATTTCCTAACGAAGAGGGTTCAGGCCCTCTAAAATTTGTAATATTCAGTCACCTCTGCTCAACTGGACCAACTATTCATTTCAGGGTAAGCCGACTTCGCTGTTTCTTTCCCATCTAAATGTTAGATCTAATAATTTGACCTCATGACATTTATATATACATACATACATTACATATACACATTAATGAAGAGTTGCCATCGCCACACTGTATAGTATGGAGCTTGTCACATATTTAATGGAAAGAAAGTTGCTAGGTGACAAAATTGTGACTGGCTGGAAAATCCAAATATTTGTTCTTTTATATCTATAAGTCAGTAACTTAGGACTGAAATATGTCACTTCATAAACTAAGTTATATTTTAAATACTGTCTGCTTCAGGCTTTGCATTTATTAAATTTAAACCATGCAAATGTAAATAAATAACAAATTTCAAAGTGTAAAAATGAATCAATCTAGAAAATAATTTTTATTTGTCTCACTATTCATGACTGGATTGAAATAATTTTTCATCGCATTCTTTAAAGAGGTAACCTCATTATTTCAAAGTTCTATACTCCGGTTCAGAGATCAGGCTTCAGCTGCTATTCTTAATGATACATTACAATAATTAAATATATTGCAAATGTTAAAATTTCAGTAATTTTCCTTTCATCTCACGAGAGGACCATTAGTTGAAGTTAGAAACTTAATAAAGGATTAATTGAATCAAAATGAAATGAATTAAACAAAATTAACAAGAAACAGTTATTAATTTACCTTTAGCCTTTTGAATTGGAGATGCACTGTTAGGCAATGACACTTTTAAGGAATCACCCAAATCGGTTACAGTCCTTTCAGGTCTTGGACTTTTAGGCACAGCTGTACTACCTGGAAAAAATTTGAGAATATAAATCTTGTGAAGTATAAGACAGAAAACTCTATGAGCAGACAGAAATTAGTCCAATCTCTACAAAATTACACATATCTTTGCAAATACCTTTCTAAACTTTAATACTACATTCTGGTAATTATAAAACAATTGCACAATAGTGTATCTATACTATAACATCCATTCGAAATCATATCTTTCATAGAAACAAGAAGAGAGATGAAAATCAACATTGAACTCCCAGCCATCATTTTTAACAAAAGTTAAATATTATTAAATTTACAAGTATTCTGAGAAAGTTGTCAGTAATAAAGTTCACATTTCAAATAAAACTATACTTCAAGTATTCTATATTGACACAACTCGTGTAATTAAATAGCAAATCTGGAAAAAAGTAGGAGATACAACACTCTCTATGAAAGTTTGAAAACATAAAATGAGTATAATTGCACCATGTCAGTGGCAAGTTATATTGAGCAATGGCAAGGGAATATAGAAGAGTAAAATACTCATTGTCAAGCCATAACATTTAGTCTTTAGTATTACACAGTTGTGAACCATTCAACTGGAGCCAAAATATCACTTATTTTACATTATAGAGAAATTATATTTTACAAAGAATTACAGAGATGTTTTACCTGAATTAGCAGAAGAAGCAGGTACTGAAGAATAACTTACAACTCTTTGCCCACGAACATTAGCTCTGGATACTCTTAAATTACCACGTTCATTTGCACTAGCAGAAACATCTGTTGGAAATTTCTTTGAGCTGCCACTTTTATCAGAATCAAAGTTTTGGATATCTGAAATACAATGATAAATATGGGAATATTCTTTTCTTTTATCCAAAATGTTAATAAAGAAGGCTCATGAAAAAAGCAACTTAAGTTTTAATAATATTAATCGTATGTCTTATTCCTAAAGCAGCACAAGATCATTACAATTAAACTATTAAAGTAGACTTAGTAATATTTACCCAAGTCCAACAAAACGTTGAAGCTTAAAAAAGAAAAAAATATTTAATTTTAATTACACTACAGTAACTTCACACTAGTAAATTTAATTCTTTAAAATAAAGTAACAATTGTTTTAAAGGAAACATTAAAACAATTCTATAAATTTAAATATAATATTAAACATCAAATAAACAAGTTAAAATGGGGAGATTATTTATTACTCCAGGATGAATGTATTGTTGGATTAAATGAAGAACAGAGACATCAATCATTAAGACAATTATAAATTACTATTATTAAACTTCCCTTAATTCACAGACAAAAACCAGACATTGGCTGGCTTGTCAAGCCACTCAAGGAAATTAAGTCATGATGTATTCAGTCAGCATAAGGTAGACAACTGCCATTTGTAAAAGGATGGTACTACCTCCAAAAATTTGAACGGTTTCCTTTCCAACACTGTGACACCTGCCCTCAATTTCAGGTCTCTCATTTCTGTCCATATCAATTAGATATACATATATATGAACCACTTTCATCCCACTTTGTACATACACATTTCTTTTAATTCTTCCAACTCATTCTTTCTCTGCCCACCCAGGTGCTTAACAGGACTGGTTCCTGTCCTTGCCCATCCAACCTTCTCTCCTGACAAAGGAGGCTCAGGCCTTCCTCCTATTTGTTATTCTTTCCACACTATCCAAGATCCGATAGAACTTGTCACCAAATTATAGTTCTTAACATTATATATACATATAACATGAGTAAGGATGTGACATAATCAAAATAATTGAAACAATTTGTATGAAAAGGAAAGAGAAGAAGGTGATGGGTTTCCTTATATGTGAAGCTCGGTGGTGGCACTCAGGACAGAATAAATTTCTTCAAATTTTTGGAGGTGTTAGCCTTCTCCTTAGATAAATTTTGTAATAAACAGAATTCATAAATGAAGCACCTCTTGGGTACACTTGGTCTGCAGGCCTCACAGGTCACTTCAGAATGAATTGGCAAGAATAATAGCTATCTGAGAAACAATCTGCGGAGTTGGGATAAAGATATATGTATATGTGCACATTGAACTGACCAGTTTGTGCATCTTAAAGAGGAACAAATTATTACTGTTTTTTACATGTGGGGCACAGAAACAGATATTTATACTAATCGACTGAAGAAAGAGGGTTCAGCTATGAATCTGTTGGTAATTGGGAGAGAAAGAGATCCACTAGTGATGTTACGAAGTTACAGTTCAGTAGCTGCTGCTTTGCTGTCTGGAGATTGTAGGTTCGAGACCTGTGATCTGTAATAGGATTGTTCCAGATGCTGGACTATGTGTGCTGTTGGCTGTAGGATGTGGCCCTGAGATTGTAAGATATGAATCACCATAATTATTTATGTGAAATACCGTCATTCCCATGTAAAGTTGCACGGAAATCCAAGTAGTTCTGTGTTTGTACAACTGCTCAAATCCCCACAATACCCTGGTGAAAAAGTATCTCATAAATTGAATTTTTATTTCATAAGCACCAGAATAAATTCATTGTATTGTATTATAAAACTTTGCAGACTAGATCTACTGGTATCCCACACGTTTTAAATTGACTTGGCATTAACAAATTGCATTAATAAATCTGTTCTAATTGATAATTGAATTTTGTAATTGCTATTAACACTTGGCTTCAAACTTGCTAATTATAAGATGGTTAATCATTAAAAAAAATACAATTTTAGTCTTACTTCATGTATATTAAAACTCTGAATACTCACAATTTCTTAAAGTATTTTTTTCATATTGATGGAAACTTTTCCTTTCAACTGTTTCTGGCAGTGAACTATCCATACTGAAAAATATTTTTAAAAATAAACAAAATAATACAGCAGTAATTTCTGTACATAAAAATGGATGTGTCAATTTACATAAGAAAAGTTAGCTGTACATTTATAAAAGTGAAATAAAATTCAGATGAAAGGAGAAAGACAAAACAGCAGATTTCATCAACTACAGAAAACATTTGATCATTTTGTTCATTTTATGGGTTTACTCAATTGTGATATTGAACATTTGAACAGATACAATATAATTTTTATTATCACTGACCTCTCTGAAGTTTTCTCCTTGTCCCATTCTCTACGCCACTCACCACCAGCTGTTTTCTGACGGTTAATTCGCTGTCTATCAATTTCATATCTTTCATTTTTCCAAGCTTCATATTCTGGTTTAACAGAAATGTCATGTCCATATCCATGTCTTCTGTTCCTATTCTGGAATAATTATGAGCATCAGGCTGTAAAGTTGTAATTGTATTTTCTTTAAGTCTGAACAAAAAATTAACTCACTATAAATGAATTTAAGAAAAGCCTTTCCAATAATTGTATAAGCTTTCTTATAATAGACCACAACATTGATTTAACTTCACAAAATAAAACACACAAAAATTCCTATATATTACATGAAAACAAGCATTAATCTTACCTTAGCTTCTATATTTGCTTCTCGTTCCCTATAATAAGCTAAGGTAGCACGACCACCACGGCTGCCTCGAAAAACATTTCCTCTGACATTTCCAAATTTTGGATCTCGTTCCACATCCGCCAAGAAATTATAAACAGGATCAGGAGGTGGCCCATCTGACTGTTTTAAAATCATACAATTAACCTTAATTTTAATATATCTTATAAATAGATTAAATAATATATATGCAGTCGGCCTTCTCAAGGGACAGTCCTGTTCTGTTTTGAGAAAGGGAGCTTAGACCCCTGAATATTTACTATCCTTCATGGCAACACAAATTATGTCCTTAACATAAGTCCGTTACTTTCTCTCTCTCTTTCCTATCCATAATAATATTAATATAGACAGGAAAGGTGTAAGTGAAACTGCTATGACATACCTTAGCATAAAAAGTAGCCATTGTGTTATATTGCTATTTCACGACAAATTAACACATACTAGAGAAATATCAGACACATACTAATTTATTAAAGGAAGATGACCTTTTTAAGTGACAACAATGCTAATAATAAATTTATAGTTTGTGCTAGCATATTTCTTATATTTACTGGAAATAAGCTAATGAGTATGTATTGGAAAATACTAACTGAAAGATTACATAATGAAAACTTAATTACTGACTGAAAGGGAGTTTATCTAGTTCAAGGAAAAACTAATTAACTTGCTGATTTAATAAATACTTTAAATGTAGACTGTAATAAAGTCAAATAGTCACCAGACATCCAATGGGAGCAAATACAATTCTCAAACCAAATCTCAACTCCACAAAAAATCTTAATATTTCTTGCATTTCAAGGGACATACATTATATCTTTAATGATTATTATTCTATGTAAATGAAAATAATATACCTGTGAGAATGAGAAGCATTTCCCCCCAGCATTTTCTGCAACTTTGTAGCAGCTACGAGTTGTTCCCTGTTTCTGTATCCGTGGTGAAGCAGTAAACGTACCATTTTCTGAATTCTTTGCCTCTTGTTTGGGCTTTGCACTATATGGATGTTGGAAAGGTTCTTCATCTGGAAGTTGTTTTAGCTGAACCAATGCATTTGACTTGGCAGCTTTTTGTTTATCTGCTTCAACTTCCTGTGTACAAAAGAAGAACAATTGCAAAAAAAAAATAATGGAT
Source organism: Zhengitettix transpicula (assembly GCA_037074705.1). Taxonomy (NCBI): domain Eukaryota; kingdom Metazoa; phylum Arthropoda; class Insecta; order Orthoptera; family Tetrigidae; genus Zhengitettix; species Zhengitettix transpicula. The sequence goes on along the minus strand of CM073593.1, from coordinate 54,993,678 downwards.
TGTTGAAGTTTAATACAGTTAAGTCACATTCTTCTAATAATATGACCACATACTATATTCAATATAATTATACATTTATAATATAAATTGATATTTTTAATATAATTTAACATCTATAAAAAATTACCTTTTACAGTCACAATAGTATTTATTTTCAATCTTTTATCAGAACATATCTGTACCCTCTTCTAATATTTAGTATTTACTTACCACCATTTCAACAAGGTCAATATGTTAATTTTTTTTAAAAAAAAATTATGGATGTAGAGTCATAGACTTAAACACACTGATCTTGTTGGCAAGATGGTAAATAACACTTAAATAATAGTATTGGTTATAGATATATCCTGATGAAAGATTGAAAATAAATAATATTGTGACTGTAAAAGGTTAATCTTTATATACATTATAATTATACATTTATATTATAATGATTCAATTCAAGTCACAAGGCTGTTGCTAACAAATGTTCATAAGAGATCCAAAATACATGGTAATATTTTAAAGAAAGCAAATGCAAATGCTTTAACCATCATTATTATTTTATTTGATTTTGCAAGTGAACAAAGCGCCTTCACATTACTACCTTCAACAGTATGCTTTATTATCCATCAATACTATTTTATAGAGTATTTCCCTAATCATTATATAATATTATTATATAATTGTCATGTTAATCATTCCACAATCCACTAAGCAAAGTATCATTTTATAAACTTTGTGAAATGTTATCACACCGATTACTCAGCTCAAAAGACAGTTTCAAACATTATCAGATTAAAATGTTTTTTTTGGTCAGAAGTAAGTATATACGTATTGTGTAGTATGTATATACAAGAAAATTCACAACTGTGACATTGATACACCCATCCTCCTAACTTAGGCAGTAACCTTTGTACTTTCTTATTTCCTACAACATATAAACAAATCAAAATTGATACAAAAAAATGAATGTTTGCAACTATAAAAATTATTATATGAATTAAAGAGAAGCAAACTAGTTAGATAAATAGCCAAATAACAGACAAAAATAAGTGATAAAATAAGTACTACACAAAGTTTCTGCAATTCTTGTTGCTTTCATAACGTGAGCAAGAGCTGCAAGAACGGCACAACGCATAAACCAGGTGATGAACTCTGCAAACTTTTGCAGTTATTCTTGTGCCTCTTGCATTTTTGAATAACCTGACAAAAGCAATAAGGATTGTAGAAACATGGTATTTACTTTATCTGTTATTTGGCTATTTATTTATATAATTGGTATACTTATTTTATTGAGAAGCAACTTAAACTAAATACAGTTCTTCTAATAGGAAAATATAAATTTGTAACATTAAAGCAATCAAATTACTGAGTGCAGTTTGTATAAATACGGACAAAAAGGCTTGTCACTTGTTGAGCCAAAGAATGAAAATAACATTATGAACTAATGTTCGTTATGTCATTATGAGAATCAATTTAAACCCATTTAGTTGTACATTGGTGCTTTTAACTATCCCAAGTTGGTAATGCGTACGTACATTTCAATGAATATTTATACGTCTCGGATGATAATTTTCAAAAGTGCTGCAATAGTATTACAATCTAACCATTATATTTAAAATTTGGAATAATTTCAAAACAATTGTAATAAATTAATCTGGTTCAACAAGTACTACAGATTCAGATTACCAGTATACATTTTATTGAATGGCACTAAACTTCTTCACTTTAATAAACGAATATATATACATATATGAAGGAAAATTAAAAATCATTTATAATTCATTTTATAAACATGCAGAAACAGAATTTGGCACGCATGCATATAATCGTGGCTAACCAAGTATCTTCTTTGAATTCTCTCATTGTTTTTCCTAATTCGTTCTATTCGTTCTTCTAACGCAACATTATCATTTTTCTCAACACCTGACATATTAACAGTTTGTAATTAAACTTAAGTTACAATTTCAACACATAACAGAACGGAAAAGAAACTTGCAGTCAACTGCAGTAACCAAATGCATCAGGTCTCTCCACAATACAGACACAAATATCCCTAACTGCTACCGTTTGAAGTTTTTTTTTATAACTATTGTTACAGCACTATTCGACAGTGTGGCAAACAAAAAATATATTATTTATGACAGTTCCATGAAAGCGAATGAGGACAAATGATAGTCAAGAAGAAGTTCAAAAGTAGAATTAAAATACGGAAGACAAAAAGAATAATTCCGTTTTAGAAGAAGAAAAGAAACATTAAACGACAAGGATAAATTACAGAACAAAATGAAACTAATAATTACTTAAGCGTTTCGAACAGCAAGGAAAACTTAATCTTTACGGTAAGAACCCGCAGAGCAATAGACTAAATACTCATGTTGAAATAAGACGTTCCAAAAATTCTTTAATGTTGAAAGGACAACAAAGACATAGCGCTATATGATCGGTTAGAAACTGAGAACAAGACTCCTGTACAAATAATTTTCGAAATAGTTTCAACAAACAAATATTTTACCTCTTCGACTTAGCGGTACCTCGGTAACACAGAAACAAATTTGTGAAATTTGGAAGCTAAAGGGTATTACACACACAGAGTATATTTAAATGTTATCGTCGAGTAATTTACTCAAATTAACCATTTATTTATACGAGACAAGTGAGCTAATTTTAATATACAGATATATAAATATTCAGAAACGAATTGATACTGTTCAAACAAAATCCTAATAGACATTAGAAAAGAAGTAGAAACCTGGAAACAGCTACTGGAAATATACTCAGGGATTATTCACATGCAATGACAATACATTACTTGAGGCTTTTTGCTTACAATAAAATCAATGCATTAAGATTATTTGATGAATGAAAATTATTTTCGTATAAAGGTCAACACAATATACAATATAAAATTTCTTGGACAGACCAGGAATCAAACGCATGACCTTTGCTGGGTTCAATTCTTGGTCCAGTCGAGATTTTTCTGTCCTAATCCATTAATTGAATTTCATGGTCCATAGAGCTGATCTTTGATTGAAAGCATTTCTAATTTAACATGGAATCAAAATTCACTTAAGTAAAATCTTTTATTAAGTACTTTTAACGTTGTTTACAATTATCAAATAAAATAACACAAGTTTTGTAAATAATAAAAAATGGCATGAGATATAAAGATCATTTATTTAAAAAATCATGTGGAATATTGATGATATCAGGAAGAAACCAAGTGAATAACAGTATACTTTGATAAATATGTTCCAATAGTTGAAATACATATACAGACAAATATGTGTTTTGAACAAACTTATTTCAAAACTAATGGATTTTACTATGTGCATTTACTGATATTATAAAATAGCTTATTTAACATTTGACAACAAAACCTTTTTAATGGCATATAATTTGTAATATAGAAAAGTTACTAATGTAATATTTATTTCTATCACTTCGATTACTTGAAAGCACACTTTAACAATCTATTTGCCACTACTTTATTTAAACACTTCATGATTTACGTTAATTTACATTAATACAATACTGCATAATACAACAAAACTTTGGTAAAATATTTAACAGGGTTAAAATAATAAGATAGTTTATTTGAATGAAAATATAAACATTCATACAATTTAACATTTTAACTGGTGTAAAAGTGATTTTATTTTAGAATTATGAACACATTTGGAAATTGTTATTTAAGACACATTTACAGATATTCTTTCAAACAGTTCGATCTCTTCAAGAAAGATTGATTTGACACACTCTTCATTTTTAACCATTATTACAAGGCATAAAGGAAGTTTAATTTTTTTACCAAGTATTGAAGACAGTTCATATCCCTGTAATTAAAAGAAATAAAAAATTTAATACATCAATGTGGTAGTATTTTTTAAAAAAATTAACAAAAAAACAATTGTTTTACAAATTTAAAAATAGTTCCTTTGTAACTGAACTTTCAATTTTTTGACAGTCTTCATGATGACTTTACTAAATACTCAGATGGTTAAATGATTGGTTTATTAAATAAATGTAATAATTATACAATCTTATATAATATATTTAGGATTCCAATATGCCACAAAATAATTCTGTTTAGGAAACCATATTAAATATTAACTTTTTCTAATCATTTCTTTGTGCAAAATAATAAAATGCAAATTTATTAAAATACATTAAAACAAGCTACAATTATTAGGGTGATAACAGTTGGAAGATACTCAGATGCTGACAATTGGAAGTCTCGGACTGCAGTATGGGCTTCTTACTTTTAAAGTTTTATTAGAAAATCTTAAACATACCTGATGGTTTGATTTTGGTGGCAGCAAGTAACTAATTGTTTTTTGGAGCAACTAAAAAAAACAACAATGTTAATACTTTATTCATCTGATAAATATTTTAAATTTAAGGATTTAATCTCACCTTAATTTTTACTATAGTGTTAGGTGAGACATCTTTACAACAAACAAAAATTTCCAGGGACATTTTATTAAATATTTCAGTCTCTCGATTGCAAAAATTGCAAAACAAGTTTCCATCATTCAATTCACACAAACTGTCATTATTACAAGAAGTGCATGCTGGCCAAGCAAATGCTGTTTCTTCGTCAACTCCTATTATGGTCCCTATAATTTTGAAAATTAATAATTTAAACTATACAAAATGGAATATTTCATATGTATTACACAAAACAAACAGCACATGAAATTTTGGCCAATGCCATACAAGACAAAAATGGCCAAATAAGCATAATTGTTATTAAATAATCAAAAAATATAGTAGTTATTATTAAGTCAGACACACTGTCTCTCTTTCCTGTCCAAATTAATTAACTTAGATGGATAGAGTGTGGCTGATTTACCTTAAATCAAAGTTGCCGTTGCAAATTAAAGGTAAGTCAGCTGTTCTCTATCCAATTGAATTAATATCTATGTTTAAAATTGTCAACCCTTTCTTTGTAATTGAATTATTATTAGTCATAAACCCTTCCTATTGTTTTGTATGAATTGTTGCTCCTTCCTGAGTTTGAATCCAACAGTAAATAACATAGAATTTGACTCCCAATGAAGGAGGATAACACCTTTAAAAATTAATATTATGCATTCTGCCGGACATGGTGACATCTTTACTTTCAGGTAAGCTAAGTGTCTCATTCTTATCTATATCAATTATTTTGACTATGTCACATTATCCAATAGTGATGATATTTTATGCAAAAAATAAACATTAGTCAAATTTGTAAGATGTTGCAATGTTAAGCTTATGAGTGATAAATGATCAAAAATAAAAGGTTTGAATGTTAGAGGAGAAAAGTACTCTCTGATATATCTACATACACTCTTTCCAACCATATCACTATTTCAGTTTTCTTGTACCTAATAATATATTATTTAGGTTCATATAAAGTAACAGCTCACCAAGCAAATTTTGTTAATGAAACAAATCCCAACAAAAAAGTTGTGACAAGTCATTAAAGAAAATATAGAGTATACTAATTAATAAATAACAGATAAAAATAAGTGCTAAATTAATGTTAATTAATTAAATAGCTATAACAGATTAGTGTGGTATTTAATTTAGAACCTAATTTTTGTCTTATTTGGCTTTTTTTATCTAATTAGTATAATTTAAACACAAACATTTTATATTTTATTATTTCAATAATATAAAGAATATTATACATTAGGATAAATAGATACAATGTCATAATACCTTCAACTAAGGCAAGATCATTTTCATTTGACGAGTTTGTAATGCAACCCACAACTCTCTGCAATTTATTTGTTCCTCGTTTCATATTATTGGAAGCAGAAAGCAGGATCATTTGAACATCAGCATTTGAAATTACTGAGTAGATTCTACTGTATTTATCTGTTGTTAATTGTCCTTAAAAAAGTATTTGTATTTCAATTTTATAAACATTAATATTCATATTAAATGATCTTGGATCTAAAAATATATGAAATGAGAAAAATTAAATAACTTACCATTAAAAATAATGCCATCAACTAATACTAAAAGATCAGTATTTTTATTCAAAATCTCATGGGGCAATACACACAAAGGATGAATCAATATCGTGCTGTAAGTCACATATTCATCGGTAGGTGAAAGATCACTTACATATATGTAGATTTTGCTAATATGGAGTAATTTCACAAAAGCTGAGAATCTATGAATTTCATCATCATAAACCTAAACACACAAAAAAAACTATTTACCACAATTTAAGTTGAAATTATGCTCATTTTTCAAGATTACTGTTCAATAAACCTTGCCTCTTGAAGACTAAATGCCAAGTTTTCCAATGATTCACTGAAGGAACTGGATGATTTTTTCATACATTCACAGTTCCAATTATCTGTTGATGGAGCGAATATGTATAGGAACATATGATTCACATTTGGAGGAAGATCTGAAACATCTGCTTCTTCATTGCAAGTTCTATTAATTATTTTTGTCATTTTTAACAGGTTCCAAACTTCTGGTACTCTAATAAAAATGGAATGTTTAACCTTGAAAACACTTAAATTATCATATAAGCAGCTGTCTTGTTTTATAATTAATTTATGTACTATGTAAATAATAAGAATTTATTATTCATATATGTTGTTTAGAAATTTCAAGATAAATTTTATTTCAAAGTAGAAAGAATAAAAACTACCAAAGTAACATCCATTTTTTAATATGGAGGAACAATATTTTTGCAAAGTAGTCTGCATTTTAGAAAATCAAGTATAACTGTATGAACATATTTATTAATATATTTATAATAAACTAATGCCCTGTTTCACATTTTTGAGTTATATGGTCACATATCATTACATTTTATGCCGCTATTTTTCTCAAAAGCATTAAGCTTTATCAATGGTAAACCATGACTGTTACCCTGTCTACCTGTGCAGCTTATATTGGCTGTAAATGTACAAGGTCACTTCACATCTATCCCCTGATGTGTCGTGTTCTCTGTTCTGTGCCAGGTTGATGATGGGATTTGGCATTCATATATCTATTTGTTTACATTGGCTTTTTGTATGTTCTGTGCACTAAGAACCCATTAGCTTCTCGGGTAACCAACACATCCAGGAATGCCAGCTTTTTATTTTCTTCCACTTCCATCAAACACCTACTGGGGTTGCAACAGTCCAAAAGACAGACTGGATGAGCAAACCATTCTATTCCTGAAAGTGCTAATTTATTGCTGGGGATTTTACCCTTCCTGGCCTTAAGCCAGGGATTTTAAAATAAGGTTCCCATAAGCCATGATAACGTCTGTATTTGAAGTGTATATGCTCCAACGTCACAGACATTGGCGTACGGCAAGAGTGGTTTGCTGTTGCTATTGGGCCAGTGCTCCCACAGCAAATCCCATTCCCATTTCAGAGTGGCGTGGGAGAAGCACCAAATGCCCAACATACCTGTTACAGGTGTTCTAGGTTTTCTCTGTATCATATTTATGCAAATCGCCTGGTAGGATTCTTAAACTACAGCTTGGATGTCCTAGTTAACCCTTGGCTACCTTTCTGCATCTCCTCTTTCCTTCCCTTCCTATGCAAGCAATAAAAGTGGGTAACTCTCATTAAGCCCATCAGTCACACACAGAGTGACAGTCTTGGTCGAGAAAAACATCAGTATGAAATATAATCAAATTACTCAAAAATCAGTTCATAATATTGATGATAATAATATGCACACAAAAATTGAAATTATAATGCTCTGAACCTGATGCTCAACCAAGAAAAATTTATTATAACTTTCTGTTTAATTCCCACACCTATTAACATTTGTAGTATTTAAAAATTATGATTGCCTTATAAATATATAAACCATTCTTGTGATTCAACACACACAATGTATTATGACAGAGTTATCTGTTTAATCATTGTACATTTTATCTTGTGACTGCCCAGATCGAAACCCAAGTACTATTTATCCAACATATTCTCTGGAAAACAATTTCTTATTACCTTAAACTTAGGGAACATACTGTTGTTATCCCACAATACCAAAAACATTATGTGAAGAAATACAGAGATGAAATTTGAAATATTTAGAAATATGCAAATAAATATACCATTAGTTTATATCATGTACAAACAAAAGTGAAGAATTTTGTCAATGACACTTTTTTAATTGTGAAACATATTTTAAAAATACATTATAAAACCTACCATTCATAGAAATTTACAGTGAAGTTCTTAATATTTTTATGTTGAGTCATTGGTTAGAGTGACTTTATAAATTAAGACAGAAAACAATTTTTCTGGTACAGTGAAATCTAAGTGACACATTAACTTACTTGTTTCTATGTTTTCTGTTAATCATTGTGAATCCTGAAAATCTATAAATATTTCCAACAGCACCGCTCAGAATTATATTTTGCCATTTAGTTGTCTTGAACAATTTAGCTTCACTTGGTATGTGTTGAGAAGTGCCTAATATCACTTCACAATATTCTCCTACTCTGTCCTTCCCCAAAATTGACCAGATTTCAATGAGGTCTGAATTTTTGGAGATTTGTTCTCTAGAAAATAGGTTTTATTTTCTATTATTTTTTTCAGAATGTATTAAGTTAAATACTCAGGTTGATAAGCACAGAAAATTATATAAATCAATAGCTAATCTGTAAATACTGAAAAAAAAAACTGACTTGTATAGTTCTCTCTCTCGAGGCTCTTGCATTTTTTCTGCACCTGAAGAAAGGAATAAGTCTTCCAGAAACATGGTGTGGTATATATATTATCACTTCTTTTGTCTGTATTTGGCTATGTTTCTTATTATCATGGTTTTCTCTGTTATACTGCCATTGATGTAATAGGAACAGGTAAAGAAGTTTCATTGAGTAGAGAGTACGATTATAAGGACTGGGCATTCTGGAGAAGAGATTAAAAGATTTAAACAAGAAATGATTTTAAAAAAGAAAGAGAGAGCGTAACATTATAAAGAAGGTTTCTCAAAGAGTAATTATGGATTATATGGAAGAAAACCCAGATGATCAAAGATTGAAGCCTTTCTCGGTGTAGTTGTTCAATATATTGTGCTCGGAGTTCAACTGGGTTTTGCATAATTATATTAGAACGCAACGTTTTGTCGACTAAAAGCTCTGTCGTCATCTTCTAGGCGAAGTGCCGGAACCATTCCATTGCATATTATATGTATCCTCCTCTGAATCATTATTTGCATGGTAATGGACAAATGCACAGAACATCAAAGACATCTCAAACTCAAACAGCCAAATAAGTCAGCGGTGGCAGAACATGCCATAGAATTCAGCCATGACATAAAGTTCAATGAAACCAAAATCTTGGATCGTGTCAATGGTTTCTGGAGCAGCATCATCAAAGAGGCCATACATATTAGGACACAAGACAACCTGCTAAACCGGGACACCGGGTTTCAATTGAGCAAGATTTGGGACCCAGCTATAACATTGTTAAGACAAGGGGTCCGGAGCTCTATTGTGGCTGGGGTTGCTGCGGGTAATGTACCTCGGCGAGTGGCCGGCCTTTTGACTGATGCTGACATGGCTGAGGCGGACTGTTGACTGAGCGCTGATTGGTTCTCACAGCGTGATGATTTAGAGGAGGATATATATAATATGCAATGGAATGGTTCCGGCACTTCGCCTAGAAGATGATGACAGAGCTTTTAGTCGTCAAAATGTTGCGTTCTAATATAATTATGCAAAACCCGATTGAACTCTGAGAACAATACATTGAAAACCCAGATGGTTGCAAACTAAGAAAGAGAAGATTTGAAATTTTTGAAATGTGTACAACACAATAATGCTAAGCTTAAACAGATGAATAAAATACAATAAGAAAAAAATTTGTACTGCTAGTACAAGTATATTTGAGAATGTCAAATTTCCCATATATAAATTTGTGATACTTTTTTCACTATACATGAAAACAAATTCATAAGTTGTAAATATAAACTTTACTAACAATGATAGTTACAGAGAAAAACATTCTGTAAATAAAATAAAATAAAGTGTATTGTACTGCTCTATGAAAATAATTGTAAGCAGTATTTGTATTCTTCAGAACCATAAAGATACTATGAATAAACATAATGTTGTGAATCATTATGAAATGTAAAGATTATATAACTTATACAAACCTATAATTGAATATTTTAACAATTGTTAGTACTAGTGTGATTTCTGCATATGGTAGCATCATATTCTTCTTCACTGCTAGTACAATTGAGTCATCACATTTTTCTCCTACATCTTTCATACTGCATAATATATTAGTGGTTTGTTCACTGGGACATTGAATAGGAAAGAAAGTTTTGAGAATATTCGATGATAATTTGAAGTTGCATGTGGGGTCACAGTCTGCAACAGTAAAAATAATATTAAGCAGATAAATGTACAATTTCAATTAAATTCATTGAAATTTTTTATAAATGTTTTAACACAGTAACTGTTTTAATATATTTGTCTCTACTTTTATTTCAAAGGTAAACTTACTTAGTCTAACCGTTACTATATAGTACTAGCAACATGTATACATCTGTGATCCAATTGTAATAAAGACATTTTCCTAGAATAATTAATATTACAATTATAGTTATAATGGCATATTACTCAATCAGATAGAAAATTTTTGGAAATTGTTGTGTCTCTTGAATTTATATTTGCTCACTCACCCACACTTTATAATGTTATTTAATTAATTTAAAAAACTAATTCCAATAGATATCATACAATATACTCATACTAATATATTATCTTTCAACAAAAATAAAGCATTAATATCAGAAGGAATATAAAAATTCCTATTTTTTCATTTTCATTAAGTTATATAAATAAAAAAACTTTCTCAAGAATACCTGAGTCACATTGGCAACTGAATGTTTGTTCATGTATAGACATATATTGGTGTTTCTTAGAATTTGTAGAACTGTATTCCAGTAATGGTCTAGTTGATACAATTTCTATATGTGTAACATCAAAAATTACAGACAAATTTTGTTTGGAAGGTATAAATGTCTTCCTGTAAAAATAAAATAATTAATGAGTGAAAGTTTTTGCTGTCCTTTATTAAATAGCTGAAAATTGTTCATGAATTTATTCAAGACACTCTTAACATTTTAGACTTCTAAATATAAATATTTCCCTCAATTTATTAATAAACAATATCATCTTATCAATTTCTTTTATGCTAACAAAGAATTTGATCAATTACAAAACATTAGTAACTTGTTACTCACCAAGGCGGGTAGATTTTCATTACTGAACCTTGTTTAATTTGGCCAAAATGATACATGTCAACATTCAAAACAAGTACAAAGTTGATCTTGGAACATTCCCTATTAGAGTTGCACAAAGTTCCATTCCACCTTTCTGTTTCCACTTGACCTTTAACAAGAGCATAGACTTAGAAATCAAAAACACTAAATATGTACACAATTACATTTCAAAGATTCCTTAAAAACAACTTAATGTTTATAGTAAATTCAAGTTATAAAGCACAACTTATGAATTTCAGTTTACAAACTGTACATTTAGTAATGCAGGGATATCATCAAATAAAATTTCAGGAAAAAATATTGAAAACTATTCAAATGAAGTTAATTAAAATTGGAATACATTACAGCACAGTATTTAAATAAAATTTAAACTTTGTAATTCATTCAAGTGACACTTAATAGTATAAAAGCCAATGAATAATTGAAGAGCAGTAAGGAATCTCATAAAATATTCTTGATAATAAATATACTACTCTTTTATATGTTTACAGTATACAGAATACAGTTAAGACTATTACTTATTTTCACATTTATGAATTACTGTTAATGTTCAAAGCTTTGATGGGTATGAAACATAAAAAGTATCAAGAATACCTTAAAAGCAATTAAAGTATCAGGATGGAAAAATCTCAATTTTCATGACCTCTATAACTTGGGTTTGTGAAAGCTTTCTCTTTATTCTTGAACTTAAAAATGATTTTAATACGATGAATTACTCACATAAAGGGGTTGTCTCATCAGATATAGAATCTGTAGATAACTTAAGTTGACAATAAATAAGCATGCGATTAAATTCCATCCACGTAAAAATCACTGTACAAAGTACACCTTTAGTTTTCTTTATTTTATGATTTGTGTCCTGCTTTGAAAGTTCATGATTTAACATTCGAGATATTGACAGTTTGCGTGATAGCAACTTGTTTAATCGTGAAGCAAGCCCATCTCTGAAATGTAAAAACCACATTAACATACACCACTAACAAATAATGAGGCGAAACTTAAACTTATGTCATAATTAAATGAGCCATAAATGACAAATTTATTGCACACAATAAACCACAGCCAAAATGTCAAGAATGAATGTGAATAGTTTGACATTACATATATCATTCTGCACTAAAGGAGAAGTATGTAATAAATTGCATGGAATGAAATTAAGGTGGGTAAAGCTCATTATTTTGATAGATTTAATTTGAAGAGCATGTATATGAATGCATTTCAATTTTATTGAAAAAAATATTATTAAGAAAATTTTACTTTTTCAGACTTTTCCGTTTTTTTGGTGAATCTAAATTCATCATATTTGCTGTGAGCATGTGTTCTTGATGTTGAGGACTCCTTGAATCTACTGTAATGATTCCATTTTCTTTATAGCCGACATCCATACTGCTTTTTGAATTTTGTGATATAGAGGTTGAAGTTGACATAGCCTTCAAATGTAAAAACAGTTTAATATAATTTTTAATAGTCATACTCAAAATGATAAAAAAAAACATTCACTTTCTGTACTTTTATCAAATGTGATATAATATTTAAATAAAACCACAATCAAAGGTAATTTTAAAGAAAACAACATTTAAGAGGCATCATAGTGAAAAAATCTACCACACGACCCTGCATGAGTGACTTGCTGCAAACATTAACTTTATTTAAAATATGTATGAAAGAAAAATGCTTTTATGTTAGAAATACATGTTAATTTAATGCTATATTATTCCACTTTTAAAAATTAGACACTATTAGAAATTCTCTAGACATAATTAGAAATAAAGTACTATCACTTATTTATTAGTAGTATTTTACATAGTTTATCCCCATAAAAGTGTTGCTTGGAGTGATCTAACACATCACTTAAAAAACTCACTAGCTGCCACTACTGGTAAATATAGATACATATATATAAATAAAATAAGGAAATGTGACAAGGTCAAATTGATTAACTCATTTGGATAGGAAAGAGAGAAGAGGACACTTGACTTACCTTAAATTGACAAGTATTGTAGTCAGCAGAGATGAAATAGATTTTCTATTTTAGAAGGGCCTGAGACTCCTTATTTCGTCCCTGCTGACTACACCACCTGTTTATATACGTCAACTGCCCTCTGTCTCTTTTTCCTATCCTAATGAGTTTATTAATATATATATATATATATATAGTTCGATCTTTCCTCACTATCCAATTATCAAAACGTGACTCTGTCACATAATAATATCACTTAATATATATACAATATTAGGAGAAACCATTAAGGAATTTGAACTAATTTGGTGACAAAGTCACATTCAAACTTGGATAGTAAGGAAGGATAGAAATAAATAGGAGAAATAGGAGGATTGCACTTTATGTGAATTCATATGCCCAGGTGAATAATTACGCACATAGAAAAGCATATGTTCAAAGCAGAGAGAAGGATGGAAGAAGAAGGAAAGACTGAAAATATTTGACCCAGGCGGGACTGGAACCCTCGTATTCTGCTCAGTACACAGACGCCTTAACCCGGTGGCCGAGATGGTTAAGGCGTCTGTGTACTAAGCAGAATACGTGGGTTCAAGTCCCGCCTGGGTCAAATATTTTCAGTCTTTCCTTCTTCTTCCATCCTTCTCTCTGCTTTGAACATATGCTTTTCTATGTGCGTAATTCTTCGCCCGAGCATATGAATTCACATAAAGTGCAATCCTCCTATTTATTTCTATCCTTCCTCACTATCCAAGTTTGAATGTATATATATATATATATATATATATATATATATATATATATATATATATATATATATATGATATTAGGAAGGATATGACATTGTCAGAAATAATTGCAATATTGGTATGGAAAGGAAAGAGAGATAGGTTGTAGCTTACCTGAAAGTAAAGTGCAGTGTCACCATAGGGAACTGAAGGTTGTTCTTCAAATTTTCGGCCAGTGCACGGAATGGTGTAACACTCCTTCCTGAATAAGGAGGCTGAGAGCCTCCAAATATTTGAAGAAAAACCTTCAGTTCCTTATGGCAACACTGCACTTCACTTTCAGGTAAGCCACAACCTATCTCCTTTTCCTTTCCATACCAATATTGCAATTATATATATATATATATATATATATATATATATATATATATATATATATATATATATATATATATATATATATATATATGGCTGGGTACACAATTCCTTCCTTCCTGAAGAAGGGGGTGCAGGCCCTTGAAGTTCCACCTAAGCAAGACTGGACTGACTACTGATTTCAGATAAGTTGGCATCGCTCTCTCTTTTTCCTATCCAAATGTGTTATTTAATTTAACCTCATCACATTTTCCTTAAGTGTTATATACATATATATAAAATTGACTCATTTGGATAGGAAAGAGGAAAAGAGAGCAGCTGACTTACCTTAATTCAACTGTTTGTTTAGCCTGACTGGGAAGAAATGTAAAATTTTTGAGGACCTGAGCTCCCTTCTTCAGGACAGGACGTCTGAATGTCGAGCCTGCATTAGTGAATTTGTAGCAAATTCTAGGAACTATTTTCAAACAAATATTTCAAGACAATTACTGACTTTTCAAGGTAACCCATTGTTTTAAAAAACCAAAATGAGTTATTGGCTTAAATATTACCTAATTAGGCATTTTTTTAATGTATTAAATCATTCTCAGTGTACATAACTTGGCATTTGAATGACAGATAACATAGTGACAGATTCATAGTTTACCTCATCAATGTCTTCATCCCTTTCATTAATAGATTCTTGGGAAGAAATGGTTTCAATAAATTCAATTACCGATTCATTATTTCTCTGGATTATGTCTGAATTGACAATAGAACTGCCCTTCTCATATGTTGTACATATGAAGGAATTTTTTCCACTTTTATGTTGTTTGTCCACATTAATTTTTGGTGTTTGGGTTTTAGCAATATCATTTAAAGTTTCATTATCTGACATTTCACTTTCACCGGAGAAATTTGATATATTACATACTCCATCATCCTGAATTAAATGTACTTTTCTTGTTTCAATACAGCAATTTTGTGTCACTGCACTTGAGTCACTAGTTTTAGTAAATGATATATTCTCACTTTCCATATTGTGAGAGTCTGCTTCTATGTAAATCAAAGAACTTTCATCAGCTTTAATTATACAATTTTCAAAAGATAAATTAAGTTTCTTGAAAGTTGAATTCTCTTTTAATACATTACAATTCTTTACAACATTAGGATTGTTCCCATTTAGTGGCTTATTTTCTTCACTAAATTTTGAAGTATCTATAGAAATAGTATCTGAAGATGTTTTATTATTCACGAGAACCTTTACTTCAAAATCTGGTCCTAAGCAATTTTTTTGTCCTCTATACTTTTTGTTTGTTCTATTTCTTTTTATTCTTTGAGTGTTTGTATCTATAATAGGAGAAGTTGGAGCAAACTTTGCATCTTTATTGCATGGATGAAAATATACTTCTGAATGTGTTTCACTATTATTAAAGCATTCCAAAACAAGTTTTTCTTCAATTCTGTCAGTATGTTTTTGAATTGGTAATCTATCACACAAATCACTCTTATTAAATGAAGACTGATGATGACTCACTTTATGAGTGGGAGTAAAAGAAGCATCTAATAATGATGGTGGTGCATTGGCCTTCATTCCATGTTTCCGTCTACCTTTCCTAACTGAATATGTTTCTAGAATAGGTGAAAGAACACTTTTTTTCAAACTACTTGACCCAATTATGGGTGATTTTGGAATTCTTTCAACAAGTTGGGTCTTACACAAGATAGGCGAAAGTGGAGAAACACTTGATTTATTTCCAATTTTTGAAAATTCTAAATTAGTAACATTTTGTGTGCAATTTGCATTACATAAACCTTCTTTTAGTTGAGGTGACATTATTTCTTCTAATAATGTTTCACTGACTAAACTTGAATGATTATCTAAATCCATGCCTCCTTTGTGATAAGTATTAATTGATACATTCTGTTCAATACTCATAACATTCTTCTCTGTAGCTACAAGTGAGTCATGGCTTGTATTCTTCAAAATAAATTTACCATCTTCTTTCACATTCATGGGTACATTTTCATCAATTTTATGAGCAAAGATGATTTTTCTCGACATCTTACAATTTTTCATAAGTTCATTTTTACAATTACTTTTCAAAGTACTTTTGTTTCTGAATAGGTTTGTTTTCAGTACCAAACGACTAATTTTTGCTCTTTTCTTATTAGGAACTTCACATTTTCGGGTAACACAATCATCAAAATTTAACTTTGTTATTACATGATGGTTTATAATGCGGTGAATTCTTGACTCATTTGATATGTCATGAGTTGATTCACTATCGCTACCACATTCACTATCTGAACTCCAAGCAATTATCTGAGACTTTTCTTCTGACAGATTTTGTGACCTCATTAGAGTCTCATCATTTTCAAAACCAGATTTATATTCATCCCACTGCTACTGCAACAATAAGACAAAAAAAATGCCTAGTAGAAAGTTATGGAAGACATGTACATAATATTTATTCACAAATAAATGAATGAGAGAAGTAATTTTCTTTCTGTGCTTTACAATAGCAGAAAAAATTAACAAAGCCCTGAATATTTGCATGACTTTTGTGAACTCAGAAAAAGCCTTCAATAATGTAAATTGGAATAATATGTTTTGCATTCTGAAGAAAATAGGATTGAAGTACAAGGACCGCATAATGAAATACAACCTGTATAAAAGCCTAATGGCAATAATAATAAAAAGCATGAAGAGAAAGAAGCTAATATTAGAAACAATGAAAGGGAAGGTGGCAGATAGCATGTTTATGAAGGAATTAAATGGAAAAAAAACCTTCAACTGGATTTAAATAACAAGAAGAAATAATTCCAATGATTTGCTATGATATTGTTTTGCTGTTATAGAAGGA
Source organism: Zhengitettix transpicula (assembly GCA_037074705.1). Lineage (NCBI taxonomy): Eukaryota > Metazoa > Arthropoda > Insecta > Orthoptera > Tetrigidae > Zhengitettix > Zhengitettix transpicula. Next base: position 54,976,537 of record CM073593.1, on the reverse strand, counting down.
TGATTTAAAATATGTTACAAGTAATGGACAACTTATTACATTATAGTTTGCTTCATAATTCAAATGAGGGGGGGGTTAAATTAATTAAGAAAAAGCAGACAAATATGAAACCACTTAATGCAGAAATAAGTTCTGAAGTAGGGAGAAGTTTTGTTATTTGGAGAGTAGGATTTCCAAGAATGAATGAAACAAATACATCAATAAATCAGAATAGCAGAGGATAAGAGAGAATTTTTTAAGAAGAGAAACCTACATGTAGTTTCAGGATAAAGTTTCTGAAATTATGTGTGTAGTGTAGGTCTGTATGGATGTGAAACATGGACAGTTGAACGACACAACAAAAAAACGAGTAGTCTGGAAGTTTTTGAAATGTGATGTTGCATAAGAATGTTGAAGACAAAAAGGACTGATAATGTTAAAAATGAGAAAGTTTCAGAACAAGTAGACAAGGGGTAGTCTTTGGAGTTTGATAGAAATGAGATGAGTCACATTGGTAGGACTTATACCGAGGATAATTTGATGACACAGCAAGACCAGTCAATACACCTGATGCCTACTTAGCTAGCAAAATAATTTACCATATTCAAGAGGTTTCACTACAGTCAGTTAAAGAGATGGCATGTTACATGAAGCGTTCATTGGTTGCAATATGAATGCACTTTGTTGTTAAATAAAGAAAAAGCTGCCAGAGTCTTGTTATTTTCAGACAATTTACTTCTAACTTTTTTCAAATTCTTATATTATTATTCTACGTTAATATGAATGACTGACAACCACTTATGACTTAATAATATTACTTGAATACCTTAAATATTATTTTACTGTCTTGTGATGAAAATGTAGAAAAATTTCGTTTGTTAGTTTTAGCCATAATGATAATATAACATTCGTTCTAAGAACATTAGAGATTAATATTTCAGTTTGAAATATTATGAAGCTTCAAATGTACGAAATATTTGCGCCAATCGTAACAAATGACATAAGCGCCCATTCCGGGCAACCAACCTATGAAACTTCTTGTCTTCAAAGTTTACTTTACGAAGAAAATTAATAGAACAAAAAGTCTTCTTAATAGCTTCAGATCTGCGGAAAATACTGACATAGATATTGTGTGAATTAACACAGAAATGATTACTTTTTGTTTCATTTGTTGGATGCCCTGTTTCGACGAGTTGGTATTGCGAAGCGGAGAAATCTCAGTCAGACTTCTGGCAGTCGCACTTTAAGCGCTGTCGAGAGAACGCGTAACAGTGGGAATGTAACACTACTATTTTTTCCCCACATATTAATTTGTTTACGACTCAAAAAAAATGGTGTCTCAACATGCTGCAATTGTTAGCGGCTTAGTGGCTGGAGGAGCAGCTCTTTCTATACTTCTCGGGCGCGGTATTGTTCCACAAGCGTTGTTAATTTTCGCAACTGGTTTATTGGCAACTGGGAAGAGGTATAGGTGGATTTATATATTGTACAAAACACTTCCGAGGGACTTGAAGTAAGTACAATCAAACTTCTTATTTCATACAATTTACCTTTTGTAATTTTACGAGAATGCGCATATTTCTAGAACTAAGTTATCAGGCCAAATCAAGTCGTTGAATAAAACAATTAAAAATATATTTAAATATTACGTTTACTCAGGCAATTGTCAACAAAATGTGCATAATAAATATGTTTTGATCGTAGCAACTTTTATTTAAAATACCCAAGTATCCGTTTCATTCATCGAATTACATCCCCTTAACTTCTCCATTCTTTCCAATTTCTTTTGTAAGTTTTAGATCCAGTTACGGTAATTTATAAATTACGACATCCAAGTTTTTAATTCTAAATATAATTTTAATAAATAAGAAGTACTTTAGCATGAAACTTAATTATTTGCGTTAAGGATCTCCATTCAGAAGCAGTTAAGAATACATCCGAAGTATGTCATGCAAAATTTATATATTTATTTTGCGTAAAATTATTGAAGTTATTGGACGTTCTAAATATGTGAATTTTAAAGAAAGAGTGATTGTCGTCCTCTCTTTTAATGTAGAAATTGGTAAAAACATTTCCGTTAGGTTGCGCATTTCGTAATATTCTCAACAGGTAAGGGACATACTGTCGTCTTACTTTGGATGTTTTGACTGAAGCATAGTTGGAATTTTGGAAGGTGTCCGAATTAATCACAATTTGTGGTAGATTAATTAAGCGTTTCTTATAGATATATCTTATAAAAATATCATCAGTTGGGAATAAATGAATAGGATTAGAAGACAATTTCAAATCTTCCGACATGTATATCACGTGCACTTGACATTCTGATCCTTAAGCAACTAAGGTCACGAAATAAATTACTGTGCCCGCAGATAGTTTAGTATTTTACAAACTCTAGGGCTGAATATTTGGAGTGACTTCGTACAATATCTAGACGAAAATTAATACCAACCCAACAGAATCATCGGGTAAAACTCAAAATATGAAACCTGGTCTTCGATCAAGAAAGCACGTAGAATACGATACTTTAAGAACTTTCCGAGAAATACGGAAAGCTCGGTGGAGATAGTTTTTAGTAATACTATTAAAAGAGACTTGTGAGATTAAGTTTCTCAAAACTAAGCTGAAACAATACAATTAAATGAAATTTGTGTTTCTCAAGTTAGCGTACCTCCGATATTTATAGAAGATTTAATAATTATCTACGAAGTTTATGAGTAGGTCTATATTAACGCCATGTCTATATATATTTCATATTTGTTTCGTCCAAATACGATAAATATATTTCGGGATCACTGTTAAAGAAATTACTCCTAATAATTTCAATGTTTTACCTCCAGAAACCAGACTATGTGAAACATGTATCTGCAATATTGTTGTTAATAGCCTGTGTATCCTCTATTTAATACCATCAACTTTTACGGACTGAATAATTCCACTAAATCCACGCAATCTTGATCCTGTATGTCCTCGTCACCTTGTCCTCTCCAATGATTGATGTCCGAGATTTAAAAGTCGAACCTCAGCTCACAGACGTCGTTGAGATATGCTCCTTCTGAAGGTTCTTGTTTCTCTCCGCAGACCCATCAGTACTTTGTAACATGACGCCTGACACATTTCAAACTGTCTGCATCTAACTTTGAGCTTTCCCAACCTTTTCTCGTGTCTATAACTCTGTTGGTCCTCGGACAAATCGTCAGACTAATTGTACTGAAACTCCCGATGATATGCATTTTTGTCCATACATTTCGTTGTGACTTTTATTTTCTGTAATCATCATTTTTAACTTCTTTGAATCATACTGTAGGCCCATCTGAAGGCTTTGAGTTTTGTCTTTACGTAACTGAGTTTCGAGGTCTGAGAGTTGGTGGTCAGGACTGGGGTGGCGGCTGTTGGGGTTTCTGTCAATTATGTTTCCTCCGATCAGGATCACATTTCTAAAAATGGTTTCAGTGTACTGGTTAAACAGATTAGCTTCGAGAATAGGAACTTCCATTTCCCACAGTGATTAAGACAAATTCGATCCAGTGCTCTTATTCATGTATTATATTATTTAAATTACCAATTCCATTTCTTATGTTTGTTCTTTTTTAGCTTGCACTACAAGAGGTTATTGCCGATAACTCGGCGAGGACTTTAATAAGAGTCGTTTTTGTATCCTATAAGGGGGTGTTACTTACGAGTTCAAATGACCGTACCTGAACGAAGGATCAATCAATTTCTCACCGCCAGGAAAAATCTGGCAGATTGGAACAGTTTTGAACCCTCCTTGCACAATTGTACGTGTTCTTTCTTATAGTTTTCTGGCTGGGAAAGTGGCTCGGATGAAATTCTATAATCATCATACTGTGAAGGTCAAACGTTTCAGGAAACCAACGCAAAAATAAGTGCAGCTAGGTATCACTTCTACCATACCAAAGATCCTAGGAGACCTCCTGATTGAGTTTAGTTTTAATATTGTTTTATATTCGATAATAAAATAATATATCGTACTCTGATACAATTTAAAAATTGAAATCAGTTTAGAAATCGGAATGGAGCAAACTTCACAGAAAGTCACGGACGTAACACGGTATTGTGAGTCATATTTCACTAATCAGAAATATCAATTTAATATTTTGTGAATACTAATGAATCCGTGCATTAGCAGAAAATTGAATTATATTCCCATAACAATTCGTCATTATTTATATGCCTTTTTCGTATATAGGTTGTGGGCTCTCGCGCCATTTTCTATATCGCCACAATATCAGAACTTTATATTTGAAGATTATTATACTTCTAATCTCACAAGATTTTTGTTTCGTATTTTCAAATTAAGTAATGACATAATACGGGAATGTCATTTTGGTTTCAGTTCACCCTGAAAGTACTGTTTATTGACTTAACTGTTATTAAAAAAATAATGTCTATTTTAAAGAAAATAACTCAGTAACTTAAGCTTTTATTTAGTTTAGGGACAGTATTTATTCAAGTGTGTAATTCTGGTATTTATAAAACATTGTGAAAGTACTGTTTCACGACAGTAGTTAAACGAATTTTATTTTTTACTTTGAATTGGAAAACTGAGAAATTGATTAACATCTTCGTGATCTAAGCAGAAAACGATAAAGAATAAACGACGTAGAAAAAGAGGATATAAGGGTAAACAATTCGATTAGCCGTTCGGAGAATAAAACAGGAAGAAATGAGCGACAGCGAAAGAAGAACGCATAGCAAAAGTAGAAGGTTGGCAGCAAAGTAGAAAAGAAAATATCAGAGCAGAGTCTCACAGGCCTTGAAATTCAATATAATAGGCTTTTCAGGAAACAAGCAAGGCTGTATACTTCGACACTCACGAATTCTCAATTTAATCATCGTCCAAAACGCAAAGTGAAATTGCTATCAATTTCTGAACCGCGTCTTTAGTCAAAAATTTTATTAAATTTAAAATCTTAGAAAACCAGTTAGAACCAGTGTATTCACTCGTCAAAAGTTTCGGAGCGATCTTGTAAGTAAATTTCGGAAGGAGGTGGACTTATCTGAGGAGAACGAACCTCATCGACCACAAAAACTGGGTTTTACCTACCTGCCAGAAACATCCAAACCGCAATTATAATCCCACGGAAATAGTTTTACGTAAGATACTCGGTTTATCCTCCGGAAACCGCTTTATTCAAGATATGTTATTTTAAAAATTAGTTCTAGTTCGTGTTTAACTGAAGAATTACACCCAAAGGGGGCGTCATTAACTTACATTACTGCTCAATGAAAATCATCCAAAACAATTTGAAATAAATACTGATTAATTGGGACCACGTGAAGTTAGTCGAATAAATTATTTGCTTTCATTTGAGGACTACTTTCATTCAGTACGCACCGTGATTCCTCTTGGGCACTGAGAATTACTTAATTAATCCGCAGTTTTTAGTTGCCGTAAGAAAGTAAGTCAGAAAAAAGTTGCACTAATACTATAACTCTCTATAGATACGGAAGTCAGTAAAGACACACCCTAAATCTGTACCCGATATTTCTTGTCTTACTGTGATGTAGTATAGGACCTAATTAGGAATAAAACATATTAAATTCGCATTTAAATAATTATTTATTATAAGGTCAGAATTTATCGGTGAGTAGTTCGTTTGGCAGCTAATACATATAAAATTTGAAAAAGGAATACGAGAAATAATGTTGTATTAATAAATAAATCAAATCTTTGTTATATATAATACCGAAAATTGAAATCGGACGTTTTTACAAAAATGAAAATTACAAGGGTCTGCAAGTTTTTACGTCTAACTTTTGATATTATAGGTAGATATTATACGAGATAGACAACTTTTTGTGTACAATAACGGACGTGATAGCGACTTACAGGTTCAATGGTCATTCACCAGTCAGTCAACATGTAGATTTAATCATACTGTTCTTATTAATCCTTGAGTAGACAAGTTATCACAAATCGATTAATTTTTCTCAGCAACGAAGATAATATTTAATTATGAGACGACCTGAATTCCCACATGCCGAGGCACCTCAGCCAGTTTTAAGAGGTGTATTTTCCGGGGTTGCAGACCTTGGGCATACGGTAAGAGTTGTCCGCTATTCCTATTGGAATAGTCGGCCAGCTGCCTCCTAAACCGGTCAAGGCACAGCGAAGGGAAACCTGCGACCCCACAGCGAACCCCTCTCCCGCCATCGGAAGGGCGTGGGACAAGTTCCAAATGCCCGACCTACCTGATGCAGGTTTTTCTAGGGTTTTCCCTGCATCAGTTTTAGGCGAATTTCGGGGTAGGATCCTTAAACCATAGCCCTGGGGCCCTAGGTAACCCTTGGCTACCTTGCTGTACCTTTCCGCATCCCCCTTTCACTCCCTTTCCTATGCTATAAGAGGGAAATTGCCACTATGTGGATTACATAGCCTGTCTACACATTAAAAAAAAAAGGCTAGATGTGGTGACGCGTTCTCCTCTTTGTATAGGTTGTTTTAAAAATGTATACTCCGGGATCGCATACGTTGGGTAAGAGTTGTCCCTCTTTTCACATTGGAATAGTCGGCTAGCTGCTTCCAAACCTGGTCGAGGCATGGTGACTGGAATGCTGAATCTCTACAGCAATACTTCTTCAGTCATCGGAAGAGAAGGGTCAAGTACCAACAGCCAGACCTGTAAGGTTTTACATTCATCACATTTAGGCGAATTGTCGGTTAGGATACCTGAACTGTAACCAGGTGGCTGTAGTTAATCCTTGACTACGTTGTCCTCCCTTACGCATCCCCCATTTCTATCGCTTCCTATGCCATTAAAGAGAACTTGCCCCATCGTGGATTACCATATTTATTACAATAATTTACTACTACAAGCTCCAATATATAAAGTGAAAATTTTATTGCGCTGAGTAAATGAGCAATTTCTGATTGAAATTTTTTTCAAGTTGAAATGAAAAATTATAATTCTATTGGTAAGATATTTATTACGAAAAATTTAAAACATTATAATAAAGCAGGTACACGTTTCATCCCTAATATTTTACACCTCTTCTGGTGTTGTAAATATATTTTAAATGCTTTAATTTTAAATTCGTAATAATAATAATGTAGGTGTACATAAATTTCTAAGGTGCGATTTGCTTAAACAAAAAAATAGATGCAACGTCGAATCTGTTTTATTATAATGTTTTAAATTTTTCAAAATAAATTTCTGACTAACAGTCTGATGTTCCGATAAGTATAACTGCTACATGAAATTAGCTACCGTCTCACATAATTTTAAAGGACACAATAATTATTATTTTCAAAAAAATATATACACATTTTCCTGGGTTAATTTATTTACTTAGATTTATCACATCAATTATATTTGAATGTGAAACACAACATCAACAAAGTTCTAATGTCTGAAATCTGTTGAATTTCACATGCGTAGGTCTAAATGTCTAGGAGATCCACTAGTTATTATAAAATTAGAAAACATTCAATTGTGAAGTGTAATAGTAAGGTAAATGAACAGGCCCTGAACTGTTAATGTCGAGAGTCGTAAATTTTCACTAATTATTTTTATCAATTAAATTGGTTTAAGCATATCTAAATTTTTACAGCTTTAAATGGCAGGTAAAATCCAACAGACGCCCTAAACCTAAGAAATGGATTATTTAGATGTAGGCTACATACTCGATAAACGTGTTATTTAACTTCCGGGTTCGTAGCCGATTACCGAGGTTGCAGGCCGAGAAACCCATTTAAATCTTTAGGATGGGAGAGGATACAACTTGAAAATTTTTCTGAATCATTCAAGTTGGTTTCAGAAAGGAGTATAAGACATATATATATATATATATATATATATATATATATAGTAGAAAAATAGAAGCTTCAGCTCACGTTGCATTTAACAATTTAGTTTCATTTAGTAGTTTTCTTTGTCAATTTATTGTGAGAAAACTCATTTAATGAAATTTAGAACGAAAAATGTGACAATGATTTTTGTAGCTTTTGTGTAAAAAATATAACGTTTGTGCAGTTCAAAATTTTTAAGATTTACCGGTGAATAATAAATTAAATTGGTAAATGCACATTAATACACACTGCAAACAGATTGTGCTCAGCTACTTACGCTGTTAGAATAACGGCAAAGTGCATTAGAACATTAGAAAATTAGTTTACTTTCAAAACTATCACTCCTTAACGTCACATTTTCTGAGTTAATTCTTCAGATGGAGACAGAGAGAGAATATTTTCATTATTTTTAATAAATAAATAAGCAATACAGCCAATATGTCAGAAAAAATTATTAAATAATTGAATCAACAATTCGTTTGAGTACAAATTTTCGTCCACAAATTTGGGGACTTCTTCAGGTATTCGGATAAAATACAGTTTTGAATGTTTGTATATACTAAATTAGAAGAAATATTAATTTCGAGCCATGGACTGCGTCATAATTCCCTGAAAAAGTCCGAAAATTGTGTACGAAACCTGTAATGCTTATTTATTTATTAAAATATAATTGTCAAATAATATTAAATGTTTTCATTCGTCGTAAAAGGGTCGGTTGACATCTGATTTTCTTCAATGATAAAATGGAGGGTACTTTTCAGGACATACAATCATAAATGCTGTTTGTGATTAATAACATACAATTCTGATGTGCACAATTTTAACGAAATAAAAACAACGACAATTATTATAAATTACACTCAAGTTAGTCCATTAAAGTCTCAGACAAAATTAAAAAGGCTAAATTTGATAACATAATTCAAAAAAGAACAAATGATGTATTTATGCTTGGTCAATTCTCGGTTTGTATTAAAATAAGCCTCTCTACATAATATTATGGCTCATAATATAATGAAATTTATGGTACTATAAGTTTTGTACAATTTGTGAGTCATTCCACGCCCTTGAATCCCAGATTCTCGATAGGGTCTAATGCTGAATGGACCTAGGGTCCACATTTCATTGGAGCAAAATCTTTCAAACCATTTTATACGTACTGTTGACCAGTTGTGAATAAGATAAAACACTCAGTGGACTCCAACTACTTGGAACATCAACCATTTTTCTAAAGAGCTCTTATCCGGCGACGTTATCGGTTCGAGATTTACGTAACGTGGCTCGTAATTCAGTGGTCTGTCAACATAAAGCAGAGATCACAGAGGGCTAGATATACGGACTTATCTTCTCGAGTCAGCTTTATCTCCTATCACGGAATGCGTAAGATAGCGACAGAGACTTAATAGATTTTTGTACTAGCGGCTTTGACTTGGAACAATGTTTAATTATTATTCTTGTATTCGTTTCGGAATTACTATTTATTGCTTAATGTTTTTTTTATAATAATAGGGTAACTCTCTACAAATCTATATTATATATATATATAGATGCTCTAAAATTCCCCTTTAAAGTTTTAGAACTTGTAGAGGGGACTGAGTAGATCATGTTTTCATCTGTCGAGTGGCCTTTAGCTCCTATTCTCGTTTGTGAATGTTGATTTCATTTATTCAATTATAATAATAAGTTCGTTTTACGATCATGCCATGTTTCTTCAGGCTGTGACCACAATCCCTCTTCACGTTTCATAGCCAATAAATCTTCTCTCATGTCCTCTTCTTATGTTTAAAGGAACTCGTCGTATGTCTAGACCCAAAACCAAACTCCTTACGGCTTTTATATTGGAAACAATTTATTAAATTGTTTAGGGCTCCGGAGTGCTTAAAGAACAGACACCATATTATTTGAACCATTGAAATTAAATTTTCGTTTGAATAGATACGAGTTAAGGTTTAATAAATAATTTTATTGTAATAGTTAACTGAGTGAATAAGATTTATTCGTTATCTCCAGTTGATTGTCAGGAACTTTCGAAGATTTTATTCGGCTACTGTTTGTAGATATTTAACGTATACTCCAGGCTGACCCAAGCTACATTCAGATCAATGTACAGTTGTGTCCTTGATAGGTATCATCAACTTCGCATTTACAAGTGTGCCAGTTACTTTTAGCACATTGCACCAGTGACATGATTGGCAGCAAGTTGTCTGTACAACACAAAATAATAATCGACTTAGGAAATGCGAAACTGACGTGGCAATAAAGGTTCATTTTGAAACTTCATTGAATTCGATGGCCCGTATTGACTTTCAGTGCCCGTTTTCTGTAGATAGAAGTAATAGCGTCTTTTGTTTCTATGGTATCTTAATAAATATAGACTGTGTTATAGTCCCGTTTGTATTGTAATAAAAGAAAAGGGGTGTTGATCGGATCTAATCAGATTAATTTCTTAAATCTGGATACATACCCAACAACATTTGCCGGTGCAACGACCTCCTGACAAGATATGTAGCACTCGGGTGATTTTGCTACCCCCTAAATTTTTTTTGTACCTTTTGATGCTTACTCCTTCTTCTGTACGCCATCTTGCTAAGACAGCATTGCAGCGGGCTTCGGAATTACTTCGTCCCTTCCACGATACTTCGCTGTTTCTCAAGATTAAGTTTTATTATTTAAAATAAATTATTCCCCCCCCCCTTACTTATTAATATGATCGCTACAGTTGTCATATTTCAATTATTAAACTGGAATAAACCAAGGGAACCCATAGTACGAAGGTTGGTTCGCTTTATAGTATCAAGCACTATTTCAATATACTGACTCAGCTGCGTGGTGGGTTTGTAAAATATGAAAACGAAACCTTTATTTCAGCTTCGCTACTTGCAGTACATGTTTACTGTAATAAGTATCACTTTTTTTTTCAATTCGGAGCAAAATGTAGACGATATAAATATAAATTTCCTGTCTTGTATACTTATTTGAAAAATTAGCAAATTATTAATTTTTTTTTCTTAATTTCTATGGTTTCATTTGTGACAATTTTTCCATTAACATCAATTTTTATTTTCAGTAAATTTAAGTATAACTAATTTTCTGGAAATATTTTTCAAATTGAATTTTCTATTATAACATGACATTTCGCCATTCTTTAGTCGAACATGCACTACCAGTCAAGTTCATGAAAGTCGTAAAAGTGATTTACACACAGTAAAACGGCAATGCTGCAGTTTAAAATGAAAGTGATTTAGGGTTGAAAGATGTCATCACCGGAATTTATTAATAAAATACGATACGTCACACAGAACTAAATACAAAACACATCAATAAGTAATTACATTATGGGAAATATAAATAAATGTATGTTTATACAATTACTAAAATAAAAATAAAAATTAGGAAATAAGTTAATGTGAAAATTAGTTACAAAAATTGGAAAATATATGAATTTTTTCAGCCGCAACGTGTGGGCAAACCACACCTTAGAAAACTTGTCAGCTTAAATTTACTTATAATAAATTATAATTCAATGTACCATCTATACACTTGAAGAGGTCCCAATCGGGTGTTTGACATTTATTATGTTTTAAATTGAATAATTAATTTTTTTCTGACTAATAGTTTGCTAATTTTTATTAGTTAATCTAAATATGAAGTTAGATTGTTGCAACTGTTAATAATATTATTAACCGGTCTTTCAATAAATTGCAGTAGAATGCAGAGTTAAAGAAAGTGGGTAAATTAATGAAAAGTTTTGAAGTAATAAATCAAGAACAGGAGAAAATAAATGGAAAAATTTACGTTTCGAAATCTTAGAAAATCTTTGTGTTCCAGGTGAAACATTCCGTAGTCGAACGCACATGGACCTAATCGGATAATCCCATCATCTCCACTTAAATATATGAATATTATTAAAAACTTTAAACTAATCTTCTGTAGAAATAAAACGCTAGCGTGTTGAAATTTTGACCTTAAAAACGGATGAACAGATTTAAATGAATTTTTCATATTTACAGCTCTATTTTCTCATGGTGCTATGTAATTTGCCGAATTTCAAGTAGAGACATGGTGATTAGAGCAAAGTCAAAATAAAAACATCGCGGGAGACTTGTCCAGGACCAATTATAGCCCAGTTACTACGTCACTGACACGCCAATGGCCGATCAAGCACGAATCACAAATCGCGACGTCAACTGTATATTCGATGTTATGTTTACCTGAAAGTTAACAGTAGTAAAAAGTCCTAAGGCTGAACACGACAGACTCAATAAAAACTATGAACGTGCGTGTATAACAATTCAATGTATGGAATTGACTGTTTTCAAAATAATGTGTATATTGAATTATTTAACTCTAAATATTATGACATCTTAAAAATAAAGATTTTGAAACATGAATGAATATTGCTTTGTTTTTGTTACACTTTTACAGTTTGTTTCGATATAAGTAAAGCTTAATTGTCAGGAGAAAGTTCTGAATAAGTAGCTGAGCATCGAACGATTGAGAAATAAAAGCCTAAGTAAAGTTTAAAATCAGTCAAAGTTAATAAAAAGATATACACTGTTATATTAAAGTCTGAGAGGGACACTTTAATAAGTGTACAGACAGAATGAGGACGTCCAGAGTGACTTAGCAAGGATCAGTACGAGAAACGGCAAAAATTAGCTGACGTTTTCATTCACGGTGGCGTTAGAAGTGCCTAGAAGGCTAAGAGTGAGTACAATCTGGCCTTGGCCAGTCGTGATGCAACTCAGACGTGCCGGGTTGTCCATGTAGGTCAGGTTCCTTTCCACAACACTGAGCCACTTTCTCCTCTCTCCCTCAGATGAGTCCTCAAACTGAACCCAACATCAGCATCCTGTGGTCCGCTCTTCGACCAATCGCGTAGATTTTCTTTACGGAGTCATTTGGCGAGATACGGTTCGACATCATCTTTACTATTTCTGTACTCATACCCCATCCATTTATTATTTTATTTTAATACATTGAGCGTTGTCTCGCCTTTTACCACAGTATTTATTGGAACACGTCTTCTTAACAAAGACTTCTTCCATTGGTTCAGAAAATTTCTCATTCCGTATTTGTCCCGTTCAGTAGACCGCAGATGTTATTCATTCGCTCCACACATATTAAAAAACTCACTGCTTTCTCTTTACACTCATGTTGCACTTACATATAGTTCTGTACCCGTGAGTACAATTTTAGAAACTTCCTCCGGTACCGGAAGGAAACTGAAATTATTTATCTTTATAAATGACACTTCACGTGTTCTGTTGACGTCTTTTGTGGGCAGATCTGTGCTCGTTAACCATCAAAATTCTTTCGCTCGGTTCAAAACTTCAGAGAGCCTATTTTAATATTATATGGGACCATATTTTCACGTTTATATTATCTTATTTTGTTACTAGGGGGCAATATTCGTCTCAAATATGAGAATTTCAATTCATTGTCCTCTCAACGTATAATTTAATCAATAGCGGTGATAAACTGCATATTTTTCTCAAATATTTTATAATAACAGATTTTTTCTCCTAACCTCCGATTTTATAAAAGCCAATTTATTTTCACAGAAGTTGGCCTTCCTCCAGTATTTCAACATTACTTAAAGTCTTCTCTATATTGGTCTCGTTGATACGTCTTGAGCGTGTGATGTCATACTTATTGTGTCATGGGCTACGTCAATTTCTGAGTCTTACGTAAAGAAAACAGGTTTTTATTACGATGTTCAATATGATAGTTCAGCAAAACACCATCTGAGTCTCTATAGGGAATAGTCGCAGTTATCCGATTGGTCAAGTATTGAAATTAATTACAAAAATATACGGAAACATAAATAAATATGTTGGGGTATATAAAAAAAACTAACATAGTATACCTGTAGTATTATTATAAACAATTGAAGTGTTTTAATATATTCAATCTGGTCGAATGGAAATTAATCAAATAAATAAACAGCATGTACAAAAACCAAATTTCCCATGCATGACTGCGAATCTCTTAGCTCATTGAATAAATTAAAATTAACGCTCTCCGTATTAAATACTGATTAAGTCAAACCTTCTCTCGGTTGAGGCGGTGATCTAATAAAAGAATTTCTTAACGATCAGTTGCTTATAGCAGACTTTGATAACTGGTCACGGAAACCTAATTTGAAGCCCGTCGTTAATTTCTATTCAATATGTAACTTTGATTGAGATATGGTTATCAGGTACATTAAATTCGAAAATAAAATGAAAACTTAACGTCTGATTCAAAATTAATAATAAGCAAGATAGTTAAATACAGACAAAAGAGCCTAGAGTTTTATTAGTTTTGTCAACTGACTAGTGCAGTTCTCTCTCTCTCTCGGAGCTTTCATATTTTCAAGAAAGGAACAAGCATTCGTTGTGTGGTATTTATATTATCAGTTCCTTTGTCTGTATTTGGCTATCTTTCTTATTATTAAAATGAACAAACTTTCAGGGAAATTTTTTCTTTTATCTTATCGAAATAACAGACAGGAGGAACGTAATTTTGAACTTTAATTTTAACATACAAGCCATAATTTCGTTTCTTAAAATATATATCTCTGAGATAAAATGTTAAATGAATCATCTGATAATATAAGAACAGTGTTTACAATAACCTGTTCTCTATCGCAAAATGAAATCTTATTTCGATTGTATAGGGATTAAAACACGGGCCTCCGAAAGAAAAGATAAGGCGAGTGATAATTAAAAATACAGTTAGCTTTTCTTTATAGACATTGGGTTGAAGTATTTTGTGTTTATAATATATGTAATCAGAAACTTGAAATATTTCTCAATGATTGATATTAAAAAAACAAAGTTCAAATTTTTCTTATAGTATAAAGTCTTATATAGTGTGAATGGAAAATAAAATTGCCTGAACAATTCATTAATTTCCTCTCCAGTATTTTAAACACTGTATATTTGATCTATTGTTGCTGATCCTACTTTTACTTTAATGTGAGTGAAATATTTTAATTATTAATGGTTAAATAATTGAATCTGTGGAGTGGCTTTATTAAAGGAAATTTTCTTTAAAAATATCAAACTTAATTAAACTAATTCGATTCACATTTATTGTTACGTTTCAATTTGTGTAAAGATCTATTTTTGCCCGGGTTATGTTTCTTGGTGATTAGAACAGCGATATTGAGACAATTTGATATATATTAATTTCAAATGGAAATTTCTATAATAATTGCAAAAACATATGGGGCAATGCAACATATAATGAGGTGTGGGGCGTCGTCACGCGTTTTAACTCTCGACAGACGACTGCAACCCACCGCCCAACAACAGGCACGTGTAATATTTAAATCCCAAACATATTTTCCAGTTTCTTCACCAACATCGAACTAGTCGCGGCGCTCTCAAGAATACCACTCGTCTAAATGGTCTGTCATCTTAAAGTCTAAGACATGACAGCACGTGGATCCTCCAAGATCACAGAAACTCCCTTTTTCATTTACGTAATGCCTCCTATTTTTCTCTCCTTAAAAAAGTTATTTATGTGAAAATTTTTATATTTGGTGCGCTTCTTCAAACATTCTTCTCCAATCCTCTGCAGTAACAAATTCCTAGGTCAACTGGTGACAGCCCTGCACTTCAGAAAACCTATTTTAATATTACATGGACCCATATTTTCACGTTTATATTATCTTAATTTTTTACTATGTGGCAATATTCGTCTCCAATATAAGAATTTAAACCCTCTTCCAAAATGGCTGACATTGACGTGCGTGTTAGACAACGTTCTCTGATTGAATTCTTAAATACGGAAGTTGAAACGCCCGATCGCATTCATAAAGGGCTGAAAAATGTGTATGGCGATACAACAGTGAATGTCAGCACTGTTCGACGATGAATTCGTCGCTGTAACGAAGCTGAAAGGCAAACACCGTTGGCTGGTGAAAAGCGAAGCGGCAGGCCGGTTACTGCAGTGACTCCACACAACCTTTGATAAAAAGGAAGACAAAAACTGTGAGAAGGACGGAGACTACATTGAAAAGTGAAAATTTAATCATTAATGATGTGAGTTTATGCTGTGTAAATTTAATTTAATTGTCTTGACAAATATAAGAGAAAAATAGGAGGCATTGACGCACCCTCGTATATATCTCCACCTCATACGAGAAAAAATTCCAAAAACATAAATTAGAAAAGCTTAAGAAATCAGCCGTAATTGAACTCTCTTTATGGAATACTCTGGACACTTGTGTCAATAATTTTCATATGGTTTTCAACATAACCGTCACACTATTTTATAATTTCCCTCCAAAGCTATTAAATTTCGGTGCTGGACAGACAATCGGGCATTACCGACATAAACAAATTAATATTAAACATTTTAGGAGACGAACTCATACATTACATAATTATGTTATTCATAAGTTAATTTACATTGATATACCAAACACATGGCTAGAATTTCTTTACAATTTACACAAAATGGAGACAAAAATATTTGTGGTACATAATTTTCTCTTTTCTCATGCAAGGGATCTGACATATTAGATCGATTATAATAGAGGTATATCGTATGGCTTGTATGATGAGCTCAAAGAGTAAATACAACACCTGATACGGCAATGATAAACAACCACGTGCGTATATCTAAAGATAAGTTGTCATAAACTGTACTCCTCAAGGTTCTTCTAAAATGCTTTTGTCTTCACTGAATCAGTCTTGGACAACTGTTTTAACAACTTCATACGTATCATATGTTATTTTTTATTTATTACGGCCTGAATGCTTCCAAGTAACTCACTTTTAAATTTGTTGTCATTACCCACGTTCCGTCAAAGTCACTCTAAGATCAACCACGTTCCTTTCAAACTGACTCTATTTACATTTACGTCAAGACGTCAAACATTTTTGTGCCTAGATCTGAGATGGTTTTAAAATGAATGTATATTCATGCGGAGGAAAAACCTGAACCATAATGTGATTGACTAAACAATACTGATAATCCTTTATTAGTTTCCATTTGTTTACTGTACTCAGAATAAATTATTTGCTCGTCACATCAATCAATTGGACTTACATCAAGGTGTGGTTATTTAATTAACACATGTATATTATTTGAGACACTTTCGTCGTATTTAGTACTTGAAATTTCAAAATTTTTTAATTTCAACAATTTGGTAGTCTTGAAGCAAATCAGATCTATAATTATTAAATTAAATACATTTTTGTAGTTAAGAGAAAATGGCACGTTCTTCCTTAATCCTATTGTTAAAAGTAATACACGTTTTAAAAATTATACATCTCAGCAAACATCCTGCCTCACACGGGTTCCTTCATCATTGCAACACCGACTTCCTCAAATTATAGCATTATCGTTCAAACTTCCTGGTCGTGAAGTAGTTACCGTCAGTTTTTCTCTGAACTTAACCCTTGATGCCAGAAATTTGATTTTAAAATTTCTGAATCAAATATTTATAGCACAGAAACGTTACGTTTCCCGGTAGGGTCCCTAGACAAAACAAATCCTACATGTTTGTAAGTGGAATTTTCGAACACCCTGCATGTAAATGTATGTATGTTCCCAATACACATCGTATGGAACAATTTCAAACGATTTTGATTCACATATGACTTACAACCTTGGAAAAAACACTGTAGGACATCGCTAATATCCGCTATCTGGCAATACTCTTGTAATATCTGGGCCGCAGTAGCTAATTGCCACATTAATAAAATCCAAACTTTTCAAAATAAAGCTTTAAGATATATTGTCAACTGTCCTTGGTTTTTCCCCAACCATCGAATCCACTCAGACCTGAATATTCCTACAATAGTACAAGTAGCAAAAAAATTATTCAGCAGTCAACTGTTCAGATCCATCCTACATCCTAACACATTAATTTCACAAACCTCCCACAACATCCCAAAATGTTAAGAAGACTTAAAGAAAAAGATCTTTGGATTTAACTGAGGACAAATTATATTATAGGTTTATCAAAACGATAAAACCATTTAAGTAAACATCACTGTTTTAAAACCTTCATATATGTCTGTCACAACGATAAAATCTTATAGATAATAAATTACCAAATAAATTTTTTTTAAAAAAAAAGGAGTAAGACACACATAGCTCTGGTTGTGGTAAAGGGGTGAAATTTAAAAGTAATGCGAAAACTAACGATATTAGAGTCTAATTAATGGTTTTAGAGATAGTCGGCACTAATAGTGTCACACAGAATAAGTGTGATATGAGTTTTTTTTAGTTGGATAGAGATATTTATCATGACGGTTACATTGAAGTTTAGTCTCCATTGGAATGGCATGTGAGGATGGGAAGGAAATGGTTATTAGTACTGTATAAATCATAATTTTTTTCCGCGTCGTTAAGATAAACAGTGATCAGCTCCCGTCGGTATGCAGAAGGTTCGTGTGAGTGTTAATTATAAAATATTCGACATGACCAAGAGGTTAGTGTCGACTTTATTCCATTTCCGGTCTAATATAAGTTTGAGACTAATGGATACCCGGGCAACGTATAAATTGTTCGCGTTGTTATGTTGGACAAACTAAACCTGCTTTAAAAACGAAGATTGAATGGCACATTGTGAATCGCAGGCTTTCTGTTGGATAATGGACATTGCATATTGTTTATGATCATATTTTGTTTTTTGTATGATATTTACGGTGGTTAATTTAGTATTGTTAAATTGAGTTAAGGGTTTATGGATTAAATATTGACAAAGGACCAAAATATATTCCAAATATCTGTTTGATAATCAACCCATGGCAAGATAGTTTTAATTTTCTTGACTCAACCGTAGGGAGTTGATTTTCAATTATGAAACACCGTAGCGAAGCATCATTCAGCTAGTTCGAAATATAAGCCATCAAATTTCTCTATAACAAATGTTTCTCATCTCCGGTACAAGAAGAAGTATCATCTCTACTAAATGCAAAACAACGAGCTCTCACGTGTGTGTAATATTTATCGATGTGGATGAAGCCTGTTGGAAGTTCGAAGTGCAAACGTTGGCTCAGTTCCAGGCTCGCCATTAGAGAGACGAGGGTCCGCATATCAGCTAAATTGTTACCCTGTCATTAGCACTATGCAGCACGGCTCACGTCATACATTATCTCCAATATATTTAACTCAAAGATATTTTATGGTCTTCGATGATAGGGACTAAATTCGACTGTTCGAAAAAGCGGTCACAAAATTGGGTACGCCTGGCCCTGACTTCATCACTTGTACCAAGTACATGATTCGCTTCGCCAAGTACGGCCGTACCGTTGGCGAGAATGGGCCCGTTGTTTAATCTATATTAGAATCATCTCTCTTTATTTTTTCAAAAGTGATACGTTTTTGTATGAATTTACCGCTCGACCTCGATTTAAGAATGTAGGTTACCTCTCCACATACAAACAAAAACACACAAATTATATTTACATGTATTATGTATTATAACGCAAAAAACATAATCGAAACACCTTAATCTTGTCAAAGTCAACACTTCAATTAAATTTTATGAGCAACTAATAAGGCTGTGCTTTAAACGCTGTAAAGTTATGACCTAAAAAAATTAACACACAATACTCAATCCAATACAACTCGGAACACAATTCAACTTTGTTCTTGAATGAGAAGGAACATCATGATTGCATAAATAGGCTGTAATTAGTGTCGGGGCAATTATTAAATCCAGGAACAGAGTAATAAGCCCCATGAACCAGGGCAGTCTTCTAGGCTTTTGCAAATAAATTATAATAATTCACTTTTTAATACCTTCAGATAGACTAATGTATTTATACCGTGGCGATGGATACTATTTTCATAAATACGGAAAAAATTATTTATATTACTAAGAGTGTTAGAAACAGTCTCGGTTGATTAATAAGAGAATAATATCTGGTTTCACAAATTTAAAACTTATAATCTTTATTTATCAATTCTAAGATTTTTAAACAAGGTTTCTCAATGTCCATTGCAAATTTTGTAGAATAACATTCTGAAGCATAGTGTAGCATATATGTAACATAACTTTTAGTATCTCCTCAGAGGCATAATTTGGTTTCTAAGAGAGCTAAATAATTATGCAAATATGAGTAACATGCACTTAAGGAAATGTGAAACTTTTGGCATCCTCAGGCCAGATTTTTCTCTCGCCGGCCAACTTCAGAATATTTATTTTGTTTTTTTATGTTTTTTCTAGAAAGAAAATTTAAGCATATTCTAATTACACTAAAACCGTAATTATCCAATTAATGCGAATTATTGATAAATCAGACCTAATTCTATTTGTGGCATAAAAATTGTTTTCATTTATTTCATATATAAATTGAGCTGTAATTATTTTAATTAAATTGTATTTTTGATCAACATTTTTATTAATTTCATTAAAACTCTTTATTTTCGACTAACTTTTAATAAAGAAAATTTAAATTATATTCAATTCTACTGTAACAAATACAAAAAAAATACTTAAAAACTTGCATTTAATGATTAATGACCATTCATATTTAGAAACTACATGTTCATGATGTTATATATTTGCAACATAATAAAAATGTTCAAATAATTTTATAAAAATTAACCATATTTTTTGGTTATTTTTACCGTATTTTATTCACTAATATACATCATTAAAAATTATTTTTTTAAAATGTAAAAAAATGTACGAAAGGGTTTAGCGTATCTTTTTGTAGTTTAATTCTTCAGATCTGATGGATCATTTTTCCACAATAAAAAATGACTTGGAGTGTATGTACAGACTTTAACATTCACATATTCATTGTGATACCTATGGTAAATACTGTGAGATTCTTAGGTGATTGCCAATTTCAATCGTCAACGATGGAGATAAATAACGACTTATCAAGTGATTTAAGTCTAAAATTAAATCCCATTGTATATCTTTAATATTTATATAATCTTAATATTTATATAATTGTTGTTGTCGGTCAATTTCATTCGTAACATTTATATAGGTCTGTGATATTTAACTCCAATGGTCGGAGAACTTGACACCAATAACATCTTGTTTGATTTTTTTTCATTAAGATTACTTGTTAATTAGCGTTGGTGCATTGCTC
This sequence comes from Zhengitettix transpicula, assembly GCA_037074705.1. Classification (NCBI taxonomy): domain Eukaryota; kingdom Metazoa; phylum Arthropoda; class Insecta; order Orthoptera; family Tetrigidae; genus Zhengitettix; species Zhengitettix transpicula. Next base: position 54,955,693 of record CM073593.1, on the reverse strand, counting down.
GCGACGTCACACCTTAAGTGATAAATTTTCCTGGTTTCCTGTTAATAACCAATGTTAAAGTCTCTATAAATTTCATGTTTCCTTGCCCGGCTTCCTTTACTTATTGTATAACAATGACATCCTTTTTTTTTTTTTTTTTTTTTGTTGTTTAATTTAATAACTATTTACAATCTGCTGATAATAAAAGCAATAAGTAAATATTGTGTATGAATGTGGGTTGTATAGAGGACGCATACATTAATACGTCTTCTGTTGCAGTTTGGGTGTTGTTACTATTTAGGTTATTTCCAGTTAGTGTTCACAGCTAGAAGCGGCAGGGCAGGTCCAGCGTGTAGTTTCTTTTAAGCCTGCGGTTGTGTTTACTACTGTCTAGTAGGTTATTTGCAAGTTGGTTGGGGTGCAACTCAAGTTTTTTTATGTATCTTACACTGTTTTTTACAATTTCACTTTTCACTGAATTCACTTTTAGGTCACTATGTATGTCTGCATTCGTTATGTAATATGGTGCGTTAGTGATTGTTCGAAGCATTTTCGACTGAAATCTTTCGATTATTGCTATGTTGGTGGATGATGCCGTTCCCCAAAGCTGGATGCCATACATCCAGACAGGCTTGAAGATGGTGTTGTATATTAGGAGTTTGTTATCGAGGGAAAGTTTTGATATTCTACCCAGTAGCCAGAGATGTGTGCTGAGTTTTATGTTTAATTGTAGTCTTTTCTTCCATATGTGAGTCTTCCATGTGAGGCCCTTGTCGAGATGCATTCCCAGGTATTTTGCTGAATCAGACTGTGGTACCGGCTGTCCATTGAGTATTATTGACGGGCATATTCCCCGTCGTTTGGTAAAAGTGACATGTACCGATTTTGTTTCATTTATTTTTGTGCGCCATCTTTTTAGCCAATCGTGGATGTTATTGAGGCTGTTTTGTAGCTGCGTGGATGCACTGACTGTATCATCCTCTGAGACTAATATCACAGTATCATCTGCATATGTAGCTATTGTAGCTCTTTCGCATGTTGGTAGATCAGATGTGTATAGTAGTTATAAGATCGGCCCCAGGACGCTGCCTTGGGGCACTCCTGAATTTATAGGGTTGAGGTCGGTTAGTGCATCTTCGTATTTTACTTGGAATAGTCTGCCATGCAAATATGATTTTAATATGAGGTAGAGATTGTCCGGTAGCCACTTCTTTAGCTTATATAGTAGCCCTTTGTGCCAAACTTTATCAAATGCTTGACTGACGTCGATAAATACTGCACTACAGTACTTTTTTGCCTCGAAAGATGCGTTAATAATGTCCACCACTCGGTGAACCTGTTCTATAGTAGAGTGTGCAGCCCTGAAGCCGAATTGGTGATCAGGAATGTGATGTTTGTCTTCTATGATACGGATTAGCCTTTTGAGTAACAGTCTTTCAAATAGTTTAGAGGTAACAGGTAGTAAGCTTATAGGTCTATATGACTCAGCGAGGTTTGGTGGTTTGCCGGGCTTGTGTATTAGGATGATTTTCGCGACTTTCCACTGTGTCGGAAAGTGTCCAGTTCTTAGAATAGCGTTAAATATAAATGTTAGTAACTTGAGGCCATTGTTTGGTAGTTCTTTTAGTATACGGCCTGTAATGAGGTCGTATCCAGGGGATTTCTTTGCTGGTAGTTTGTGTATCGCTGTTTTTATATCCCTCATTTTGAAGTTTTTAATAGGGAGCGAGAGTTGTAACGGGGCCTCAAGGTAGTGTTCTATTTCTTCGTCGTCTATACCAGGAGCTCCCGGCAGTGGTTCAAAGACTTCTTTGAGATGGTTGGCGAATACTTCAGCTTTGTCATTATCGTTTTTCGCCCATGTTCCGTCCGCTTTGCGAAGTGGTGGTACTGGCTTCACAGGTTGCCTGAGTCTTCTCGTGGCTTTCCATAACGAGTATTCGCTTTGTTCTGTTGCGGTTAATTCCTCTAGGTACTCTTGGAAGGAGGAGTTCCTGAAATCTTGTAGGAGTATTTTTAGTTCTCTGGAACATACATTATATCGGCGTTTTTCCTCAGGGTACCGTCTATTGTGCCATTCTCTTCTCAATCTTCTTTTCTCCATTATTTTCTTATTAATTTCCATTGGATATCCTCGTTTGGTTGGCTGGGGTGTGTATGGAGGGGTGGATTCCCAGGCAGCGTTCTGCACTAGTGTCTGGAATTTTTCTACAGCTAGCTCGATGTCGATTGCCGTTTTTAGCTCAACGTTAAGTGAGATGTTTTTGTCTAATATCTCTCTAAAATTGTCCCAGTCCGTTCGTTGGTTGCATAGTTGCGGTGGTCTGCTTCTGTCGATTATGTTTGTACTTATGGTTAGGAGTACAGGTGAGTGATCAGACGAAAGATCATATAATTCTTCGACTTTTGTGTGTGCTTGGCTTATTCCCTTGGTTACGAAGAAATCTAAACAGTCTGGGAGTTTTGACTGGTCTGTTGGCCAGTAAGTTGGTTTTCCAGTGGATGCGAAATGACATCCTCACCACTAACTTTATACACTTCTAAAATGGTAAAATATCATTTCTTGAAGATTTTTCTCCTCGATAATTAACAAGCAAAATTTATTTGCAGTAATCCATCAGCCATTAATGAATAAAATTCACGAACGATCAGTTTGGTGTTTCTTTCAAACTTAGATTATTATAATATGAGCCACAAATACTTAAGTGGAGTTTGTAAGTATGCAGTTTATCTAATGGAAATTTCTCTGTAGATGAGTCAGACGAGAGATTATTCAATATTATCAAAAGTTTTCCCAGTACCACACAGAGGAAGGTTTTTATGGAACCTAAATTCCAAGAACAAAAAACCTACGTCATTGTCATATTCTCAGAATCCGCTAGGGGTTTTGAGAAATTAAAACTGAAAAATCCTTACATAAGCAAGATAAGCATCAACTTGACGAATATGAAGGTGATGATTCATCTAGGAACGTTAATTGAAGATAATAGTATCCAGGTCAATAAAACGATCTCTCTCGGTCAGGGCACATATGGAAGGAATTCAGTTATATTGGGAAATGACATACTTTTATAACTGAAGATAAGAACATAGGGATGCATAATTGTGCTCAAAATGTAGGTTGCTTAAAGGAGTATAAAGCAAAACATAATGGAAATGATTATTTCCTACGTAGTGAGAAGTTCTTCAATAATTACGGACGTAGTGGATGATATACTTGATCTGACTGTGAGGAAGACATACTGCGGATAGACATTATGGATCAACCAACATACCATAAACTGGAGGATTCGAGATCAAAAACGACCAGAAAGTTTACCATTTGATTTGGCAAATAGAAAGTAACTGGAAGAAAATACCCAGTGAAGGCTGAAAACCGAGTTCGTGATATAAATCAGGGTGGTTAAAAATGAAATGAATAACGATACTTATGACGTTGTATGAATAACGCAGTAAAGTGGCAGTAAACTCAAAAGCGGCCGAATAAATTTCAATGAATGTTCAGATTTGTATTTCTGCTTTCTCAATGTGCATGATAGGTTATATACTCAAGGATAAGGGATGGAGGAAAAAGTATAACACATTTGAATTATTGGACATGGACAACTAAATTTCTTGTGTATTAATAACACTTTCTGCATTGGCATTTCTTCAGAAATAAACAATGGCGGTTAATATTCATTCATTGATACGTAATAGGCTCTTGAACGATTGTAATAAATTAAGGGCACCAGCGCCTTTTCCTAAGATCACCGATATATTAAAAACAGCCATATGTATAAAAATAGAATTTATTTAAATCTTATTGCTTTTTTACGACAAATAAAAGTTGAAGTGAAAGGTTAAGTGTAATTTTGTACTTTATCCACATTATTTCTTTTGGAAAAAGTTTCTAAAATGTTTTTCTCTTTATTTTACTTATTTATTTACCTTAAATTGTATGATTGTGTTGTGGTGTATTGATGGCGCATCGCTTATGGCCAACTGTGTGTAATGGAAAATTCAATTCCACTCAATTCAATAGTGCTTGTCGGGTCGAGGACACCTTCTGGGCGTCATAGGAACCTTCGCCGAATCGCGTATACCTCCATCATTTTGTGGGGGGAAATGATGCTAAAAAGAACTTGCATCAGGAATATGGAGCATTTGAATTGCGAAATACTATTAAATTAGAAATCTAACGACAAACAGATTACTTGACATGAATGTGATGCCATGGTTCAACTCTGGTCATGTTAAGGGCAGAGATGATATAACAGATTTCCCCAATCTTGTAACTGGATACATGCCTTGCACGTTCCAACATCACTCCAATTTATACCACCTCTATCTCATGACAAAAATGATGTAGTTGGACCCTGTTAAAAAAAACGCCTCTGCACGAGAAGTGTCCCGCTGAAATACTCTGTAATTATTTAATGAGATGTTGTCACGCTCGTTTCATTTCATATGCCAGTAAATAGTGATTATGCGTTATTACTTAAGGACACAATTACATACTTTTCCAGGTACACTAAATTAAAAATAAATAGACACGCAGTAACATGGAAGCTTATAGCCGCGTTCAGTTATGACGATTTATGATTGGAAATCGAATTTAAATAATAAGATTTTTAAAATAAGTTATTTAATAAAAGTAAAAATATATCTCCTAACTTAATTTCCCCAGCTATATTCAAACTGCTTTTTTCGTAGAAAGTAGAATTCCGTGGCTTGATCTATTTCCACGCAAACCCATCGTCAGCAGCAAAAGTCAAAGAAAACATTCGTCTTTCTGCTAAAAACGACGCAAACTTTTTTTTGTGGTGGTTGAGAGAGATTTTGTAGATTCCTTCACGAATATCGTACCGTACTACAGCTACTTTGGAATTAAATTTTAAATCTAAGCGCAATTATTTGTTCTTCAATTTAAACCAACTGAGTAAGTTGTGGATGATTTGATGATGATCAGTTTGATACGTATTAGATAAGTAATTTCATAGTTCATATGTTCAACGAATTTTTCGATTTGTCTAAATAAGATACCCAATAATCAACAGTAACACTTTTGAAGTGACTTGGGCGTTTCAATATAACGATTCAGTGTTCCCAACCTGAAGCTGTATCTAAGATAGTTGAACAAGATCGCTTTCGTTTCATGGCGCTGAAAACGCGCATCACTGATAGCGTACAGGTTCCCACTGGCATGAATTATGGATAACAGGCCCCAGGGGTCACACACATCCTTCCTTTACCAACCGCTCATTTTCCTCATTAGCAGATCTCAGATCAAGGCCAATCTGGAGCGTGTTCCTAGAGTTTAATTTAACAAATTACGAATTAAACATTAGATCATTATGGAGCATACGACCCAATCCCCGTTCGAAGCCAGCGCAACTAAAATCGCTGACTTTTTTACCCACTACTCCAAGCATTTCTGAAGGTCTTTGTTATTCGCGATACACTTGGGCGAGGTGATGATATTCTAATCGCTCGTTCCGATTTATCACGAAGTTCCTTAATGCGTTTGAGATAAGGGGAGCGTTGTTCTGAGAGATCCAGTGAGATTGGACACAGATAAAATGTCTAACTCACAAAGATGGCGACGTTCATCAGATCGGCGACGATAAAATGTTGAGCTGAAGTAATATCGTTGTGATCAACTGTGGTAGAGAGAACATTTAAAACGGAGCGTTTTTATATATATTTATTTTATGGATCATTTCGTGTGTTGGTTGTCCTGTTGCGAAAGTTCATGAGCTTTTGTTGCTGTATTGAAATGCTTCTTCCGGATTGACTGAGGGCTGGTGACATTGTCGGGATTTGGTATGGTTTGAGAAAGACGAAATGGACAGTGAAGAACAAAATCGCATACGTGATGGTAACTGTCGTTGATAGTCTCAAGAGATATTTCAATTATAAGGGCCCTTTGTGACCTCCGATTGGATTCGTTCCGAGAGAGAGAAGGGTTGAGACTTCCACGCTCGATAGATATCAAAAATGGATACTTGAGTACTTCAGAAACACCAAAATTGGGATTTGAGGTTCAGTTACTTTTTGAGCAGCTGTTTCAGGAGAACCAGTGCTGAATAAATGGTAATAAGCCGCTGGAAAGGATTACGGCAACAAGGAAGAGGGACACCAGTAGATTGCCTGAACGAGCCAAGTGGACAAGTAGTAAAATCGTAATTTGATTTCAGAGCAACTGGTTATTGCTTCGGGCACGTGTTCTGCATCTTTCCAATGTACAAGCAAAACTCCAATTTTCTCTGTACTTTGCTCATTTATCATAACATTATAGAATGAATAAAGTTTCATAATTTTGATGGAATAAAGAAATTTCTGAGTTTTATTAAATTATACGTCGGAAAATTTGCACCGAAATTTTTCAGTCATCGCTGCAACCCGATCGTCATTATTTCACTGATAGGGAATAGATCATTTACTGAAAATCGAAAACTAAACCATAGAGCTATATATAGCCATACCGTTTAAAATTCCGTTACATACTTTCGCCTTCTTGTAGTACACACGCTGCACGTATTACAAATGAAACGGATTTGGAAAGCCTCCAGGTTAACGTGAATTCTTACGTGGATCATCGCACCGTTCCGCCCATGAAGGCAACGACGGATTTCAAACCTTTCCTAGAGCAACTTCAGGATTTCTATTAATGAAAATTATTATCCCACTATTTATTACGTAAAATATTTATACCCAAAGTTGTCATATGTAATTGCAATCGTTCGATATAATTACGCTGCGGTCCTTCGAGAGTCTATGTAGATAAGGTATCTCCTTTTACGAGCGCATCTCAAAGTCCTCTGGGAAATAGCCTTGTCCGCGGAATTCACATAAAGTAGTCACCATGTCTTTCTGTGATTCGGTTCGCGTGTTCTGACCGATTACGGTAAATCGCGGCGCTGGCGGAACGAACCATCTCTCACAACTCTCAGGCTTCCGAGGGTCCTGTTAGATAACTTTTCTCGTCCACAAAAGCATGGGTAAACGTGAGACGTAAACACAGTTTACTGTTGTGTGCTTTGAAATGAAGTCAGCGAAATAAAATTGTAATTGTTATCGTATCGTCCAAGAATGCTAATACTCTCGTTAAAGCAATCCGTTATTTAACTTCTGTAAAATTGTGGGAAGGTTTTAGAATGGAATAAAATGTACAAATGAACTTAGTAATAAAACACTAGAAATTTATTACTGTTTACAAACCGCATGCAGGTCATAATTATTGTGAAATAATAACATGAGGTTGTACGGAAGCACTAGTGAAAAATAAGGTCGTTCAAGTGTGAAATATATGTTAGGTAATTTTTCTTTCCTAATTCTGAGAGTAGCAGGTCACAATAACATGCTGAGACTTTCCCTCGCACAAATAAAATTAACATAATATGTTTCATTGGAGAGTAAAGTCCCATAAATAGTGTCCGTGGCCGGCGATCCGTCTCGTTGGTACATTTATTTATCCTCATAATAATAATAAATTGAATAATAATAATATAAATTTATTAACACGAGTTAATATTATAGTATATTTTTATTTATTAGGTTAAATGTACTGTTGTACATTATAGTTGTGTAAGAAGAAGAAGGTGTAGACAGGTTATATATATAGGGTAATCCACATAGTGGCAACTACCCTCTTATAGGGAGTGGAAAGGTAGAACAAGGTAGCAAGTATTACCTAGGGCCCCCGGGCTATGGTTTAAGGATCCTACCCGGCAATTCGCCTAATAGTGATGCAGGACAAACCCTAGAAAAACCTGCATCAGGTAGGTCGGGCATTTGGTACTTGTCCCACGCCCTTCCGAAGGCTGGAGAAGGGGTTTGCTGTGGGGTCGGAGCTTTCCTCTCGCCTTGACCAATTTAGGAGGCAGCTGGCCGACTCTTCCAATAGGAATAGCGGACAACTCTAAAATATATTGATAATGTGGCCCACTATTTCACGTGTCACGTGAGAGAGAAAATTGCTCATTAGCAGGAACTTATAAATGTGAAGTTTCAGTACTAATATTTGTAGGTACAGTCATTACATTACTTTTAAGTAGAAATGATTACAGTTAATTTTTATAAATATTTCTAGCACACAGGGCTAGAACATCACACTGTTTAAGAAGTCTGTTGGTCGTTGGTGCTTTAATCATACATTATTTTTTGAGAGATTAACCGATTCCTGAACGTTAAACCTCGTGTTAGTGATAGTATTATCGCCGATAAATCTACGCCTAATTAATTTCAAGTGAAATCGGAGCGCGATTAATACATACTTTTTTAAGGCGAGTAATGAAATGTGTTAAAAATTAAGTGGATCGGAATTGAATTCAAATGTTTGTTTCTTTTATCAATATGTGAATATTTCTTCTGTACGAATTCTTATAATTTTGCTTTATTAGTTTCATGGTTTTATAATTTGTTTGCATATTCACTTCATAATATTTTAATCGCATTACTTTTATTTTTCCTTTTAAACTCTCTATTTTAAATGAATCGCAACGAATAGAATATAGCAATCCAGTTAGAGGCATAATTTTTATTGAATTATTGTAACACCGGCTTCTACCAATTCTCTTGCCGCTACGTAGCATGGAAATTAATTTCGTCTTAACCTTGTGTTTTGAATTAAATTTACTTATAAGCATGATGCTATCGGTAGATATCACAGTAGATAGGAAGATATTCGATGATTGCTATTGATATGAATTGGCAAAATTATTAAGTGGTGCTTATGATTTTAAATGCGTACGGTGTATCAGAAAACCTTGATCTGCATTTCTCATCATTTTAATTATCTTACCAATCCATTTCTACGAGTCGTTTGTGTTCGGACAAGCTCCAGTGATAACATAATTACATCTCCAATACGAATTAATTGACCAGTTCTAGACATTTTATAACTTCTGTCGAAGCTAAATAATTTATTGTAATCATAAAATGTGTAATAAAATAAAAGACAGGAAAAGTAGAGGAAATAACTGTTTTAGTGCTGGAACTAATTTACAGAAAATAGCCCACTATTTTAAGGCACGATACTCTTCAACAGACTGCAATAGAAAATTAAGCAAATACAGGCAATCACCTAAAACAATATTTTCCTGAAAAGGTAATATATAACGTGAAAGATTTCTAATGTCATAATTATTTATAACAATCTTTCAACTTGTATAATGAACTACATAATTAATAATTGTAATATGATGTAAACTGTAAAGCTTACAAGTTTTTCCCTCTTTTCTTTCTTTTATAAATATGTGAATTCAAATCTTTGTAATTAACAACTGTAAATTCTCTCATGTTTGTTCTTCTTTTATAACATGTAGCTAACGTAATTAGACTTATTAACTGTGAAGACAGATGTAGCGTCTAAATACAATACAATCCTCTTTATAAATAATACTTTAATTATAGTTTAATTAATAGTAAATTATATATTTTATTTTTCATATAGCACATTATAATTATCAATTGACTTTTCCGGAATTGTATTGTGAAATACATGGAAATAATAAATTTATAAGCATATCTTACCTTTTTGCTATGTTTTAAGTCCATAAAGTCTAATTTCTCTTCAGTTGGTCTTTATTGTCCTTGATAAATAAAATGATCTTTTTATTCAATTAAATCTCCTTGCCAACAGTTGGATTTGATTTTACAACACAATACGCACGAACTCAGCTTTACGATTGTGGTGCAACCGCACTTGTTGATGTTTTCTTCGTTTACCTTGGAATTGTGAATACTATTGCTTAAGCTGGTATACGGTATCCCTTGCAATTCTTCGAGTGTCGTCACGTTGCTTATTCGACAAGCTTTTAGCGCCGCGCCAAAAATATAAAATTGTAAACAGAAAATGTATTCAAGTGCAGTTGACTACAAAGTAAAAATGAGTATCAGCACATTTTTTTAAAAAAATTGCTTTACTCTGTTTCCAACAAACTGAATTCTGACTCCTATTCCTCCTTTATTTCTATCCGATTTTCGTCCTATTTTCCTCAGAAATCAGATAATGGAACACCCTAATAAGCATCAACCCAATATTAAATCCACTAATTTAATCAAATTTCAATTAGTTCACGGTCTTAATTGCTAAATTGGTGCCTTCTATTTTTTCTACGGTCTAGAATTTCCCGCAATAAATCACTCATGGTGCACAGTTCGTGGCAGGGTTGATGTATTGTTCTTAATTCCGTCTGGCCGTAGCCGCCCCAAGGAAGATTCTGCAGCTCGAGAGATTTTCTCGTGTTCTGTCTTAAAATCCGGGACAATTTATACACAAAAACAATCATTTCTAATGATTTCTATCCAATTTTCGTCCTATATTTCTCAAAAATCAGATAATGGAACACCTGATAAGCATCAATTCACTATTGTCATCAAATTTCAATTAATGCAAGGTCTTAATTGGTACATTGGCAACTAATATATATATATATTTGCTTTTGTTATATAGTAAGGACGAAATGTATAACTGTCTATTCTTCAGTAACGTTGAGACAGTCCATATTTATGCACAGGTAAACATTTTTACCCGCCGCAGTCCATTTATCAAGTTTTCCACTTTTTCACTGATCGAAAGAAACTTGCGATTTCTTGACTCCGAGTCCATAGCATTTTAAATGAATTTTTTTTTTAGAAATCTCAGTCTTATGATGGGCAGGGCGAAACGCGATTTGGTAAAATTCCCCATCATAAAATATTTTCTGGGTGTACAAAGAATTTTAAACGTTCTTTTCGATTTCAAAAGGTACACTCTAGAATTTCCCGCAATAAATCACTCAAGGTACACAGTTAATGACAGGGTTGATGTATCGTTCATACTTCCGTCTGGCCGTAGCCATCCCAAGGGAAATTCCGAAGCTCGAGAGATTTTCTCTTAATAATCGGGTTTTTTATCGTCATATCCGGGACAATTTATACACAAAAACAATAATTTCTAATGAAGAAATAAAAAATGCTCGTTATAACCGAGTTTGACTGTATATACAGATTAACACAAAGCACATTTACTTAGAAACGACGGACAAGTCACTTCTTGGAGCTGAACGATGAGAAAACTATACTTCAATGGTAACCCGTGTATGAAAAAACTGAAAAGAAAGTTTACAAGTCATGAAGTAGAATATTTACCAAAGCAAAATATTCAACATTTTTGGAAGAAAAAAAAAATCAACTATTATCAGAACGATCAAGAAACTCCTGCTCTGAGTAAAACACGTTGTTCAGTAAAATATTCTTACACAGATTCCCAAAACTCAAGCAAGGCTGTACAAATTGCTAAATGTATAAGTTTCTACCCGTTGTAATGATTAACATGGAATAATCTACAACAGAATAGGATCCCTGTCAGTGGAAACGTTAGAGTCTGGGAGTGGCCGTGCCTTAGTCAGAGCCTTACACCGTTGCGGGAACTGATAGGTGACTGCACTTCCCTTTAGTTTCAGATAAGGATGTGCTTCGTAACAGAAAGAAACTGATAAGCAGTTGAAAGGAGTTCACTTTAATCGTGAGACTTGAGATATATAGCTTTTCGTATTTAACTATAGACATACATATACTAACTGAGCGCCCGAAGTTTCCCGGTAATTTCCTTTAATTAGTCCGGAGAAGAAATCGATTAGAAACTACCCCCTTGGTAAACATTTCATTTAACCAAAATCCATAACGTCACTGTTTTGAACATTTACCCGTTTGCGTTCCCTTCCCCGACCTAAGCCGTCTTTAGGGAGTCAAAAATACTCCAGTTGCATTATGGGATTCAGTAATATTCCCCGTTTTCCTTTTAAGGAGTCACAAAATACTGCCGATATTTAAGGGAGTAAAAATTATGATCGCTAGCAGTTTAACAGCAAAGCTTTATATATTTTTCCCACAAACGTTAAAACAAATGAATTTACACAAAAATATTACCATTTCTCCGTACTTAAAATGTATTATTATTCGAGATTTACTCAATTCAAAACAGAGCTTTCGAAGTAATACTGTATATAATGGAGGTTTAAGGAAGTATTTAACAGGAAAACGTGTGGTTATAAATTTTTTAGCTTACAGTTTTTTGTTGCCGTGTCCTCAAAATCGAATGATGATGATCCGCCTTGATAGATTGGCACGCACATTGTTAGAGAGTGGCTCCTCTGGATATCGCGTAGTTTGCTGGGTTCTTTGCTGTTGCTGTTGCCCCCAAAATCAGCAAAATTTGAACTATATTTTGCCACACGGCTCCTGGTTCTCTCTCACTCCGTCACAGCAGGTTGTGGCTTAGCCGGTTGCAATCCACTTATTTCGCGTAGTTGTAACACCCTCAACCTACGGTTTAGATTTAATTTTAAAATTTTGTATTAATAACTGAACTATTAAAATAATTTTTTAAAAAAATCCGGAAATTCACTGCTCAACCCATTTGATCCATCAAATTCCTATCAATAAAGCTGTCATACAGTACTACTTTTTTTATATGATCATGTATTAGTTACTAAATATTTTTTAAGGTAACACACTACATGAGGGTAATCCACATGGTGGCAACTCCCCTTTAATAGCTTAGGAAGGGATTTGAAAGGCGGGATGCAGAAGGTTAGAGGAAGGTAGCCAAGGGTTAACTAGGCCCCCCGGGCTATATTTTAAGGATCCTATCCGGCTTCGCCTAAAAGTAATGCAGGGAAAACCCTAGAAAACCTGCATCAGGTAGGTCTGGCATTGGGTACTTGTCCCACGCCCTTCCGATAGCAGGAGAAGAGTTTGCTGTGGGGACGCAGCATTGCCTTCTCCGTACCTCCACCAGTTTTGGAGGTAGCTGGCCGACTGTTCCAATGGGAACAGAGAACAACTCTTACCGTATGCCCAAGGTCTGTGACCCCGGAACATACACCTCTCAAAACAGGCCTAGGTGCCTCGGCTAGTGGGAACCTTAGTTCAAAAACGGAGAGAGGAAAAGGCATCCCCAAAGGTAGCCCCTTTCTGTCTCTCCTACAAGGTTCTATCTGCGAGAGAACATGCCTCGGGAGAGCGTTTTTTTTTAGGGTAACAGGCTACATGTGGGCAATCCACATGGTGGCAACTCCCTTTTAATAGCATAAGAAGGGATTTGAAAGGGGGGATGCGGAAGGGTAGAGGAAGGTAGCCAAGCGGAGAGAGGCGGTTGCAAAATTTGTATATGGCATATTTTATTTCAAAATTAAACTGCGGTTTAAACTTTTCACAGCAGTTCCAGAAACTATTTCAAGGGTACTACAATTATCTACCAGAACAGACCATTATTTTTCTCACAGAATTATCTTCTTGACCTTGAAATTATAAAATACAACTATTTTTAGTCAGCCGTCATTTGGCTGGTTTGATGCGGTTAATGTTCTTTCCCGAACCTTCCACAAAAATATTTGCTGCAACAGCAGCGGTGACATCGAACTGGAGGTCCTGCCTCCACTTCTAGTGGTCGGAGTTCCTTCCTCGTGGAATCTGCTCCGCGGTGACGAATATTACGCCTATAACATACTAATATTTTGTCATTACTAAAATGTCATCATTTGGATTATACATTCATACATAACAATTGTAAATGCATTTACTGCTACCTAACTATTGGATTCACACACTGCTATTTGATGCAACCAGCCTCCTTGACTATTTGACTGCAGACGATTCTACTATCTCTGTACTCCGCCTTATCGGTGAGCTGTTAATGTCAGTTTATGTCATCGATTTAAAACTCGCGCCACTGTAAGCCACCAGTTCGTTGCACGTGGTTGCACCAATACTATATATATTGATGAACTGACTCCGTCGAATTTAAATCTAGATGCGACCATCACTTCAAGATTGAAGCAGAACTCGTTCCATAAATCAATGCGACGCTATCCATTCGTCCAATTGCGACTTTCATTGCACTATTAAAGGCAAGGCAATCACTTGGTCAAAGGCCAGACTCGCCGTGCCTGGACTCAAACGGCGACAGATCTGGGAACATCAGTGGAAATTCCATCGGTTATATGTGACATGACTTGTATTTTTTTTACGCATAGTTGTGAACATTTCGGTGGAACCAAAATCACGGTAACATGGTTCCAATCCAATGTGTCCACAACTGCAGACTGATATCAGGTTGAAGGTCCTTACTCTCAAGTATTATAAAGAATAATTAACAGCCGAAGTGTGAAATCTCACGTCAGGAATGACAACTGTAGAACTTTCATTTCAGATTGTTTATCAGTACGAACAGTCGACAGTATTTTCCCAAAAGTCATCGTTTATGAAAAATAAAACTTAACTGAAGCTTGTTCCTGAACATTGGCAATAATATTCGCCAGTTGTAGAACTTATTTTGGTTCAGGTTTTATAGCAGAAAGTGAGCGAGTTCTAATTTTTTTAAAAGTAGGATATAATAATATGGGCACATTAAAGAAACAACGAAACTAGCTTAACACAAACTAAGAAACATTTCTTCAAAAACAGGGGGAGGAAGCTTATTATGAACTATAACATCTTATATTCTTAAATCTAACAAACGCATGAACTATAGTAAAGAAACAGGTGCTATGGAAATGCTGGGGGGAAAAATAACTTTCTACTCGTGGAATATATAGATTAAAATACCTAAATAAGAGGACGGTGAATTTGGCCTTCGACCCGGGCGGATGATACCCACACTCCACTACTTGTAACAGTTACTTGAAGCTATTTGCAGGCAAGCCTTTTCATTTCAGATTTTTTTGCTGCTTAAATACAAACTGTATGAAGTCAACTTTGGCGAATAAGTGTTGTGTATAAGGCATGTGATTTAAAGTGGGAAGGCCAAGATGGCGTCTTGTAGGACTTTTCAGATTTTATGGACTTCTTTCTGGACCTCTTCTGAATACGATCCTCCACCCCCACCCCTAAGGATACTCCCCTCCCATGCCAATAGGGGTTGAAATTAAGTGTTTATTCATTACTTTAAAAACTAAAATAACTTCCTCCATACTTTTATCTCTTATATTTTCTCGTTTCTTTTGAATGCTTTTCCACATTTATCTTTCATGAATTTATCTGGAACATCTCTCGTTTTATTTCATACTACTTCATATTTTCAAGCTCCGTACGTAGTGGCATAGCGAGGCGGGGGCGGCACTTTTTAGGGGTGGCTAAATTTCGGCATTTTGGATTTAAATACCTCAAGAAGGGGGCGGTAAATTTGACGGCTGTCTCGGACGGCTGAGACCCACACTATCAACGATATATATATTGTGGTATTACTAATATGTAATTATTTAATAAATAAAATTTTACTATTTTCATTATCGGCTGCGTAAATATGAGGGCATTTCACTATAGCTTAAGGATTGTCTACAAGAATATGGAGCCTATAATGCTTGCGTGCTAGAGTTGCTTGTACCATGATGGCAAAAGGAGTGTTTTGAGGAGTCAGTATTCAGAGTTCCTGGTACCATGATTCAGCAAGTGTGATTAGGAAGTAGGAAAATGTTATATTAAAAGTCCCCGGGTTTTGGAATTACAAGTCGACAGTTTGGAATATTTCGTCTATTGCCATAATTGATGCAATTATCAAAGTTTTAAAGAACAAAGCTAACAACGGTTATTTTTCAAACAACGTTATCAACAGTTAAGAGAAAAAGTGATTTGTGTTTGAAAACGAAAACATCTTTAAATTCAGTGAAATATGGTCTTTTTTGTGATGTTTTTAAAAGTCAAGTGAGATTAGGTGAACAGATAAGGGTAAAGTAGACAAACATAAATTTTAGTAATTGTAAACCTTCTAGTGTAAATATAATTATCGTCAGATTTCGTATTTCAATAATTATTTAAGTCCGGAATATTTTGCATTGTAAGATTTTAATTGTCATTTTGTAACTATCTTTATTTGAGGCCCGACAGGCGGCCCTGAAAATTAAGCCGTGGCACAACAATATCAACTTGTAAAATTTCAACTAAGGAAAGTTTTAATTTTGTTATATTTTGAATTATTGTTTTTAAATAAATCCTTTCATTTTTTAACTTTTAATTTGTTTATAATAAATTTGTGCTCAAATGTATGATTTATTTACATTTAAATTAATCAGTTTTGATTATTACATTTTGGCGCCCAACGTGGGGCGTATTTTAATTTAAATTGAATAATTATATAATCTGTGATTATTACACTATATATATATATATATATATAGATAGATAGATAGATAGATATCGTTGAAATCCTTTTTTAAGAGTGAATCTGAATAGTAAATGCGCAGCAGAAATGGCATTGTTTAGGATTTGAAGAAAGACGTTCAGTTTTAGATTATGCTAATTTAATAAACATTTCTTACACCTGTTTGAAGGTCGGCGATCGAATCTCTGCACTAGGTTGAACCTTGGAAGCGGAATGTAGGGTCGGAGAGCTCAATTGGGGCGCGAGTGAATCGCTAGGTCTCACAGCTGCTCCTGCTCTGACGCACTTCCCGGCATGCCAATTATCACTTTACAATTACTTTCAGATCACATGAACAAATCGTGTACTTTTTGACCGTGGACTCCGAACTTTTGGCCACGAGGCATCATTTATAATAATCTTCTATTGAGAGCCTTCTATTCAAAAAGGGCCGAAGTTCTGTCTACTTCACGTTTAACACTTGTTATTCATGTCTGCATCAGTAGTTTCTACTGAGTATATTTGTTCAACAAAGATAGAGCATAAAATCACAACCTATACATTATTTTTCTTCATGAGTATTTTCAATGAAATTTTTTTCTCATGCAATTAGTATTAGGTATTCTGATGTAAGAGTAAGAGTGACCTTTCTTTAAAAAAAACCATCCAAGCAATGTTCTTGAAGAAACCTGACCCAAGAGGAGCATCTCTTTTTTTGATAATAAATCTTTCCCCCAAGAAAATAAACTAATTTACTATCACTGCTCTTTGAGATTATTCCATGAATGTAGAACTTTTAACTACAAGAATTAGTGTCTCTTTTTATGCTTGAAATTGAATAGCTCAGTGGACCCAGAATGGAACCCCAATCTTTATTTGTCCCCATCCTTATTTAGAGTTTTAGTCAAAATATGAATCCTTATTATGTCTTAGATTTATACTTAGTTTCATATTATGTTTCCTTCTGGGGACAATTTATTGCTCTCAAAAATTGCTTATTCATTATTTTCTGGGAAGTTTTCTTGTATTATTTACAATCTAACATATACTACTTTATTGAATGTTTTCAATTAAAGCTTCTGTAAACCTCACAATCAATTTGCATAATAAATGTGGATTTAAATGTAAAAGTATGCAGATGTTAATTAGAAAAGGTAGTTATTGATAAAAATCACTTCTCACGGCTCAATAAAAATATTCTATTAAGGAATACATTTTTAAACTATATAGTACTTATACTGAAATAATACCAAAAAAATAGCAATAATTAACCTGATGTTGATGCTGGGAAGCACAAAGTAGAGGCCGTTTTTTTAAATTTACGGTTGGTGCAGGGATGTAAGAAGGAATACTGTGGATGCGCATTTGTCATTACATACAGAAATCGTGTGCTCGGCCACTTGTAGGCTAGAACTAAGTTGAAGTTGTTCCTCAATTAATTTATGTGCTGTACCACATATGCATCAGCGTCCACCGCATATACATCAGATATTTATTTTACATTTTGTTTATCATTCAGATAAAATTTTATTATTTCAAAAAATGAAAATTTGGCAACAAATTACAAATGTTTCATTATAAATTGGTAATCTGTAAGTCAAATTAAAAACTTCGTGGACTTAATTATAAATCCTAATAATAATTAATTAATTAGTTGTGTTAAAAATAAATTTAAACAAATTTGCAGTTATTATATTAATTTATATAAATTTATTTATTTTTACAGAGCAGTTAAAAGATTTTTAATTATAAATTTCACACTCACTTGGTGGGCAAAGCAAAATCTTACAATACCTAAAGTTTTTACAAAATTAGCGCAGAAGCACCCCAACAAAATAGCTTTCTATTTTGAGAACAAGGAATGGACATATGGACAGGTAACAAATCAAATTATTGAATAGAAGTTTCAGATAATTTATATTGTGAGGATGTGATATTGTCGAAATAATTAAAATAATTTATATGGAAAGGGAAGAGAGTAATGTGGTTGCTTACCTGAAATTGAAGCTCATCATTGTAATTAAAGACATAAGGAAGTTCTTCAAATTTTTGGAGGTATCAGCCTCCTTCTTCAGGAGGCACAATGTGCTGACCTACTGTCCTGAAGAAGGGGGCTCAGGCCCTCAGAAGTTTGTAATGTTACTGGTTCCTTGTCTGGCAACTCTAACTTTCAATTAAAGGTAAATCAGCCACTTTCTCTCCCTTTTTTCTAACCAATTGAATTAATTTGACAAGCCCCAGTTCCTCTGCTTGCTTTATGTGAGTGTATATAAATAATTGCAATATTGGTATGGAAAGGAACGAGAGATAGCGTGTTGCTTACAAGGAGTCCTTCCTGAAGAAGGATGCTGAGAGCCTCTGAAAATTTGAAGAACTACCTTCAGGTCCCTATGGCTACACCGTACTTCATTTTCAAGTAAGTCACAGGCTATCTCTCTTTCCTTTCCATACCAATATCACAATTATTTTTGTATATGTAATATACTTAAGTAAAATGTGACGAGTACAAATGAAATAATACATTTAGATATGAAAGAGTGATGAGAGAATATTACAAGTTTTAAATGGCCTGAACCCCCTTCATCAGGAGAGAGGATCTGAACTGCATGCCAGCCAGACACAAATTGACAAAATCAAATGATTTCAAATAAGTCGACTTTTCTGTCTCTCTTTCATATCTAAATGTGTTTTATATATATACATACATACATTATAAATATTCAAATATAATGATGTAAATATCCTTGTCATTAGAACATTATACATTTGTATATTAAAAAGTTTAAGTATTAATTTGTTTCTTTATCAATAAAGTAATAATATAAAACTGTCTCTTCACTATTCTTTGTTCATTCATTCATTGAGTTGCTAACTTTATTTGCCATTAATTAAAGCTCAGACGTTATTATCAACTACATTATCAATTTCATATATAGGTTGAAGATCTTAGCAACCAAATTGGAAATTACTTTAAGAGTCAAGGTTTCAAACGGAAAGATGTAATTGCATTGATAATGGAAAACAGACCTGAGTATGTTTGCACATGGTTGGGATTGTCAAAGGTTGGAATAGTGACAGCTTTAATCAATTCAAATCTTAGACAAGGGCCTCTGCTTCACTCCATTACAGTAGCTAAAAGTACTGCTATAATTTTTGGTTCAGAATTATCAGAAGGTAAGTTCCAATAAAAATTATTAGTGGTTCTTAAATTCATACATTGTTGTCATGGTCTTTGATTATGTATTATAAAGAATTATTTATTGTTCAGTTGGAACTACTACCACATGATTTAAATTTAAATTGTAAAGAAACAACCAAATTTATTCTACTTTGATATGTTTATTGCTACCTAGCCTGGGGGCACAAACTATTGATTTAAGGTAAGTCAGATGAATTAATTAATTTAACAAAGGTTGTATGTACACATACACCCATACTCATATACATTCACATGAACTCATGCAAATAGAGGTGACCATTAAAGATTTTTAGAGGACAATGAATCCAACTAAGTATGATGTGACATTGTGAAATTAATTAACTCACCTGAACAGGAGACAGAGTGGCTGACTTATCTTGAATTTATAGTTGGTATCATTGTAATGTTCATGTAGTAATGAAAATGTGAAGTTTTCAAAGGCATAAGCTCTGTTCCTCAAGACAGAACATAACTGCACATTTTGCTGATAACCCACACTGAGCTTTATTTTTTGTTAGTAATAAAAGTTTAAAAATTAATTGTCAACTTATGAGAAAGTTATAAATTGTTTACTTATAATTATTCTTGAGTGGAGGTTGAAAAAGGATGTTATTTTTTGCACATTGAAATCATGCATTGTAGATTTGATAGAAACGAAATCTTTCATTCTTGTACCTTCTGCTTCAAAATAATACATATTTGTGCTGCAGGTGTTAAAGATATTGTTGATTCATTGAAAAATGTTCGTCTTTACCAATTAAATGACAAAATTAAAAAAGATAATACAGTTCACTTTGGTGCCAAAAGTGTTGATTCTGCACTGTTGAACATTTCCAAGGCATCTCCAACAGAAGATATGAAGCTAGGAGCAACAAAAGATCAATTGGTGTACATTTATACATCAGGCACAACAGGTCTTCCCAAAGCAGCAGTTGTTACAAATTTAAGGTCAGTTTATACCATATTATTATGGATTGATATGTTTAAATATATAAGAGAATAGCTACCACACCTACCTCAACAAAAAATTAATATAACTTTATTCTAACTCAGGGATGCCAAACATTTTTTGTTAATGAACTCCCTAAAATCTTCAAAAGCTCTCATTGACCTCACAAAATTTATTTTTAATTGTTTATTGCACCTGAAGAAAGGAACAAGGCTTCCAGAAACATTGTAGTATTTATATTATCACTTATTTTGTATGTATTTGGCTATCATTCTTATTATTAATTTTCAATGAGATGTAAATATTTCATTTTTACTATTTTTGTACATATATTTTGCAATTTGTCATTTAATTATATATGTATTAACAATAGTTAAATAATAATTTTAATAATTTTTCTGACTCACAAATAGTATTAGCTAGAGAGTTCAACTTAATGATTCTTAGCAAGATTAGAAATATTTGCTTCAAAATTAATAAGCACTAAAATTCAACTTATTTCTCTGTTTGGGTACGACAGAATTAACCAAACTTAAACCAGCACCAAACATATACAAATTGAGTAATTTTTTCAGTGATAATATTTGTAATAAACAGTTACACATTTATTTAACACAAGAAATAAAATTAATTTACAGATCTTTAAGTTTGTGTCAGGCGCATATCTAAGAGGGAAAATAAATGTCAAAATCATCACCAAAGCTAGTGAAATGATCATACAATATTCAGATATTTTCAAAGATTATATTGACTGTAAATGAAATCAGTATTTAAAAGCATTTTATCCTAATAAAAATGGAATGGGAAGGAAAAGATCTAATTATGACAACAATTGAGTAAGGGTTCTGGGTTTTAAAATGTTTATATAAACACAATATAAGCTATATTGTAATATTTATGTTGCTATACATACTTTTGCACTTAAGATTTATTGTTACTTTATGTCTACATTACTAACTCATTATTGGTTTCATTTTATCATAAAATATATTACACATCCTCTTAAATTTGTATAGAGTGAAACATGACAGAGGAGCTTAACTGAGTGTTGATTGGAAAATCAATGTGTACAAATATCTTATTGACACACACTGGATCAAAAATGTTTAAAAACCTTCACAATTTTCATTTTATATATGCATTTAATAATTACATATTCAAGTTAAAGGATGAGGACAGACAAATCTCAACTGGACTGGGAATCGTAATTCCAAAGTAAAAAGTATGTCGATTACCTGAGAATTTATTTGTTATTAAAATTTTGATGTTTAAATGTTTCTGCTGGGTTAACACATTGTTTAACTTGTAACCAATTTTTTTAAATCTCAATACATGGTTGATTATATACATTGATGAGTTAAAGTAGTGTTGATTAACTCAAGATAAACATTACTAAGCCAACCTTCTACTGAGCCAACAATCACAGACATGACTATTATCTTGTTATTACAGTTATAGAATCATTATTTACCAGCATTTGAATGATTATTTCAATGTATTAAACATTCTTATAATGTTTAATTTCATCTATCTACATCTAATTTTGAAGTAACTGCTTAACTCATATTGGTTACATAAACTGAACTATTGGATTTAGGTTTATGATGATGGCTGTAGGTGTTCATTATATGCTGGACATAACAGAAAGTGATAGAGTATATAACCCACTTCCTCTGTACCACACTGCTGGTGGAATGGTGGGGATTGGCCAATGTCTTCTTGGAGGAACTGCAGTTGCCATCCGTCGAAAGTTTTCAGCATCCAATTTCTGGTTGGACTGTATTCATTATGATTGCACGGTATGAATTTATTATCATTTGTTATAAAAATTATATTGTTTTCTTATGAATTTTTTAGTATGATTTATACATAAATATAATTATTATAAATGATATAAAATATTAAACATTTGTTAATTTCTTTTGAAAATTGTGAGATTTTGTATTTGTTTTTTCTTTTATTATTCTCATTACATATCTGTTTCATTTATTGTTTTTTTTTAGGTGGCTCAGTACATTGGTGAAATATGTCGCTACCTCCTATCTGTACCAGAGAAGCCAGAAGATAAAATGCATAGGGTGAGGGTTATGTTTGGTAATGGCCTTCGTGCACAAATTTGGAAGCAGTTCACTAGCAGGTTTAATGTAAAACAGATAGGTGAATTTTATGGTGCTACTGAAGGAAATTCAAATATAGGTACAATAATCAACTTAATTAAACTGAATTCCAATTTTTATTACAATAATACTAAGTGCAGATATTGAAAGCACAAAGGGACAGATTTTGTAATATAAATACATTAAAATATTTGTATCTTTATAATTCTAAAATGAATCTACTCAACATTAATGCACTAATGATACTTTTCCATGGCTGAAAAATATTTATGCTTATGGGCCAAAATTTTAATTCCTGTCATGGAAAATGCAATGTTGTTTGACATAAATTTTTATTTAAAAAAATGTTTTATATAGTAATACAAATACTATATTATAACAAATCAATCTCTCAGCCAACATTATTAATGTTCAATCTCAATAATTTGGATAAAAAAAATTTGCCTCTGCTTCATTTGCACCAAAAAAAACCTGAAACCACTGAAAATTCTGCCTACTTCAAATATAACACTGTTATGAACATATTTTTAATATTTATCCTAATTAGAAATAATCATCCTAGAAAAGGGTTTGAAAAACATCATCATTGCAAAATTCAATATCTTCTATGAAATCTTGTATATCACTAATAAATTCTTCAGAATAGGTCTCAGGTGTTAGAGGTGAGACTCAACATGCCATAAAAATCACTAATATCAGCCAGGGCAAAATTTAACCCTTAAAACTCTGAAATTAGACCACAACACATTACTCCAAACTGCATATCCTTCTCTAATCATTGATGAAAAAGACTACTATGATAAGAAGCTTCAGATTCATATCAGTGAAGATTTGTGTGCTCATCTAAACAAAGATCCCTCTAAAACAGTTGAAGACAGAATCCATGAACTTCTAAAATCTCACAACCAAAGAAATATCTGAACTCCTTAAACAAAAACTAAAGCCTCTCAACAATAAATCCCTGCATTTACAGACCCATTGTTTGTTGCAACATAACTTGACTGCATCCTAAAATTAATCTACCATTCACAGTACTCTATAAAAAAATGCTCTTTGGAATTCTGTCATTCCATAAAATAATTTACTAGATCCTATGGATATTATTGTTAGTTTTGGCATTGAATGTTCCTGTTGAAGACGCTCACCTGATCATATGTGATCTTTCAATGGTTGATGTCTCTTTCTAAACACAGGTTCCTTTCTGATGAAATTTCACTCTTATTATTTCCAAATACACCCGACTGTGTTTCTCAAAATATTGTTGTTTGATCATGTCTTCCAAATTTTCAGTAAACACACCCTCAAATCATCCAAAACATTACAAAATTTTAATGATACACTGTTAATGAGATATTTGCCTTCTTTTAATTTGATAATAATGAACTTCAAAATTATCTGAACATTGTAAATGGCTTCTACCACAAACTCAAATTTACCCTAGAAATAAAGCATAATATAAAAAAATGTGAGCTGAGAAACAAGAAAATCTATTTAATAGCTGAACTTTATTATAGTAGTTTAATTTAAATGGCTTCAAGTCAGGTCATTCTAATTACGTTTTCCAAAATATCAAATGCTGTGAATAAGTCCTACAGTTGCTTCCTTGCTTCCCAACCACATAAAGAAATGGCTAAAATAAACCTGTGAATATTGCTCAGGGGAATCAACATCCCTACTAAAATGTTTTAATAAGTTCACAAAAATAACAAAAGTGAGAATCAGAGTTAGAATTTCATTTATCAGAATATTTTAAAATAATGTTAAAATAGATGTATAATGTTGTAGCTCATAATTTACATCAATCAAATAAACCTTAAAACCAATAAATCTGTATTATTGTCTTAGAGAACAGAATGTATTAGAAGAGTAAAGTGAAACTCACTTGAGTGATTGTACTAATACAGTAATTTAATTGTAAAATCACAGATAAAATTTGTAATAAAATACATATCAGCACTGTGTTTTCAAAAAATAATTATTCCATTTTACTTTTAGTAAATATTGATGGAACAGTTGGTGCTGTTGGATTCATTCCTCGCTATGCAACTCCGCTCTACCCAGTTGTGCTAGTTAAAATTGATGAACAAACAGGAGAAGTGATACGAGACAAAAATGGTTTTTGTATCAGGTGTAAACCAGGTAATAACATACTTTTATTTTGTTTCATTGTCTTGATACTAATTAGAAGTAATATTTTTTTAAAAAATTTTAAATTAACAAATACTACATTGGAATTTATTATATCTCTTAATTTGTCACTTTATTGGCTACTTAAGTATCTATTTGTTAATTTACATCTAATAAAATTTACAAAATTCCATTTGTTTATCACACAGGTGAACCTGGCCTTTTTGTTGGAAAAATAAACCCTAAAAAAGCAATAAGTAATTTTAATGGCTATGCAGACAAAAAGGAATCTGAGAAGAAAATTCTTAGAAATGTATTTGCTAAGGGAGACCAAGCATTCAACTCAGGTATATTTATGTAAAATTCATATTCTCTTGAAAACATTTAATTAAATTTCATTATATAAATTTTAATGCAGATAATCTTTTCTAAAAGCATGATAAAATCTATAAAATAATCATAAACTTTTTTTGTTTAAACAAATGACTTATATAAGGCCTTATCTGCATAAAACACATGAAGACTTTCAGATTATTCTTCAAATATTCCAAATAAATTTTTTAAATGTTCTTCAAGCCTTTTGGCATGCAGTTAACAAACACTGCCAGTCATAATGAAGTCATCATTTCATCTACATCAATGTTGGTGTTACCATGTTTATTAAATTCATGTATTCATCAATAAATAATTTTTTATCCTAGTACAGAGACCCTGTGAATTTGCAACATCTCAACTGTCTGGATTGATACTTTAGTATGGAGGAAACTTTGTGTAGATTTTTTGTAATTTCCTAGGCTTTGATACAGAATAATAAAGTAAAATTGTAGCAGTGGTGTTGCTCCAACTTTCAAATATCCCATTTTTTCAGTCTCTTAATATTTGTCCACTGTAATATTAAATACATACCTGTTTATTATATTAATTTAATTGTTTAGGAGATATCCTTGTCATGGATGAATTTGGTTATTTCTACTTCAAAGACAGAACTGGTGATACTTTCAGGTTGGTTATTAGCTTTTCATTCTTCATAATAAATATAACATATTTGTCTATAAAAACTCAATACCATTATCATAGTTCATGTATTCTTTTGAATTTAGTACATAAATTGTTAAATTGAAGCAGGTATTCAATTTTTTATTATTGTATTTAAAAGCATATGTAAAATTCACTGAGTGTAGTGTAAATTTCAGTTATATAAATGTGAAATGATATTTGCACTGACTGCTTCAATAAGAATAGTCAAATATGATGGAAATACCAAATATCTTTCACATCAGACATTCATAGATTAAGATTTTTTTCAGATTATCTGACACCCTTCATCAATAATTGCTGCTTCAGCTGTACCTTCAATCACAAAATTGTTCAAACGTTCCCAATATGTGCCATATTGTGTTGTTTTTTTGGTTGCTAGCATTTTCCAAAGCACCCTTACTCCTATTGAGTGTTCTAAGAATTTCTCATTTTAAACCTTATCAGGCCATCTGATATTCAACACTCTCCTAAAACATCACATTTCAAAAGCTTAGTCTGCTCCTTTGCACTACAATTGATTGTTTCACAACCATACAGTCCTGTATTCAACACATAATTTCAGAAACATTTGCCTCATATTCCAAACCAGTAGACGTTCATGAAAAAAAATTCTCTCAGCCTATACTTTTGTTTTTTGATAACTTCTTTGGTTTGTACTTCCCTGTTAATCTTGTTCCATTAGTAGCAAAACTCCATCACCACAGCAGAACCTATTTTTCTATTAAGTGGGTCTGTTTGCTGCTAATTATGAAATGAATTTTCCCAAATATTTTGGTTCTAACATCTCTTGAAGTTCTTCTCTGACAATATCACCTACAAATATTTTTGCTCCTTGAAATTTAATTCCTATTGCAAGTTTTTCTTTTAATTACTTCATCATTATATAAACTAAATAACAAGAGGTGATAAGCTGCAACTTTGCCTTACATCCTTTCAAATGTCAGTGTCTTTCTCCTCACGTTCAGCTTTTAATAATTAAATTTGTTTTTTAATAAATAAATATTTGTTGCTATCAATAAATTCTCTCTTTATTGTAATATGTTCTTCATACACATTATTATGATTGTATCAGTCAGAAGCCTTGTATTTGTCAAATATCGGGAAATTTGGCTTCAATTTGTTCTTCATAATGATGTGTAATCACTTATGAAGTAGCTAAATGTTTATAAAATAAGTTGTAGTTAAATTTATAAACTGTGTGTATTACTTTAATTTATAGACAACTAAAAACTTTTTTCAGGTGGAGGGGAGAAAATGTAGCTACATCAGAAGTTGAAGCTGTTATAAGCAATGTTGTTAGTTTGAAGGATGTCGTCGTGTATGGAGTTGAGGTAAAATTATTAATAGCTGCAATCAGGTGTTTATGAATCAATAGATTCTCTCTCTAAAATAATAGTTAACAATAATATTTAAATAACTTCATTAAAGTTATCAAAAATATTACCTCAATAATATTAATTTGTGAGACGTATTTCTTAACTTCATCTTATGATACTTATCTTTTAGTTTATATTTTGAAGAAATATTCCAACATCTCTAAATTATGAATTGGTTTCAAATGTTTGTCCTGTTTAAAATTCTAGCTCATAGATGACAGATTTAGTGCAGGTCAAATTTCTTGGCAGCCCAGTTTAGTGTTCAGCTTCATTAAGCACCTAAAGCTCAACCAGATCAGATCGTGTCACATTTATTCCACACTGCCTCCCCTCCCAAAATCATCGCCACATGCTGAATGAATGTTTAATATTCTGTACTTCTTGTTTGATAGGCCCTTTTTTTAATTTGTTGCTACAATTGTATTGTGTAACAAACCAATGGATTCATCTTCTCACAATTTTTTTAGGTACCACATACTGAAGGTAAAGCGGGTATGGCTGCAATTGTAGATGAAGGAGGCAGTCTTGATCTCAACGCACTTGCTTCAGGGATAAAGAAAAATCTTCCAACATATGCTTGGCCATTATTCATTAGAGTTCTGGCAAAGTTACCTATGACAGGTAAAAACTATGAATGACACTCATATGCCTAGTCACAAATTTTTTGCAATAGATATATACATAAATGGAATGACAAAAAGTTCAATTATGCTATGTTTTTCAGGAACTTACAAACTCATAAAACGTGATTTACAAATGGAAGGCTTTGATATTAACAAGATAAATGATACAGTGTATTTTATGGATAAAGGATGTTACATCCCTTTGAGTGAAGAACTGCATAAAGATATAGTGAGTGGAAAAGTCAGATTATGATGTGCAATACAAATCATGAAAATAGTTGCATATTTGAAGAGTAAAATTAAAACCTCTTCACATAATGGATTGACAAAAGTGGACATTTCATTATGGTGATGGTATATAATGACTGTTCTTCATCAATATAGTTTGTTTCTATATCTGAAGACTGGTTACTTGTTAAGGTAAAACTGGAAGTATTCATTGGAAAATATTTGAACACTTATAGGAAAGGTGAAAATGGTTGGATTTCCAATGCAGATGGAAATGTTTTATAAAATTTATTTTATGGAACACTTTGAATTGTTTCTAAGCAAATGTTATTAATTTTATTTAAAAAATAAACAAAAACAGACAAATAAGTATTTGGATTTTATTATCCCCCTTGGTGAACACAATCTCGATACTGGCAAAATTTTACTATCATCACACATTTGTAAATTACCAAAACCAAACAATTCCTTCCTTCGAGACTATTTCTGCTAGGTGGATTATGTATAGTGTTATGTCTACAGAAACTATGCTGATCAGCTAAGCAAACTAGACAAAAAAGTATTGATCAAATCTATATTTACTTGGTTTAAAGGTAATCAATGGAATAGTATTACAGAATGCACTCTTCCAATGCTGACAGAAAAGCTTATCCAATAAATGTTGAAACTTATTTCCCTGAGACAATCTTTGCTTAAATATACAATTTGTGCCGACTTTCATACTCAGCTTGCATACTGTTTCATAAAATACCACTTCCACTAGACTTAACCCAGATTATCTGAGGTTAAAGTTTTATTGAATGCCTTTCAATTACCTGTTGCTAGAGTGGGGGGGGGGGGGATTTCTCTGCAAAATAGTTTGACCCTGATCTATTGCAGGACAGATCTTTGAAATATTCTCAGGAACATAATCTAATGCTGGCACCTACGTGTTTCAGCATAAACAAAAAGGAAAATTGGCAAATGAGAGAAGCTTGAATGAAAGATTTCTGAAAATATTTGACTACATTAATTCTACAATACAATCCAATGCAGTAAAAAATTAGTTAATTGTATACAAATAATTATTTCATTAATAGATATACTTAAAATGATGGTCAACGTTAAAAATGTGAATAATTAGTTTTTTGTAAATTACATGAACAATTTTAATTAATGTAAATAATAGTTTTCAAATTATTTAGGAATATGTTTTTTGCTGCATCTAATATAGAGCACAAAAGTAACTTTATGAATATGACAACTTAGTATCTACCATGAATGTATATTCATTAAGTTTCTACTTGGAAATGCATTACAAAATCCAATGAAGTCACAAACAATTATTTTAAAAATTTATTTTTAAATCGTAAAAAAGCAATGAAGTTTTTTTATAAAAAGAATGTATTGTTACCAACAATTGTAATAAATAAGTTAAATATGACAAACTTAAGTAATGCAACCAGCATTAACACACCACAATCTTAGACCATGATACTGTTATATAAGATTAACACAATCCCATGTAATGTATATTTGCACTTGTAAATGGAGATAAATAATGCCGGCTTAACTTTTAATATAAACAAAAGGAATCACAACAGATATATATATTTATACACTGCTAAGTGTGTAAGCCACTACTAATACAAAAGTATTGTAAATTACATAAACTACATAACAACTAATTCAATAAAAATGTCAAGATCAAAATGTTGCTTGTGTGGATATTCTTACCTAACACCGTCAGCAAATTACAATATTATGAAGTAACAATACAAATATTTATACAGTAATTATTTACACTTAAGAATGCACTTCTTGCTCCATTGGTATGTTGACATTTATGTTGTCAGAAGAGTTCACACTAGGTTCTAAAGCATTATCAAATTTTCCTTGAGGCTGTTGATTTGGCTGATTATGCAGCATCGCCGCCCCAGGGTCTCCTCCCGCACGCAGATCAACTGTATCAGACTCCCTGAGGCGCCCTCTACCTTTTGGTCCTGTGTCTGGAGGAGGAACTATAGGAATTGCAGACCTTTGCCTTTTCTGGGTTACTACTTGTCGGGTCATTACCTGTTCTTCTGGGCTGTAGTAAGTTATTCCCTGAGGTTGGAAGAGCTCATGTGGTTGTCCAGGAGCCTTTTAAACAAAATAATAGTTTAATTTTTGCCAAACAAGCTGTTCACGTTTAAAAGTTTTAACATTTCTTATTAAATTAAATCCCTTATTTATTAAAATTCTATATTTTTTGTTACTTACACCTTCAAAGATTCCTATATTAAATAAACAAATAGAATTTTATCCATTTTTACAATGCATCTCAATGTTTATTTTCCTAGCATTTTAAAAATAAATTTGACAACATTTCACATTAAATGAGCAATTTTTTGCTACATTTAATTAGCTTTATTTTCTAAATTTTGTAAGTTCTTTTGTCTTTTATTGAGGCTTAAATCCCAAATATGAGTAAAAACTAAACTAAAATGTCAACAATGGCTAATTGCAATTTACTTTCACAAACTTCATATAAAATACAAGTTCTCAAGCTATATATTACTACATACGAAAATGACATGAGCAAATGAGTACAAATAGAAAATAGCACATTCAGAATAATGTTTAATAAAAACCATAACACTGTTTTAAAAATGATAATTTGTAAGTGGGAGAAAATATACTTAAAAAATTAAGTGGTTCAGGTTTTAATATCTTTTTTTTTGATAGAGTAAAACATTTTAAGAAGTTTATTCAAGATGCTTTCTACTATATATGAACACAGCAAACCAGAATGTATTGTGTCGATGTTCATATTGTCCGCGTTTCTTATAAAAGTGTCTGAAATCAACGTTTTATATTCGAACCCTTCAAAGTAGTATAAGACTGTCAAAAACAAATTATTGAAAAGTAATCTGAAGCTCTGCTATAGAAACAAAGATAAAATTCCTTTTGTCTGTACCAACATTAACTTCAAGGATTGAGATAAAATTTGTTCATACCAAGAAGTTACAATAATAAAACAGAGTTGCTCACCTCTCAAATGTTGCAACTGGGATTTCAAAATTGGTATCACAATACAAGAGTTAGTCAAGAACTTTTATATAGTTACTGTTCTCTTCCCACAATCATTATTAAATTATGCCATTACTACAATGAACAAAAAACTGCAAATTACTATTATTTAATGACATTAAACATTTATTTTTTTCTTTCATAGTACAAAATGAAAAACAACAACACAAAGCTTGCATAGACTCTGGATTACATATTTCTATGTTTAAGATGTATTCAATAAATGGTGTAAACTACTAAATTCAAACAGTTATGTCCAGTGTATTATCTTCCTCCAATTTGGATAAGCCTAGTTTTGGTGTTCCAAAGAGAAAATATAGCCCAAAATCTCAGTCCACATATTCATAATATATATTATGTTATCAGCCAAAGGGCAAAGGAGATTTAATGATTACACAATGCCTATAAAATGGGAAAAAAAGACATAGTATTCAAGTAATATTGAGGAGAGGGGAGGGGGACGGAACTCAGTCTTCTAATAACTAAAGGTGTCCTGGCTATTATAAGACATCTGCAGATTTTTAAAAAACAGATAAAATGTTTTGACCACACTTGTTTAAAATATTATGATGAAAACTATAAACATGATACAATATCCTTAAAAATCAGGGACACATTATAAACTAATTTAACTATATTAAATTCAACCTCCTTGACTTATTCTTCTCAGTTCATTAATTCACATACCACTGTAGTAAATCCTTGGAATGGAGGATATGGCTGTGGTGGATATTGTCCCTGTGTTGGTGCTGGGATGTAATTTATCATTGGAGCTCCTCCAGGAGGTGGCTGCATGTAAGGAGACGGACCTGGAGGAGGTAAAATTCGAGGTGGTGGTGCAGGAACTGGCTGAATGAATGTGGGAGGAGAAGGATATGGAGCTGCATAAGAAGGAGGCTGAGGATGGGCTAATAATGGTGCTGCTGGAGGTGCTTGCTGTGGAGGTGGTGGAGGTTGTTGAGGAGCATCTGCATAAACTGGTTGTTGCACATAGCCTGAAATGGAAACATAAATGTTAGTATTTTCTTTGCAAACCAGCAATATTATTTATATCACACAAAAATCTGTAAAAGTATAATAGGAAAATTATATATTGTAACCTTCAACCACAATGCCTTCGTCACTTTACACAATTTATTTAGGCCGCCAGGTAATTTTTTAATATTAAAATACCAAAACAATTTTTCTGTACGAGATTTATTTCTCGAGCAATGAGATACATACATTTATGCAGGGAGTGGTCATAATTTCTTGAAGATTAACTTCCTTTACAATACTTTAAGCTCTATTCCCGACAAGACTTGCACAACAACTGCCTTTTCAAATCTTTGTGCACACCATCCACACAAACCATGTGGTGTGGCAAGAGGACACCGACAAAGGTAATAATCCAAGAATATCACATTATTGTGTTTCAATATATATATAAATTATAAGGATATTAATTTTTAAGTGATTAAGTCACATTTGATAATTGGAATAAAACATTGAGCTGAATGGTATGTATTCCAGTGAATTGAGAAGCGAATAAAAACTTTGTCAAAACTAAATATGTAATTAGCATGGTGATACTTCTTGACCAATAAAATTGTCATACCTAATCCTAATTAGTCCTGTTTATATTATCTTACATCACTATAATGCAATGTCAGACATGTTGAGCCTAAATACCTATAAATACATAAGCATTTACTTGAATTTGAGTCTAAAATAAATAATTGATCTGTATAGCGTTTCAAATAAAACCCACACTAGTTTATATGACTTTAAAAAAATTATAGACAATTGATTTATAAAACAGTGTCAACCTAACATGTTATTAATTCTTGTTAAATAGATTTTATTTAATATTTTAGAGATTGCAAAAATAATTTCTAAAACCCTTAGCTATTATTAGGAGTAAATAAATAATAGCACTTTCTCAGAACAGAAGCACAACATACCTTGGGGATAATATGCATGTGGCTGAGAGTATGCAGGTGCCCCAGTCTCTGGGAGGGATCTTTGTCGTTGAGAAGAATATCTCTTTGGTCTATTAGCAGCATTGTCTTGCATTCTTGGTGGAACCACGGGCTGTCTGCGCTCTGTGTTTTGGTGATAATTTGCAGCATTTTCTGTTGGCAAAATTTAACATTTAAACTGAAACACATTGACAATAGACAGTACTTTCTTAAACAAGAAAATATTAACAATATGACACAAAGTTGCAAGTTAAAATTGTTACTTGGATAAGTTAGAAAGAATTAAAAAACTCTCACTCAATGTTTTACACATCTACTCACTGTTTGGCCTCCTATCCTTATTTGTTCTATACTGATCATTCAAAGACATTTGATTCATGTCCTTTGAAATGTCGTCTGGAGTTCTTGTTATCACTTGACTAGCAATCTGAAAGCAAAACAGAAATAACTATAATTTATAACAATACAATACTTAATGTTTTAATATTTTACTGCTTAATAATAACAGTCATGTGACCTTGGGGGTTTTACCAAATCTCCAGATGTCGGGTCAAACCCTCAAAGCTACAGCCAGTCAGTCTGCTACAATCTTGTTAACGTTAAATGAAATTGTGTGCCTTGGACCCATTTCAAAACTGTGTGAGTCTAATAACTGGTTAATAATAAATTTGTGCTAGTATATTACTTTAATTTGGTAAGTTTTTTATGTACCTTAGTTTGCCTTTGTTTACTTTGTACAATTATACTATAAATCTAAATATAATATAATATAAAATATAAAATAAAATCTGTATAAGGTCGACAATTGTTTTATTAATTCAAAACAGACGTTAAATTAAAACTTTAAAAATATGGAAAATTACAGGTCCATGAGAAAGAAGGTAATTTTGTAATAAAATTAAGTGTACTACTAGTGTACAATAATAAATCCAAAATTTGATAACCACAATTACCTGATAATTTTTGCCACTATCACTTCCACTTCCTTCATCATGGGAAGAAAGTCTCGTCTCAGAGACACTCCTACCAGATTCCTGGTTCAAGACAGATTGTGTTACGTTACCCCTGGAGGCTCCTCTTCCAGGATTTACCCCTCCCCTACTACCGCCACGACCTCTCACTCTGCGATTTCCATCTGGTCCTATGTCATCATATCCTCCCCTTCCACGCCCACGGCCTTTCCATTGGATATTGTCTTCCATAACTTTTTCTTCATTTATTACATGGTTTCTATTAACATTTGGGTTGCCATTGTTAGACGAATTGATTTTTACACTGGCAGTAGTAACCTTAGTTGGTACAGGTTCTACATCTTTCTTTTCCTTTCCTATAATATGACTGTCCTTTCTCAGAGAATTATTACTATGTTTAGATATATCTCCCTCTTTCAATGTTGGATTAGTTTCTTCATCCCTATAAAGAAAACAAAAGTATCTTGGTTGATACTTATCAGACACTTCATGAAATGAATACCAAAACATACAGAAACCAGAACTGAAATACTACAATTTAATTAACCTG
The DNA here is from genome assembly GCA_037074705.1 of Zhengitettix transpicula. Taxonomy (NCBI): domain Eukaryota; kingdom Metazoa; phylum Arthropoda; class Insecta; order Orthoptera; family Tetrigidae; genus Zhengitettix; species Zhengitettix transpicula. The sequence continues at coordinate 54,921,419 of CM073593.1, read as the reverse complement.
TAAAAAATGATCAGACTAGACATTCAATTAGAAAAAGTCTAAGTTAATTTTAAACACTTTTCAATCTATTCACTTCTACATACAAGAATACATTTCTGCTTACACTGCCTTCCATAATTTCTCATTGTAGCAAAAATTTTGTTTTTCTCTTGAATACAAGTGTTATTTCAGTTTTGCAGCAACGGACATAAATAAATGTATCAGAATTTTATCATTCATACAAATGGTTTCCACCTACAAGCTGGAGTTAAGTCTCCTCCAGAGATTTACAATCTATTTTTCAACTCTTTACAGTTTGTTCAAATTAGAATGGAAGTTTGTTGAAAAAACTCGTAATACAATTAATGACAAGGAATTAAATCCTCTACATCAATAAAAGAAGGTACTGGGACAATGAGTCATTGGTAAATTTCAAAATATTAGGACAGTATTATTGCTAACAAAAAACCAATTTTTGTATGCGTGTTTCTAGTCCACAGATAGTACTACTTTTTTTATCAATTTTGTATATCAATTCTTTGTAAGGGATATTTTCAACAAACAATTAAATGAATAAAATTATTATATTATCGTACAGTATGATTCACAGCATTCTTGGATCGGATTAAAATTTTTACTATTATTCCATAGTCTTTTGCAAGTGTTTTTATGCATTGCTTATGCTTTCAATGCTGGAGGGAAGATTCTAACAAACTAACCAATAATAATACTATTGTTTCTTTTACCTTCAATTTTTAAAAAAATCTATAATTCAGAAGTAAGAATCTTCCACTACAATCAAATTATTTTGCAAGTCTGTATCAAAAGAAACCAAATAATAATGTATTAAATTAACAGAATACCAATATCAGGAAAAGAATTCAATAAATTTGGTTTGTAAAATTTCAATAAAAAACAAACAGTTCATAATGATTCATCAAGAATGCAAAGAAAGAAAAAAGCTTAATGGCAATACTCCAGTATTAGAATAATTGTTAATGCCAATTAGTAATATCACCACAACTGTAATCAATAAAAACCATTCCATGCCAAAAGTGTATTAACAAACAACTCACTTAGATAATTCTTTAGTTCTATTGTCAGAATCTTGAGAGGATAACTCAGATGCATTGCTTGATTTATCAGTAGTATCCACTTCTTTAGACTTTTGTTTATTAGTAACAACCAATGGTGGAAATTCTTCGTCCATTTCAGCATGGGACAACCCACCCTGCCGTCCACCTCGTCCTCTGCGAGCACCTCGCGTAGGTGTACCTGTAGTTTTAGAGTATGCATCTTCATCTTCCCAATTTCGAGTATATTTATTTGGTCCACGCCTAATACAAAAAAAAGATATATTTTTATGAAGGTAAAAAAGCAATATGTTAAGCAATTCTTATAAATTGCTTGTAATGTAAGAACAATGTAAATATAATGTCAACTATAATTCTATAAGTAAAATCTATTGAAAGAAAAATACTGGTCTAGTGTCATTACCAAAATAAACCAATATTCTATTTAACACAATAATTAATACATACCCATAACGCCGTCTGCGCCTTGCACGGGGAGGGGCTTCCTCATTTCGAATATCATAGCCATACACAGAAACAAGTTCATCTCTAGACTTGGGTGTTTGTTCATCTTCATTATATCTATCATGGCACCATCTGTTTTCATTCTCTTTCCAAACCTTTTTCTTATCATTTGTTTGTGTTTCTTTACCACGTTCCACCTCTGTTTCTTGCACAGTTTCATCACTAAACACAATTTTTTAATTATATCTAAAGATGATGTGGCATTGTAAAAATAATAGGTATGGACAGTAAAGGTAATCACAGATTAACCTGAAATTTAAGGTTGGCGTCACCATGTCAAACTGCAAGAACCATTTCAAATTTTCAGAGGCATGAGTACACCTCATGCTGCTCAACCCCAAGAGGCGCAGTACTCTCTCCTCAAGGAGACTGTTTACACCTCCAAAAATTTAAAATATCTTCCTGTCCGATGTGGCAACACCGATCCACAAATCAAGGTAAGTCCATGGTTCTCGGTCTCTCTCTTCCATAAGATATTAACTACATTTATATTTTACCTCTACCTCAATACCCTCCCAATATCAAACGTATTCAAACTTAAAAAGTTATAGTTCAGCGAGACAAAGGGAGCTATTGGATAGTCCCTAGTGTTCAGAAGTATAATAATAATTGAAAAACAAGAAAACATTACTACAGAAATATTCCATTGCATGATGTTTACTAAAATTCTTACTTTTAAAAGTATTTCCATGCCTGAAGTTTATGTTCCTGGTATTTCAAAGACAAAAATGTAATACTCAAAAGATTCCTTTCCAAACTCAACCCTAAAATTCTAAAATCTTGTAACAGTTAAGATTAAATTCTTTTTTTTTTTACACTTTGAAGTAAAAGGAGACATCAAATTATGTAAACAGAACACAAGAGTTTGAATAAATGCTGCTCAGTGAGCACAACAATATTAAACAATCATAATTATACTCGAGATTTGATTTGATTTATTTTATTCCATTAGTCCTCGTATGAGGAAATAGGATCACCAGGACCCAAAGTTATCCTAAAGACTAAGTTATCTTACACTATATAATCAGATAAACTGAAAAAACTCATTAAATAGTCTTCAACATACACATCCTCCGCAGCAGTACGATCATCGTGTTCGTAGAAGGTTCCTCTCTTTGGTATGTACTGAGGATTTCTTCTATCTTCATCATCATCCAATTTCTTTTCCTTCGCAGGAATACTTTCCTAATGTCATTTAAAAATAATAAATTAATACAGTAATTAAAAACTGAAGATTTTACAATAGGGGTATATGTAAATATTTACACAAACAATTTAAAACATTCATGAATAAAAGGAAGCAATAAATTAGTTCAAAAATTATATATACTCAAGGAGAACTTGAAATAGAATAAAGAGACATGAAAGATACAAAGCAAAATATAAAAATTAAATAATAAATTCAGGTAGTAAACACCAATTTATATAAAAAACAGATTATAATTTTTTAACCATTTTTATTTTTGTAACTTACTATTAATATTAAACATTAATAAAAAAAAACTTGAAACAATGTTTTCTTATGCAAACTCAAACTTTATTTTGACAAATTCGCAGTTAAAAAAACCTACCTGACCATCCCCTTCTTCTCTTTCATATTCTATTATAACACTGTCACTGTCTCCAGCTTCTTCATCTTCATCACCACCATGAGCTGTACAATCAGACCCAGATGCTTCACCTTCAATTTCATCTATAGGTTCATCATAGTCATACTGCTTTTGACCATCATCACTGTCATTTGGAACAGGATCCTGTAAACTTTCTCAGATTAAATTATTTGCACAATACATAAACCGTAATTATCAGATCAAGTTATTAAAATGTTACTGCAGTACCGACGTAAATATTTTAGACATTGTAACATAAAAATATAGATATAACGAAACACACAAATAAGGTGTTCTCGATTTGAACTTTCGACCTAAATTCAGTCACATGCGAAGTAGGTAACTTAGGCGCACGCATTACAACAATACGTACTTAGAATGGTGAATACACAAACGATACTTACATCTTCAGCAGGTTTGCTAGTATCAGCACTTTCATACGAACTTTCTGATAATTCTTCAGAATCCCTTGAAACATTTTCCTTGATAATTTTTTCAGACATCTTGTATAATCCCAATGTATTCTTTCAAGCAATTAAAAGTGCGTATTTTTCCATTAAACTACTACATTTGCAGATAACATAACAGTATCATTTACACGTTTCTCTTAACATCTACGTAACATTTGGTGTTGATACCTTCAACTATCACCCGTGCCATTTTTTTGTATATCATAGACCAGCCCAGAGCCCTTGCTATTATAAGGTCTTTGCAGGAATTGACTCTACATGGGACTTATTATTTACACGATTGCCAAATCGCATGTAGTCAAAGATATTAAACGACAAAATCTTTAGTCAAATTTTACACGTACTTCATCAAACTTATGGCAGAGTGAAATTTTATTTAAAATATACTACTCAGTAAATTAAACAGAGTTTTCTTATAATTCTAGTAGAGTAATACAGTTCCTTAAATATTGCTCACTCCAAATAAACTCGTTTGTATATACCATTTCCTCCCTCCATTAATTCGAAGATGAAATTTTAGAGAAATACATAGATAAATGGAGCACTATTCATAACATATAAACCAGAAACAGTAACACACTTCTACAATTTCACAACACAAAATGTAAACAGGAACCCCTCATCATCGATTCGGTAAAAGTCCGAAGTCTGCTATTGGGTTGAATTGCTGGCACACATACAAAATGGGAGTAATCCGACTCTTTACATGAAAACTTATATTAAATGATAAACGTATAATAAATATGAAAATCTGTGTATTTTAGCACTAATTTGAGAAATAGATATATTTTCATCGAACTTGTTTGAATTACTTAAATTTTTCTATTTCCTGTGAGCAAATGTTCACTAGTTTTGTTACTGATACAATTTACGGGAAAATGTTGACAATAATCGTAAATGTTGGTATACGTCATTTATTTAAGTTAAAACAGTCACAGATATTTAATTACATTCAAAATATGAAAAATTGAAGTCATAAATTTTGACTTTATCTTCAGTAATTGTTCACCTTATAATCAAATTTTCGATATTTTACCATGCGAGATATAATCTGTGACTGTCGTTAAAATTTTTAACCCTTTCATGATATTCAATCGATGGTAGTTTTTTTCTGTTGTAAAATATTATGCAGTTTCTTGGATTTCATGGAGACTCCGATGATGTTTTAAGAAAGAAATAGCTGGTGGATATTCTGTAGACTCTTTCTGATAGTTGAGAGATTATAGTGGTATAATCATAAAGTAAAAAGTAATACACTTGTATTCTAAATCCGAGGTTGCGTTACTTTCTCAATGGTGTTTTGTGTGTTTATATATAGTTTAAACTGATTATTTATTTTCAATGCTTTGCATATTTTTGACTTGCTGAGCAGAATTCTGGAATCTCCCAATGAAAAGCATATGAGAGGATACATTAATATGTATTAAAATGTTGACAATTTATTGAAGTGGAGATTATTACCATGTACATTTCTAAAAATAGAATTATATTATGGATATATAAAAAACGGAGAATATAGTTTCATTAAAAAATTTTAACTAATTTTCAATTTTTTCAAGCATATAGATAATAAATTTCTGCATAATTCATTATTATCTTAATTCCCTTTTAAGTTGTATTGAATCCATAGCCCTAAAAATTTGTTATGTAAACTATAATTATTTCGCGACAATTACAACATATGTTATATTATCTTACCTGGAGCCTTTCATAAGCCGAAATTCATTCATACAGTGTTTTGGCCTTTATAAATAAGGTCGTTACACCGGAATGATTGACAAAATTTCCAAAATCAAAAGTGCCGTCATAAAAAAATATTTTATATATAATATCTTTCTATTCCGTAAAGCAGAACTATCCTACACATCGATCTTGTCCCGGAAATTAAATTCATTTACAAATTATGAATATATATATCTTTCCGATAACACCTGAAGAAGATAGAACACATATCCAAAAGTCGTAACGCTGTAAATAAAAAATAAAGTGTCCGTAAAAGGTCATTAACTGATTTATTAATAACAAAAGTTCATTATTCTACCGTCAAAATTACAGACTTGTGCCATCTCTTAATTTTCCAAAGAAATTCCACATCTCTGTCTCGCTGCCTTTTTATGAATCGTGTTTTAGTATTATTAAATAATATATATATATATATATATATATATATATATATATTATATTAAATGTGATGTAATTCGTAAAGAAAGCGATACGTGTAATTCAACAAGTTCTCGAATATCTTTTTAGTTGATGTTTATAATCTATGGACTATTATAATAACTGTGGACAAGTCAGGAGTTTGCAGTCATATGATCGATCTAACTAGTGTAGCAAAATGGCAAGCCAGACACAAGGAATTCAGCAATTATTAGCTGCAGAAAAACGAGCTGCAGACAAAGTTTCTGAAGCCAGAAAACGTTAGTTTTGTTTCAATTAACCATATTTAGTTGTTTTTTCAATTTATAAGAGTAACAAACGCCCGAAGGGGCGTGACCTTATTTAAAGAAACGCTTAGATATTTTCCAATATTTCTGGCTTTATTTCAGGCAAAGCGAGTCGTCTCAAGCAAGCAAAAGATGAAGCACAAGTAGAAATCGAAAAGTACAGACAAGAGCGAGAGAAACAATTCAAAGAATTTGAAAACAAGGTTGGTGAACAGAATACTTAATACACTCTTATACAGATAGAGTTCATTTAATTTGAAACATTAATTTGAATCATTTATGAAACTGTTCAAAGTACTTATTCAGATTAAGGATTAAAGGTAAACTGCATTTCTGAAAGTCTGAATGTTTCCATAACAAAATGAATTAAAGTGGAGGCAGAACACGAAGACTTACCATTCATACAGACAATCGCACTGTTTCGGAGCGTGTTTCCATCATTTAAATGTGTTAAATGAAGGAAGGATCCTGTAAAAGTGTGTGTGTTCTCTGTATAAATAGTTGTATGTATGTCTTCATTGGGAATCCTTAGGTCAACCCAATATTTCTACTCGGAATTAGAAATGACCTTTAGATATATCAGTTTTGGGATTAGCCCTCTAATTTTCCCTATAAACTGTGTCAGAAGAAAAATAAATAAGTTAAGTTCAATGCACTATTATTTCCTAGTGTGTTAAGGATCTTTAATTTAATAAATTGAGTGTACTGATAGAGGTGAATGTTTGGAAAATAACTTACTACCATTACTAATTTATTCCAGCATATGGGCTCTCGTGAAGATGTAGCAGCAAGGATTGATGCTGATACAAAAGTTAAGATTTCAGAAATGGAAAAATCAGTTCATCAGCGTAAAGAAAAGGTAGAGATTTTTCTAACAACATTTTTTTTAGAACAACTCGTCTACATTATACCATGAAAACTTTTTTTACAACACATTGCTTCATTCTGTAATTTCACACATTTAATTAATTTTATACTTTCATTTACTTTATTATGTATAATGAATAGGTTATTTAAAGTTTACTATTTTTTAGTTTTTAAAGTTTGGTATTAAATAATGTTATATTTTCATGTGTAACACCATTGAGATTTATTGTAAAACATAACTTGAGTGATTTATTTTATTTCAAATAGTTCACTTGAATGGTACATTTTTAATTACTATCTGTAATTACTTGCTATGCCTGTGGATTAAGATTCTGATGTATTAAATTGTTAATATTTATTGCCCAGCCTAAAATTGAAAGGGTCCAGGTGAGCAGAAGAATAATTAAATTCTTTTTCACAATATAGGCTTGATTTAATATTGAAAGTGGCAATTATTAGGAAGGTGTTAGTGATTTCAAAGTTGTGGACATTTGTTTAATTTGTGAGGGTTAAATATTGATTTCATACTAGTTTAGACAAACCCATAACATGTTAGTTTCAGTAAGTCAGAATCTCAACAAAAAATATATAAAACAAAAAAAACAACATTCAAACTGCAGTTTACTTGAGATTGTGCAGATACTTGCACATTAGTTCTGTCAGATGTAGCTTCAATAAATTATTTTTAGAAATTAATTCTTTAATTGTGTTTCAGCTTATTGAAAGAATCTTGGAACTGGTGTATGATATAAAACCAGAACTACACAAAAATTTCAGAGCTGCGAAGTAAAAGCAATCATTCCCAAAAAAGCTGCAACAAAAAGTATATATAGCATTTCTTCAAATGTTTGAGTTGTACAAGAAACCTTTATTGAAATATGTAGATGTATATTTTAAAATAAATGTACAGTGAGGTGGTGGGGGTGATTGTGATGTCATTTTTGTTCTTGAGTTTTATAAAATTATTAATAGTTCAAAAAATTTATTCCTGATGAGTTTATCATTAAATTGTTTCACTTCAGTGTACAAAAGCAGAGTTATACAATTAACATTTCATTTTGTACAAATTGTAAAGTATTGTAAAAAGATTCTCCTTGCAGATTGTTAAAATTATTTTTAATGAGTTGAATGTTTTCCTTACCCATTTCTATTATTTTGCAAATGTCAATATGTTATAAATATTAATATAATGTTAACGTGTAATCACTGTGTGTAAGAAATAAATTATTGATGTTACATATTTTTTGCACAAATCTTTATGTAATGAAGGGTTTGTTTTTGAAGTAGTCTGTTTGGTGACTCGTTGGTATTTGTACAAGCCCATTGAAGGGTAGGTATCATCATAATCCACATCCACTGAAAGTTCGAACATTTTTTAATTCATGTATGCTGTTTATAATTATACCAATTTGTGCTGGCAAGAATTTTGTCCAATTTATTTTTATTACCTTTGAATTTGAGTAAGGAATACTCTTATTAGTTGTACTCTAGAAAAACTGTTATAGCTATGGTACAATAGCCAGACTATTAAGTTGACTGTTCAATTTGCAATGGTTAATTATATTAATTTCTGTAGTAATTAAGATATTGCATCATGTAAGTTTTTACAAAACAGAATCCAGAGATAGTCTTTCATTTTGATTAGATGAACTTGATGCCTGAGAGTACCATATACCAAGTCTAATTCTATTTGTACTAGAACATTTTTGATAAAAATCTTAATTATATTTAAGATTGTCAGCTCAAAAGTTGTCTTGTACTGAAGCACAAACAATAAAAGGAAAATCTGAAATCTTGTGACTAGGTAAATTTCCATGGGAATAAAAATTAGCAATAATTTTAGTTGCAATGGAAGTAGGGCATACTATCCATTTCTTACCTGATGTAAGTAAATGAATAATATAGGAATTTAAAATGATTCAACTAACAGCTGATCAACTTTGTAAAATTATTTCTTGATTTTATTCTTATAATTTATAATAAAAATATGCTATAGATTATTTTATATATTCAATCAGGACTATTGGAAATATATTTCACTATTTTGTGAGAGCTTTGGTTTTACATTTTGAAATTGTCAATTACAATTCTGATTTATCTTTTTAATTTTTATAAGAACTACTTAAATACAGCCGTTCCAGATTTTAATTCAAATCATCAGGTTCAATATTGTGTTTTATATATATATATATATATATAACTTTTTGTTTAAGAATCTGCACTATTGGTTTACCAGAATGTTTCCTAAAACCTTGTGAATCAGATTTGAAATCAAATTTTAAGCCAGACTAGTTCGCAATATTTATAAGAATAAATTAATGGAATTCCCTTTATATGCAGACATTTCCCTTTTGTATTCAGATTGAAATATATTATTTAAATCTGGTTATTTTGCACATAATTATCTTAAAAGTGACTATTAATTTTCCAGTACCTGTATTGCCTGAAATAGGTTCAAATCATTTGTATTTCATATATCGAATTTAAGAAATTGACAGTACATGTCTTTTTTTTATATTGACTGTGGAAAAAAATAAAGGGTAAACTATTAAGTAGAAGATTTTTTGGACACTGCTAAAGCGAACCGTCAATAAGGACCCCTCGGTATCCAATCTATATATCGTATAGAAAAGAGTGCACATTAGAATATGTGTACTGAATGTTTTTAACATTTAATGCCCCTAATTTTCCTTTCGCTGCTGTGTTTCTCACTTTTACTCTAATCATCCATCGTCTCACTTTGTTCCGTAATTAGTTTGAAATGTTAAAATTTTAATTTAAAATAGAAGAAATATTGGAAATGATCCTAGCTTTTACCTAATATAAAACGGAGTAAGAGAGAAACTTCATATCTCTAATAATAATTGCAGACTATTTGATACCTTCGGTAGTTTAAAAGTCTGAAAAAATAATTTATATGTGTTTTGCTGCTCTCTGTGGGAGATACTCAGAACCACGTTATAGCGTATAAGTGGAAGATAGTGGCATCTTCAGGCAATCGGCGACAACCCAGTGTTTGTGACGGACAATGGTGTTAGTTGAGTGTATATCAGCCACAATTCCCATTCGAATATTGAACATTATAACAATCAAAACATTAATACTTGGGAAAATAATGACATCACTGTGCTAGCATTCTATTTAACCAAAATGTGGTGCCTTGTGAGTCAACCAAATTCTGTGATATTGGAGGTAGAAGTCGACCCTAAAGCCAAGGGACAAGAATGCCTGGAAAAGGTGAGTAGCTGTCATTTCAGTCGAGCGGTTTCATTGGATTATTTATTATTTTCTACAAATGACGTTTGCAATAATCTTCAGAATTAAAGAGATTCCACATTTCTGTCAACTTCAAGTACTAAGGTTACCGATTGTCGCACTGTAAAAAAATTGACAACGTTACATATTGGAATGTACTACATTTTTGGAATTTAATAACTTCCGACACAAATACAGCTTTGTTTAATATTGCTAGTTTTCGTAACAGCTGGAACCAAAGATTCGATCGATTGTCTCCATGCATTGCCAAAATTTTCTGTCATTTATTGCTAAGTTTGCCGAACATGTACTCTTTCAATGATATAGAGAAATAATTATTTGATGATTGGTTTAAATTTACTAATCCATATTGTAGTTATACTCTTAAAAATTATCAATATAAAGACTATGGTCACTAAATTTATAAGCCAGATGTGTGTCGTATTAAATAAATTGTGTTTAACATAAATTTTATGCTCATTTGGTATTTTCGTCTGAGTAATGACACAAGTTTAATTTAACTCTTAAGGAAGTGAATAGTTGTATGAATGTATATATTCGTACACTGAAAATACATGTAGTATTTGTTGTTGTTTCCTTGTTGGCTAATCAGTTTTCGGCTTTCAATTATACTCGCCAGGATTTACATTATCTATTATCCCATATACCTTATTGATTTGCTGTGCTTCAAGGATGTGAAATAAGTTGATTGATGATGGAAAGCCTGTTTTTAAAAAATTAAAGCTTAACTGTACTTCTTTAGAAAAGATTTTAATTCAATGATGTTATGAATTAGCATTTATATGAGAAATGTTGTTTATATAAATCAATTTTGAGCACTACTCCTTCAAACTGTATTCCTTTACAAATTTACAGTCTTAAAGCTTATTCCCTGAATAAATAATGTCACGGTATTAAACAATTTATATTCTACAGATAGAAAACAAGAAATTGATTTAAGAATCGAAAAACTGATAGTTTTAACATCATAAACCAGACCTAGATTTAGGTGTAAGTGGAGTATTAAATATGTTTGGTTTTCACTGTGTGTAGTTTTAATATCAAAAGAAATAACTTCTAAAAAAATATGAAATTTATTGTTGGATTTTCTGACCGTGAATCATACCTGTCATAATAATTTATTACATAGTGTTAAGTCCACAACGCACTGGAATCGGCATCTTGCACATTATGATTCAGTAATTTCCGGGTACGGTTCATTGTAAAAATTTATTTGAAAAATGTTGCGTGTCATTTCATGTACTTAGAAACGTCACGTTTCTTCAACAGAAGTATCAAATCAAGTTATTCAATCGTATCTTCAGATAAAGTGCCGGAGACGACAATCTGTCTACGGACGTCTTTACTGTCGTTTGCTCCGAAATAGCCGTAATCTAAAAAAACGTTACAAAATAGATTTTGTAACGTATTTTACGAAGCTAGTTTTTTCTTCATCTAACATAGGATAATTGTCTTCATAATTATAATTTATAGTATAGTTTATAATAACTTTTCCTGCAACCACCATATATATTTTTCTTGTACATATCTTTCAAATTTAGAGAGAACATAAAGTGTGGAAAAACAATCAAATATTTTGATATTTTGTCGATTTCGTCCTTTCACTTGCTTTATGCGAGTTACCATGAAATGTACATCCAGCATTTAGCCTTTTTTTTTGCGTAGACTGGTTAAATGTGTGCTTATTTATTTCCCATACCTACTTAAGTTCACATTTCGTTTATTGTTTATACACTGTGCTGACACACACCCATATATTTAAAGAAAGATACCCAATTTTCAATCTCATATTTCTATATTTTAATTTATTCTGGAGCTGTCGATCTTGTTGATCAGAATCATCCATAAAATTCTTGTTAATCTATTTGTTTACTGCTCCAGAAGAAATTAGAATTAATAAAAATTTTAAACTAAAATTGGTTACTTATATAATATTATTAACGTTATTAATCGGCCTAAAGAAAATCGGAGAAACAATATTTTGTTTAAAATAAATTTGTACTACTATTTTGTCAGTTATAGCGATGGCTTTATTTTCTAAGATTGAAATATTTTAATGTAACATTTTTCTCCTATAAAATAATTTAGGGTATAGATTTTTCTTATCTTATTAGATATATACCTACGGAATTTTTCAGAAAATCTATACAAAGGAAATGTACCTCAAGTTCTATTATATATATATCATTTACCAGGACATTTTGTCCTTGAGGTGTGACGCAGTGTAAGTAAACAAGGTCGAATACTTTGAGAAGTTTTAGTTTTGCCAAGTGCCTGTAATTTTCATTTTGAAAGTAGGCTAGTTACTACCTGTATTATTGGTATTTTAAATTACAGCTACTGTCATGACGTGCACTTGAGCCAGAATTGACCATGTATCATTCAGGAAGTGTCCAAATTTAGATTGTACGAAATTTTAATCTTGTTTATAAAGTCATTAATGTTATAAGAATTTTTCCGGTCGTTATAACTTCCTGTGTCTGATTATGTTCTTTGCAAAATCATTTTCCAAAACTCATTTTCCAAAACTCATTTTGGTTGAGCTTTACCTGCTGGTGTATTGACAGTTTTTGTTCTCAACGTATGTAATGGTCCAATTTCGTTTTAATATTTGAACCGGCCGCCACGGAATGCTATTATATGCATTCCGAACGTATCCCAATTTAATTAATAATAAAATAGTCTTTCATCCATATGTAAGAGATTGCGGAATAATCTTGCCGCCTCCTACCAGCAAATGGTAGTAATTTTCCAAAGTGAAATCAATTTTGTAACAGTTCGAAGCACTTGCAGATAGTTGAGTGGGCTCATCGTTATTTGTGGCTTGAACTCTCTGATTACATTACAAGCAGATAGCCCTGGCTCAACTTTTTCCGCTAAATTTGTATAAGGATGATTGACTTTTATACACGCAGCAATACTGCAACGTTAACGCAAATTAATTTTCTTCTGCCAAAGTGCTTGTCACTTAACGATAGATTCCACTTTGGCTATACAAGGAACATCGCCTTAATTAAACATTGTGATAAGGCTGTATCCTCGAGATTAAGAGGATGTCTATCTGGCTGTCTGTTCGTTGAACTGTAGTTCATTTGCCGCATCTTAATATTTCAGGCCAGATGTTTGTGATACGGATTTATGCAAGTTGTTATAAATGTATTTTTAGCCTGTCAGATCACGTTGTTAAACTCCTTGGCAACTATTAATTTTTTCCGTATTTTATGAATCAGACTGGAATGTAATCGTGGGTGCTATTTTGTCGTCACGTAAAAATAAATTGTCTGGAAAACGGGTGTAATAGAATTTTGCACTGAAAATACCAATCATACATATATTAAAACGGGTGTAGGTGTATACGAGTTAGTGACTTGGTATTTGCTAATGGCGTTGTTAACACGTGGTGAAAATTACTGTCATTGTGTGTAACGAAAAATTCAATAGAATCACTCATTGTAGAGGAATGCTTGGCAACCAGTCATGCACATGGCAAGGCAAATTATGGAGCCTAGCGGAAATCTCAATTGATTGTCTTGTATTGTGCTTGATAAACGAGAGGTCGGGGAGAATTGCCGTAGCACACAGTTAGCTAATTTGTACTGGCACCAGCAAAACCTTTTTAAAATTCTTTTTAAATCATGTTGGCGTAGCAAAAGTCGAAAAACAATATTCTCCACTGGATCATCTATAACTCCAAACACCTATTTTTTTTTTTATGGATTTCGTATATAACGGGGTTAACCAACGTGGGTCCCACATCGCACATGGTGGCAATTCGAAAATGAGCTCGTCTAGAGTTTAAAATCCAACCGCCAGCAATTATTTAACTTGAACGAATGAAAAATTGTGGGTATGTCAATTTTAAATAAGAATTTGTTAAGTGTTGTGCTTTCTATAGAGCCAGTCTTGGAAGTTTGGAGAAATACAAACTACAACTCTATGAACATAGGATTTCTCGGCGTTGTTCTAGTGAATATGGCGTTAAGAGATGTTAGTCGTCGAAACGTCGTAGGTAGTATGTACTAACTCGGCAAGTATCCGAGAAAATTTCCTATAAACTACGACTTACTCGGACAGTATTGTTCACCGTTTCTAGTGAAGAAATAGTACTTACTTACTTTATTGGACGATTGCTATGACATGCGGAATGTGCAAACAAAGTAGTTGTTCAAACAATAATGAAGGTCATTACATACTTGTGATTTATAATTATTTTATGTATATGTTCCTATCTTTTCTTTTCGTCTCTCTAAAATCTGTAACGTTGAATTTTTTATTTGAAACAATAAGAAAAAGACTAACAATCCTTAAAATTTCTTAATCAACTTCAATTTCAACAGGATCTCTCGGAAATATGCTTCTTTGAAAATTAAATTTGATTAATAAATTCTAAGGGTTGTTAGGATTTTTAATGTATAAAGAGTTCTCGGGTTTCCGGTCGGGTAACGTTACCCGACCGGAAACCCGAGAACTCTTTATACATAATATACGTCGGGAAAACTTACGCTCAGGAGTTTTAATATTAATAATAAAATACCTTTTTTAGAGTAATAGGCTACACGACGGTAATCCACGTGGGGGCAACTTCCCTTTAATAGCATAGGATGAGATTTGAAAGGGGGGATGCGGAAGAGTAGAGGAAGGTAGCGAAGGGTTAACTAGAGCCCCCCGGGCTATTGTTTAAGGATCCTACCCGGCAATTCCCCTAAAAGTGATGCAGGGAAAACCCTAGAAAAGCTTGCATCACTTAGGTCGGGCATTTGGTACGTGTCCCACGCCCTTCCGATGGCGAGAGAGGGGTTTGCTGTGGGGACGCAGCATTCTCTTCTTCCGACTCTTCCAACAGGAATAGCTTCCTATGGCGGGATAGGATTTGCTGTTGCTTGTTTTGACAATGGAATTTGAGTTAATAAGTTCATTATCCAGGTGCGTTTTGGATACCGCTGTGCTCCAAATTTTATATATAGTCTGATTTAATTAATTTTCTAAAACCTTTGTTTCGGCACAGGCACTTTCTTTGTAACAGTTTTAATTACGCGTGGGAATTATCGTAATTAGTTTTATTTGGATTTTATCTACTTCATGATGGCTCATTGTTTACATTAGCGAGGTTCCTAAAGACTCGATACGTCCCACTTTCTTCCATCGTTCAACAATTTTACTGGAGAGTTGTATGTGGTTACGGTTTCACGGGTAGTTATTTATTCATTTTCAACGGAAACTATTAATTTCACAATTAATGTGACGTTTTGTTTTCACCCTGGGCTTTGTCTCCGTCAAGCCTAGCTTGATATTAATTGTGAAATAAAAATATTCTCTGAAGTCGCAATCATTGTTTTAGCACTTACCAAATATTCGACACAATTCCGGGACCTTAATGTTGCCTGATTGAAGAATATTTTTCTGCTTTAAAATAAATCTTCTTAGTATACTTATCCTTGGTAACCGTGTCCTAAATTTAATGTTTTTTCTTCTTTTTTATGCTGAATTATGTAGTAAAATGATGAGTAGAAGGTTGGAAGGTATAAAATTTAGTGAGTTGTGGGTGGAGAAGAGTGAAATCCCAGCTTGGGCGTCGTGACCTGGTTGGTGAAGTGGGCGCGCGTGTGGACGTGCCACGAGACACACAGCTGGTCCGTCCAAGGACAGCAGAGAACCTGCACACAACCAACGGATGTTTACGAGCGGAAGCACTCTCTATCCTTCCTTGCGACAGACTTTTGTTTGCATCTCCTCTTAACCGTTGGACTGATTACTGCGAGATGTACGTGTGTGAGACTCGGCGCTCTTATCTCATGTTAATGACCCAGATAGCTCCGAACGAACTCTGGACTCTGGACAGGTATCGCCCTCCCGCCTCGCACGTAGGCACTCGTGGATGGACGGACACCTGTGCAAAGTTCACTACGGACTGCAATGTTGCCAGTCCTCCAATACAAGGTCTTAGATTTGAACGCTTCTGACTGAAGAGAAAGAAGTGTTTGGTCTGATGGAGGAGTTGGGTTTGCTGTGGGGACGCAGCAGTCCGTCCTCCGTGCCTCGGGCTTCAAGTAGAAGTTAATCTGGGTTGAAATTTATTTATATAATTTTTGGGGAGGAAGGAGTTTTATTATCAATGCGTAAAACAATGCAACAGATTTTTAGGAGAGAGGAAGCCGAAAGAAAGGAATGTTGTGAGCAACTATTTGAACAACTAAAACTCTAGTATGTAGGGGTAGAGGAAAGAATAGAAGATGCACACTCCTACAGTATACTTGCGTAATATAATCTTACCCCGAGGAACTACCAGTCTCAGCTTACGCTTCTCGGTGTGTAGCTAAGGGAACCATTGAAGAATTCAGAGTAAAGACGAGAAATGGACTAATAGATAATTTTGTACTTTACTAGATCCGTGACGGAAAGGCTACATTTAGCAATGGAATATGCCTATGGGTTAAGAAGTTTATTTTAGGGTTGCGGAACCCCATTTCGAAAGCAGCTGCGTTCTAATTGAATCAGGCTATGTATAAAATTTAGGTTTTTTAAAAAAAATTGTCTCGTTGCCTGAACTGATTAATTTTTCTACTCTTGATTTGTTTCTTTTACGTTCTGAATTGTGCTAGTTGAGTCTTCTAGTTGGAAGTTACATTAAGATGTATTTAACGTATCGGGCCTGACTGTAGTAAACCCCTCACTCGCTATAGGAAGAGCGTGGGACAAGTACCAAGAGACCGACCTACCTGATGCAGGTTTTCTAGGGTTTGTCCCCCATCACTTTTAGGTGAATGTCGGGTAGGATCCTTAAAACTACATCCCGGGAGCCGCTAGTAACATTTGGCTACCTTGTATCCCTCCCCCTCCTTTCAAACCCCTTCCTATGCCATTAACGGGGAAGTTGCCACCACTTGAATTACCCTCATGTAGTCTGTTGCTGTAGAGAAAAACTACGATTATATTAGGAAGCCTGTCATCAGTCTTCTATTTCTATTGGAATAGTCGGCCAGCTGCCTCCTAAATTAGTCGAGGCACGGAGGACCGAATGCTGCGTCCCCACAGCGAACCCAACTCCTCCATCGGAAAAGAGTGGGATAAGTAACAAATGCCCGATCTACCTGATGTAGGGTTTTCCCTGCATCACTTTTACGCGAATTGCCGGGTAGGATCCTTAAAACTACATCCCGGGGGGCCCTAGTTAACCCTTGGCTACTATTCGCATCCCAGTTTCTAAACCTATAATGTGAGAAGAGTTTTCACCACGTGGATTACTCTATACATAGCCTGTCAACACACACGTACTACGTTTATATACATGCTAAATAAAATAAAATTTGAATTATGAATAATACTGTGTCCGTTCAAATTAACAATTTAATAATGACGGGCATTAGAGCTTACTTTGCTAATATTAAGCTATTGAAACCTAATCTACCTTCTAGGGCCCTAAAACGGAAATTTTACGACACTTATTAGTCACGTGGTGACATACGGCTCGGAAACGTGGACTTTGCCAGCCACGTATTTTAACGTAAAGTCG
The DNA here is from genome assembly GCA_037074705.1 of Zhengitettix transpicula. Taxonomy (NCBI): domain Eukaryota; kingdom Metazoa; phylum Arthropoda; class Insecta; order Orthoptera; family Tetrigidae; genus Zhengitettix; species Zhengitettix transpicula. The sequence goes on along the minus strand of CM073593.1, from coordinate 54,903,662 downwards.
TATGGAGAAGAGAGTGTGAATTATGGAGAATAAGAAGTAATAATAAACTAGAAATGTTGCGCAGAGGCGATGGCATGGTGAGATTCGTGAAGTCCCGATGACTGACCTGGTTAAGTGACGTAAAGAGGATGAGTCCTCGGTAAAGGTTGCCAAAGAAGCTGTTGCATGGGAAGGACAGGAGACAAGGAAGATCGCGGAAGATATGGACACAGGTTTTTGAAAAGGACTTGAAGATTATGCGGGTTGAAAGATTGTGCGAAAGGACGCAGAGGAATGCTGTCGTAAGGGAGGCCAAAGTCCACCCCGGGCTGTAGCACCGACAAAGAAGGTGGAACGCTAGAAGAAAAAAACACCACGATGAGTTCCCAAACATATTGACAATCGTTCAGTGACTAACCGAAAATATAAGTAAAATTACCACTAAAACTTTAAACTAATCAAGTAATACCATCAATTCCGATAACACATCTACAGAAATTATTCCAATAAAGCCGCAGCAGTCTGTTCAATTTCATAGCAGTGCTGAATGCATAAAAATATATCGAACGGAGAAACCAAAAAGTCATTGAGCATTCGTGGGGAGAGGAAACACAAATTGTACGTTATCGACGTTTCAGTTCTCAGCTAACGAAAGTCAAATTTGAATAGACTCCGTTAATAATTACAATTGACATTTTAATTTTACAATAAATGGATAAATTGACTAAGTGGGAAAATATTTAATAATCAGTTTATAAAAATGTCTCAACGTTTTGTCCTTGGCAATGTATACAAATTATTTATAATACTGAACCCCCAACATACTCTGTATGAAGTCATAAGTTAAAGGTGAAATAATATTTTTAAGAACTGTTTAATTATTTATGGCCAATTTATTTATTGATGGTAATCATTTAAGATTCAATTAAATTAGTATCCAATCCAACGATAAAATACGGAAAATACTGAAATCCATATTGTCCAGTAAGTCATATTCTATAGCACTAGGACCGGGAGTGTTTTTGTAGCAGACTACTTTACGAATTTACATTTCATTAATCGTACTTATTTTAGTTTTATCATAATCATACGCGTAAATCAATCAATTAGGTGGTCAACGGTAAAATTTCCAATTTTTTAAATACACTTTTGTGATCCGTGTAGGTACGGAATCGTTTACGTATGTGGACTTGTTTAGTTTTTAATATTTAGTCGGTTCCTTCTTTTACCAAAATTTATTATTTCGGGTATCGATTTTGTTATTTCCGAAGAATATCAAATATCGGTCGAGCAGTAACGGAACTTTTGCTCCAAATTCACGGTCAGAAATCAAGGTGTCTGGATTTCTGATTCTTCTTCTTCTTTTACGGAACATCAACATCTGTCTAACCTAACAGAGAGTAAGGAGCGAAGTTGTTGTCAGTCCCTCACCAAGTAAGCTCTGTTTTAATTCTCATGTTTTTTGAAAGACTTGATCCTCTATCACAATATTATACTGTACTGAAAAAATGTAGGCCTGATTCGAAATTAATAAAAAGAAAGCCAAGTACAGCCAATATAAGCTTTTGAGTTTTGTCAACTGACGAGTGCAGTTGTGTCGCTCTAGGCTCTTCGTAGCACCTGAAGAATGGAACAAGGATCCCAGAAATGTTGTGTGGAATTTATATTATCAACTATTTTGTTCGTATTTGGGTATATTTATTATTACTATACTGTACTGTTCCTTTGCAAAAATATTAATTCTTCCCGCATCACTTGTTTTTAAGCGTTCGTCATATATAATTTCAAAAAATAAAATGTTTGGAAGAAAATTGGTAGAAAATATCTATGAATTTATTTTTATAGTTGTAGCTTAATAAAGGGATAGTTCATTTAAAAAAAAATAATACGCTTTGTGGAATCGTGAATCTCGAAAATTGCGGGCGAACGAGCTCCTTCCAGTCACAGTCGCACTTTCGAAAATAATTTAACAAATTGTAGTAATTATTTTGCTGTCCTCGTAAACTGCCATTGTTCAAGGCAAGTCCACTCTTCGCCAATAACCTTATTTCAGCCCGCAATACTCGCGGAATTGCAGTGTAGAGTAAAATCGTCGATGTTTGAATTCCCTATCTTATCCTCCGACTTGTAGTCTTACCGTGGTTGGCAGTGTTCCTAATCAACTCGAACATCCATTACGCACGTGATCACCACGTGAAGGCTATTCCCTCTTTTACAAGTTGTGCAAAAAAACCTTCATCGTCAACTCGAAACTCCCTCACTTATAAATGAAACTTGTCCAGCTCGACGCGTTTCTACTTTCTACTGACGCAACACTTGTCTTTGTAATTGTTATTTGAGCCCTCACTGGCGCACCTCGTGGATTCAAAACTAAAAGAAGAAACTTTATCCTATATGTTTTCGGCGTATAAGGTTTCTATATTCAACCCTCCAGTTAATCGACGTTTTAATTCATGTTCAGTCAGCAAGTGGTAATGTCTTTTGCTGATCAACAACCGAGTGAAAGCAATAATTGAAACCTACTTCGTCGAAACAACATAATCTCGGAATTAAACTCCTGTTTCTGAGATTTATTAATAGCAATTGAAAACATTATAAAATACTACGTTTTGTCCCTAAATTTTGGGACATTTTCAGGTTTAAATTTTTAATTAAAATATAATTTCGTAATCATGAGAATTGGTGAATATGAATTTCAAAGGTGCGATCTGCACCGTTTGTGTAAATCGTGCCTTCTCACGTTATTATTACGAATTTATGTTCAAATTAAATTTTTATGTCTGAAGAAATCACAAAATTTAGGGACGAAACGTAGTGTTTTTATGATGTTTTGAATTTCTCTTGATAAATCTCTCATTGGCTGATGTCATTTCATTTATTAAAAATGCCAGTTAAATATAATTATAATTTTTATTTTTGATTATAGTATAAATTGAAGAACTTGGCAGCCTAAAAAATCAAATATATAAATCAATTTTAATTATAAATGTTTCGGTCAGGATGTGGATCCTCATCAGGCATGCGGGAAGATTAATATTTTTGAAAAATAACAGTACAGTATAATAATAAGAAATATAGCCAAATACGAACAAAATAAGCGATAATATAAATACCACACAAAATTTCTGGGATCCTTGTACCCTTCTTCGGGTGCTAAGAAGAGCCGAGAGCGACACAACTGCCAAAAAACTCGTCAGTTGACAAAACTCAAAAGCTTATTTTGGCTGTACTTGGTTTGTTTATTATTAATATATATATAACAACAATTATTATAAAAATATTAATTTATAGATATAAACAAACCAAAGATATTGACCATATAGTAACATAAATTGGTGCTAATTATGTAATGAACTAGTCATTGCCTTAAAACTGTAAAATCGAATTTTAAGATGTGCTTGATGGTTTTTTTAGACTTCCCTGCGTTCTGTATACTATCGCGCATAAGTTGTGAAAGACACTTCATGCAGTTTGCTGACGACCTTGAATTGTTAATACAGCCCGGTCTCAACTGTATATCTTTACCCACGAAAAACGTTTAAAACAATTTAGGTGTGAATAAAAGACCCGAAACGGAGTAATTTCAGATTATTATACGGCTCTTCCATTTATTAGTATTTGGTTTCACCTGACTCTATTGAATGCGAAGTGAATGCTGTTAACCTTAAGGATGTCTTGTCATCTGTCACCATTTTGAAGTGTTTTATCTGAATTGGTAATGAAATTCCCGGGAGACCGAGTCGATGAGAAGTTTGCTTTGTTTCAGATTCCTAATCTGGTTCTACGTTTTATCCTTGAACGCTTGCAATTTACTTTACATTCTTACCCGGCCCTCGCATCCGGAAAAGTATTTAATTATCCGCCTCGTCCAAAGGCATTGCCCATTTTGAACAATTCGCCTTAAAGCCTCATCATTCCCTGTATTCATAAATTTGTGTGTTACCCGTACAATATAAACTTGTTATCGTGGGTCAATATTGGCGATACCCGCATTTTAAATCCCAATATGGAAATGACCACTTGGTTGAAAAAATTCATTCAATCATACAGGCATGATACCGTTATTCCTTATTCGTTCCTGAATATTTAAGCTTATGATGGTCACCTCGAATTTGTATGGGGAATGAGAACTCTTAATGCAGTAAATAACAAAAAGCTCAAATGAAACTACGGGAAAGTAATATTAATTAGTAGTTCACGTGAAAAGGATTTTACTTATTTATATAATAGTAATAATAATAATTTCGTTAGCTGTGAACATAAAAAGGCGCCTCGGGTATAGTTCAAAATCCGAATAAATATGTAGAATGAAAGAAAAGCTTTCAGCGCTATGACCTTAATTATGTCATTGAATTAATGTACTGCTGTTTTAGTACATTAAATGATTTATTACCTGAAATGAGAAACTAATTCTTACATGTATGTGAATAACATGATTTAATATATATTACATTAAAGAAACTTAGATCCGTCCTATTTAAGATTTAGTGGCTTGGCTTTACGACAGCAAAACTAGGTGTCGATTACCATGAAATTTTACATACACGAGGCTATGAAGATTCCAATAAACTTACAAAATTTGCAAATTTTCTGCCGGCATGTAATTTCCGATCGGGATTTGACTTTTTTATTGTAAATTAATTTGGTAAGCTATTCTTCTGATTTGTGTTACAATAAAAATCTTTCATCATCATGGTATATAAACCATTATTAGTCTACAGCTGTGTGAAAACTATAGAATAATAGTACATATTAAAATCAAGTTATATTTAAAATTAATAATATCCATTAAAAATATACCAAGTTGAATTTGGTATGAGCAAATTTCATGTTGTTGGATACACTGTGTTTGTAATTTTCAGTTTGTTGTTGTCAAACTTTATGATAAAGATTAAGACATGTAATTTAGAATTTTATTTTCAGTTAGAATATGTTCAATGTTTTTCAATATTCTGCTTAGGTATGCCAATGCCTTGGAATCAGCAAAGAAGCAGATTATTTTGGACTGAAGTATCACTGTTCCAAAGGAGAGGAGCTTTGGTTGAATTTGAGAAATCACATTGAACGACAAGTAGGGGGAGTACCCCCATATCGCTTTGCTCTCAGGGTGAAGTTTTGGGTTCCGCCTCACCTTTTACTTCAAGACACTACTAGGTGAGGCAAATTTTTACATATCACTGTGAATGTGTGTTCGGAGATTGAATACTATTTTATTAATATTTTTGTTCATTAGGCATCAGTTCTACCTGCATTCAAGGCTTGACCTGTTGGAGGGACGGCTGAAGGTTAACGACTTAGGTGTAGCTGCAAAACTGGCAGCATTGATGGCACAGGCTGAGACTGGAGATTATGATCCTATTGCTTGCCCACTGAGTGTTTATGCTCCATATTGTGGTTTAGGAGCATCTGAAGATGGGAAAGCTCAAGAGTTTTCACATATGATTGCTATGCATCATAGGGATGTAAAGGTAGTGTTATTTTTTTGAAGATACATTCTGTTGTAACAGTTTGGTGATCTCATTCTATTTTGTTTGTAAAAATTATCATTGTAAAAACAAAATCAATTCATATATTCAGAAATTTTCAAAATAAAATGGCTACTTTTGTAATTTTCTCAATTTTATGGCTAATGCTAACTTATTTATTATGCAGGGTATGAAGCAGGTCACTGCTGAGTATTGGCTTCTTAAGGAAGTGTCATATTTAGATGATTTTGGCCTAGAGATTTTCCACACAAAAACTAGCAGTGGTAGCCCTGGAGCATCTATTGGAGTAGGGCCTCATGGTCTCACTGTGTATCATGCTGATTCAACAAAGCAGAGGTAAACTAATGGGTAGAATTTTTTTTTTGTTAATTTCAATAAATATTTTGTAAATGAGAAGCTCATATTCTGCTTTTAAATCGGGTTTTAGTACGACAGTGTAGTATTTACTATCTGTAATTGTGCAACTTTTTCTAGATAGTATGTTCTACTTTGTGAATAAAATACCGAGCCAAAACAGACAATCCAGATGTAATTGAAAACTCTTAATATTTTTTATGTGATTTTATTGTTATACATTTTGTTTATTTTTGAAATTTCTCATCTTGTCAATTTTAGTATCCCATATACTGCAATTCAGAGTGCTGCTTCACAGAGACGATCATTCCATCTCTTGTTTTTGAATCTTGATGGTGAAGAAGCTACATTAGATCTGAAGCTTGAATCTTCTCAGGTTGCCAGTGGACTTTATAGAGCAATCACAGAAAAGCATGCATTTTACAGCTGTGAAACTGTGCGAAGTGCAGTAACCGCCCAATTTATACGTGACCTAAAGGTAGGGGATTCAAATTTTTGTCATCTATGGCCAAGATTTTCTGTACTAGGTTATTTTTTCAGTATGCTTACTTTCTTAAGAAATGATGTTTCAAGGAACATTAAATTGATGTTTTTATGTTTGTTGTAGGGTACAATTGTGTCTATTTTTAATGAAGACACATCTCTTGGGAAGAAGTATGTATTCGACATTCGTCGTACTTGCAGGGAGGTTTATGATAATGCTCGAAGAGCATTGTATCAAACTGGTAGCTGTTTGTTTCCTATTCTGGAAGACAGTAGTGAAGAAGAGAATATTGGAAAAGCAGAGAAGTGTGACGATTGCTCAGCTGAAGATTGCAAGGTACTGAACTTTCTAATAAAATCAAAATTTTTGATATTTCATCCTAATTTGGACTTTGTATATTATTATTAATAATTAAAAGCTTCAGGGTATAATAAAAAGTTAATTTGTAAATTCTTGATTTGTTATAGTCTTCTCACAAGACGTTGACAAGGCTCTTGGAAGCAATGTCATGCCGCATCTGCATGGACCGTGGCATTGACACAGCATTTTTCCCTTGTGCACATGTTATGGCATGTAGTGAATGTGCTGCCCGATGTGACCGCTGTCCTCTTTGTCGAGCACATATTGAGCAATCACGCCGAATTTACTTGCCTATAGAGTTACAACAATTACCAGCAAGCTAAAATGTGTTATAAGCTCTTTATGATCTCAACATGTAATGAACAGACTTGCCACAAAAATATTCCTCAATTTTTATTCGATTGACAAAACTCGACAAAGTTACTACTAGGAAGAACCTCTTGATGTTTAATGTGTGTGCACATAAATATTACTGTGTTGTGGAAATAAGGAAGTTCCTGTAAATATCTAAAATATATATGCATATAACCCAATAATCTCATACTGTATTAAAGTTTTTGCCATGTGCTAGTGTTTGTGCAGAATTAGCATAAGGATTTTTAATTACAATGTACAATAATCATCAAATTGAAATCAGGTTTCTGAATAAACTGGAGTATTTCATTAAATTTTAGAGGTTATTTTTTCATGTGATAATTTTTACTGTGTAAAATGTTGTTAGTCAATCTATTGAAGTGTAGTTGTAAAATAAGTCTGCACTGATGGATCCTGTGCTGTCACTCATAGAAAAAATTGATCTTGTTTACAAGTAATTTATTTGTGTTTTATAGATTTTGAAGTAATATTAGATCTCGAGTGCACTGGAAGTTCAGCACAAATTGTGAGATCTGGTAGTAAAAGTGATTCCAACAAATCCTAGTATAAATACATTAAATTGTTACAATTATCTATATTTTGTCATTGCATATGTTCTGTTAATTTTAAACTAGCTTTTTGGCTTTGAAAAGGAAGATTTTCTCCAGCAATACTTTAAATTTGATCAATTTCTACATTGAATGATGCACTATTTCCAAGCAATGCATGTAACAAGCAATGCAACTATATGTAAAAATGTAAATATATGAAAATATAAGACAATATTAACATAATTTTACAGTATTTTCAATTTATTTTAATGCTATTTATAGTGTTAAACAGTACTTGATATGGAATAATTATTCCCCACATTAAAAAATTTTGTTCCTCTCGCTTGCTTCATATAATGTTGCCATCAGAGGAAATGGATTGTAACTTTTTTTTTACTGAATGTTTTATATAAAATTTATTTTTACGGCTATAACAATAAAATATGTTTATCTAATGTTGCAATAATTTTTATTTTTAATGTCTCTTGTCCCCATATTACAATGTCATTGGAAGTTCCAGTTGTGCATTAATCTGCAAATTTATTCTAAATCAGTCAGATCGAACTTATAATAAATTCACAAAATTTGTTAGACAATTTCATGTTTAGATTTATTTTAAGGGCAAAAATAACCTTTCATATCTATTGATATCTTTATTTAGCCACTCACCATTTTACTTTCCTTCACAATTTATTGAATAATGTACCCCTTAATCAGAATTTCCTAATAATTTTCTTGATAGAGGAATATATATATACACACACACACACACATTAATCAAGCATTCTTTACCCTACGATTTATGACCAGTGCAATATTAAGCAATCTGCATAACTTGAGGCAGGCTTCTCCAACATCTAATTTTAATGAAAATAAGACTTTTTAACAGATGTAGAAGAATATATTTTACATAGAAGGTTGATCGCTATTAAAATGGCAACTAGGTTACTTAAGGGTAGAAAAATAAACTTTTTTGTAACAAAACTTCCATTAAATTATATATAACTGTACAATATATAAACGTTACAAAATCTTGATGCCTTGTTGGTTCATTTTTTGATTTAGAAGCAACTTCTCCTGCCTCTTCTTTTCATCTTTGAATGCTAAACTGTTTGCTTTTCGTTCCATTCTCCTTTCCTGTTAATCACAAATTAAGAAATTAGAAAATCAGCAAACTGTGTGTCATCTGTGATACTTTAAATAATAATAAAAATTAAGAATCCTGCTTTAAGTTAGTTTCTTAATTTATAAACCTCCGTTTGGGATAGACAGATATGACACCTGCAGCATTATTTCCATAAAATGTAAAAGGCTCAAATAGTGAAATTAGTATTATTTTGAATGCTAAGAAGTTTTCTTTGATTTACTAATTGTGATAGTGTGGTTGTAAGGGGACTAGATCCATTACAAAAAGTTGCAATACATCAAACTCTTGGCGATTCTTAACAGAGGGTTCTGTGAGTTCACAGAATCCAAAACTGACAAGTTAAAGTTGGTGTTGCATATGACCAAAAAAAAATTATCCAAACAATCGGAAACGTGTGGCAGCTTTTGCACGACATAAGGTATTGTAATGCCTTGAGGGAATGGCCGTCAGAGGAAGTTGAAGTTGTAATGTGTACTTAGGATTGGTAAGGAGGGGGGTCAGCACAAGACGTGCGGGGGCCTGTCACAAAATAAATCTGTTAAAGCAGGCATTGTTTCTGATAATGGCCTGGACAGTGGAAAAGACATTCTGTAATGTGTTTATTTAGGTTCTTGGGAGTGCTGCTGGTCGAGTGAGGGTGAGAAGACAAGTCTAGAGTAATTGAGGGTGCAGTTTGGGCGAACCGCGCATGTGTGAGTGAGGGTAAGAAGACAAGTGCAAAGACAAATTAGACCTGTCTCGATTGGTGGCGTCGGGACAAGACAGAGTGGCTAGATATTTGCTAGCTAAGGAACAGCAGCTGCAGAATGTAAATCTCGGGATAATGGAGAAACTGTCAACGAGCAGTTGTGACGTAGTTTTGGAACAAAGGAAAAGAGAAGGGACTATGGTATATAAAGGGAAGATAAGATTTTTGGGAGTTAGTTGAGTTTTGGAGCTAGGAGGTGAAGTTGAGTCTTGGAGTCAAGAGGGGAGTGAGAGTTGTGGAGGCGTACGGCGAGCACAGAGTGTGGAGAAATTTTGCAGCCTGCGAGAGAAATAGCAAAATTATTCAACGATAAACATTTTTGTATGCAGAAGTTCAATCTGTTGTAATATCAAAATTTGACCACTGTCTTCGATGGTAGGAGACCAGGACATTGCATCCAGCGTCGAGTAGTTTTCACCACGAGCAAGTGAGATGTCCTTCACGAACGGAGAATCAGCTATCGTCGAACCAATAATGCGTGTTAGAGTCAGTGTTTAAACGCCCAGTCTATAAAGTGTGTGTGTAATGAACGAGCCAAATGTTCCTGAGTAATCGTAAGTTGAAATTTTATGGTATTAATATGTGTAAACGGAATTAAAAGATAATCGGATATCGTTCTTTTCTTTTGTGTTAATAAAATAAACTCTTTTAAATTTAGAATCAATCTGGTAGATTAAGTTCATTAATAAGTTTCGTCGATGTCTAGATGATTAAATATTTCTGTTTAATTTAAAGATAAATGTTGGGTTCTTTGATTATTTAAGTGTTCTGTCCGTTATCAAACCCAGTAGAGACCCATGAGAGAATGAGATATGTTTTTTATTAAATTGTATAATTGCAAATTTTTGTTAAATAAATTTTGTTTGTTTTAAAGTCTATAATTTTTCATTTAAAAGCCCATCATAGTTAATTATTACATTTTGGCGCCCAACAACGTTGGGCGAATTAAAAAGTAACCCCAGTAGATTATTACAGTATATAGATAAAAATAGTCATGAAAGTAACAAAATCTATAACACACAGTACAAGTCACATGGAAAATCATCATTGCCAATATAAAAATAATGTAATATTAACTGTTTAAAACAATACCTTTCTGTAATCTTTCAAATTTCTCTTCCTTTCTCGCTTTTCTTCTGGGCTTTCATCTTTTGGCCGAATAGATAATGTAGACAGATGGGAAACAATGGATTCTGCATGGTCACAAATTTTGCTCCCCGCTGTGTTGAACCTTTCCAGTGCTTTGGCTGTTAGCTTTCCACTATCCAATACACCAAGAGGTATTCCTGTGCTACCACTAACTTTTATTCGTTTAGGAACCTAAAATTAAGCATGGTACACATCATAATTAAAATCTAATTCAATTGTTACTTTACACAAATACAAGCACTTACAAAATTTTCAGGTATTAGTTTTGGGTGGTTATAAATATTGGAGTATGTTGAGAGAAAAGATTCACAGTCCCATTTGTCCTCTGATTTTGAGGTAACTGATACTTTAATTAATTCTTCTTCATCTGAAGATGAATGCAAGTTATGCAAACTTCGCATATTTTCTGTATTGTTAGTAATGGTTTCTTTTGACTTCTTAAACTCCTCTGCATATTGCAAAAGTCTCTCTGAATCTGTAGGCACATAACCTTCTATTTCCTCACCTTCAAGAGCACCAATTTCATTATCATCATAACTAGCAAAAACCTGGAAAAAAATAAGACAAATTTATATAATAATGTTATTTTGAGTTTAAAGTCTAATTGTCTCAATTTGTTCAAATTATAAAACTTGTATTGTGAAGGATAAAATTATGAGCAAACTAATTTCATGCATTAAAGCATATAAATTTACAAGATTCATGCAAGCTGACTGTAAATTTTACTAACCCTCTCAAACTTGTCATCAAGCAATGTCAACTGCTCATTTCTCCGAATCACCGAACTAGACATGGAATAATTAGTAAAGCGTGATTTTGTCTCCTCCTCCATAAAACAGAACTGAGATTCATTCAGACTTCTGACTTCATCATTTTCATCTTCTGTTTCACATGATGTGTATTCATCAGACTCACTATCTTCTTCACTTTTGGGAAAAAGGAGTTATATTTGGATAGAAACATACATGAAAAAGAATATTCGGCAGCAAACTATGATTTAAAATTAATAATGGGATGAATTTTAACTACACTGACAGACTGCAGAGGAGGAAAAAAGACCATGTCAAAACTTGTCCAGAAATGCATCTTTGCCTCGGTAGATGGCACTGTCATTCTTTTGGACTACTTGCAGTGTTTCTTGTGTGTTGCAGATTGTATGATTGAGCAAAGTATTGTAGAAGCAAAATGGTCCAGCATCATTCCAGGTACAAGCTGAGATGATGTTTGTAGACAGCCAAGCAGATGAAAACAGTAAGACACAGCACAGATGTACTGAGCCATTGTACCTTGATGGGCAGTAACAACCGCATCACACATCATTTGAGTGTTTGTACGATCATGGGTCCTTACATGCAGAGTATGCATGCATCAGATTTGGAGGAACACGCTCTACAGGATATTGGGAGCAATCCTGTTACAAGTTACTGGCAGGTTATGCATATCCTACAAAACAACCACCATTATACCTATCATCTACAAAGCAAGCAGGGATTATCACCATCAAGTTTCCCTCCACAGGAAAAATTTGTTACTGGTTCTAGCATCAGGCCACTACCATTATGGGATTTTTGTCGTCAGTCCTCTTCACCTCATCAGCCTTCATTATAGTCATCTATGATTTTACACAAAATCTTCGGGAATTATTGAAGCATCTCATCAGTACCTGTTGGGCAGTTATTCTTGGTGACCAGTTATTCCACAATGTCTCAACAAATGAATGTATCTGGACTTCCTGCAGAACACTATGCTTGTTTGCTTGAGAATGTGTCTTTTGCAATATGACGGTTAATGCAGCTGCTGCATTATTGTTCACCAACATCTTCTCAATATATGCAGACCATTTAACAGTGTATCCATGTATCTATTCAGATACACGTTGGAACATTCTTAAGCATGAGGTAATCCATTAAATGACATGTGAACCCTGCAGTTTGTCTGTGTAAATAAAATTCACCCTGCATTCGTTTTAGATCCTTCTAGATCTGACATGGTGTGAAATAATTATTAACCCTTTGCAATCCTATGTCCTATGTCCTGCACAGCGGGACAACAATCCACAAGACATGGAAAGAAAAATTCTTGCATAGAAAAGGTTAAAATAACAAACTTCAATTATGAACTCCAGAAAAATTATGAGGGTCTTGAGCTTTAGTAAAAAATGATTCATGTAGATAATGTAAATATCATAAATTTGCAGAAAATTACGTACTTTTTTAATTTGTGCAGTAAATTTTTTCAGATAATTAAAAATCCATAGACATTCACAAAAAATCATTAATTATTTTTTGGTTGATAAGAACTAAATTATTTTTCTATGAGATTGCTTTTATGTATATTTCACAATAAAAATTAATAAGAAACAGTTTTTAAAAATCATTTTGTAACTCATTCACAGCACCCAAAAGAATTCATATTATAAAAATGTACAGCAATTAGCAAAAGACAGCATGATGAAAACCTTGTCAATTAACATATTTTAATACAGTTCATTTTGCAAAATAAATTCCCAACATCCAGTGGTAAGGAAGTAACATTTCGAAATATGTGAAAACAATCAATATTAGTGTCAAATAAATTTGTTTTCCACGTTGCTGAGATCAATACTATCATTCCAAAAGTAGTTTAAGACCAATTTATAGTGAAATGTGGAAGTAATTGGGAAGGGGGTGGGAGATTTGTGTCAATTTCTTCTTCCTATCTAATGTAAGATTGAAATAAACAAAACACTTCAAAGCATCAGAAGCTAGACAATAAAAACAAATAATTACCAGAATAAATTTAGTCTATGAAATACAAACCATTGTGAATCATCAGATGGGTTTGTGTTAGCTAATGCAATGAAATCATCTTCTAATTGATTTTCTGGATCATCAAAATCAAAGTCCTCATCCATTGCTGCAATTATATCTGGGTCAACATCCAAACGAAGACCTACAAAATTAAATAAGTTTAGCAGATTGAATTATAAAATAAATTTAAAAAAGATTAAAAACCAACAATGTATAGAAATATAATAATTTTTCCACATTGCAGGGATTCATACTATCACTCCAAATGTAGTTTAAGACCAATTTATAGTGAACTGTGGAAGTAAATAGCATGCAAAAGTAATGTTAAAGACAACATACCTGAATGTGGTGCTGCCTTATTGAGCAACCCCACACCCTCTTCAACTTCTGATGCAAACACTGATGATGGTAACTTAATTCGTGCCTGCTTGGAAATAATTAACAAATTTGAAGTCACAATTCATTTATATACTATTTACTGTGAGAAAACTGACACAGTTTTGAAACTACAACTTAAGGACAGAACCTAATATTTTACTGTAATTTTTAAATATAATTATTAACTCATCCTATTTACCTCATTATTCCCTAATAAATCTGCAGTTTTTTTCTCTTTCTTAAAAACTGGAGTTTCAACAGAAACCCACTCAACATTTTTTGTATTTACTTCCCTCAGATGTTGCAAGTAATTGTAATCATCATCAAAATATATACCATACTTTTTCTGTTCCTCCTTTCTCTTTGGATCATCCTGTAAAAGTTATAAATTAATTTAATTCTTGAACTATCTATAACAATTCATCAGTAATGAAATAATTCATGTTACTTTGTGTTAATGTGATCTTATCTAAACAATTTCGTGAAAGTTTTAAAATTACTCTGTCAACTCTGGAACATTTACATTGATCAGAAGGCAAATACTCATAAATAAATTTATATTTATTATTTATTTTGACAATTATGCAATAAGTATTGGTACATGTATAACAAAAACTATGATTTAGGATTCTTAAATCAAGCTGTCTATATCAAATATTCAAACAAAATACAAAACAATAATGATCATAAACATACACTAATTAAAAATTACTTACCTTAGACAGTTTTTCCACTGCAGGGACAAGAACATGCTGAGGAGCTTTCTCATCAGCAATCAGGGGGTCTTTTTGGCTTCTATTTACTAAATAGAAAGATATTGCTTTCTTTGGATCAATAAATTTCCTTTTCCCTCTAGGCTGTAATGAGTAATAATGCATGTAAGAGCAAGATAAATGAAAAATTTATTGTAGTTAACTTGAAATGACAAATACAAAAGCTGGTACCCTTCAACTTATATGCCAAAAAATACTATTTTTGTCGAAGGTTAATATTTTAAATGAGTATAACAGCAAAAAAATGTAAATACAATTGGCTATCATCAAGAAAACTGTACCACAGAAACTGACAGCCATAATTAAATATGTTTATTTCAAAATTTTAATTAATTTAATTATTGAACATAAATTTGATCATATTGAAAAATAGAATTTGAAAATTTAATGACAATTTTTATAGGTTTTAAATGGACACATCATCCTGAGCCAGTTGTGTGTACTAATAGGACGTAATACATGGTTAACTTCAGTAGCATATATCTCCGTAACTAATTAACAGCATAGCGTAGTTCTTTTTATAGGGGTCTAAGAATCGTGTATATTATCAATAAATTAAGGAATTTTTCTAAATTTAGCAATTTGTATAAACTTTAGTCTAGCTAATATGTTTTCAATATTTTGAATGACACCACGTACTAACCATTTTATCACTGTAAACGTTAACTTGTTAAATTCTCGAATATATAAGTAATATATTCTACCTATACTAACTATAATCTTTTCTAAACCATAATTAAAACAATGTTTTAATCAATTATTAACAACACGAGTCTGTGTTCCAAGGCCATAAATAGAAGATACTCCTTTCGACTTAAGTCAAAGTTAATAATATGAAAGATACTCAAATACAGACAAAAGAATTGATAATATACGTACCACAACAACGTTTCTGGGATCCTTGTTTCTTTCTTCAGGTGCTTATCTCTTGTCTTGTCTGTATTGGCTATCTTTCTTATTATTCATTTTAAATCAAAGTTATTTAATCAGCTGTTAATAAAAGTCGATGAGTTTTTAATGTCGATTACAGCTGATTTTTATAATTACATTAATAGTCACATACATCCGTTACATTGCTGAATAATAAATACAGCAACTCGTGTCATGGAATCCGGAAAAATTGGATATCTATATTAAGTGCCAAATGTCTATACGGAATGAAAATATATTCCTGGAATTTGTAAGGTGTTAGTGCACGGGCGCACGAATCAGAATTGATTACCTATATTATGACTACGAAAATTAAACACAAAACTGGAATTTTGAATATATGTGTTCAAATTTTTAATTTATTGTAGGATGCAATATCTCGAAGTTAGCACATTCGTACTGAGAAACAATAGAGCCGAAGAGTGAAATTATAAGAAGTTTGAATATTTTAAAGAATCTAGAGAATATGAAATTAGAAGTAATTAGATGTATAATAGACACGATTGGATTAGGTGAGATGCCATGGAATGCCGTATAAGATTATTCGTTATAACGACAAGATAAATGTGCAATTAGATTTTAAGTACATCAAATTACATCATAATTTTTGTCGGAATTAAGAACAAGTCAATATTAACAACCAACGTGCAAATATATAAAAATACTTGTCCGAAATAAAATGCAGAAAAAATAATAAGAAATCAAACAATAGTCCAGTGTGTAATAACAGAAGAAAACCTATTACTAATGGTTGACCTGTGACTTAAAGTATCTGCATGGATACAAGGGAAGATCACGGGCGACTGTGGACTAGTACGTGAAGACAAAGAATATTCAATGAGGAACTAACAAGTAATTACCAACATTCCATACAAAAATAAACGTAAAATAGACGTAATCCGGAATAAAAGGGAGAAACCAATTTATTATTTATTGACAGTCTAATACCTTTTTTAATGACAAATGATCTTAAGCAATACTAGATATACAGTGGTCCACGGTAATGGTGGGGAGAATTGGCACGGGCAATAAAAATAGTGGATAAACCAAAGTACACATATACAAGCAGATATGTTGGTATAAAATTAACATTGTTAAATATTTACAACATAAAATCATTCTTAAGCATTGCTTTTGTGGTGCAAGCCAATTTTATTCATTACAAAGCGTCTGAAGTACGGAACATAGGCTATTGTAGTTGAAACTGTTCTATTTTAGATTTATTTTTGAAGTGTACTATAACTTTAACCACACTAATACCTTAATGCGTAATACGAAAATAATTAAATCTTATTCCACTATACTGTAGACTAAAATAAGGAATATAAATAAATGAACAACAAAAACTACGAATGTTTAGAAAAAGTAGTCCCTTATTGACTTCTGTTTCAATGTTGTGGCATCTTTCTTCTTTGCGGTTGCTCTCAATCTGCGTAAGACCAATTTATCTGAAAGCAGAGAACCGCTTTGTTGCTCCAGAATTTATAGCAAACCCTCAGTCCATTGAAAAACTGCTTATCTTTATTTCAGGAATAAATTCCATCTTTTCGTTCTCACTCGTCAGAATCCGTTGTCCGTCATTGTGCCCTTTTTACGATTTCAGTGTCAGACATAAACTCACACCCTATATTGCCACAATCATTTAAAACCATTCTAAAATAAACCGGGTAGGGATAATCCAGTCTGCTGTAGTTTATTTAAAGATCTTTTTAAAGTATTATAACTAGTATTGAAAAACTTAACCAGAATTAACAAATGAGATTATTTTGATTGAGTAAAGATTCTGAAACATACACTAGACCGAAATCTACGCTTAAGTATTTCTGACAATGATCCTCGCCAAATGACGAAATGCACATAGAAATGAAACGAATAGCCAAACAATATCAACAAAAGACATGATACATAGATAATCTTGAACAATGGTGAATGAGGAGATTGCGGTGGGTATTACACCCGTAGTGTGGGAAATTAACAAAATAACAGAAGACAAGAATGGAATATCTTGCAGAAGGAAATCAAGAGGGTGGCAGAAAACACATTATGGGCTTAAGAAATGCGGAAATACGATATATCGATGGAGATATAATTAAATTTATTCTAGAGAATGTACAAAATGACGAAGGAAAATGAATGGGGAAAAACCATACAGGTCATCAAATTTATGTTTTAACATAAGCATTTAATCATGTTTGTTTATACCATTTAAGTGCAATAATTAAAACAAACAAGAGCTTTAGACCACTAATTCCTGGCCATAATCATCTTCAATACATAAAATACAACTTTATAGAATCAACAACACACACTACAGATTACCACAAGCTATAAGTATGTTTTAAGAAATATTATGGCGCTTAGTAGCCGAAATCTCCTGTTTTATGTATTCGTGGAATGTATATGGTTTAAACAAAATAGATTTAATCCTTGTATTTAAAAATAAATATGAGATCCTGAATGATTTTTTATTATTAATTCAAGAAAAGTTCAATGAACATGGAAAACTGAAAGTATAATTGTTTTAAGAATTACGTTTAAAGAACGTGTAATAGTGTAAAACAAGAATTGTTGAAAGAAAAACGAGAAGACATTGAGCAAGAAATATTAGTAGGTAAAATTGATTTATTCTGGTTTTTAAATTTGTTGACAAAGCTATCGGGTTTACATTTGCCTATAATTGTAGAAAATATTAGAGGACGGAAGAAAGAATCCAACAGTTCGAAAAGTAAAAAACACTGTTCATCTTCAGGAAAAAAATTGTTAATAATTGTAGCTGGACTCAAGAATTCGAGCATACCTTAAATAAATGATCCTAATAAATTCAGTCCATTCAAGAGTGTCGGCTATCGGGGTTTGGCGTCTGACAAGAAATTTGAAAGCCGACTCTAGAATTGTAGGAGCTACAATCAATTGAAATGATAAATTGATGGGAGAAATTTGTGGTTAATCTAAGTTAATGACCGTCAGAATTTTAAGAGAAAAATATTTAGCAACAAATAAAATTACGGGAAATATTCCATGTATCTAACAAACTGATTTTTTATGCAATTATGCTCGTTTTACAGTATGATGGAGAGAAATGTAATGCTCGCGAATGCTAAGGAAATTGTTATACTTTAATGAGCGTTTAGCAATTTGATGCGCTAATAATAATTATTTCTGTATAACGGGAAGGATTGTAACTGCGGTTGCTAAGGATATTCTAATTGTTGATTGAGGTCCTGGAAATTTGATGCGCAAATTATTACTGTGCAATGAGGGGTATTGTAATTTGTGTCGTTACTAAGGGTTTGCTAATTGACAATTTAGCAAATGTAATTTTCAAGTGCAATTAATAATTTTTATTGTTCGAGTTGGAGTTTTAGTGAATTGTAACTTTTGTCGTCGAACTTTATTACGGGGGAAAAAAATGGCAGAATGTGATAATACCATAACTGCATCCCAACCAATAATAAAGGGAACTATTCCGAGTAACGTCCTTACATTCCAGTATCCTTTTCAATAATAATAATAATAATAATGTTTTTTTCCCATTCATTGTAGCACAATATGAGAAACACCAAAGCCTGAAATAACTAATTACAGAGTAATAAAGTTGGACACAACTGTTAAATTATTAAATAACTATCACAGATTAAAAAAGCTTAATTAACAACCTTGTTTGATTTGTCCAATAAAGTAGGGAAACCAAAATTTGATGTGATTAAATGCTCGTTATGATAGTACAACTATCCATTCTGATAAATTATAGATTATTTCACATAGATATTTATTTAGTTGTGTTTTAAACTGATTCCCTTTGAGATTCTTTATATCTCGAGGATGATTATTGTGGTATAAAATTCCCTCGGTGTAGGGGTCCTGCTCAGTCTGTTTCTTATTAGTTCATGGCCTATAGAAATTAGAGTTTCCTCTTGTGTTAATATTTGAGATATTTTTCTCTACAGGTGTTTTTCTTTGTATCTTAGCATCATTATCACTATATTTATGTATAACCATATTTACTAACTGTAACTGTGTTGTAAAATGGAAATAGATTTTAATGAGTTGAAAATTGTGTGACATGTAGTCTTATCTAATTTTTAACAATCTTTGATTATATTAATCTATAAAAAATTATTCATTTCAGACTTAACTACATAATCAATAGTTTTATATAAGATTGTATATAAGTTTAATTAAAATATTAGTTATTTACTTAACTTTTTATAGCATTTTGAAAGCAAAAAATCAAATATATTTCAGTATTTTTTTATTAGACCTTGTATAGACAACACATTTTACAATTTGAATTATCTGTTCCTTAACAATAATTAATCAGCCACTCTTTTGGGTACAATAGCAAGAAATATAATAATTTATGTGCAGCCGATGAAAACACCATCATTTATTCATGTGGAAATATATTACATTTTTTGGACTTGAAAGGAAGACAGTTGAGATACCAGAGGAGTCATGATGGTTCAGGCATTGGGCATATTGTTGTAAGTAAATATATATATTTAATATATATCCAATATTTCACTAGTTATTGGTGATAAGTATATCTATGGTAATTAACTAAATTTGGAGCAAACATTTTTGTCTAGCTATAACAAAATTTAAGGTTAATTTGAAAATTTTGCTTCAGTGAAATGTTATATGATTGGCATCAGGGGGTAATTCCTGTTTCTAGAAGGATATGAAGTACAATCCAATTAATTTTCATTAAAAATATCATTTCTCAAGGGACCCACTTTTGTACATAGTTTTTAACCTTTTGTTTTCAATCACGACTTCACTTATACTTAGTAAGAAGATATTAATGTAAACTTAACTACCTTATCTAAGAACTGAGAACTCAACTATAACTATGACTTTGACATCAGGTAATAACAAATTCAATGTTTTTATAATATTAAATGATTATTTACATTCTGTAATTCTATTGAAATTGTGTAAGTAGCTCTTTTGAATTATATGATTTTGTGTATATATTTCTGTCAATATGAACATAATTAGTGGCCTGTTTGCTTTTAATTGTGCTTTCCACTCATAATTTATATTAAGTTGTGGAATGTTACATTTAAAATTAATTTGTAGAACTTCATAAGATCAATAACAAAAGTATTTATTTAATTATTCTCATTATTATGGCAGAAAAACAATAAATTTTCTCACATTGCTGTTGCTGAAAATGGATGTAAACCAAAGATCATAATTTATAATTGGCCATCTATGAAAATCATTCAAATTCTGGGAGGAGGAACTCATAAAAAATTTAATTGTGTAAGATACAGGTATGAATTTATATTAATTTCATATCTACATCTAAATGTTTGTATGTATATTAAAACCAATTACACATTAAGTTATAAAATAAAATATAACTTCGGCATATCATAATGCTATTGTATACATTTTAAAGACTTAGCACATCTGTTTCATATAATTCTGAATTTAGTATGTGGTGGCTACCTGTAGTCTCCTTCCTCATGATAGAACACAATATGAACAGGAAAGAGAAACAGAGTGACTGACATCTTAAGTTTATGCATTGGTGTCGCCACACAGGATAGTAAGGAGTGTATCAAATTTTCAGGGATCTAAGTAAGTCAACTTTCTCAAGTCAGGGTTACATATTGTGGCCTCCAGGATCATTGGATTTTACTCCATTTGACTTTTTCCAGAGTTTGTATGAAGAGTTTGATTTATGAGACTTGTAGAAACATCTGCTGGAACAATATGTGGTCATTGCACAATTGTAGACACACCAAATGTGATGGAGTGAGTTTACTAGAACATAATTTGTAGGTCACCTTGTGACACTGGAGTTGTAGTGAATCAAAACGTTAACCATTCTTCAAAGAAGACATAAACTGGTTGCTAAGTTCAATAAACAAAAGTATTTGTGAAAAATGAATTCATTTCCTTTTTGTTTCTTTAAAATTATTAACTACTGAATTAAATTGTAAGAAAAGTCATGCCTAACTAAATTACGTAAGCAAAAGTGATGTCTTTGAAAAGTACCAAATTAATATGGAAAGAAAAGAGAAACAGAGGCTTATTGATGACACAATACTGGAGAGGAAGAATGATACTGACATAATTTGTTGTAATGCTAAAACTGATACATCTTGTATTTTAACAAACACATATATAGAAAGTGTTTATCAGTTTTAATTAATTATACGGATATTCATATCACCACAGAAGTTAAAGAAGTGCTAGTATCTTATTTTAATCAATTATTTATTGTATAAAATGTTTAAAAAGATGGATTATTTTTTTTGTAGTCATGATGGGAGCCTCCTCTGCTCAATAGGGGACTACCCAGAAAGTTTATTGACAATTTGGTATTGGAGGGATGCAAAGATTTTAAAACAATTGTCTTTATATGGTTATAATGTTAACCACATAGAATTCTCCTTCTACTCCAGGGGACACTTAACTACTGGAGGTAAATGTGTTTGAGTATTTTTATATATATATATATATATATATATATATATATATATATATATATATATATACTAAACAATTAATTGCCCACAATAAGAATGTCTATATTTGCCTGGTCAGGAACTTGACCTGGTGGCCAAGAATGTTAGGGTATATGTGCACTGATCAGAATATGTGGGTACAAATCCTGCCTGGGTCATATATTTTCAGTCTTTCCTTCTTCTTCCATCCTTCTCTCTGTTTTGAACATATGCTTTTCTATGTGCATAATTATTCGCCTGAGCATATGAATTCACATATGGCATAATCCTCCTATTTCTCCTATCTCCTCACTATCCAAGTTTGAATGTGACTTTGTCACCAAATTAGTTCCAATTCCTTAATGGATTCTCCTAATATATATATATATATATATATATATATATATATATATATATATATGTGTGTGTGTGTGTGTGTGTATGATATTAGAAAGGATGTGACATTGTCAAAAATAATTGCAATATTGGTATGGAAAGGAAAGAGAGATAGGTTGTGGCTTACCTGAGAGTGAAGTGGGGTGTCGCCATAAGGAACTGAAGATTGTTCTTCAAATTTTTGGAGGCTCTCAGCCTCCTTCTTCAGGAAGGAGTGTTACATGATTCCATACAGTTCGCAGCTGGAAGGTGCACGGAATTGTGTAACACTCCTTGCTGAAGAAGGAGGCTGAGAGCCTCCAAAAATTTGAAGAACAACCTTCAGTTCCTTATGGCAACACTGCACTTCACTTTCAGGTATCTCTCATTCCTTTCCATACCAATATTGTGTGTATATATATATATATACATACACATATACATACATACATGAATAAATAAATTTAATATGTCATGTATCAAAAAACCTGTATTTTAT
The DNA here is from genome assembly GCA_037074705.1 of Zhengitettix transpicula. Lineage (NCBI taxonomy): Eukaryota > Metazoa > Arthropoda > Insecta > Orthoptera > Tetrigidae > Zhengitettix > Zhengitettix transpicula. Next base: position 54,880,845 of record CM073593.1, on the reverse strand, counting down.
TTTAAATTTTATTTAGGAAATGGATACATTGAATTTTGGAAAATTGGAGACACATTCACTGGTTCAAAATTGATGGGACAAATAGGAAAGTTTGGAATGCGAAATATTTCGAACATCTCTGGTATTTGTTTTTTACCAGATGGCCAAGTAAGCTATTACTTTAATCAGACTATTTTTCACACCTACTATTATGAACCTAATAAAATAACAAAAAATCAATTGCTTCCTGATGCTAATTATATCTCTTTAAGCATATGAATTCACATAAAGCGCAATCCTCCTATTTCTCCTATTTATTTCTATCCTTCCTCACTACCCAAGTTTGAATATATATATATATATATATATATATATATATATATATATATATATGATATTAGTAAGGATGTGACTTTGTCAAAAATAATTGCAATATTGGTATGGAAAGGAAAGAGAGATAGGTTTTGGCTTACCTGAAAGTGAAGTGTGGTGTCGCCTTGAGGAATTGAAGGCTATTCTTCAAATTTTCAGACGCTCTCAGCCCTCTTCGTCAGGAAGGAGTGTTACACCATTCTGTGCACCGGCTGGCTGTGGACTGCCAATATGGTGTAACACTCCTTCCTGAAAAGGGAGGCTGAGAGCCTCAGAAAATTTGAAGAACAACCTTCAGTTCCTCATGGCGACGCTGCACTTATCTTTCCTTTCCGTACCAATATTACAATTATATATATTAATATGTACAGGAACAAAAGATAGAGAGCCGCTGGCTAGCCTTACATTGAGAGTTGTTCTCACTATGTTGGATGGTTAGGAATGTGTCAATTTTTAATAATAGCTTAAGGCCCCTTCCTTAAGGCAGAAGAGCACTGCCTCTTTTGCCGGCTGACTGTAGTTTGTGCACCCCTCTATATCTCTTTCCTCTCCATATTAATTAATTATTATGACAAAGTCACATAGTCATTATATATAGATATATAAACTCATTTCAACAGTTGGTGTTGTCAGGCAGGGAATAATAATTTTTCATGGCCAAAGGATAGTACTTTCCAGCTGCATAGTTAACACCTGATTGTGCAGCTGGTCAGAATGATGTCCAGTCATACTGTCCTGAGGAAAGAGCCTTGAACATATGTCCTGTTCTTAAACTAATGAAAAGATATGGGGCAGAAAAAGTGCAAATTGCAAATTGTGATATAATTTTTGGGTTCAAAGACGCTCATGAAACAAATAATTAAGTTTTTATTTTGTTGCAAGTAAATATCAAAGAAAAGAAAAGAATATAATTAATCTTTAATTGTTATTTCCAGGTATTAACTGGAAGTGACTGCGGTAATTTGCTGCTATGGAATCATGGTATAATCAGATTAGAAGTTTGTGGTCTTAATGGAAAACCTTGTCATTCATCTTCTATTTCACAAATATTTTTAGATGGAAAAGAAGTTGTGACAATAGGTTGGTACATATTATTCAGGAGGGATATAAATATGAAGTTAAACTGGTGATATATATGCATTTTCCACTATATTTTTTATAATATACTGAAATAATATTTATTGATTACTTTTAATCTATGCTATATTAGTGTTCTTAGATATAGGACAAGTCAATTTCAGGAAAGAATGATAGTGTGTTGCTGACTTACCTTAAATTGATAGTTGGCATTGCCAGGATAGGTATGCCAAACTTTTTAGGGTCTAAGCTCCCTTCCTGAGAACAGAACAGGACTGCAGGTTTTGATGGATAGCTTCAGGGTCAAATTCAAATCTGGAGGCCCAGCAATTAGACAGCATCAATTGACTCTCAACAAAGCCAACTCTCTCTTCTTTTCAGCCCCTCTCCACTTCACTTTCTCTCACCATTTTCCACCTCTTTTCATCCATTTCTACCCACCTTTATCCACCCCCTCTCTTCCTCTCTGTATCTCTCCCTTTCTGGTCCCTCTGCCCCTCCTGTCCCTCTCTCTCAAACCTCCCTCCATCCTCCCAGACCTTCCTTCTCAATTCTTTCCTCCCCCTTATTGCCCCCCCCCCCCATCCCTGGCCTCTTTTAAGGTAAGGTTACACACAAGAGTGGAAAAATGGTAAGAAATAACAGAATAATACATGCATACCTACATATATGCAAATATGTAATATGTATATACAACCTATCTCTCTTTCCTTTCCATACCAATATTGCAATTATTTTTGACAATGTCAGATCCTTACTAATATTATATATCTAGTGAGGAAAGTTATAAATATATGACAAAGTTTGGGAAAATGCTCTGAAGAAAGCATATACTTTAGGCATAGTAATATGCTCAAAAAAGGCATACATTCAAGGCAGATAGAGGAAAGGAAGAGGAAGGAAAGACTGAAATCCCATGTTCTTTTCTTTGTATGCAAATGAACTCAGTTGGTAGGAAATTATTAGTTTTGTCACTTACCAAACTGGTTCTGGGTTAATTGAGGGGCTCATAGTATAATGTGTCTTCCAATAGACTGATTCACAGGTGTTGCAGGTAAGTTTGAAAGAGTCCTGGGTGGGAGTGGGGGAGAAAGTGAGGCCCTTATCCAAATCAGATATCTCATCATTGGATAAGGTCTCTCTCCCCTAGGTCAAATTAAATAACACATTAAGATAGAGAAGAGAGACAGCAAAGTCGGCTTACCTGAAATGAATAGTTGGATAAGGTCTCTCTCACCTGAAAGTGAAGTGTGGTGTCCCCTTAAGGAACTGAAGGTTGTTCTTCAAATTTTTGGAGGCTGATACCCTCCTTAAGGCGACACCGCACTTCACTTTCAGGTAAGCCACAACCTATTTCTCTTTCCGCAGCCGGCCGGTGCACAGAATGGCGTAACACTCCTTCCTGAAGAAGGAGGCTGAGAGCCTCCGAAAATTTGAAGAACAACCTTCAGTTCCTCATGGCGACACCGCACTTCACTTTCAGGTAAGCCACAACCTATCTCTCTATCCTTTCCATACCAATATTTTTGACAATGTCACATTCTTACTATTACAATATATATAGACACACACACACACATACATATCACTCCCTCTGCTTTATCCATCCCATCTTTTACATTTAATAAGACTGTCTATATTTGTCAGGTAGCTTATGGTAGAGCATTTACGTACAAAGCAAAAGTAACTGGATTTGATTCCCGGCCTTGCTGAATATTTTCAGCTTTTCCTTCTTCTTACTTTCCTCTCCCCAGCAGGGACAAGGAAAGACAGAAAATATTTGACGAGGATGGGATTTGAACATGCAAATTCAGTTTACCACACCAATGCTTTAGCCATTTAAGTTATTGGACCAACTTCTGAACTGGATGAATATAGACAGCTTTATTAGGTGTAGCAGAGAAATGGATAGAGTAGAGGGAATGAAGAGTTAGTAGCATATATTAAGGAATAATATATATAAATGAGAAAGGATGTGACAATGTCAAAATAATTAAAATAATTTTTATTGAAAGGAAAGAGAGAAAAGTGGTGGCTTCCCTGCCAGCTGTGGAGTGTGGAGGTTTGAGTATCACACAGCTAACTGTTACCTGTAAACAGTAAACACCCACCAGGTCACTAACTTTCTCTCTCAAGGGAAGGTCATGGGAAAGGGAAGGTTCCTGGGACACATATGCAATCATACATGCATAAAATTGTCTGCATATGTATTCACCAGGTGATGAAGTGGACAAACATTAAAATGTATATTTTCAATGAATTTCCCATTTTGGAATCCTGTCAATGTATATTTACTTACGTTATGAAATTATATTAACTGTATAAAAATAATGAACATAAAATACTTTTCATTCAGGGTACAAAATATAATGTGAATGAATACCATGTCAATAACAATTCTCCACCATCTTCTTCAGGTGATGTGCAATTCACATGAAAAAGATGGTGGTGCCAGACATCACATTGTTGTGGCAAAAAAAAACCATTGCTATCCTGTTTAATTCCAAGAACTCTTCATCCAAATCAATAATAGTTTTAAAATAACTTGAGATTTAAAAATGATGTCTAATTGTCACATTAATTCATTAGTTATTATATAGGTTTTGTGTTTTAGACATTACTGTGTTGTAGGTAGGGATGGAATGATAAACACATGGTACCTTGATACTATAGATAAAGCAGATCCCACTGATGAAAATTATAAATTGGAAATGAGGCCATATTATTGTTATCAAATAGGCTGTGACACACATTTAGCTGATATTGTGCTTGTAGTGAAGCAGAATCCTGAAAATCCAAGTTGTCATAAGTGGTTTGCCCAGGTATGTGATGAGTTAATATCACTCTATTTAATTATTTAAATTAAACTGGATTGTTTCAGAACAATCTCTTTCCTATTCTAATGTGTTATATATATATAATGTTAGAAATTTTAATTTTGTGACAAAATTACATTGGATCTTGGTTAGTGAGGAAACATAAAAATTAATAGGAGAAAGGTGGGAATACACTTTATAAGAAAGCTTATGCTCAGGGGTAGAAGATCTGGGTTTGATTCTGACCATGCCGAATATTTTCAGTCTTTCCTTCTTCTTCTTGCCATCTATACGCTTTGATCGTATTATTTTCTTTGTAGTGTATTTCTACCCGCAAGCATATGCTTTCTTATAAAGTGTATTCCCACCTTATATATATACCCAATATTAGGAGAATCCATTAAGGAATAGGAACTAATTTGGTGATGAAGTCACATTCGAACTTGGATAGTGAGGAGCGATAGAAATAAATAGGAGGATTACACTTTATGTGAATTCATATGCACAGGTGTAGAATCACACACATAGGAAAGCATATGTTAAAAGCAGGGAGAAAGGAAGAAGAAGGAAAGACTAAAAAAAACTCGGGCAGGACTTGAACCTGCATGATCTGCTCAATACATAGATGTCTTAACCATCTCGGTCACTGGGTCAAGTTCCTGACCAGGCAAATATAGATAGTCTTATTATATATAAATAGTTATTTTTTAGAAGAGGAGTGAATAGAGTAGAGGGAATGAATTATCAGGAGCATCCATTAAGTAATAGGAACTAATTTGGTGGTGGCAAAGTCTCTGATTGTGACTATATATATCACATTTAGCTAGGAAAGAGAGACAGTAAAGTCAACTTATTGAAATCAATAGTTGGTCCAGTCTGGCTGAGGTGAGAGCAAACAACTCTCTCAAGTCACATTGGCTATTGTCTGGGCAGCACACAGTTCAGGCCCTCTCTCCTGATGAAGGGGCTGAACACTCAATAATTCATAATATTCTAAATGTGTTATTTAATTTGACCTTATCACATTTTCTGTAACTAAATGTACTACATTTGGATAGGTTGGGAAATCAACAGTTGGTCCAATTGAGCTGTGCAGAAATAAAAAGAGTTCAAATTTTGAGGACTTGAGCCCCTTTCATCAGGAAAGTAGGTCAATTTGTGTGTGGCCAATATGCATTTCAGACCTACTTTCCTGTTGAAGGGGGCGCAGGCCCTCAAAAATTTGAACTTTTATTTATGCATAGCCTGACTGGGCCAACTGCTGATTTCAGTTAAGTTGGCTATGTTGTCTCTCTTTCCTATCCAAATGTGTTAAATAAACTTGTCACATTTTCCTTAAGTGCTTTATAAACTATATAATATTTGACTCTTCCGTCATCCTTCATTATTTTATGTACATTGCCCCTTCAACCTTCTAATTATTTTTATGGAGTTAATCATTAACTGATTCAGGATTATAATGGAAAAATATGGAATGTTGACCTGAATCATGTGGAACCAATATCTCCAGAAATTTTAGTTTTTTCCCATTGTGGTGCTGTAATGGAAATATGTGCTTCTCCATGTGGTCATAATATTGCTACCATTGGTAATGATGGAAAAATTATAATTTATAACTATCAATGGAGATCAGTTGTATGGTGGAAACAATTTACTGCACAAGGTAGAAGTTTGCTCTGGTTACCAAAAGAGGTGAGTTTCTTAATTTTAAGGGATTCACTTTTATTAATTTAGTTAGTGTGTTTATACACAACAAATTACTTGGTATTTCCAAGAACGAACTTGCAATAATTATAACTCGAGAGACATTCATAGTCATTAAAAGTATGATAAGTACATGTCCACTAGCCTAGCAGTTGTAGTCAGGGTAAGCTGGAGCTGACTTTAACATGAGCTTTTGTTATGATAACTCGGTAGTTTTTAAATTATTCTGCAAACATTGATATAAGTAAATATATTGTTATCAGTTCAGAATATGCTGTATAAAAAAACTAATCTGTAATAGTTAAGAGATGATAACAAGGTGTGGCTATATATTATATATGTGGTGCTGTCTATATATTCCATTTGTAAGAATGTACTGAATGATTTTTAGAGTTATACCAGTTATATCTCTCCATTGGAAGTTTCTCCTTATGACAATACTCACAATTCTATTGTGCACCTCACATGACTTATAGTATATTTCTCACAAGCTATTCTTACGCTAGTTCTTAATTTCCTCCATTACCATCAGCCCAGGCCAAATTTAAGTTGCCAAATGCTATATTATATTTAGTTGTCTCTTGATTAATTTCTGAAACAAAAAAATTATTTCATTTGTATTAAATGGTAGAGAACAGTTTTCATTTAAGATATGAAAGGGATGGTAACTATTGTCAGACAGTAGTCTTTAAGGACTGTTTAGAGAACCCACGTATTCTGCTTAGTACACTGGAGATAACAATCATGTATGCTGCTGTACAAGTTTTTATGTTTACAGGTTGACAGATCAGGCAGTTTACTCGCTGCTGGTTTCAGTGATGGAGTGCTAAGAGTTTTTGCTGTGTGTATAAAAGAATTGGAAGATAAAAATAATCATTTTTCTGAAGAGGCCATCATTAATCTAATATATGTTTCAAAGCTGCATTCTGATTTCATAAATAAAATACTTGTAAATTCACTAAATACTTTACTTGTAACTGGTGGTGAAGACAGAACAATATTTGTTCACCAAATATCTCAAAATAACAAACAGCTTTGTTTTGTTCCAATAGGATTAATTGAAGTAAGCAGTAAAATTACTTCAATTGACTGGAAATGTCAAGAGGTAACATTTATGAAAGGTCTTTTTAGACATGAATTTTGAAATAATTGTAAAGCATGTTCCAGTATTTCAGTGAATGGATGCTGATCTAAATATGAAATACTATAAGTGCCCATAGCAAATATTTGAAAATTCAACCTCAATTATTCATTTTATGAATTTATCAGTACACTAATTTCTTTTGATTGATTTATATATTCAGGCATGTACCTTAATGGTTGGGCATTTTGACAGTAAGTACACTGAACTTATACTGCCTGAGCAGCCACAATCTTATGCAGCTGTATCATTCTTATTAAAAGACATTCCAAAAAAAGAAATTTGTCTAAAATCAGTAAAATCACAAATAAATATGGACATGATAAAAAGTCAAAAGTTTGTTGATTCAGATCAGAGTTATCCAGGTACTTCTATTTTATTAGCATTACTTACATAACAATAACTTTAAATTATTTTCCTAAAACTGAGTTAATGTGAATTTTATTTTGCAGGGTGTACCAGACAATGTAATGATGGTGTTAATCCTGTAATTTTTACATTCTTTATTACTCCAAATACAATGTGGTTTTCATTAGGCGGATTTGAGTACGGATACATATGTGAATGTCAGTTTGGAAATGATGATTCTTTGACTTTCAACTTGAAAGGGAAATTTGAAAGTGAAATTAGCTCATATTTACTCAGGTTATTATGAGCAAAAACGTAATATTGTAGAATATATTTTATTTCATATTTCTAATTAACATGTTGAAAGTGTCATAGTTATTATAAATGGTTTCTATTCAACCACTAGCACAAAATAACAATACAGATATTTGATGACAATACAGGTATTCTCTCCTGCCACGAGGACCCCCAACTTACAAAAATGGTTAAAAAAATGTATAGTAAAAGTGAATGAAAACAAATCTGCACATATTACATTCACTCTTCACAAATACCTACAGTCACAATAAACAATGTACAGATTCTGCAAACAGTAAGATACTTAGGACTACACTTAGATACCAAACTGACTTGGCAATACAAATTAAATATAGCAATTATCCAACAGTGCCAATCCAAGATACTTCATCAAATTGTGTATGTAATAAAACTCATGCTCATGCATACAGATCTACAATTTCCCTCAGTGCAGGAAGACATCAATAAAAGAGCCATCAAGCATTATGCAGTTCTAGACAAACATCCTAATCCTCAACTGGACCAACTCCTAGAAGCAGTAACCAGCAAAAGACTCAAAAGATGTGGCCTAGTGAATTAGTTTCAGTAATAGTATTTCATGTTTTAAATTCTACATGCAATATCATTAGGTATCTCCCTGAACATGTCTCTTGGTACTAGTTCACCTGGAGGTCGCCAGCAATTTAGCTATAGAATTATGTACTATTCAGATTGCTAAATAAATATTATCATATAAAAAAACTAGGAAAATATAATAGTCAAATATATTACACTAATATAAAACTATGTATCTTAAAGAAAGAAATATGTTTTTAGAATATTAAAATTGTAATCTATGAAAATTATTGAGGATTGAAGTTTTATAGGTTATTCTGTGTTTTGATGTATGAAATGTTTTGTAGTTGTAATTCATTTTTTTATGAAATTGTCCATTAATATTGCTTTAAATTAGAAAAAAATCTTTAAACAATATTATTTAACAATTATAAAAAAAATGTGTTTCAGTGATGACTGTAAATATCTGATACTGGGAATGCAAAATGGCAATATTGTTGTTGTTCTTGTGGAGGATCCAAGTGAAGAATTCAGTAATTATTGGCAACTTTCAATGCATGAAAATTATGATGGTGCAGTTAAATCCTTATGCTTTAGTAATGATAAAAAACTATTATTCTCTTGTGGAAATGATGGAAGTATATTTTCTTATTACCTTAACAATGAAGAAAAGATATTGGAAATAGATAGCTCAACAGAAAATCATAAAAAAATACTTGTAGCACCCCAGGTAACAATTAAAACATAATGCAATTTCATTTAGTCAGTTTTATAAACAATTTTTTGCAAATGCAGTATAGTTTTGGTTACATACTTTTTGGTACAATTTAGTCCTAATATTCTACAAAATCCATGGCAATCACTTCAAAACCTGTCACATTATGTCTATTGTCATCATTCTTTTGAAATGAATTATAGCATGTGGCTTATTATTATTTTTTAATGTTTTAGGTATATATACCAGTCATAAATGATTGCACATTAACATTAGAACAACAGCTTAAGGATAATGTCCTAAGAAACTCATTGATACTTGCAAAACAACGACAATCAAATGTCCTCAACATTTTGAAGATGTATGCAATGGAGTTAAAGAATATAATGGAAAGGTAGAAAAAATGTACTATTTTTAATTGTTATGTTTACCTATTAATTTTTTTTAAGTAAAATGCTAGAGAAATTAAATTCAGAACTCTATTGACTGTGTGCCAGCCAGGCATAAATTCAGTGTTTCATATGTATATGGCCAGATATTTTCAGTATTTCCTTCTCTGTACATTGACCATATGCTTTTCTTTGTTTGTAATTCAACGCCCAGGCATATGCATTCACATAAAAAGGTGTATTCCTACCTTTTTACTATTTATTTCTATATTTCCTAACTCTCCAAGATCCAATGTGACTTCATCACCAAATTAAAGTTCCTTACATTCTAATTATATTTATATACTAGCTGGGTGTCCGGTGTTACTATATCCATAACCCTGATTTGACTGCAATCTCAGTTGCTATTGCTTTATTTTTATGCAATGCACCTTGACTCATATTACTAAACGAGTTCACCTCCTATGCCAAACAGAGTTGAACTTATTAACCCCAAAAAAGTTTCATTCCAAAAATATATAAACCATTTTATCATGTTCAAAAATTTCCACACCCACTCCTGTGGGTTAAGCAAAAAGTATTTATTTGATGCCAAAATCAGTCAGTTACATTGTTAGAAAAATTTCTACCATTGCTCACCTCCGCCCACCCCTACACGTTGCTCAAGTTGTCATAATTAAAGTCAACAACATCTACAACCCAGATCTGACTAGAATCTCGATGTTCTTGCGTTATTTTTATGTAATGTCCATCCACCCCCACCCTTAAGTGTGCTACCCTCCCATGCCAAAAAGGGTTGAAATTATACACAAACAACATTGGTAGAAATACCATAAATGTTATTGTCCTCAACAAATATGTATTCCATGCCAATATCAGCCGTGTTTGAATGTTTCACAATTTACACCCCCATCCACCCCCACCCCCAGGGGTTAAATGACAAATTGATTGTCATAATTAAACTCAGTGACATCCCTAAACCTGGATTTCACTCCAATCTTGGTTGTATTTTTGTTATTTTCTTGTAACGCTTCTCCACCACCACCCCTAATCAAGCTCCTTTCCTATTCTTGACAGATAACATCGGTAGAAACGCTATCAATCACTTTGACCTTTGAAAATGTTTGACTGACTCAAATATCGACCATTTTAGCATGTTTGAATATTTCTGCCCTGTCCACCCCTGCTCCTGGGGATGGTAGACAGATTTTGTTTCCTTGTCACAAAGAAAACATGTATGAAATTTGGTGAAATGTGGAACATACATACATATAAACAAATACACTGTTTTATATATTAAAATATTAGATTAGAAGATACAAAGCACTTAAGGAAAACGTGACAAGGTCAAATTAAATAAGACATTGGGATAGGAAAGAGAGACAAATACCTGACTTACCTGAAATCAACAGTTGGTCCAGTTGGGCTGTGCAGAAAATAAAATTTCAAAATTTTTGATGACCTTTATCAGGAAATAAAGTCTGAATTGTGTGCCCGACAGGCACACATTCATTAATTACTGAACAATAAAAAAGAATTATTATTGCAAAATATATCTGTGGGTGTTACAATACTCATAGATCAACTTAAGATTAACATAATAATAATTATGGGTGGGAAACATTACTTTTTGAGTAATGAATGATTCTGCAATCTTTGACACACAACTACCTATGCAAATTTCAACTTGATTCCTGGAATCCTGTGAGGTCTATTTTATTTGTCAGTGTTTATAAAATTTATTTCTGCTATGCAAAGCACCATAAGCTCCAGTTATAGTAAAAGTGACTCATCATGTGTATTTGAAGTATGTAAGTAAGTGTTAAGATTTCAATATACAAAACTGCAGAAAATATCAAAGTAATTACTCTGAAGAAATCTATAAGCATATATAAACATTGTCCACATGCAGTCTTTATTGCCTGGAGCAATTTCAACCACATGTGCACATATGACTTGCAATATATAAATTAATACTGTTAATCTAGATTTAGTTTAAGTGGGAAGAGGGATACACAAAAATAATGTTCACCATTTCAGTTAATTTTCTAAAATGGCCCTTTTTACTGCTGAATCAATAGTTTTGTTGTCACTGAGATGAACATAGATGTTACCAATGTAGGTTAGATATTGTGTTTAGCCCCCATTGGTATGTGAAAGGGTAAGGAGAAGTTAATTATAGAATATCCAAAATGAAAGAGAGATTAGTGTTGAAATAACTTACATTTGTGTATCATAAAATTGGGATCAAGACAAAGGGACAACCAGCTAGTCTAAAAAAAGTATTTTTTTAAGTTTTAAAATATACGTGTATCTTAAATATTTTGTATTTGTCCTCATATCATTGGTGCATGAATTATTATTCTTTTAAAAAATACAGATAAATGGTTATGTTTGATTCTCATCAACTTCCACTACCAAATATTAACATGAAAAAATTATATAATGAAATTACAATGATGCAATGAACTTTTTGACCATTCTACTGCCCTACATTAGGAAATTTGTAGTAGTGTGCTTTAATTACTCATACTACCATTTCTAGAGATAAAAAACATGCCTTAGTCTATTCTATTTCAGTTCATTTATATATTATATGCATTAATTTTTATTTAGAATTTATTATGATTTAAAATTTAAACTATAGGAATGATCTGCTGCCAGAATCTCAGAAGTTTGCACCAGAAGAATTTATTATTGATAAACGTATTATAGAGACTGAAAATAGCAACTTGAAGTCAGAACTAAACTCTGCTGAAGAATATTTTTCTCTCAATCTGCTAAGGTCAAGAATATTACTAAATAAGTTAAATAATCACTACCTCAATGACATTGAGGTATTGCCAACAAAAATACATGCAATAAAGTATGTATAAATTTGGTACAAGTAATGTTATGAATGTTTTATAACTTTCTCAATATAAAATTACTGTAAATAATATTGAATATATTTTTAATTTTTTTTTTGCAGTCATGATTGGAGTGTAAGCTCATTTCGTCAACAATATCTTACTCAATGTTTCAAAGATACTGAGGATATAGTAACACAAAAATTAAAGAATGCTGAAGTGAAGGGTGAGTCTTTATTTCTTATAGGATACAGAAATTTAGTATATTTATCTTACAGCCAGGATCTGGTTGTTTGCCCAAACAAACTTGCCTAAAGCATGTTTCCCCAACAACAATATCACAATTGATGTTTGCCTGACAGTTAATAACCACAATTGACATTTGCCCGACAGTACATTATCTTGATGGGCCATTTTCCCAAAAGAATGTGTTTTTAAGAAGTAAAGCATAATATTAATATTGAAGAAATCTTCATATGTTGTTTGTCTTATTATACATGATTATTATTGTAAATTAAGTTACTAATTATTGTGTGGAACAATTTTGGCCAAATTTGGTTCAAGTCCCGCCTGGGTCAAATATTTTCAGTCTTTCCTTCTTAGTACACAGTGTACTAAGCAGAATACGTGGGTTCAAGTCCCGCCTGGGTCAAATATTTTCAGTCTTTCCTTCTTCTTCCATCCTTCTCTCTGCTTTGAACATATGCTTTTCTATGTGCGTAATTCTTCGCCTGAGCATATGAATTCACATAAAGCGCAATCCTCCTATTTCTCCTATTTATTTCTATCCTTCCTCACTATCCAAGTTTGAATGTGAATTAGTTCCTTAATGGATTCTCCTAATATTGTATATATATATATATATATATATATGAGTTGTTTATATGTAACTGAGTACTATTGATTAACAATAATTTAAAATTTGCTTTAAATTGCTATAAATTGGTAGGATGCTAATTTAAAATTATATAGTTTTTCTATCACAGCATTCATACCTATTTTATGTACTGTATTCATATTTGAATTTAAAAAAGCCTCAGATAATTATTTAAAATGATGCCATTTGGTTTAAATTATCCTTGTCCGATTGCAGATGAATGGGAAGATAACACCAGGACTTCTATAAGGTAATTTAACTCATGTTAAGTGCTTACATTACTCATATTATGCCAGTCGTTTTGAACAAGACCCATAACATTCTCTCCTTACCTCACATCTGTACCAGTGATCTATGAATACATGCTTCTGAAAGTGTTCACTTATTGATTATTGTGCATGTGTATGCTGAAATAATATGGGGTAAATATTAAATAAACATTTATAGATTTATTTGTTCAGTTAGTTTGAAACTGAACTATTGAATTCATAGATAGAAACAAGTGTCCTTTCTTTGTCAGCATTCCAGTTCATGAGACACAGGTTTATTACCAATGTTATAAAAGTGGCCATATTCATTATTTCTATAACAGTAATAATAATATCATAATTCTCATTGGAATATTATTAATACTATCATTTTTATTATTTATCAAGTCAATCAAATATAAAATGCAATAAGAACTTTTTTTTGAGAGAGTCATGGTGTGGTAAGCATGCAGAACAAATTTCAATATTCATAAGATGATGAGAATTCTTAGATGAGAACTTCAGCTCCTAACATGGAATGAATGTTATATTCATGACATTTATTTTGGACAGTATATATTCTGTTGCTGAATTTGAAGAAGTCAGTCTTGTCAAATGAATGTTATCTGTCTGTACTCTGGAAAAGCAATCTGTTTTAGAACAGTTTTACTTAAAACCTCAATAAAGAGTTCTCAAATAATGTAGTGTGGTTGGGGGAAATTTTTTGCCAGCCACAAACTTATATAAAATATGCATAATTTGAAAATCATATATAATTTAGCAACAGTCACTAGATATATAAATTACTCATATTAATGTAAGTCATTTTTTGATCTGCACCCCCCCCCCTCCCCCTTCAAATCCCTTCCTATGCTATTAAAGGGGAGTTGCAAGCACATGCCACTAAAAAAAGGCAATAACATTTAATGAAATTTATTTGTTTTAGAAAAATATATAATTTCTTCCTATTTATAATTCTAGAGCTCAAGAAAGGAGGTTGACTATAGACATGAGTGCTGAAATTACAGAGAAAGCTCTTACTGCTGAAGTATTTGAAAAGGGGCAGTACACTAATTTATCAGAATATAAGTATACTTCGAAGCTGAATTTCTTAATTGAGAAATATCATGCACGGAAACAGAAAATTGAAAAGAGACAGAAAGAGGTAATTTATAGTATAGCATATGTTTAAATTAAATATAAATATTAAACTTTTGGGGTAATGTTAATTTACTAGAATAGAAAGAAATAAGTTTTTACTGGTCAAGGTGCAACATGTAAAAACAATGAAATGTCCAATATCTCATGTTCCATTTTCACGGTGTAAAATGTTTCTGATTTTTGTTATTGAGAATCAAGATGTTTTATAATTTCATTAAAGGTTTATTTTTTATTTTGAATAAGTGAAGCATAAATAAACAGCATTTGAGATATTTTTCTGCAGACAATTTCTCATTATGCTTAATCAGCTTTTGACGTGTATGAAATTAGCTAAATATCTAATTATTAAGTTCACCATAAATTATATTGGGAAGGTGGTATAGAAATATCTGGCTTTTTTATGTTTGTTTGCAGACTACTTTGCTAAACAAATCTCGGATAGTATGTTGCATATTTATGTTTAATATATATATATATATATTTGCAATATTGGTATGGAAAGGATAGAGAAATAGGTTGTGGCTTACCTGAAAGTGAAGTGCGGTGTCGCCAAGAGGAACTGAAGGTTGTTCTTCAAATTTTCAGAGGCTCTCAGCCTCCTTCTTCAGAGTCCGCAGCCGGCTGGTGCACGGAATGGTGTAACACTCCTTCCTGAAGAATGAGGCTGAGAGCCTCCGAAAATTTGAAGAACAACCTTCAGTTCCTCTTGGCGACACCGCACTTCACTTTCAGGTAAGCCACAACCTATCTCTCTATCCTTTCCATACCAATATTGCAAATATTTTTGACAATGTCACATTCTTACTATTACAAAATATATATATATATATATATATATATATATATATATAAATATATATATTGTAATATACTAACGGGTGTCTAAATAAAAAGATTAAAATTTTAACAAACAAATAAAATTTATTTTAATTTTTGAATACTTATACAATTAAACAAATATAAAAAGGATCTCATTCTCTCAAAGGTCTTTACTGGGTTTGATAACGGCAGAACATTTAAACATAGTCAAAGAAACCAAAATTTACATTTAATTTAAAAAGGAAACATTTATTCATACAGACATAGACGAAATTAATTATCGACGAACTTATTCTACAAGATTGATTTTAAATTTAAAGAGTTTATTTTATGAACACACAAGAAAAGAACGATATCTGACTTTATCTTTTAATTCGGTTTACATCTATGAATACCATGAAATTTTAACTTACGATTACTCAGGAAAATTTGGCTCGTTCGTACATACACACTTTACATACTGGCCTTTTAAACACTGATTCTAACACACGCTGTTGGTTTGACAAAAGTTGGTTCTCCGTTCGTGAAGGACTTATCACTTGCTCGTTCTGAAGATTACTAGACGCTGGATGCAGTGTCCTGGTCCCCTACAATCGAAGACAGTGGTCTAACTTTGAGGATAGAATAGATTAGACTTCAGCATACAAAATGTTTATCGACGAATATTTGGCTGTTTCTCTCGCAGACTGCAACTTATAACACATTCTCCTCCCTTAAACGATGTCTGTCTTAGTCATAGTCTCCAGCTTCGGTGATCACAGCACGACTAACTTCTTAAACACATTCACCATCTTCGGTGGTCGCAGGATAACTAACTCTTCTTAAACACATTCACCATCTTCGGTGGTCGCAGAATAACTAACTCACTCAAAAGCTTATATCCCGCTTATATACCCCCAGCCTTTTACTTTTTCCATTGTTCCAAAACTTCGTAGCAAATGCCCATTGACAGTTTCTTCCATTATCCCGAGATTTATATTATGCAGATGCAGTTCCTTAGTTAGCAAATGGCTAACTACTCTGTCTTGTTAAAAGCCGACAATCGAGACAGGTCTATTTATCTTTTTGCACCCTCACACACCTAGCTTTTCAAAAGGAAGAAATACTCAGTCCTAAATAAACACGTTACAAAAACTGCCCCTCGGACAGTCCAGGCTATCCATCTGAAACAATGCCTCACTTACCAGGCATTACAATATATATATGTATGTATATATATATATATATAATATTCATAAGGATATGACATTGTCAAAAAAATTTCAATATTGGTATGGAAATGAAAGAGAGACAAGGTTGTGGCTCACCTGAAAGTTAAGTGCGGTGGCACCATAGGAAACCGAAAGTTGTTGTTCAAATTTTCTGGGATATATAAAACAATTAGATAGGAAAGAGAGACAGAGAAGTCAACTTACCTGAAATCAACAGTTGGTCCAGTCAGTTTGAATAGTTAAAATATTTCAAATTTTCATGAGCCTGAGCACCTTGACAGGAGAGAAGGTATGAACTGTGTGCTGGTTGGGTATGAAATTTTAATTATTTTCCTCAGCTCGACTGGACATAATGATAAATATATATAGTAGCTTTGATAAGAAAATATCTGGTATTTATATCATTTTATGTGGTACATTTATAGTGGGATGATCATTTAAAAAAGAAGCAAGAAATTAACAATGATCATCCAGATGATATTGCAGCAATTGAAGATGCCAAAGTATCAATTGGAGACTTCAAGTTGAAAAGTTCTCATAACTATCAAGTACCGAAACACCTATATGAATCAAGTATCAAGAAATACAATGAAATACTTAATGCTCGAAAAAAGGTAATAATTTCCATTTTACACACATATTATTTTATATTTTAATTTAAACATTGTAAATTGTTACATAAGAAACTCAAGCAGACACACAAATGTAGTTAAGTGTGCAAGTTGGTTATTTATTAGCATAGCATGAGAAAAAATAGAATATGTAATGTGCAATAATGTTTGACTTCTAATAATTTTCTTTTATAAAACTACAGATCGTTAGCTTACTTGTGGGGTCTCTACCTCCTTACTAATTTTTGATTATTTCAAAATACATATCAACAGAAAAATTCCTACAATTGTTTCTTATCATTGTTACTGTTACATGGACTAGTAAGGAAAATTTCGGTTATATTGCTTTGTAAATTCCAGGTTGTGTCAAATTTGTAAATTAATGTTATATTCTAATAATATCAAAATAAATTGACTTAGAGACAATGAAAATATTATTGTGGACATAGTGTAGAGTTCCATTAAACATTATAAAAGAATAAATCAATCAAGGATCAGAATGGAAAAATATTGACTAGCCCAGGAGGCAAACGCTGGCACATGGTACTTTTAAATAGGGATGGTCCGGAGTCCAATACCTGGTCCAGTTCAGAGTTTTGCATCCTGATACTTAAATTCAATTTCATGGCCAGGATAAGTGTATTATTAATTGAAAGTACTCTTTTACCAAATTATCCTTCCATTTTGCTTTGAAGCAACTAATGATTGAGAGGTCAGTAATAGGAATAATGGAATGGCACAGTGAGTAGTAAAAAATAATGACTGAGAAAAGTGACAACATATGAATTTCTGATTGTTAGCTGGAGCAAAAGTAATGATTAGTAATAGTGATGAGGAGTAACAAGTAATTTTCCATAATAACCAATAAAAATAGACAGATTTCATAATTGGTTGAGTTAGAGAGATTGTCTAACAATTTTAATATTGTTTATTAACTGTAGTTATAAATCAAATACTGTGTATTGTAAATATGACACACAATTTGAAATTACTATTCAAACATTTACAGTCAATTTGTAATTATTTACATAATTAAGCTTGCAGAAAATTATCATCATATAAGATTAAGGTGGACTAGATTTTGTTTGCAATAAAAATTTGTGCACTAGGTTACAGCTATTCAAGCAGAATTCAACAAATCTGTATTTAATTTACGAAAGAAGAAAATATTGTTGATAGACAAGATTGTACAACTTCAAAACATGCTGCAGTTTATTCATTCCAAAATTCCAAAGGAAGAAATAAGGATAGTTGCCAATGTTCCTGCAATAGATTTTGAGAATGAGTTTCCTGAAAAACAGTTTGAAGTAAGACTACATTCATTATGATAGCATATAAGATTATTTAATAAATTATATATATGATTAGAGTGAAGGGGAAAGCTGTTCTGTCATCATTGCTGCATGGGTCAGTGCCAGGATTCATGCTCTGTCCAACTGCTGTTAGCTGCATCAGAAATGGGTCCCAAGCACTGCTTAATTTGTAGAACTCTAGTCCTCAAGGAGGATACTATCCCAGTATCCTTCAGTCCTTTTGATTATCTTTGTGTGTCCATTCATTATGGAATGTTTAATATTTTCAACTTTGTATGTTATGATAGACCAATGTTCTTCTCATAACCAGTTATTTATTCCTCCATAATCTTGCTATTCTGTCCAATGTAAATAAAAACACATTCACAGGAGATGGAATAGACCCTGGGAATATGTAAACTGAGGACGTCTTTATATGGCCTCAGCATATGCCTAATGCTAGCCACATGATGGAGTATTGACAGAAAATGGTAAATGCATGACCTCACTATTTTTATTCTTGGCTGTCCTTCTTACCCAAACTATCATATTGGTTTGTTTCTGCGAGTATTTGTCCTCAGGCACATTGTACTGAGTTGGTTGATTTTGTAATGAATACTCTACCTACCTGAGACGGTCCTCACTCTCTAAATATTGGTCACGAATGCATGCTTTATTTGAAGTAAAAGATTGCACTGTTTACCTATCTTTGTGCTTCCAATATGTACTGTATGCTAGTTTTCCATCCAGTCTTGTGTTGACGATATCAAAGAATGGACACTCCCATTTTTTTAAATTTCAATAATTAATTTTATGTTTATTGGGTGCTGTTTAGGTGTTCCAAAAACAAGTTTAGATGATCATGAACATGTGGCCAAATGGCAATTGTGCCATCTGTGTATTTGAAAGAACAAACAAACAAAAAAAAACTAGTGTTGGTAGGAGATTCTTCACAGTGCCCTTCCTCAAAATGTTCCCATTGTGATATCATCCGTTTGCCTCAAAAACCCACTGAATCTGTAAGTCTCATTTAAGTTTGTGTTCACTACCATTTTTTATTCAGTTTTGAGCAAATACTTTGAATAAGTAGATGGTATAGCACTGAAAGAAGCCCTCCACCAAATATCATAGATTTATTATGCAATAAGTTGAAGACACTGTTTTGGAGAAGTAAACAACAATCAATTGATGGCAATATGGAGGTTATTTTGTAGCCAACAATGTGGGACCAATGCTTATTGCAAAACTTTTTTTATACATGATTTTCATTAAAACTTGCTACGCTACGAACATCAGTACAATTGATCTAATAATTATATTTATAAAATAATTGACTTCTCAATTTATAATATTAAATAATGAACTGGCATTCGAACAAATTTCAGTTCACCAATTCTCAAGTTATGTGGCTGTCTTTTGCTTTTTCTAGTATCAAGAAACTATAGTATTTCAGTAATAGGGCTTCCAAGAGACAGAATATTTAGCTATCAATCCCTGAAACTACTTTGTATTGTGTGAAATTATGGTAAGGAAACTCTGTCAAATAAAATAAACTATGATGCTCATAGTTTAATGTTGATTGTGCTACATATTACTGGAACTTAGAATTTTTGGACAAAGGATATAGAAGTTTTATATATATACACACATGTTAGTTAACATTTTTATTTTAGGAATTCCAAAAGTTCTGAAAATCATCCATTTTAATTTCAGCTTGAAGGCATTAATAATTTAAACAAATGTGGGACAAATTTATTTGTTAATGATATGATAGAAATTATTAACAAATTTTCAACTATTAACTACAATTTCATTGAAAACGACAATATTGAGGAAATTTATGAAATGTATTCTGATTGCGAAAAATTATCAAATTTATTTCATGACTCTGACATCAGCAAGGATACAATTTGGGAAAAGGAGTATGAAAATATATTTTATAAAAGGTAAATGTTCTTATGTAGCTTGAAAATTCCACCTTTTTCTTGTACATTTCACTCACACACTCTCTGCTTTGAATTATGAAGAGAAAAGAAATTAAATAATGCATTGTGTTTATTAAATGATTATTATCTTAAGAATCACAAAAGCTAGTTCTTTATTCTACTGAAATACCACTCAAACATTATATAACCCCCCCCCACAGGCAAGGTTAAATTGCAAACATAATATGTTTCAGAAATTTATTTATGCAAGATATAATAGTTGGAAAAATTCAAAAGAAAATTGATGAATTTGATGAAGCCGTGAAGCAATTGCATGACTTAAAAATTGATGCAGATGTCAATATCACATTGCAAGAATTACATATTTTGACACTGAACCAAGAACTCATTATATTAAAAAAGTTTGATAGCCAGGATTCTCAGTTGAAAACAAATGTGCATAATATTCTTTCAGAAAGGCACAGTATTCAAATTAAGGTATTTATATCTTTTACACATTAATATTTGATCAAAAACTTTTGCCATCTCATGAAGGGATGATATTTATTTTGAGTTTGCTACCTAAATATTATGACATAGTCACATGTTTCCAGTTAATTACATCTATTTTATATTATAAGATTAAACAAATCATTTGTCATTTAACGTGGACAGGTAATTTATCTTATTAATACAACTAGGGGTCATGATATTTTAATGTCTGCTTATAGCATTATTTTCTCATTATCATTGTAGACAAATATTAAATAAATTGTATATTAAAAGGAGATATAAATATTTCAATTAAGCTTCAGTGCTGTCAGATGGCTCGAAGAGAATAGTAGGGAGGGGTGAAGAATATGTGCAATGCTGACAGTGCATTAAATCAGTTGATGCAGGTGGAAGCCTCTAAGGAGCTTTGACATTGGACATGTGTCCATATTGTAATATAAGAATTGAGTGTGGACAGGTAACTACACCCATATGCAATTTACTGAATAAAGTTTGATTGCTTGTACACTTATTTATGTGTTACCCTTGTTTGTTTATAGGTGATAATGGCTAATTAGGCTGCAAGCTCTTTTTGTTCTGGTTATGTACAATTTATTAAATATACTAGCTGGGTGCCCAGGTTGTCATAATTAAACTCAGCAACACACATAACCCCAGATTTGAGTTAATTTGAATTATCTTTGCCCTCATCCCTAAAGATGAAAAGGGGTTGAAATTATACACAAACAACATCAGGAGAAACACTATCAATCTCATTGACCCCCCAAAATATTTATTCAACACAAATATTAGCCATTTTAGCATGTTTGAAATTTTCCACCCTCGTCCACTCCCACCCCAGGGGGTTAACTGGTAAGTTGAATGTTATAATTAAACTCAGTGCCTTCCATAACCCCAGATTTTACTCAAATCTCAGTTATTTTCACATTATTTTTATGTAATGCCTATCCACCGCCTCCACAAAGAGTGCTTACCTGTCGAAAGGAGTTGAAATTATACACGAAAAACATTGAGGAGAAACACTATGAATATTATTGACACCATAAAATATTTATCTGTCACAAATATCAGCTGTTGTAGCATGTTTGTAAAAACCTGGGGGTGGTAGAAGAGTTTTTCTCCCACAGTTTGTTTCCGGTTCGAAAGGAACAAGTGTATGAAATTTGGTCAAATTTGTTCCATTGGTGTAGAAATGTATATGGAACATACAAACACACTATTTTATTTATTAGAAGATGACACTTGGTTTATAAAATCAAAGAAATGAATAAATTCTTCAGATTGAAATTTTTGTGACTGAAAATTTCTATATTGATTTAATTACAGATCTTAGATTTGCAAAACAATTTAGCGGAAGAAACAAATATTATTAACAATTTACTAGAAAAAGAAAAGATTGTCATTAAGACATTTCATGATACTCTTTCTGAGACTGAAAATTTTTGTTTGCTTAAGAATATTTTCAAAAGAAAAGTCCAAGATTCAGTCCTAGAAGACAGTGAAGGTAATGTAATTAATTTGTAGTTATTATAGCAGCATTAACACAATAATTTAATAAATTATTAATAATTTGTAATAATTATAATATATAACTATTATCTAACAATACCTGAGAAAAAAATGTTTGCAATTTGCTATACACTATTTCTATTTCATTTCAGTCTACTGTGTTTAACTGTGTCATTTTACCATTGTTCTTTGATCTATTACTTTTCAAACATCCAATTAATAAGTAGATTTTCTTGCATAGTTACAAATCAAAATTAAAGGAAATCCCTTATTTATGTTAATATAATTATCAGGCTCAATAATGAACCAATAATATAAATTATTAGTTCAGAGAGGTTTTTCATTTCGAATTGTAGAATTTACAAACCATACAGGGCATGAAACCTTGTCAAATAAACTAAAATACTTAAAAATTGAATTTACTTTGATAAAAAGTAGCTTGTATTTCAAAATTATTAGTATATTTTCATAACAGTATTGTAATATGCAATTGAATGCTCTGATTTGATCTTACTATTTGTAGACACTGATGAGCAGCTGTCTTTATCAGATGATAGTTCAACAGATGTTGATGAATCTAATCTAAATAATACTTGCGTGAAACTTGGAAAAGTTGTGAGTGCTCAATGTACGATTAAATATACTAAAGAACAGTATGATGTGACATTAACTTTACGATCTGAAAGGTAGTATTTTTATATCTTAAAGCAATTATTATAGTATCTATGTTTTATTATTTAATAATCAAGAAGTCACATATTAAATAGAATTAGAACATACACACTGAATATATAGTTTATATACAAAAATTTCATATACTACACCAGCTAATGTGTTGCTTATTGTATGCAAAATAAAAGTTATTTTACTTTACTGCAGAAAATTATAATTCATTTTTATAATTATAGTATTTAAACTATCATTGTGCATTTTGAAATCTTATATGGAGTTTGTTTTTACATATCTGCATCAAAAAGACTGAGTTTGTGGATTCTTGACTTCTAAAGATGAGCATATTTCTTTTCTTTCATCTGTTTCTTCCAAAATTCAATTTGTCTCCCTTATACACATCACTATTCCATTTTTGCATCTATTTTATTTTCAATTGTCATCTGTAACCTTCATTTCTATCTTCTCCTCTGACATACCATAAATACCTTTTGTGATACAAACAGATTATACACATTAAAATTTTCAATTAATGTAAAACTTTTTAAGGAGTGACAATTAAATAGAATGTATAAATAATTTCATTTTTATATTTTCCCCTGCGCCTAAAGTATATTTCCCAGCAATGGTATACTACGATATATTGAAAGTTTTATACAAATTCCTTCAGATTCATTGCTTTAATGTTGAATAATGAGTATAGATGGGTAAAGAATGATGGATGAAAATAAAAGTGGGAAGAGGTCATGAGAGTGCAAGTTATAGGGAGAATGTTGGAAACCAGAGGAATAAAAGGAATAGCTTCAATTATATTATTCTATATGTTCCACACTCTGTGCTATTCCATTTCCTCTATTATTCTTTACCCATATGCATTAATAATCTGATGTTCACACAGTGAAACACACATTTAACAGGTCTATTACTGTAATACTCTACAACAAAATATGTTTAATGCCAAAATTTATGAACTTTGTACATGTATTCTATAATATTGTTAAAATATATTATAATTGAAATGAAAGTTGTAGAATGTGCTATTGGTTCCCAACTGGGTGAAACAGTGATTAACATGACATTTCAATTACCAACAGATCTGTCATTCTCAGTTACAACAGACAGCTTTTAACTTGTCTCTGAGCAGGAACTTCCTCGTCAACTGTGGCTGGTATGAATATTAGTGGCGATGATTCTTTCCTTATCACTCATTAGACTCTGCTGATGATGTGGTCTCTTTATTGGCCAGGTTGAGCAACAATGGCGTAGTGTAGCGGAAGTGATGGCCCCTGGGTGGCAAAATTTCACCATAAATAATGTAATCTGATTTAAAAATTAAAACAATTTCTTTTCATATTTTTGTCACACCTACAATTTGGACTGATTGAAATGAACACAGAGCTTTTTATTATTTAGTCTGTGACAGAACCAGGGAATCCCCTTTCACTAAATGTTTGTGGTTATCTTGTTCGCTCTAGTAATTATACTAACCAGTTGCCTTGTGGTAATTTATTTTGTGTTCAGACTTTTCATGATGAATATTCAGCAAAACGTAATTCTTTCACAAAGAATAGACTTTTCATGATGAATATTCAGAAAAACTTAATTCTTTTATACAAAGAACAGAGTTCAATACTGACTAATAACACTTGTAACAACAGTTGTCAAATTCACATTGACTCAATTAAATTGCTAAAATTCATGCTTGATGTGATTGTTAAATTATTTTGTCAAAAGTTGTATGTAAAATATAAGTTTATAGTCTACATGTTTGACTCTTATTATACATACAACCATGTGAGTATGACATATTTTATATGCTAGTTATAAGTATTTACTTTATATTATACGTTCAATTTTATAACTTTATAACTGGGTGCCTGACATTTCCTTGGTTCTTATAATTAAACTCAGCAACATCCATTACCCCAGATTTGACTCACATCTTAGTTGTTTTTGTGTTATATTTATGTAAAGTCCCTCCACCCCATCCCTAAAGTGGCTCCCCTTCCATTCTGAAAGGTGTTAAAATATCAGAAAAAATAGATCCTGAAAAATTTTCTTTCAATGAAAATATCAGCCATTATAGCATGTTTGAAAATTGTCACCCCTGCAAGCTGAATGTCATAATTAAACTGAGAGACATCCATAACCCTGGATCCAACTTGTTTTCATGATTTGTGTAATGCCCCTTGACCTCCACATTTAAAGGTGCTCCCCTCCAAAGCAGAAACATTTAGAAATTATACACAAACATCAGGAGAAACATTATCAATCTCATTAACCCCATAAAATATTTATTTGATGCAAATATCAGTCATTTTAGCATGTTTGAAAATGTCCATCCCCACTCCTGGGGTGCTCCACGGATATCCTTTGTAATTAATTAGATTAGGATATACTGGTAATTCAATGTATAGTATATTTGAATAATGACTATTCCAATCTGAATTTATTTCAATTACATAAAGTTTTAGTTAAAGACAAAAGTTTTATTTTTAATTTTATTAATTTTTCTATAAATATATACAGTGTAATAGTATCATTCTAATTGAAAGTTGCATTTTACATTTGTTATTCATAATTTTATGTAATAATAACTCCATCTTGTTGAGATATATCATAAATTATGTGTATATATCTATAAGTGGCATATGCATAAGAACTTTTTTACAAATATGCTTATATTATAATACATAAATGACTTATTTATTTGGACCCTGTACAGTACACAATAACAATTTATTCTTGCCAAAAAGTAATTTAACATTTCTGTACATTTCGGAGCCTTTTCAATTAAAATACCTAAAGAAAAAAATCCAAACTACACCACTGTTGAGCAGGCAGACTCAGACCAAATGATATTTCCTCAATGAATGAATGATCAGGTCAGCATGAAAGTTACCATTTGCAGGTACAAGTCTTATTGATGGTTATTGAATGAAGAACTGCTCCGAATAAACTTTGCTCATAAATAAGCTATTCTTGAATTCTCTTTACATGTTGAAGTTCTAGGTTTCTATAATGACCTCTGCCTCCTATTTATGTTTTTGCCACATTGGATCTTCCCCTTCCATCATTCTCATATTGCCACTCTACTTTTTCCAGACTATCAAATATTTTGTGTCAAACTCTCTCTTTTTTGTCATGGGAAAATATTTCCATGAAGCTGATGTTCCCCTGGAAAAACAAATGATATACACTGTTCTCTTGCTGATTGCTATTGTACACAGATTTACTTGTCTACCCCAACTGGTGTTTTGGCAAATTATTAGTTTCCTTTGTCAGCTCGACACAGATGCCATCTATTTGAAATGGGGTTCAATTTAGTCTTTCCCCTTTTTACTTTTATATTAAATCTGAACCATTACAGAATATTCATTTCCTTGAAGAAATTGTAGATTTCACCATTAATCAATTATTATGGTCTCGTCACCTGATTAGGGACAAAATGTACTAATCCCATTGTAATAACAAATCTTTTCTGACTGAAATAATTATTTATTGTGTTATTATAGTCAGATAAATATCAATATAAAATTAATATATTTTCAGAAATTTGATATTACAAAGTTTAGAATGTCACAAGAAGAAAATTGACATTTTGAAGAAGGAAATAGAGAATAAAACAAGGAAAATGAAGAATATTGACAATTTTCTTATGGAAGCCGAGAAGGAACTAGAAGTGTTTCAGGTTATAGCTTATGCTTGTATCTTCTTATGATAATAGATTAAGACAAAAAACACAAGTCTCCAAACATTTTAACTGTTTCCTGTTCAACTTGGCAACACCATGTTCAATTTCAGGAAAGCCATTAACTGTCAATCTTACCTGCCCATATCAATTTATATAATTATAATTTTAAATGAAGATTAATCCTGCAACAATAAGAATTATTTCGGCATATTACATTTATTTGAAGAAATCAAAAGATATGTTATATGAAATTTTTTTTACAATTTTGTTGCTCATGAAGGAAAAATCTAAGATGTAACTTGTGAGTATATAACACATTTTTGATAAAAAACTTTCATTGGTAGAGAATTTGGAAACAAATAACTTAGTTATTTCTGAAAAATTCTAGGCAAGTGAAATATATCCATTTTGTCTGTGAAAGTGAACATTACCCTTCACTGTGTACAATGAAAACTCAGTTTGTTACCAAGGGAAATAAAATTATGTAGTTTCTTTGCCTGATTTTTATCCTTCTGTTAAGTATGAAAACTTTTAAATAATTAATGTTTTGGATTTTAGCTGGAAAAACAGAAACGGCTAAATGAGGTTGAATGTGTAGCTATTCTACATCTTGATCAATTGCAGTATTTCAGCAGAAGGGATTCTTTTATACCTAGACTCAGTGACAAGCTCTTGTTTTCTGAAAGTACTTTGAGGCTGTTACATCATCGAGTTGATGAACTTCAGTATGAAACAAGTATTCAAAAAGCAAAACATAAGTATGTAAAGTTTTAACTGCACAACTTATTATTAATTTTCTCCTTTTACAGCAAATTTAATGCATTTGTAACAAGTAAAATAATTAACTATAAATAATATAAAGTTTAAGCCTAATTTTAATTTAGTTTTTAAACACTTCTAGAAAATAAAAAACTGTAGTTGTTGCACATCATTATTGAAATGTGTATTGCAACTTTTATTCTGACACGGATAGTTGTAAATTAAAAGGATGCCCTCACTGCAAACATTCTTTTCTTCTATCTGTTAATCAGGTAGTCAGCACAAGATAAAATTATCTTAGTCTTCCTTTATTTTTCCTATTGTTTAACTATGTATTCATGTAATCCCTGTGTAATATAATACCATGGAGGTTAATTTTATATGAAAAAATAAATTTTTTATTTTGATTGGCTTTAAATTTAATTGATTTATAATTAATGGTTTACACAAATTCAATAGGGTCCTTTTTTTATTTGCATCTAGGTAAGTTAAAATTTATTCACTCTTGAGTTTAAAATTTAGATTATTCACTTTAACTACATTCAATATTCCAAGAAATTTCTAATACATTAAACAGGCAAATCTCAGGGTAATTTTATGAGACTCTGAACAGACAAAGGGACGTATTTGAGGGCATATGCAGGCTGCAGAAATCTTAATTATTTATGTCACAGACAGATGCTCATCTTTTGTAGTCGGCTTCCCCAGGCTAACTGGAAAATCTTCACTTCCTCTTTCTCCGGGCTATATATAGCAACTGTTCTGTTTCCTTGCTTGTCCACCTTCCAGTTTGACTCTCTTCGTTCCCGTCCTGTGGGTGGAAACCTCTTCTTGGGTTTGATTTCAGCCAATCTGTATTGATTTTACACTTTCACGGGCTTACTCTCTCCTTTTGGAAGGGTTGACCTTCAATGATTTTGGTCATATAAATACCCCTGAGGCAGGGTTCTCCCATAATCTCCACCTTTGTACCCATGAAGGCTTAGTTCCTCCTTGACACCCTATCACCAAACTTTATGGCTGTTTCCAGCAAGCCACATCTCTCGACTCTGGGTACACAGACATTTTTTGTCAAAATATTACAAATTAATCTTGAATTAATTTGAGGTGTGTTCTTCAGTGCTACAAAATTTAGGAACATTGACAGGTCCTCAAAATCTTGGTACAATATGTGCTTTTGATCACAAAGGTAAGTCATCTGGACTATGTCCTTTTCCAGGCTGTCTCCTAATAGTATTGTCTGTGCAGTTACTGGACACTTTTGTACCAACTACTATAGAATTAATTATACTTAAGATTGATAATTAAACCCTTCCCTTTGATTAATTCTGTATAAGATTACTCATTTGATAGCAGAGCTATCTGTTAATATAACCACAATATATTTAATAACATATCACTCATACTTCAGGGTACAAATTTTAACCTATTTAAAGGAGAATAATGTGTATTTAGTTAATGCTTCAGAATTTTATTCTACAATGAAAAATGAATGAACCAACTCAGTATGAAAATTTTCAAAATAAAGGACAGACAGCAATAAATTACTGGAACAATTTATTTATATTGTGGATTGTTTGGAGCAAGTCATCCAATGGATAGAAAATTTAGTCTCAATATAAACTCTAGTGAATAAAGTTTCTATTTCTATACGATCTTTTTTAAAAACAGAACTTTCATTAATAATAATCTTTATATAATATTTTATAATTAAAATATTGTCCGCATATTAGGTTTATTAATTTATTTAAATAATTATATTTAGTGTAATTTTGTGTATTTGCCACCAGGCAAACTGCCCAATTTTGATTTTTCACAAATACTAAAGTTGTGAACACTAAGACGATTAACCTTAAATTTGTTTCTCTGGATTGGCTTTCAAAACTCTACCATGCAATTTAAAGTGTAATGTATACCTCATTTAAAGTAATAAGTTCAGCAATATAATAAGAATATTTTTATTTTCCATATAATACATCAGTACAACATTAGACAGTCAAAATAATATAACAATAAATGGTTACGTTAAACTAGATTAATTAGTACAAATATAATTCACGAACAAAATAAAATAGAGTATAATAAAACAATGTACATGTTGTTACATTAGTTCTTAGTTCAAACGGTACATCAGTAATCATTAATGTTACCCTTTTCCATTCCTCCACTAAAACAACTAATTGTCCACAATAAGACTGTCTATATTAGCCTGGTCAGGAACTTGACCCGGTGGCCGAGATGCTTCAGGCGTCTGTGTACTGAGCAGAATACGTGGGTTCAAATCCTTCCTGGGTCAAATATTATCAGTCTTTCCTTCTTCTTCCATCTCTCTCTCTGCTTTGAACATATGCTTTTCTATGTGCGTAATTCTTCGCCTGAGCATATGAATTCACATAATGCATAATCCTCCTATTTCTTTCTATCCTTCCTCACTATCCAAGTTTGAATGTGACTTTGTCACCAATTCCTTAATGGATTCTCCTAATATTGTATGGAAATGAAAGAGATAGTTTTGTGGCTTACAGAAATTGATGTACGGTATAGCTATGGGGAACCAAAGGAAGTTCCTCAAATTTTCGGAGGCTCTCAGCAGCATGCCGGCAGGCTGCCCTTGTAAATTTGTAGTATTCTCTCTTCTTTGCTAGACAGGATCAACTATTGATTTCAGTTAAGTCAACATTGCTGTCTCTCTTTCCTATCTAAATGTGTTATATATATAGGAGAAAGATGGGAATACACTTTATAAGAAAGCATATGCTTGGGGTAGAAATACGAACAAAGAAAAGCATATATTTAATGCATATAAATGGTAAGAAGAAGGAAAGACTGAAAATAGTCAGCATGGTTGGAAATCAAACCAGGATCTTCTACTGCTGAACATAACATTTAGATAGGAAAGAGAGACAGTGAAGTCAACTTACCTGAAATCAACAGTTGGTCAGTTGGGCTGAGGAGTGAAAATATTTCAAATTTTAGTTGAACTGAGTCCCTTTGTCAGAAAGGAAGGACTGAACTGCATGCCGGCCGTGCACAAAAATTGTGATTTATTCTAAATGGATCTTATATTGTGAATGAAGCACTTGCAACATTTAGGAAATAATTTGGCCATTGTAATAAGTTCATGCAATGTATTGCTGAACAGTAAAAATTTTGTTAAAACTTTCAATCATTGTTTCTGGTGGTAAGTAATAATAATTAAAGTGTAGTAGAATTATTAATCAATATAATTGACATTTATCCAAACATATTACAGACAGAACAAATTACACTTTGCTCACATGAAGTTTGACTGCAGTGATATGGAAGTAACACGGAATAGATTAAAATCTAAAATTATTGACACTATGTTAAAAAAGTTTGGACGTGAAATAGATTTAGATGAGCTTGAAGGAGCCATAATACAAAAATATTTGATGGAAATAAGATCAAATATTAATAAAATCAAAAGTTTTTATGAATGGAAGCTTTCAAACATGGAGGTAAGTAAACTTTTAAATTAATTTATATTATTTAAGTTTATCAAGAATGATATTATAAAATTTTAAATTATTATATGTAATTAGTTTATGAAAAAAAATTTTTAGTTATAGAAATTTTTATATTGCTTTTAAAGCACAAGTTTAAGAAACAATGTATGTTTATTACACAACAAAATAATAAAATGGAGATTTTCTGTCAGAAAATTGGTAGTTTCATTAGATGTTCCCATGTACATTCATGGAGTCATGCATAATTTATATACACTCTTCTGGAGATAATAATCGCACATATTTATGATTTATACTACTATCCTAAGTTCAATCTGCATAATCATTTTCAGCATATTTAACTATTCTTAACTACAGTCTGAATTGATATCTATCCATAATATAATTAGCAATAATTTAATTCTTAAATCTTTGCTTGCCAACGATAAAATGAGGTTGAGGTTTATTGTTTGGCATCTTAGTCAGATTTTTCTGGTTGTATTCCAAAATTTTCATTTATTTACCAAGTCTATAATAACCACAATTCCCATTTTATTCTTTTATCTACCTGTTCTATGAATTTTCTTATGAAGTGTGTTATGTATCATCATAAGCGACAGGATGCTCTGTTATCTTAAGAACATCCACTTCTTTTATTTTTTCAGTAAACTTGATTTCCAATCAATCAGAACTAGGATGAGGGAATAGTATATCTGGCAGAAATATTTAAGAAATTAAATATGTTTACAGGGAGGTGGAATAAAATCTTAGATTTTTTTTATTGAAGATATCTTGAAAAAATTAATTTCCTACAAAATACTGTCTGTTGGACTAACCTCTATTGGGAAAAATCATCACTGAAAACCTACTTGCCTAAAGAAAATAATTCTCTTCTTTAAAATGGGTAGCCTCTCATTTGAGATTAGCTCATGGAATGAACATTACTTGATTAAATTTAAATGAAAATGCTCTTATAACAATTTCAATACACACACTACTAACAATGTGCAAGCAATTACATTTAATAGGTTGCACATATAATTTTATGATAATTAATTACGTGAGTGCAAGAGCTTATTTCATTTGATATCCATAAATTATACATTAAATGACACATTTTAAACTGAAATTAAATTATAAAAATTACAAGTACTCATATGTTCTAATTTTGCATTTTTATATTTCCAATATACTAATGTGATTCTTCTGCCACCTATATTTTATAGAAGCAAATAAAACAGAAAACGGAACAGTTATCACAGCTCACTAAACAGAACACGGAGAAATGTCATATTCTCTTATCTTTAACAAAAAATGGTAATCAGCATTTAGAATGTCAACTTAAAGAAAAGGCTCATAAGGTAAAATATTTCAATCAACATTATCTTCACTTAGGAGTATTAAATTCAAATTGAAATATGAATTTTAAAAATATATTGTTTTTCATTAGGTCAAAACACTTCCTTACCGACTAGAAGATTATTTGGACGATTGTAAAAAGTTCAGTATAATACTAAAGCACCAAAAAGAGCAAATTCATATTTTAAAGAATGAGATAAAAGTATTAACCATGAAAACAAGAGTTTTGTCATCCATAGACACAACAAAATGCAGAGAAGAATATGAACCTTTCTGGAACACACCTGCAGATGATACTGAGAACAAGATTGATAAAGATTTAAAGTCACTTGAAGAAGAATCAATTGTTGTTGATGATGACGATGACGACTCAGATACAGAAAATGAAAAGCTCGATAATGAAACACAAAAAGTTGTCAGCAATGTAATCAAGGATGTACTAAAAAGATTTTCATCATCTGCATTTAAAAGCTCAACACAGGATTCTCATGATAACCATAACACATTAGAAATATGTCCTGAAGAAGATCTTGCTTCTCACAATCAGTTTCGTGACTCTGGCATTGACATATTGTTGGAAGAAACAATTCGAGAAGTTTTTGATAAGAAATCAGATGTTTTAGGCATTATAGATGAAATTATCTATAAATTAACTTTGAGAGAAGAAACTGGTGACGACTCAATGCAAATACAAGAACTACTACATGAAATTATTTTAAATTTATCTTCATTAAATACATCTGATCCTGTAGGAGCAATAATCAAAATATTTGAAGATCTTATTGATACATCTGTGGCTTCAAATTATATAGTTGAATTGAAATTAATAATATATGATATTATTAAAGAAATTTTGGAAGTGATATCTGATGAAAGTAATGATATTGATGATATAAGTACCTAAATTTAGAAATATAGTGGTAAATTTGTTTATTTTATACTGTGCATTAATTGTTTTGAGCTTCGCTTCTGATATTGTTGATACAACTAACTTAATGTGAATTTATTAGTCAAATATAACGAATACAAAATCCACAATTTTTTTAAAAAATCAATTATGAAAATAAATAAATTAAATGCAAACTATACATATTTTCCTCTTAAAGTTATTTAAGAATTCGACTTGTAAATGGTTGGAAAGTGGTTTACGATGGCTGATATTTTAATCGTTTCCATTTACATATGTTGGATATTAGCCGAAAAATTGGCTTACTACAATGTCTCGTAGGTTACTTTGATAAATGGGAAATGTGACAAGGTTAAATTAAATAACACATTTAGATAGTAAAGGCAAGTCGACTTACCTGAAATCAACAGTTGGTCCAATCAGGCTTAAGTGATTATATATATACACACACACACACGTGTGTGTGTGTGTGTGTGTGTGTATATATATATATATATATATATATATATATATATATATATTTGGATATGAAAGAGACACAGGATAGCTGACTTACCAGAAAGCAACAGATGGTCCAGTCAAGATGAGTAAAAATAAAAATTGAATTTTCATGCATATGAGCCCCCTTCATAAGAATAGTCAGTTTTTGTTGTGATGAAAGGCCCATATTCTTGGAAATCATATTGTCGATAAGTGTGTACTAAAAAGGGCTAAGATCGAAAAAATCTCGTTTAATTTATTACTTTTTCATGATGTGAACAACAAGTTGTTTGTGTGTGTTGTATTGGCTTTATTTCTTTACACAATATGATCTAGATAATGTAAAAGGGTTGAGGCTAGGACATCTTGATGTCTTGGAACGTACAATTTTCCTTGTAGTATTACAAATATTACGGGGGATCAAAATGATATATAACTTAACGTTATAGATGAGAGGTTGGGTTAATTCGTAACCGAAATAATTATTGAAATGAAGAATCAAATTAGGTAAGTCAAAAAGACGAATAATCGTTCGTTGCAACAGGGTACAAGTGGTAGAATATTTTGCTAAAATCCATTATTTTGAAAAAGTGTATACAAACTTCATGTTCAAATGTAGTGCACAATGTTTTGATTACAGCTGATTGATACCGCCAAGCTAAGAGTATTTTATCTTCATGTAGAATCTTTGCATTTGCAAAGTCTATTTTCAGTAGGTGTTTAAAACAGAGATCGAAGTATTTTAGGGAGCAATAAGGATTTATTATCAACTAAAAATCATATCTGCCCAAGAGCACTAAATTATGTTATGATTTATTGTCTAAAAACTCGTAACATTGCAATGCACGTACGAAATGCATATACAGAAACTGTGCACTGTGATCTTCACCATACTTATAATGGTGTATTATGGGAGTGAAATTCTACAAAATTCTAAGATGGCCGCACTGTGAGTGTAGTTATGGTGCTTTAAACCAAAAGGTTTTAAGTAATTGGTGACAGTGTATAAAATTTCATTCGCATTGGAACCTTGTGCAGCCTTAAAAAGATTCTCATTTCAATCTGGAAACTTGCTGTTTGTTTATGTGATGAAACAACTACACCTATATTGAAGCGCTCGCCCTATTTGGACGTATGGAAGTCTAATGAAAGATAACGTTAAAATGTGAAAAAATTGAAGGTGAACTATGGGATTAGAATAGCAATGTACCCTGAAACACGCCACTTTCTATTATTGTGAACAAGTGGAGTACGTATGGTTTTTTCTCAATTGTTTTAAGCAAATGTTTTTTGACAAACTACTGACATCAACATTATGTTTGTGAGATTAAAAGTACCTGTTAACGAATTATTATTTAGCATTTGTTAGTATCAGGAAAATTTTAGTAATTAACTGCTACGTTTGATAAATTAATTTAAACAGTTGGAATTTCAATAAATGTTCAATGATTATAGAGGAGTTAAATTTCCACTTAAAACTTCATAACAAGTGTGAACAATTTCTGTCTTAATTGTGAGCTTTAGATTATTATTTAGTTGGTTTATGTTAGATTCATTACGCGTGTCTATTTGGGTTCAATTAGAGAGTAGTTGGAAATAGGTTAGTTTTTTGACACATTTTTGAATGTACAATATTGTTATTTTTTTAAAAAAGTTTGTAATTAAATTTTCTTTTTCTTGTGAATTTTTTAGAATTAATTTCTAAGTTTTATTTTATTTTTGAATGTTTAATCTGACCACCATGATCATTCAGTTCAGTGCTCATATTTGTATTTTAGTATTTGTTTCAATCTTAATGCTTCATAATTATTTCTTCAGTTATGATTCATTCAGCCATTTTGCTTGTTTTTCATATTAGAATTTGTGATCTTCATAATTTTTCAACATTAATTTGTATATTATTTGGCTTTTGGGTCATGCAGTTTCCATAAATTTGTATAATTCCTGTTCATATATTGCACCACAAAACTACTAAAATGCTTTAACATTTGAATTCAGAAAATGTAATTTTTGTGAATTTGAAATAGATTTTGAAAGATATCATATAATGTTCTGTTTGGACCTTATTTAAGATCTGACTACCAGTTAGATTTCTTGCTATATGTGTGGTATTGATTTTTTAAATTGTGAAATAACACAGACTTTTAATTTTCTAACTTGAAAATCAGTAACCAAAATAAACATTTTTCATGTTATTTTGTATTAAAATTATAAATCTATAAATAAAATAGCTTGATTGAAGTTCCAGGTAGCTTGTGAATGATTAGGCATTATGTACCTTTTTGAACACTTATTTTATATTTCAATCTAATACATAGACTAGATAAGATTTTAATAAATATTATTTCTGTACATACCAGTTGTTAAAATGAAAATCACAAAATGTTTTACTGTTTTGTACGGAATGTTCAGTTTATTCTTGATCATTCTTAATTTGTCGATTCTTGTCGGATCATTGCTATCGGTGCTTTTGGGATAAATATACAAATGTAGACAGTGAGAATTAGGACAAGAAGTAAATAGATGGTTTATTTTCTCCAAGTTTTGTTGGTATGTTCAAATAATTTTCTTTATTGTTCTGTATTGAATGGTCTACAACTTCTTTATTTACATTCTTGTTTAAACATTGAATTTGTTACTGCTGGTAACGAACAAGCTTACCTTGAAATTGTAGCATTAAATTAATTTGAGATTATACCCAATTCTATTCAGTTTCATTTTAAAAATGGTGTTCTACATTAATATATTTTCTATCTCCATATTCCACAATTTGTCCAACATTTCAGGAGCAAGATGTGACGGGCATCTCTAGTTAATTTTGAATGCTTGTCAGTTGTATACTCTTACATGTTCATTAACTTTTTTAAATATTGAAGATTATTCCAGTGAATGAAATTAATAAAGACATCTAATTACTGTCTCTACCTTCAAACACTGAAATAAATTTAGTCTTCTTACAAAGTTTTTATGTCTACTATTTGCAGTCTGTGATCATTTTTGGTGTGTATTTCTATAATTAATTATCCAGGAAATGCACTATTTACCATTTTATAGTTTTCAGTGTTACAGTTCTTTTAAGTATTACTGTAAATCTGCATTTGTAATTCAGGACCAATTGTGATATATGAAGTAGAGGCATAAATTTTGACAAACTGGAACCTGTTTTGACCAACATTTGTTTTCATCATGTGCTCTATTCAACATATATTTTTCTTTTCAAGTACAGAAATATGTGACTCATTAACTGGGATGTGTAGATATTACTTTGTGCATATGTAAAAGTTCAAACATTCATGGAAGAAATGATAAATGAAATGCTAAATGATATTAATTGAAAACTAAAATATTATGTAATATGTAATGTACTTGTGTCAGGATTTAACTTGCAGATACTCTGCCCATTAGATTGAAAACACGCTTTTGACCAGTAGAATTGTTAGATTGAAAACTATTGATACAGAATAAGTTTGTTTTCAAAACCAAATTACAGGGTGGTTAATGTCAAAATAATTGATTTGGGCAGTAAAGAGAGAAAGATAATAATTTCTTACTTGAAATTGGGGACCATATATGCAGTTTGGCCACCTCCTGGATTTGAACCTCTCTTGTCGGTAGGTGCGTTTGTCATTTCGACTTTACAGGTAGCAGAGCCAGAGCACTTAGGATGCAAAGCGTCCACCCATGATGTTGTTAATGGCTTTGAAGAACTGACTCAAGGAGGCCCTCTCCCCTTTCCTACTAACAGAGCTTGAAATAGTCACCTACCTCTGCCCCTTTGAGCTGAGATAAGCTGAAGTCTTCCCCTGGTGCATCTGTTCCTTGGGTAGTATTCCAAAAGATTTTGATTTCATTTGGACTCCCAGTCCTTTCCAAAGGATGGTTGTGGTAGACCACATACAGAGCTTTGTTATTAGTGGTCATCTGAAGATAGAATTGTGCTAGCAACTGCTATTTGAAACTTACTCATTCTATTTTGTTGTTCCCAACTCTGATGGAAGTATCATCATTATTCGCTAAACCCTTAAACTGGCTAACTTTCAGCCTTTTGCCAGAGAACTCTGACCAGGTTGTCTTGTCATCAGGTATTAGACACCTTGGATTGTCCAACTTCATCTGACTTTGGTTCCTATTTTTTCAGTCCTTTACTTGTCACATGAAGGCATTAGCCAGCATTTGTATAATGTGGATATGATACGGCACCCTTTATGCTTTTTCACTGCCTCTGTGGTGGAACATCAGGAATACCCAGCTTTTTCTTATACTCTACATGAGGTTATTGTCCTCCCTGAGCTGACTGTGAAATTAAGGGCTAATGTCACCTAACTTCTTCAGAAGATAGTACTGCCATTTTTGCTGGTTGACTTTGCGCACACAGGCACATCTGAATAATAAAGCCTAGCGATTTTCCAAGAAAAATGAGTCAAAAAGAGAATAGATTCGTTTAAAATATATCATTGGGGAAATTGTGATTTTACAATTTTTTAGGAATGGTTAAAATTTTTCTATCCATGACAGAAGGGTTTACTGCTGTTGAGAACTGTGCTTTGTATAATTTGACCAAGCTGAAGTTGTTGGCAATAAATTCAGAATATGTATTAAAGAATCTCCAATTGAAAATGTGGTTTTTTGTTTTAATTTTAATTGTCTTAATCCATTAGTGAGGCATTCTTTTTCAAATCGACTAATTGTAATCAGTAAGTGAAATTAAATTTGATTGCTGGATTGTTAGAAATGCTTTGGGGCATATAGATGTAGGAGTTTATAATGTGTTGTCAAGGTTATGTGTGGGCTTTTAAACCACTACTTCTGTGGAGTCTAGTGTTATGAGGGAAAAGAATTTTGTTAAAATTGTCTCCACTTGTAGTATTTAGATAAGACATGATATTCTGTTTTTATCGTTAGAATTATTGCAAGTATCTGAGTAATAGCTTTAGGGGAGTGATAAATTTTTAGTCTTGGACGAAGAACGTGTAGTAATAGTTTTTTTTAAAATAGTTCAATGTTGACAGTCTCTGCCTCTGTGTTTATATTAAGAGCAAGCTGTAATAGAAAC
The DNA here is from genome assembly GCA_037074705.1 of Zhengitettix transpicula. NCBI lineage: Eukaryota > Metazoa > Arthropoda > Insecta > Orthoptera > Tetrigidae > Zhengitettix > Zhengitettix transpicula. Next base: position 54,842,049 of record CM073593.1, on the reverse strand, counting down.
TAAACATTGTCTATTCATTATTATTTGTATTGGTTATGTGCATACAGATAAGGGTAATGTGACATAGAAATCAATTATGTGGGTTATAAATGATAGAGTTTAGCATGGCTCACCAGAAAATTTAGATTTCTCAATGTTAGAAAGAATACTTAGATCAAATAGGTGTTGCACTGTATAGTCTGCTAACAGATATATGTACATACAACCATCTCTCACCGTAAAGAAGATAAAACCCCTTAATATTTGAACTGTGTAATTTATGGCCATTTTTTCATTAGCTTTGAAGTTCAACTATGGGTAACTAGTTTTCTGATTTATCAACTATAAAATTAGTATTATTCTTCTAAAGTAGTAGAACTGTGTTGTCATTATGCCGATATAACATGCTGAATTATTACGTTTTAAATAAACATGCTGAGAATAGTCTAATCACTGGAGGAACAAGATTTTTTATTGGTCATTGATACATTAGTTATTTTATATTTCTGACAAGTCTTGGACAATATCAGTTATAAATTTTTGCCTGTTAAAATATTATAGAAGTAAACTGACACATTTCTGTATAGCCATAAAGTATTAAATTATTTTATGTAGAACACATTTTCCAATTGCTTAGGATTTTTCAGTAAAATAGTGTTTGTACTTCAAATTACAAGTCACAAGTTTTTGTAATGCTTTTAATTGTATGTAGTGACATATATATTTATGAAAACTACATTGCTACTGGTTTTTATATTTTCACAGGTACCTTGGTATAATGTTCTAAGCTACAATGCACTGCAATTTTGCTTCTGGCCTCCTTCTGAATCAGTTTGCAACTTCTCATTGGCGAAGAAATCGGAAGAAATTTGGACAGAGTTGTTTAAAATAAAATTAAGTCATCTGTCTGTCTGTTGAAGCTCGTTTATTTTGTCATATAAGGAATCATGTTTTGCTGTTATATTTCATTGTCAATTTTCATGTTTTTTTATGTATATATTTAGTTGATAATTGATTCCATGCACTGGTACTGTGATTTTAAACAAACCTTCATACATTTTTCTGAGGAAAAGTCTTTTGAAACTATTTTTGAAGAAAAGAGATTTTAAATAATAAAATTTTAACATTGCAAGTCTGATCTTAATTTAGCTCAGTATACTAAATATTGATGGTTTCCATGCAAACATTTTATCAGAATAAATGAATTCTTATTTTTGTGAATTGTGATATGTTATAAAGAGGTTTTATACTGTAATTGTTATTCTGGAAGTATTGGTGCTATCATTGAGAGTGAAACTCTCTATTAATTAAACAAGGTAATCTCATATTTATATTGTGACTTGTTGAATGGTATTTGTTCCTTGTAATTGAATTCTATAAAAAAGTGAATTTGTTTTTATAGTTCAGTGTACTGTCATGAGCATAATTCAATGAAAATAAGTATTATTAGTGCACATTAAAAGAAGGAATTCCTATCCCACTTGATAAAAAGTGATGCTAAATGTGATATAATTAAATTCAGTGCACAATTTTTCCCCATTTAGCTATTTTATTAGCTTTTATATATTCTTAATAGTGAACTTATTTAAAAGTGCACAACTTCTGATGATTTTATTTTGTGCTGGGAAAGATACTACTTATACAAATTTTTAATCGTTTACTAGCAAAAGTATGTATATAAAGAAAGAACCTTGTACTGAATCAGGAGGTGGAGTTAGTGCAGATGAAGCTCAAACCCGTGTTTGTTTTGTTTGTGGAAATGTTGGTCACCCAGAGCAGTTTTGGTTGCGATCGAAACCAGGGGCATCACAAACAGATCCTTACTTCCCATTTTTGGAAAGTCATGAACCACCTGTTGGATACAGAGAAAGGTCAGATTCAACAGGAATGCGAGCATGCTGTTATTTGTGTTTTTCTTTGCTAATGCAACAATGGGAACTTCATGAACGAGAGGCAACACCCCATACTCGGCGTTTATATTGGCTTAAAAGGTGTGACAATGGACCCTTTACTGGAGCAGAAATGGGAATGCAAGGAGAATATGCAGCACAAGTTCTTGGACTTAGTACAGATGCAGTAAGCAGGTACTTGAACTTTCACTTTCATTATATAGATATGCGAATTTTAAAGTTATACAAATTATGAACTGTTTCATATAAATATATAAGAATAATTGATTCATATGCATATAAAAGGGGGAGAGAAATTAGATAGATAGCCTGAAATTGAGGACCTGTGTAATCATGTTGCGCAGGAAATGTTAAAAATTTTGAGAGACTAACCGCATTTTCAAGGAGATAGCACTGAACATAGTGCTATTTGAAATATGTTTATTCCTGCCCAACATGGTTACACCAGCCTTCAGTTTCAGATAAGCCAGTGATTACCTGTCTCTCTTTCCTGTCCATATGAATTTGTTTATATATATATATATATATATATATATATATATATATATATATATATATATATATATATAGGAGTAAGGATATTACATTATCAAAATAATTGTGATCATTTGTATGGAAAGGAAAGAAATATAGTTTGTGGCTTACCTGAAATTGTTATATAAGCACATTTGGATAGGAAAGTGTCATTGAGGTTGACTTACCAGAAATCAACCGTTGGTTCAGTCGGGCAACTGTTGATTTCAGGTGTCGACTTTTCTGTTTCACTTTCCTATTAAAATGTGTTATTTAATTTGACCTTGTCACATTTTCCTTATGTGTTTTATTAATGTGTGTGTGTGTGTGTATATATATATATAATATAACTTTTAAGGAAAATGTGATCCATATGCATATATATTATCGGTTCCTCCTTTACACCTAATAAGACTGTCTATATTTGACTGGTTCAAAAGTTGGCCGGGTAGCTTAAATGGCAAAAGCGTCTGTGTAATGAACAGAATCTGTGGATTCAAATCCCTTCCTGGTTAAATATTTTCAGTTTTTCCGTCTTCCTCATTCCTTCTCCCTGAATTTAACGTAGGCTTTTCTTTGTGCGTAACTACGCTCAAGCATATGTATTTAAATAATGTGTATTCCACCTTTCTTCTATTTATTTCTATCTTTCCTCGCTATTTGATTGAATATATATATATATATATATATATATATATATATATATATATATATATATACACACACACACGTATTTTTGAGCCCCTGGGCTCTCTTTTCTGAAAAGAAGGTCTAAACTGTTGTGTTGGGCATGAATTGACAAATTCAAACTGTGGTGCTCCAGCTGTTAGATAGCAACAATTGACACCTAACAATGACATCTCTCTCTCTCGCAAGGAAAGGTTACGACAATGAAAAAGTAATGTAAAAATACATCCACGCATACATACATATTAGAGTGGAAGGAAACATAAAGAAGTTAAAAAGTAAATCAGTGAGATTGGGAAAACGATTAAGCGGAGTATAATAATAATAATAATAATAGTAATTAAAATATACCATTTTTTATAATATTTCCCTGAGCGCATTGCTTGATTCTATATCAGCCAAACAAAAGTTCTCTTCATGAACACATTGCTAACTGCCCGCAATACTGTGAAACAATTCAAAACCCAATTCGTAATAGCTACTAATGCCCAAGGTCACTATGCCAATAATTTCAACTGTTTCACACTGACCGTCCTTAAAGCCATAATAATCAGATGCTGAACTCAGTGTGACAATTCATGCTTGGCTGGCTTGCAGTTCTTGAACAACGGGTATCAGACCACTGAAAATTTGAAAAATTTATTTTGTCTCAGCTAGCCATGTCACATGTTGATTTTAAGTCAGGCAACCACTCTGTCCCTTTTTCCTATCCATTTGATTAAATTTGACCTTGTCACACTACTTTATTTGTTTTATGTATGTGTTTGTGTGTATGTATGTGTGTTCTATTGTGAAGTTGTATAATATAATGTACTCAATGAAGTCACTGGAATTTCAAATCAATGATCTGTCTAAGTTTAAATGAACTAATGTTTCGAAGCAGCTTAATATATCCAATTACTTTGTATTAAACTGATTCTTTTGCCCATCTTAGGGAAGTAAGTAGGCCTATATCACGTGATGATGCTAACAGTCGACCTGGAGTATCACCTAGACTACCTACTTCAGTATCGGTAGATGACTCACGTGGTTCTGAAGCAGCACTTGACCTGCGACATGGTCCACGAGAATCTCCTGCTCCTCCAACTGTGGGAACACCGACTGGTATTGTTTTAAAAATATTTAATTAAATATTTTGTATTATGGATTGCCAAGAATTTAAATATTTGCTAACTTGTAAAAATGCAGACTACATAAAATCAACAAGATATAATTAAAATTATTTTTAAATTAACTGAATTTTGTATTTATCAACATTGTGAAATAGGATGGATTATGTAAAATAGAATCGGAGATATTAATGGAATTTAAGTTTTTGTGAATATGCAAATTTATTGCCAAATTTAAATGTTATGAATTTATAATTGTAATTGACAATCTGGATAATTATAGTTAACAATTAGTTTGGAATTTTTAAAATCTATGTAGCAGCTCTCATAATATTGCTGTGTTGAAATTATTGAATTATAAAAATTAAATATTTTCTAATAATCTATAGAATTGTTAGTTTACATTTTTCAGGTAAATTAAATTGAATATAGGTGTCAAAAATATTCAATAAGGGGATAATGTGTTACAGATTTCAATTGAATAATTAGTTTTTGTTTACTTAAAGAATGGTATCTGAAGTGGAATTTTTTACTTTTCCACTGTCAAAATTGTAGGATAAATATAAATCCATTAATTATTTTATTTCTGTTATGTTAGGTGGAATCATTTATAACATTAATCAATTTCATGTTTGACATTATCCAAACGTATAACTGTAGTGGAGTTAAAAAAAAGTCACAACTACTGTTTATAAATCAAGATAAGAAACTTTTACGTATTGGTTAAACACTTGTTCTGACAGTGGTGCAAAAGCTTGTAAGCTGAGGAATAGATGTTCAGTCTGAAAAAGTAATATATAATTGCTTTTATTATGAGCAGCGCACAACTCTTTTTTTTTTTTTTTGTGATTTGTCTGATTTATTTTTTCTAGTAAGTGTCATATTAGCATTCAGTTTCAGGTTCCTAGGGAATCTGTTAATTTAAGTAGCTTAATATTAGCAAAGTAGGCTCTATTGCCAGTAATTGTCTTTTTATTAATACAATGGATACAATGCTTAATTAATTGGGCCAGTTTCTTGTTAACTAATACACTGTACTTTTCAAATTTATATTATCCAAAGTGTACATTTTGAATCCACATTCTATACTCAGATGCAGACATTTTCATAAATTTAGTTTTCCCTTTTTTAATTTGAAATTCCATTAGCTTGGCTCTTCTCTTCTTGTCTTATAAATTTCCTCCCCGTTCTGTACCACCAATTCAATATCAGCATAAGTGTAAGCCTGGCTAGACTTATAAAATATTGTGCCTCCTTGTTCCATCTCCTCAATGGATTTACGTAAGGCCAAATAAAAAATTACATCAAAACACAAATCACCCTATTGGGTCCCAGATGTTATCTCAAAAGGCATTACTGATCTTACCAATGATGCCCTTCGCCATCCATCCTTTCATATTAATTTCCACCAGACTAACTCTTTTCATTCATGTTCCATATACATATAGTTTTCAAATAACACAGTTTGTATACCATTTATTTATAAGTTAATTTGCTTAAATTCTCATACATACTTTTCATAAACATCCAACTTTTCACTACTCAAAAACCTGTTAACATTGAAGTTTACTATGTTACTCATATTTGAGAATCTGCAAGTGTATTGCATTGTATGAATATGGAGAAAAAGGACTTAACTACTCTCCTTTACATTATTGTTTCCTCTTTTTCACACAAACCGATTTTGGTTTATTCTTCTTGTTATTGTCTGTTTGCTGATTTTTTGTTTCCCTTTGTTCTCCTTACTCAGAAAATGGAATACAAGATTAACACTTCCAGTAATGTTACTACACCACTGTCAACATATTTTAAAACTAGAGAATCTGTAATATGCATGTAACAGCAACAATGGAGATTTAACTATTAATATATTCAGAATTAAGTAACTTAATTTTACTTACTATAAGGCTATGATGATTTCAGTGGCTCAGCTTATTTAATTCTTTTTATTTTGTGACACCTACTTTTATCGGGCTATGTTTTGTAATACTTCTCAACTGTAGCTGACTGCATCAAGTTTTTTAATTTCAATACTTTTCTCATCTTATTAATTTTTCTTGTGGTGTGACTATCTTTCTAAACAAATAATTACTTTTTAGGAACATATGGTGGTGGTACAGCTCCTGGTTCTGATATTCTGGATTTAAGTATGCCAGACAAAAATGCTGCCACTGAAGTGTGTTATGTTTGTGGTGATGAATATAAACGTGGTTCACTAAGTCACATAAGTGCCAAACCATTGGCGCCTATACCTGGAAGCACACCTTCACCACAGCCATTCTTCCCAAGTTTGACTCAACATCCACGTCCTAGTCGATCGAGACCTATGGATTCAGCTGGCAGAGTTCAAGCGTGTGCAGCATGTCAACGCCATTTACTACATCAGTGGAATGTATATACAACTCAGGGAACACCTCATACAGAACGGAATTATGTACTGCGTAAGAGACAAGCTCCGGCTGTGGACACTACTACATTTGTGTGCTACACTTGTGCTTTAGAATATCCGTCGTCATCCATTAGATTGCTCTACTGCTGCCCAAACCCAGAAAAGGAGGCTTACTTTCCATTTATATGCTCACTTCAGGCACCTCATGGAGCCAGCCCCATATCACCACAAGGTATGGTGCAAGTGTGCTCAATTTGCTATAAATCCATTCCTCAAAAACACCAAGTATTTGGAGGAAATGCAAACACAGAATCTGCACCACCATCACGTTCACCAGCAGGGGATATCCGTTTCAAACCATATGAATTAACTGGCAAGCCAAATTCAGTGAATCGGAGGAAAACTTCAACAGCTGGAATTGAATCACCTCGAAGCACATTAGCGTCTTCACCCAATCTTCCCCCTATACCTCCGTCCACAGAACAGCAACAGCAAAATGGGAATCAAACTCCTATAGCTGCTTCAGGTCAACAGAATTATCGTTGTTATGTATGCACTGGACTTTATTCACGTTTGCAAATGGAATGGCTCAGTACCAGTCCTGAAGGTATGAATTCCCATGCAATGCACTTTCCATGTCTTAGAAATGTTGCAAGGACATCAGAAAATGCGTGTATGGATTCTCATGGTCGTGTGTTAGCTTGTTCACGGTGTGTTCAGCATCTTGCGCAACAGTGGGATAGTCTTGAAGCTGAAAGGGTTCCTCTTGAAAGGAGAAGGTGAATATAACTATTCTGTATTTAAAATTTATAGAATTTTGTAAATGATCTTTTTAATTATTAATATTGTTGTAGCAATGTAACAAATTATTTTTTCTTTTATAACCACTTTTTGTATTAGCCAAGTTTAGAAATTAACTTTTAAGAAACAAAAAAATAATAATAAGCATGCTCCATACATAATGCATAATTTGATTGATTTGATTACAACTTTGAGATAACACTAAATGGTTATTAATTTTGGTTATTTCAATAGTTTTAATCACTACAATTCACAATCTTGTCAACTATTTGTTTGAATGAAGAAGCTTATTTTTGTACATGTTTTTGTGTATAAACAGTCAATTTTAATACATTTCAAAAATGGTTGTACAAACTGCTGTTCTTAAAAGAATACTAGGCAAATTCTTTGATTCAATAACTACCCTAAAAATTCCTATTTTATGTGAACATCTCATTTATGTTTATTTGGCACATACATTTTTATTATCATTGTGTCCCCTTTAGAAAGGAAGTTAATAAAAAATTATGATACTAGTTCTATATTTGCAACTTATACTTCCTCGGAGTTTATCTAATTACTTAGTCTGTACTGTAATGTAATTTTTAATTTACAAAATAAAATTAACTAAAGCTATATTTGCTTATAAGTTATATGTAATCCAATGTTGGTGTTTTTGATCAATATGAGACAATTTGACAATTTAAGAGTGAACTTTTATCTAAAATTTTCTTTCTTATGCATGTTCCAGTTTTCTTCTGTGGTGTCTCTAGACTTAAACACCTCACGGTGTGCAACTGTTACATATGCTCTATTATTTGATATATTATTTTTATTTTGTCTTCATATGTGGTAGCAATTACTAATTTTTTTATGGATTGTATTTGGTTTTGTAATACTGTAAAAATATTTTTTGATGTAGCTTATTTTTTATTAACTTTCTGCACATGTACATCTCATTTATAACTTTTGAATGTCACATTATCAGTGATAAACAAGGTGCTACCAAAGAAGTTCCTGGAATACATCAATAAAGTAAAATTACACTACACGTGGATCTTATTTACTGCTATCCCATTCAAAATAGTTCCCTTGTGAGTGTAAACACAATTTGTCACTTTTTTCATGATATAAAAATTTTCTTTCATCAAGACCACTACTAATTATTTGATTGTGTCAAACCTTTGACCAATTAATTTGGTTTTCATCATAGGGAATAAGAAAAGGTCACATTTCACAAGGCCAGGTGATTAGGACAGATTATGATTGACAACTGTCATGTTTTTTTTGTCCTCCATGTCTTGGGATCCCTGTCTTCCAAACACGGAAAATATTTGGCTAGCCACAGAAAGTATTCGAGGATTAGCCTAGCCACAGTACAAGTGTAGTGCATTGTCTCCCTATATTCTTCCAGAATTGCAAATAGAGCAGCATTCAGCAGAGATATTTTCAGGATTTATGCTAGTTGACAGTTGCCCTGAACAGGGATAACCACCACTTAATGTTCTGTTATCTTTAACTTGTTTATGGCAGTTGCAAGTTTTTGTGGTTTATAAGCGTCTCCTTTTGGAGTTTGATTTGTTTCTGTTATGGTTTTGCTAAGTTTGAAACTAATCTTTGTTCCATTGCTTCACATGTATGAAGTAGTGTTTCTTTGTACTGGACAGCCTTCACAAGGTACACAGAAATTCCGGGAACTTTTGGGTATGTTGATCATGGCCACATCAAACTAACTTATTTCGATTAGAGCTATTTATTGAAATTATACCCTTCTCAATATTCGGTAGCTTGTTACTCTAGGTTTTCTAATAATTTTATACCAATATGAATTAGTAGTTGTTTACTATTTCTAGGTAGGTGTTTATTTAAATTTTGTTTGAAAGTATTTGTAATTTGTATTGTTTCTTCAAACTCATTTGGTTTCTCTGAGGTTATTGGACAAAATATGCTCCATATCCTTATGACAAATAATACATCTGTTATTTTTGTTTGTGTGTAATATAAAATGATAATTCATTAAATGAAATAATTGACAATCTGTTGATACATTTGGTAAATCTAAGATTTGAATGAGAAACATGAGTATGGTAATTCTTATTTAATAATGAAGTGAACCAAATCATTACTGTGGCGCATTTACATAAAAATATAATCAGCATTGTATGAAGTTTATATTAAAGAGGATTAAGTTATTACTAAAGAGTTTATTTCACACAGTTTCTCAATGTGATTTTAAGAAAATGTCATTAATTTTTCATTATAATGTTTGTGCTATAATTTGTGTATCCATCCTAAAGATTGTCCTTAAACCAATATTAATGTACCAGATTCATCATCTATTTCTGCCTTTCTGTTGTCATCATCACTTGCATGTATGTTAAATATAATTATTGTAAGAACATAATGGAAAATATGCTTATAATTATCTGTAAAACAATAAGTTTTATAATTTTGAGTTATTCTAATGTATGATTTTCCTCATTGTGAATGTTTAAAGAACATAATTTCACACTATTATATGTGATAAGTCTTTCTAAATGTGAATTAATGGAAAATTTGATGTATTGAAAATATAATTTTCATCTTAATTGTAGTAATATTGTAGTAATATTATGTTAAAACATTTTTCACTTTTTTTCTTCCTAGATATGATATTCCAAGTGCAGCTTCTCCTTGCTGGAATGGGGATGTATCATCTGCAAGCCACACAGTCAGTGTTTCTGGTTTACTTCCTTCACAAGCAGTGGATCGATCATCTGGTGGCAGCTCTATATACTGTTTTCTTTGTGGCTTACACTCAGACTTAACTCTTGCACGTGTATTGTATGGCCGTCCTCAAGGTCGAAATGCTCCTTTCTTTCCATATCTTTTACGCCACATTTCTCCTCCTAATGCCGAACAACTTCGAGAAGATGGCTCTGCATTGGTCTGCACATTTTGTTACCATTCACTCCTTTCCCAGTGGCGTCGTTACGAACAAGCAGTTTCGTCAAGTGGTGTTGGAACTGCACTTCCTCCAGCAGATCGTCGTGAATATAACACCCATGATTATTGCTGTTATGTCTGTAGCATTACTACATATCGCAAGAGAGTCCGAGCTTTACCAGTAAAGGTAACTAATTATAGTAAAATTATATTTTTGCTTTATAATTGTTCTACAGTTCCAGCAATTCTGATATTGGATCAAAATATATGGTTTTTTCTTAGTCATGTATAATGATCATTTTAAATAACCAAATAAACATTCAATATGTCCTTATTTTACCATATTGTTAATTATATAACTGTTTCATGTCAGGTACAGTTTGTTTAAAAATATCTAAGAAAAAATAAAATACCATATCCACTACCAAATGATAAATTTAACAAACTAAATTACAGTTTTACAATCTTATATATGCACCTAGTTGAAACTGAAGGCATTTGTTAACATTTTCATATTATTTATTTAAACAAATAATCAAATAATGATTATTTGAAAAATCTAGTGTGACTGTTTAGTCTCATATTTTGGATGTACAGCAGTACCTGGGAATGGATGTAAAACAATGGTTTAATGTATTTTAAAATTTGATGCAGATGAATATGGCTAATATTCTGAAAACTTCTGGAATGTGTATAATGAATTGAATAAAAGGATTTTTGATGACAAAGTTTTTTTTTTTAAAAAAAATATATTCAATAAGAATAATTTTTTACATTTCTGTAATACATATTTAATTATTTATTTTCATAATTTTGTATTGTTTCTCTTTTAATTATAGGATTTTCCATTTTTACGCTTTCATCGACAACCCGAAAAGAGTCTTTTGTTGGAAAATGGTGATTTTGCAGTTGTGTGTTTGGACTGTTATGAAACCTTGAGAACACAGTCTCTTGAATATGAACGGTGGGGCTTGCCTGTTGAAAAAAGGGAATATAACTGGATTACTCAACCTCCACCACCTGAAGACTCTCCTGATGCAGGTGTAGCAAGACTTCCTTCTGGAGAAAGATCAGAGAAATTGGTAAAGATCAAAGTTATAATAGACCTAAAAAATAAACATTAATAAAATTAATTTTACTATTCGTTTCTTGATAGGTATCACACTTATCAATAAATAATATTTTTTCAGTAAGGTTTAACACATAGTAAAGTCTCAATTTATCTGAATTTGAAAGTTATGTAAAGCCAAAAAAATTTGAATGTTTGCAGGTTCCCCCTGTGCTTACAGCAAGACCACCTAGGAAAAACTGTTCACCAAAAAATTCAGAGAAAAAGGTGAGCGGTGGAAAGACTTTAAGTGGATCAGAAAAAAGTGATCAAGGTAAGAAATTTCTAATTAACTATGTTATCAATTTATCAGAAGTGTTTGCATGTTCTTGTTTTAATAGTCTGTTCCATCTAACCCCCTTTAAACAGTTTTCCATGAACAGTCTTAATCTTACAATAATATATGAATTAATTCCTATTTATTTAGTAGATCCAATATTTTATGCTTTGATAAATATCCCAGGCTCAAATAGTATAAATACGTTTTTTATCAACTATTTTTAATGTATATCAAGTGGTACTCTATTATTACACACAACAATTTGTTTTTATTTCCTACATTCTCTTTCACACACACATACATACATTCATATATATATATATATGCATGGAATGGTGTAACACTCCTTCCTGAAGAAGGAGGCTGAGAGCCTTCAAAAATTTGAAGAAATACCTTCAGTTCCTTATGGTGACACCGCTTCACTTTCAGGTAAGCCACAACCTATCTCTCTGTCCTCTCCATACCAATATTGCAATTATTTTTGACAATGTCACATCCTTACTAATATAATATATATATATATGTGTGTGTGTAATATAGTTCTTACATAATTGATATGGATGTGTAATTAAAAAAAACTTGTTTGAAGAAAAAGGGATAATACATGAGAATTATAACAATCGTAAAAAATAGACATACTAAAATTGGGCCAGGCTGATGGACATCTGCTTCAAAACTTGTAGTGCATGAAGGTGGAGTGGGTAGGACAATATCAGGTCTGTGACAGGTGTTGTAAAGGTCTGAGGGAAGTTGTCAGGGATTCTGACAAATGGCGGAACTAAAATTTTTATATTGCTAATGACCTTTTAAATTTGTGTTTTGCCTTTGATAATCAAAAATTTTTCTATATAATTCACAATTGAGTTCAGGGCTAAGCATTCTTCAATAATCCATTAGAATTCCAAAAAGAACAAAAAGCATTGTTTTGAACATTGAAGAAGAAGGCACATGAGTGTGAACATACTCTAAAAAAGACTTTGTTACTCACTGGTTCTACAGCCCTTTAAGAGCCTTGGCGTCTTTAAGAATAATAGCCTAATCCCCTCTATCTGCTACTTTCTATCGCCATTTTCCCTCTTTCAACTCTTTACCTCTTTCCTACATTCTCAAACTACCTCATTTTTGGTCCTCCAGCTTGTCTTATCATTCTCAACTTTCTGTATTAACCTTTTATCTCCCATTATAATGAAGTGCCATAGCCATTGCAGTCTTCTTATTTTTATAGTTGCTGCTATGTCTAAGCTTTTATACAAGTCTTAGTTTAATGTTCATTCTCATTCATATGTTATCCTTTACTTGTCCCTACGGACATAATAATATTTTATTTTCCAAACATTTAACATTATCATATTCTTTTGATAAATGCCAGAAATAAACTGACTAATTTTGCTCAATTCAGAGTTTTTGGTATTGGGGCCTTCACATCTGAATGAAGAATTATTTTCATCATATGTGAACTTAATTTGCCTACATTTTTTGAAATGCTATCTAATACTTTGCTTCAGTCCTCCATCTTAAGACCTAGTTTAAGCACTATATATGATATAGGCATTTAACATTCCTAGAACCTGACAAAAGGGACAAGGATGCCAGAAATGTTGTGTGGTATTTATATTACCTTATTGTCTGAATTGGCTGTCTTTCTTATTCATTTAATATTGCTGTTGATATTTTTACTTGATTGTTGTAATTGGTTGTAAATTCCTCCATTTTGAGGAATAGCATTGAGTTGCTTTTTTTTTTAGTTTAGATTTTCCCATTCTGCATTTTGTTTGGCCATTTCATCTTCATATCATTCTTATGTGGTACCAACCTCAACCTTTATCTTTTCAAGCTTTCCATTTGTCGAGGATAAACTTCTGTACCTACAGTTTTGGAAACATTTCTGCAATCCTAATTCAATATAGGAAACAAATAAGTCACTGATTTTTAATAATACATATTAGCATGTGCTGTGTTATATTTATTAGGTCCAAATATCCATCTAATTTTTTGAGACATCCCTGTTGGTTACTCAGTATAAAAAGTATAATGTGTAGTCACAGAAGTTGCTTACTTGAGTATATGAATCTCAATTTCGAGCTCGAAACAAATCAGTCATGTTGGTGGAAACTCTTTGTAGTACAATCCTATTTTTTTCCTTTTTTAAGAAAATTGTTGCCCCGTTAGTTTCGGTTGTGTGCGTAGCTGTATGCAGATTGGCGGGTTTAGGTCTGAATGGGCGGCCGTTTCTTTGTTAGCTCGCACGCGTGCCTCCGCCCCTCCACCCTCGCCGCCCGTCCTCGTAGAAGTTGGCTCCGTGCGGTTGGCAGCGGTGATCGATATGGGGGCAGGATCAACACAAGGTTGTGCCCCCTCCCCCCGGTCCCCCCGCACATTGTGTTGTCCCCTGACCTGACCGCAAACTCGCCTGTCTCCATCAAGCCGCCCCGCCAACTGGCTTAGAACTCGCCCTTAAATTCCAAACCTCGACCTAGTTAGGTAGACGTGTACCAAGTTAAAATATTAAGTTGTTCGTTAATTGAGGATACATCAGAATCTAAAGTCAAAAAATTTAACTGAGTAAGGTCGGTCGGGGTGATACAATTAACTGACCGGCGCCGTAATCCTCGGTTCTCGCCTACTCAGGTCGTAGCTCTGCCAATTATCCCACACCCTGCGCCAGCCATTAATTATTCACCCCACTGTCTCTCCCTCAGAGCCCCAGCTGTATAAACGACCGGCTGCTAACCTGGCCAGTCTCCTATACAGATTAGTCAGCCTTATTCGTAGTCGGAACTGCATCTTCTGTGCTCATCAGATAATTAAGATAGCCATTCCTCAATCGTATTTGAATATTTCGTTGGAGGGTGTTCCGTATTAAATATATTCTACCATAATTCTTTTGGCAGTTGCCTGTTCTTACACGTTTTGAGATGATGTACAAAATCAGTGACAGCCGGTTACACGCAATTAAGTTTATTTATGTATTCTGGAGTGCTCGGAATATTATGCATTTCTTATACCTGCTATGTCTAAGGTCAATAAGGTTTTTTTCTGTTCGAATCGTGGATTTTAAATTTTGTTTCCTTCCTAATGCTTTGCTATATGAATAACCCAAATCAATATCACCGTTTCCAAGCCATTGAAAACAATTTTGCTTAATCTATTCTTTCATCCTTTTGCCTTAAATTCTTACGAAACACTGTGCCTTCTCAGCTTGAGTTCCAAAGTCAGCAATATGTGATCACTTGACATATCTCGTTGCTAATATTTAATTTTCGTCAGCAATTTTAAGTAATTTGTCCATTAGTTTCACAATTGACACAGAGTCCTGTGCACATGCTCCCAGGAAAATACTTGAACTTTCTAACAGAGATTCATTTCCATTAATCGAGCCTTTTTTTTCCTTCACAATAATAAAACTTTAAGGCATTTTCTCGCCGTTTTATTTCAGTGTAGGCAACCATTTCGTATGTTATTTACACGTCTTTGAGAAATCTCTTATAAACAGCTACATGAGAAGCTATATTAATTTATGCTTCAAAATGTATTTTTTTTCTGAAGAAAATATATGCCTTTGTATTTGTTTTAAAATAATAATAAAATGGCTACAACGGACCAAGATTAGGTGAGGAAAATAAATATCGTTCATGCAATCTTTGTTGTCCTCGGGTATAGAAGTAAAATTAGTAGCAGCATTTACACAATCCAAGAAATGTGAACAAAAGCAAAGATATTAACATAAAAGTAAAGATGTTATATTAAAGATAATGGTTATCTGTATCAGTTGTATTTATTTTTCAAGCCTAATCTTGGCCTGATTTTGCCTATTCTATTAATTATTGAATTAAAATTGATGTAATGCCATTCGGAAATACTCCGTTCGTAACATCGATGACGCAACGAGATGGCGCAGTGAAAAGCTGTGAGGAACTTGTAACGCTAGTATCCAAATCACCTTCAGACTTTTCGCAAGTTGTAATTGCAAAAATGTTAGGTCGGAGATGGTTGATGCTATTTCGTACAGCATTATTGCTACCCGTAATGACCTAACTGCGATTCCTAACACTAAAATGATGCTCCATATCATTTATCAGACCAAAATGTACTGTTAGTGATACAAATAAAACATCCTATAGTGGAGGCTATTTTTTAATGCTGTATATCATTAAAAGGCGCAGGCGCTAGTTATAACATTTCTGTGATCGCAGGGAGTAAGTTGTTAAATAGAAAAAAATACCAAATTGAGTTGTTTTAATTCCACAAGCCATCGGCGTACTGTACAGTTTGTAACATGGTGCCATGGTTTTATCGTAAAACTGCTTATGTTACCGGTTAAATCAATCAAAAAACTTGTGATTTTATACTCAATTCGTATATCATTTCGGCCTTCTTGATTATGGGTGTCCCTAGTTTCCATAATTGTTGTAATATGCTACAATGCAAGTTCGATATTAATCGTAAGCCATATCGTCAAAATTCATAATTATTCTAGTTTATGTGGAGACTATACTTGAGCATAATGAATATTAATTTTACACCTGCCAAAAAATCCTTGTGTCCTATTGACACTACTTTTAATCTCGGTTTTGTGTGTCTAAATAATACGCTTTAATCCGTATTGCGAGCTACGCTTGTGGGGCAACATTTATCTTTGACCATACTGAACAAAAAAGCAACGGAACAGGGTCAGCCGTTGTACGGAGTATCGGCTTTTGACGAAGGATTAGAGCGTGTCTTGACACTGCGGGAAAACGAGACGCCTACCCATCCCACCGCAGCTGGGGATCAATACATTTGGTGGTGGCTGCGGGGGTAGGACACTTTATTTATCAACACCAGCACTCGAAACGAGGGCCTGGCTAATTGTGCTGTGCTCCCGACCAGCCACGCCAGCTCGTCCTGCTAAAAATTCTCAAATTCAACCAAAATTCGTGAGATCATTTTGACGGAAGTAGACCTCCATCAGTGGTATAGGTTTATTCAAAATCGAGCACTAGGGGATCTTAATTATCAATAGTTGACATCGGTTGAATCAAGAAATAAATCGGCCAACTCGACTGAAACAATTTAATAAAATAATAAAGTCGTTCCTTTTCTTGGAAGTAAAAGTAAAAAATAACATTTGGTATGCATTGATTTTTATAAGTATGAATATAATTTATTTACAGTATTTTCAATTAAAAAAATAATACGCATAAAAGAACAAGATGTGTGTATATATATATATATATATATATATATATATATATATATATATATATAACATCTAAAAGTATAACTACAATATATTTCCTGTAATTTCAACTAATTATGAATTGTGTAGAGAAATTTCTAAAACTGTGCATTTTAAGCGTAATGCAGCCGGTTTATTTTTATTTATTTATTTTAATTATCTTTGTTTTTAAACAGAGTTATAGAGTGCAGTGAAGAAGCAAGCCCTTAAATTTTGACTAGTTCGTTTTATTTCAAACTATACATGCCTTATCAGATTTAACATCTCTTTCTATTGTATGTGAAAGAATAGGCATTGCAACCTTTACTTTCACTTTTCTTTTTAAATAAAAATGATTTGTGGAGAATTTGTAATTTTTTCACATTCACTGGTCAAAAATTATTCGAGACGCTTTTAAAAAAAAGTGAATCTTCGTCAATTTGGTTCGAAACTTGAATAAACTTTATTTCAAGCCACACTCCGACCTGATATCTGTGGAAACGTAAGAGAACGTCGATTGCACTCGCCCACAGAAGTGTCGACACAGTTAAGTTTCATTCCGATATTTCACGTTAATGGTCAATATTATCGTTACGACCAAAATACTTGTTCAGCTGGACGTATTTTCGTGACGTTTATTGTGTTTTTCGCTTGATTGAAAAATACTCACCAGTTTTATAGTCTTGTAATAATGTAATAATCAAACGTTGGATACTGATGAAAAGTAAACAAATTATGGTGTTAAAGTAACTTCTGTGTGAATATTGAACCATTGTTATTTAAGAGAAATTATTCTTAATATGCAACGACCTAATATGTTCTTTAATCACGACAAACTGGAATCGAATTGCCCAGATTCCGATTTCATTGCGTTTCGTTCATTGGTCCGGGGGTCAACTAATGCATGATTCAGTTGGTTCATTCACGCCATGGTACATAAATTTAACTTTTAAATTGACTTTGATAAATTTTGATAACTTGAAAAGGTAAGTTATTTACTTACCTGCAGTTCAGCAATATCCTTTCTTCTATTAATTTGTTCTATTTGATTGCAATTCTTTACTTCCTATTTTGCACATCCTAGTTCACGTCGTTGAGCTAATGTATGTTTAATTTCGTATTATAATGTAGGTCCACTATGTTATTTAAAAAGTTACGCTATTAAGGCCACTGAGAGTTATTAAACGTATCGTCGTAACTCTGCTTCTAATTCCCACGCCACTTTTAACAGTTCTGAAGCAGCTCCTGCCTCATTTTGGGCTTATTGGTCTCTATATAAGAATTGCATATAAGTGACGAGGAACTTATTCTTGAAACTAGTGAAATCACTTGCGATAATCAGTTCCTGGTAAATAGAAAGTAAGCCGTGGAAGTCAGTGCCTCGACCGGTTAAAGAATTCTGTCCACCTTTAGGGTGTAAATCATTTAAGGCTTCGTCTTGATTGTCCGAACCCATATGAACGAACCCTTGTCAGCTCAGTCCAGCACCTTAGATTTTTCTCTCTGTGTGGTGTTCTCTCAAATAACCTTTAAATTGCTGGATAAGGTAGGTGCCAAACTTGTATTCAATCTCTTTTAAATCTCACATGTGTAATATGCCGGAAGTTAAAATGCAGATTTAATTTCCATAGTAAGACAATCACTATTGTATTAAACGAAAACTATGTGAATCCTAGAATCGAGTTTTAAACTGTGGAAGATATATATTGAATTTTACTGTGAATTTGTTTTTTTGCTCTGAGTTCAGGAAACTATGCACAATATTTAATTTCATTAAATAATTCTGCATAATTTATCCATATTAATTTTCTGACAACGCGAAATTTTAGATATACATAATATAAATCCAGCGTTGGATTTGACGTTAGATAATAAGTAAGACCTCGTAATTTACGCTTTCAAAAATTTTCCCCTTTTATTTTCGTTGCACCGTCAGTGCAGTCGTCCTTATTGTATCATAATTTCGACGTGCCTTAATTTGAAATTTTATAACTCTTGTGTTATTACTCGAGCTTGGCGTCACACAGATAAATTGCTGAACCTGTAGCCAAGTGTGAAGTACGGGCACACTCGTGTCGCTTTAAAGCTGTAGTAAATAATTTTTTATATTTAACTATGATATTTGTTTGTGGGTTACGTAAGTTGGCGTTCACTTTTCAACGACAGGAATGGTTTAAATCTGTGTAATGATTATTCGCATTTAAACTGCGAAATTCTTTAATTCCTACAGGCAATTCGTGTTAAATAGTTGTAAACATTTTAAATATCTTGATGTTCCTCCTTATGAATAACATTTAATTTATTAAACACGCATTGGCATCGAAATTTGCATGTATCTATTCACCTTTTATTTTTTCCGCTTTTGCTAGGTTTAATTAAATATAATCACCGGTATTGATTCACATAATTTAGTCACGTTCCGATTGATTGAGACGTGGCAGAATGAGATCTCTGAAAGTTCCGCCCTTTACCGCTAGCCTCGTTCATTTTTTCTACTTCCGCCGCACTTTTGCACCCCCTTTCTATAAATCCTCCGCCTCTTCTTATCCCTAACCTCGCCGTTTTAATCTTTTTTCATCCCCATCGTACGGGCAAGTGGGGGGAAGGGGATCTCGTCGCTCTACCTACCCTCGCATTGATTTTATGTGGCCAGTGTGGCAACATGGCTGCAGTAGCGATTTAACAAGGTTGCCAACGTCAACGAATTCACCCTGAAAATTCGATTCGCAGCTGCGGAGGACGGATAAGCGTACGGTTTAAGTTAAAAGTAACCAGCGAATGTTTCGTTCGTTTTGCTGTCGGCACCTCTTGATGGTTATTCTAGCCTCGGTCTTGTTTTACTGAACATCGTATTTGCCATTTCAAAGTCAAGTATTCTCTTAAAGCGGAACGTTACGTGCAAAATTTATTCGACGCTGGGACTAGTTCCGGGTTAAAAGCTTGATTTGGGCGATATGTGGTTCGCACGGTGAAGTTTGGCGTCGGCGGTTGGCAGCGCCGAGTGTATCCCTCCTCTCCTTGTTGACAAGTCGGCTGGTTGGTTTCTTTACGAGCAGTCGCTAGTCAGTGAGTAAGCGAGCGCCATGTTAGCCGCGGTGGCTGAGTGTTTTCTGTCTTCGTCTACGGTCGCGGAAACTTCTCCACCAACGTAAACAAGGGGCTACAATGGTAGCAGCTCGGTGTAATATATTGATAGCTCGGACTACACGGTGACTGCTTTTGCGAGTTGAAAAAATTGAGCCTGCGGATTTGTGGAAGTTGTCGCTTGGGACTTTTTACGGACGCAAGCGAGTTTTTAATTTTAGCTAGTCGTGTGTCGTCGTTTAGAACTGTTTCTGTGAGGAGGGGAGCAGGATGAATACTTATGTAAGAGTGCGGATATGTGATTTAATTGCGTGTGAGATTTTTTGTGCGCCATTTGCGAAGTGCGAAAGGATGTTGGTGTAGGAAGGAATCACGGCGAGGACACGGGCTCCTACCTTTCCGGGGATGGAGTACCGGGGGCTCCAGCACCCCTCGTCCCCTATGTTCTTCTATCCAGGTGCGTTTCACCTATCTACAATTGCTTTTGTTAGTTATCTATCCTTTGTCTTCCGCTATCCAGCCATGCAATTGAAATGACCTTCCTGTATTGCCACTGATTTCATGGCTTAAAGCAAGGATTTTCTTTTCAAGGCTATTTGTTAATTATACGGAGATGAGAAAAATAAACATATTCTCTTGAAAGCCATTCGTGTCAAATATTTATGTTTAACTACATTATAATTACATTGTTTTGTTAGCTAACAACATGAAGTACTTATTTATTAACTGCCAATAGAGCATAATACACTTTATTTTATAATGTTAAAAGTTATTATTAGCACACCCCTTCTTCTACTGTAAAGCGTTCAAAAATTGTGCTCATTATTTACTATTTAACTATGCGGTTCAGTTTGATATATTTATACATCTGAAATAAGTTTTCTTATTTCGGTAGCACATAGCTGTATATTATGTAATTGATTTTTTATTTATTTAAAACATTTTACGCCGTTGCTTGCTTTTGCGCATCTAATATTTCCCTTCGGACGGGTTACTATTGTTTGCACGCCATTCTGTAGTTAATTTTTGCTCTATATTTATTAGTACCTATTTCAGTGGACAAGGTGATTTTCGACATCAAAAGGATAAACAGCACGAAGTTTCCACCATAGCATTGTGGAAGACGTTTCTTAAACGTTTGGTTAATTTCGACATTGATGGACAATATTTTAATTTTTCTTTGTCCGTACCAAAAAAACCCGCAACGTTTGGAACAATGCAAAAACGGCTTGGTCTCTGGTATGAATAAAGGACTCGGCTACGCCTGATGGAGACCTAAATTCCTGAATAGTCGGTTGACTCATCCGCAACTGAATGAAGAAGCGTGGGAGGATTTTGTTTCATAGATAATGGAAATCCTGAAAATACTGGATTTTATGACAGGGAAGTTCAAAACTAGACGTAATCTGGACAACTGGAAAGAGAGAAAATTGAGGACTGCATCTTTACGCGCTGTTAAGGATTTAGTCGACATACAAAAGAATGAATGGAAATAATTCAGAAACCACCAAACCCCAATACTGCAGTCTCAAAAAATTACTATGACTGTGCACTATTGATTTTTGAAATTATTTACATCATAACTACCAGTCGAGAAATCTACATTATACAGAAAACATTGGTAAGGGAAGAAGTGCTGCAATGTATGTTGTGACGACTCGAAGGATGAGAAATTTTGGCACATCTGGTAATCGCGATCACCGCGTTAGTTCAGCTGGAGAGAAACAATCGGACGGCAGTAAATAATTGGAATAATTATGGATCTATTTTTTTGTCTTATTACACAGAGAAATTTCCGTGTTTTCTGTGGTATCTGATCTCGCTAAAGCTGATAACGAATTAGAACGACGATTTTAATAACCTGATGAACCAGTATGTAAAAGAAGTCTCCATAAGTTTGTCTTTCTGCCTACGGATTGATTGCTCGCAATGGGCTGTTAATTATTTAACGATTATCCTTCTGTCAGTTAGTTGCGCGGCGCTGATATCGATCCCGCTCATTAATTTACAACAAATAATAGCCAGGCGGCTTCTACGAGGCGAGACCGGTTCTCGGCGATCAGGTAGCTTGGGCGAGGCCAACTGCCCCCCATATATCACTTTATACATACGTGTTCCAAAGGACTACGTGTGCAATCGCCGATGGGGAAAAGGCGGCTTTTGCGAAAATAATATTTGAAGCTTTTCAAAAGGAAATTTTATTTTTAGGTTATGAAGCAGTGTATGTTTTAAAATAAGGTAGTTGTGAGCGTTATCAGTACGTAAGAAACAGATAAGGTAAACGGAAATTGAGTGCCATAAATATTGCGAGATAGCTGATAGGAGACAATGAGATAAAGCTGAACAAACATGATGAACTGAAACTAACAACTGCCTGTTTTTAGCGAGCACATAATTCCTGTAAGATATATTTATATACCTTCCTAGTTCAATAATTGTCAGTAACCGTGCCCCGTTTCTGCAGTATTCGCTTTAACTTTGATATTGTTCAGAAACCAGCAATAATTAGATATGTGAAGTTGCAAAAGTCGTTCATGATAATTTTACTTTTCTGTTTGCTGGACAATAGCACGACTATATGTATCCATTCTGTAAAAGATTCTCGGGTTATCAACAGGGTCAATTGTTTATTAAAACACAACGTTTCAGCGAAATTCATATCCTCTGTCGTCAGATGACTGGTGTGCCGAGACAATTTTAATCAATTTATACCGTAGACTTCTGCCAGGACCTTCCAATTAAACAATTGACCCGGTTGGTAAACCGAGAATCTTTTATTCAATCATTACACCGGGAAAGTCTCAGTATTTTCATGTTGGTCATTTTACGTTAAAGAAGCGTTGATAAATCAACTCCCAGTCTTCCATACATTCTCTCTAATATTACATTTACCCGCCGGTTTATCCGCTTTCATTATAGTTGGTAGCAAAAATGTTTGCAGAGGAGTACTGTTGTCTGCTTAAATTGTCTTCTTGATTTACCTAAACAGGTAGGATAAAAAGCCGAAATATTTAAGTGTCTGATAGAGGGTTGGCGCAGGAGATTGTCAGGGCGCTGGTTGCCAGGCAACCGCACGTTCGGGTCGCGTAACCTGATACCTGCCGCCCCACATCAAAGCTCAAGCCAACCATAGATTCTCATTAGATTTTCGGTGTTAAAGCATTAATCCTCCCCCACTCCACGATGTACTAGGAGATAATTGCTTATTTTTAATAGAACAATATCGGATCACTGGAATACCCGTCAATATTTCCTCCCCTGCATCTCAACAGGAACAAACATTTCTCCGAGTATGGTATAAGTTTTTTAAATACACCCTATTTAGAGAACGACAGCTTTCCTGGTGAATCTGTTGTAGATAAAATTCTCGGGTCTCAACCCGGGCCAATGGTTTGTTGAATAACAACGTTTCGACAGCAAGCCCCGCCATCGTCATCAGGTTAACTGATCATCACAGTTAACCTGATGACGATGGCGGAGCTTGATCATCACAGTTAACCTGCTGTCGAAACGTTATTCAACAAACAATTGGCCCGGTTTCAGACCCGAGAATTTTATCTACAACACCCTATTTATTTATTATTAGTCTCACACACTTTGCGCGATTAAATTTTATGGGTATAAGACCAATTTCTAATTAATAAATTTGTTATAAATGTAATTAAAGTAAAATGGCCAAAAGTCAAAATTTATTTTACACTAATTACATTTATATTTAATACAAGTCAGATAAAGTTTCTATTTTTATTTTTAAGAAATTGGTCAATGAGTTATGTTTCCTACATAGATTTCAATAATTGACTTCTCTTGTAAATATTAACAAAGAAGGCAATAAACTGATGCAGGAAAATACTCCTTTCGAATAATTTTATATCCTGACGACTTTTCAAAATCTAAATTAGTCTAAACAATTTTTTATGTACAAGTTATATCCTGTGGGAAAGTAGTTTAAATTATGTTAATAAAACGGACATTTCTAGAAGTTGAATTGTAAATATCGATCGTAACCTCTTTGGCTATCACCATTCCCATAGCGAAATATTTTTGGGGTCTGTGACCCATCTCATCGTATCGCATTTTTGTATACTGTGCGACAATTCTCAATAAGTGGCTCCATTCATTAACCGTGGCGTCGATGAATAAGGACAACGGCTCTTTTTTTCCCCCCCTGCCTACTTCCTGTGATAGTTCTCAGCAGCGTTTTCGAGGTCGACGACGCTGTGTGCGCTTAGAGAAGTCGATTCTATGTTCAACCTTTTGTTACTTCAGGAATACCCAATCCTCCAAAAAGTACTTATAAAATATTTCTTCTCTACCCACACAGACGGAAATAAAAATGCTTAAAGTAATAAATTGATCTGATTTAGTCGATATCAAACATTCGGAAATTGAGGGGACACAGTCTCGTATTTGAACAGTTGAACCTCTGGTTAACTTAATTTGCTCTCTAGAATTGTGCATTAATTAACTTTTGAGTAATAAGAGTAATGTGATGGATATCTCGAATATTAAGCGTTCTGATGCTAATGTAGAGGTAGCTGTCTCTCTGTGGCTAGACAGTATATAGTTTACCCCTTCGTGGGTATTTGAACTCTACTACTGTGGCTTTTAATATTATTCTTTTCCTGGTGGCGGACAGTTTCTCTGCTGTTCGAAACGTTGCAGTAATATCTACTTTCACCGTGTTACCGTGTTACCGTGTTTACCTTGTTATACACGACTCCTTGAGGACGATTTATTACCTCGTCACTCTCAACTTAGTACTTTTTCCTGTTATTTGGCTACTTATTTATGTAATTATCCGAAAAAATACTGATAAATAGTATATTCTCGCCCTTGAAAAATTTCAAAACAGTTTGTTTACACCTCCTAAAATTGACACGAATTTTAATTGCACCCTGCAAAGTTGCATGTTCTTCAGCCAAATGTTAATTTCATAAAAATGCCTCTCCTGTTCACTGTTCTTTGTTCTACCTCTTGACTTGGGCTTTAACTGTAATGCGAAATAAGCGCTGTATAATCAGGAAGAATGCTGTTGTCGAACGTTTCTCTAAATAGAAACAGTGTATATTATATTCAGTCTTCATAATAGTATGTGAATGCAGTTTGAATTGTATAAGAGTTGAACACGCCTGCTTTAAGCCGCACCATATTATTTAACTATGATACAATTGTTTTGGGACTCGTGCGTGTTCAGCTCAACTGCTTAATGCATTATATACTTGATTCTTTGTTACGTTTAACATGCGCACCGTTTACTACGGTTTCCCCAGAAACTCCTATTACAATTGAATTTTCTATTTATATAATTTTCTATTTAATTCAGTCTAATGTTAAGTTGCAAAACAATTCTGTGACTTAGGATTTTTGTTTTGGGTATTTCAATGGCCTTAGTTAATAGATAAAATAGAAATGAAGTTGGTACTATAAGGAAACGTTTAGTGTAAGACATAGATTTCCTTTTCTGAAATATAATTGTCGTTCGATTTGAGCTCTCAAAACGCTTCCACGGCTATATATGGTGCCTTGATTTCTGGAATGGAAGTGAAGCTCTCCATTACGCGGTCGGCAAACAAGAGTCGCCAGGGTCAAGTGCACTGCTCTGCCCCCGGACCATTACTTTTATTGCCCCTGTAGGCCCTTGAGTAACTTGCTGCCATTCCTATTTTCACTGACCTAATCTACCGCATGCAGTAAAATATTAGATTGTGTGCTTTGTTTAGAGCAGCATTTCAACTTTACAAAGGAAGTGTGTTTTTTTTACTAATGACACTACTGGGCGGATCAACCATTATTTGATTGTACTTTCAGGCGATGATTGAGAAATCCTTGCCCTCAGATAATCTTGCATGAACAATTTCATAGAGATTCAAACAAACTATAAAGTTTACGCTGGTGTCAACAAAATTGAAGAAAAGTTGCGTTATCGGAAGACTGGTGGTGAATGAGTACCCCATGACAGATCTGGCAGAAGAACCAGCAGCTTCTCTACGGGAAGCAAGAGAATTATAGATGATATACAGCTTAATTTGGTTACTGGTAATGCAATACCAAGTTTCTGCTAAAAGCTGGAAAGGAGGCAGCAGCAATATTTCATAGGGGTCCTTTGTAAAGGCGCACAAGAAAGGGAAAACATGCAGGTGACCCAACAGATCGACGTGACACCCAGTCTCAAACCAGCGACGCGTTAATATTTATTTCTTAAGAGATATTCTGCTTATATAGAAGTATATGGATTCAAACCCCGTTTAATGTTCTCAAAACAAAACAAAAACACTTATAGTTTTCTACAGCTATGTTCAGCTTTTGCAGGGCGGAGCACACAAAATAATTTCCGGATCGGCCGACTATTCATGCTGAAATAAACAAAAATGTGCGACAGCATATGTATGCCATTTCCATTTCTCATAGTTTTGGAGAAATTGGTGTAAGAGAAATATTAATTCTAGAAATATGGAATTTGTTAGTTTAAAAATCCTGAGATGACGTGCGAGGGATTGTAAAAATTGGGAACGACATCATGACACGATTTATATATTCCAAGAAGTATTAAAATATATCAAAGTGATGAGCTGGCTTTCTTGGTCACAAAGCCCCCATTATCATGCAATTACCCTATGGAGAAAATCTATTTTAGAAGTCGCAGACCGTAATGCAAATTAAACATTCATCTCGTATTGTCTACGAGTTATTGTAATTATTTACCGGAAGGGTAGAATATAGCGTACAATTAAAAATGTCACCATTTTATTCTCGAACAAGACCATTTTATTTCTGAATAAGATGTTTGATTAAAGTGAGCGTTATGAGGTATTTTGTCTGAAATGTTCAGGCAGAAAATACATTTTATTCAGTTGCCAATCTATAATTTACTATTAGTTCATATAATGTAATAAGTAAATGTTTTGACATGATTTGTGAATGACTCGAGTACGGCACCTTCCATTGGCGGGTCTTCAGGATTTATTCAGTGGGGTTTTCCAACCACAGTTTTTTTAGTCTCCTCGCTGTAAGATTTTGGGAGTAGAGGTCGGCGAAGAGTTCGTTGACGTGATTTAGCGTCCGTTGTTTTGCTTTTAGTAGCATAAATCTTGATGACTTCTTATGATGAATGGTATTCTAAGGTCGAGTTCGGTTATTAATGAATCAAGGGTTGGCTGCAGTACGCAATGTCTTTAATTGAAAATACTGCAAGATCTTGGTGTTTAATGGATAACTGCATTCCCATAGTTGGAGTCCGTACTGTACAGGCATTAAGATGATTTTGTATAATTGTTGTTTGTTTTCAAGTGTGAACTGTGATTGACGTCCAAGTAGCCAGTGCATAGTTTTTTTTCTTTAGCTGGAGCTGTTGTTTCTTGGTTTCTATATGGGATTTCCAAGTCTATCATTTCACTTCAGTTTTTACTGGGATGTGTTCATTGTATATTCTGACATGTGTACGCGTCGAGTGTTCAATAGTAAAAGTAATTTGAGTATATTTGCTGCTGTTTAAGTTATTGCGCCATTGGTCGTGACAACTTTCTTGGAGGTTTCAGGTTAATTGGAGCCTTTAAGATGCTTTATCCACGTCAGCATCAGCTGACATTATTGCAGTGTCACCTGCAAAGGTTTTCTCTGTAGAATTTGTGGAATTGTAAACAAAATTGCCCTCGTCGATGCTATCCAAATTCTACTAGTATGTTCGTGGATAACTTACCACTTAAGAGTAAAGGTGGCTACACACGTAACTGCAAGCTTGATCAAGTTTTTTTTGTACAAGAATCTAAAATTTCCCAAAGACACCACACGATACAAGTATGCTTGAATAAGCGCCATTTTGCACTAAAGAAGAAACGTGATGTAAATAGTGTTTAATGAAAAGTAAAAATTATTCCCATATTAATTTGATGAGTGAATTGAAGATATATCTTCGTAATTGACTTAATTATCTCAGAATGAATGATGAAACTTAGTATTATTCTGACACATTTAAATAAAACGAAGGATACAACCATGAGAAAAGACAGAATCCCTCCCCTCCCCCGCACACACCAAAAGATTAACAGCAACATTGTGATCTGAGATTGCTAATGTTTAGAATTTTTAGACACCGTGTCGTTTCTATATTCCCCATAAAGAAAGGCTGCTGCAGATGTCTGTCTGTTTTTCCTTCACTACCCGAGTACACTTATGCAAGAGGGACTTGTACAAACTGGCATGATTCAAAGTCCATCAATCATCGAGCGGCCTGTACAACAAAAATGCTTGCGCAGAATTTATCTTACAGACGCTGTTCCAAAAGATTATCAAGCATGCTTGTTGAGTTTGCAGTTGCCTGTAGCCATCTTAACGCAACAATGAACACACTATTTGCGTTTATTGGCGTGGTCGAAAATTGGTTAATTTGCAAATGGTCTCCTGGGAGAAATTGCCGAGACACTTGACGAGGAATGGACCCTTTTGAGGCAGCATTTTTGTCCAGCTGAGAGAATTAAATTAAAAGAGATACGGCAGTTTGTGAAATTTGGTTGAAAATAACACCTTTGCTTTGATTAAAACCAAGGTTTTTACAAGTGGGTCCTAAAAAGCTACTTATTTACACAAATAAACTTAGGAGGTAAGTGGACAATTTAGTTGTGGGATGTAGTGTTTTAGTTCTTTACCGCCCAGTCTAACAAGTGTACTGCACTTTCCGGTTTATAAAGTACGATCCGCACAAACATTACACAAATCAAGACTGGTCGTAAATCAGCTGTCAACTTTCAGTTATTCTTTCCCGAGATACTGTTATGAAATTGACCCGCATTTTCTAGTTAAAGTTGTAACTTATCTACTTTACACCTGTATAGTTTAAATGAAATAAAATCGCCGAAAACAGAATTTTTTAAAATATAAGTGCATTAACCAGGTTTTTGTGTTTTCATCCTAATGTGGGGCCCTCATGAGATCCGAAACATTATTTTGATTAACTAAATTATAATTTCCAGTTTAAATCATCTGTAATGGACTTCTTCACCAAATGTTCATCCATAAAATCATTTCTAAAGTCGTCAAGATATTTATCACCATCAGCTCAAAACAACACACATTTACCAAGCCAGTAGCTCGTTCCGCTATTTATAAAATAATCAACACAACGACCAGCACCACTCCACTGATTCTTTAACCTTACTTAATCTATTACTAATAATATTAATTTATTTACATTCAATCAATTATGACAACAATTAATATGCATTTTGATTTACTCTAAAAATCATATAAAAATTGAACTTTACAGAAAACAGAACCTTAATTGTGACCTCATATTTTATTACATTGTACAAGGAAAGAGTAATTTCATTTTTAAAAAAACCTTTGTATTATAATCACAATAACAATTTTACAAATATTCAAGTTATCTTACAATTTTCTTTAAAATGTCAGGAAATGCTGTATCCACTATTCCAATCTCACATCTGTTGCACATAACATTTTCCAAATTCTGCTGAGTGTAACCAGTTTCCTCCTTTTCAACAAAATCGGTTCTTTATGTAAAATTTCAACATCATCTCACATACCATGTTTATTGACATTCAAGTTTTTTGACAATGCTGTACTAGTTTTAGTATTTAATTTTTAATTACTTTTGAGAAAGTATACTATTTTAATAGGATTCATACTCCTATGACCTATATATATTTTATCACAATCTTTACATCATATTTTATGCACTCCATCCTTCTTATATAGCTTATCAGTTTTATCCTTCTTACTATAAACAAATTTACAAATTTTACATATAGGTCTCACTGAATATTCACTTCAACAAAAAACATGTTGAAGTATAATCTCTTTAATTTTGTCAGTAACACCTCTAATTTAGGACAAGCCAACATAACATTTCCTATTATGCCTTCGATTGTCTACATTAATTTTACTATTAGTTACATTACTTTCATCCTTAATATTACAATATACTCTTTTAAAATATTTCAACAAACATTTAACAGCTGTTTGCTCAGCATTTTAACGTTTCTGACTATTTTCATTTTGTATTATAAACCAACACTTGTTTTTTGCAAGTTTGTAATCTTAGTCGAGTAGACAGAATTAATAAAACGTTCTTGTTTTGTGTTTGAAGGAAGACTGAAAAACTTGTTTGATTTATTTCGTACTTCGAAGATTAATAACCAGCTCAGTGTGCTTGGAGAAATGTAGACGAGGGGCGTGTGTCGTGCAGATGGCGTCACTTCCTGTGTCACGTGACCGGAAGCGTGCTGTCTGAACTTAACACCTGTCCTGAAATTTCGTCCCAAACAATCTAAAACACGGTACCCCAATGCGAATTTCAACTTGAGCTGCGTAATATTATATTTTTATCACTCTTATTCTCAGGTTCATCCTTGTGCTAGAATAAATTAAAGATGAAAATGCTTATTCTATTTTAATATTTATAGACCTCATTTTTTATAGATTTGTAGTTTGACTGATTATTGGATATTTCAAATTGTGATCGCTAACTACGTTACTACTGTACATAGTATATAATTGCTTCCGATTATTTGGATGATTATGATTGATTCAAAAACCACTCACTACCTTTAAAACACAATTTATTTGTGACTGTATAGGTTTTGTAATTCTGTCATAATAAGTACCGGTGTATAAATCTATATAGAATATACTTGCTGATTTTTGACACAATTTACTTTTTAAATTGCACACTTTTCTTAAATAACTTTTTTTTGGTAAACAAGTATATCATTAGCTTAATATTATTGCTACAGATTACAAGTTGAGTTTTTTTTTATCTGTTCTTCACTAGAGTCCACAAGCCATTGTTATTGGGTTTTCCATTTCCAGGTAGAAGTACTTTGGCTAATCATTTTCACTGTTTCAAGAACAGGAAACTTTTCATATAGGTGAATTCTTTTATGGGATTATGTATTATGCATAACCTGATTTGTGATTGTCAAACTCACATATACTTTGTGGGAATATAACAAGGCATGTAATAAAGCATTCTTGTCATTGTAGCACACTACATTTTCATAGTTTCGAGATGTTTTTGTGGAGGTTCACTATTCATTTTATGGTAAACACATTATTTTAAAACATAAATGCAACTGACTGCTCCTTTCCAGTTATATAACCTGAAAATTTATGTGGGGTTGATGGATTAACAGAGTGCATTATAATTTGTTTCATTGATACTATGAATTTGAGATGTCTCAGCTTGTAAGGTGTGTGTTCCATTGATAATTAAAAAGTCCATTATTTATCGTTCATCTTTCCATCTCACGTGGCAAAATTGAAGTCAAAGATGTGTTGCAAAAGAAATATCAGGATATTAATTAAATTAATTGCTTTGAAACAAATACTTTTATTAGTTGAATGGAAATGGAAGGTAAAAATAAAATGTACACTGTTATAAAAATAATCCCAACATGAAAATTATTTTTTTAAATTTATAATCGATTATTTTGAATTCATAGTTTTCCCTCATTTTGGCCCTAAAGCACTGGTTACTAATATAATTATT
This sequence comes from Zhengitettix transpicula, assembly GCA_037074705.1. Lineage (NCBI taxonomy): Eukaryota > Metazoa > Arthropoda > Insecta > Orthoptera > Tetrigidae > Zhengitettix > Zhengitettix transpicula. The sequence goes on along the minus strand of CM073593.1, from coordinate 54,810,582 downwards.
TAGTTCTACATCTCACCACTATTTCATAATAGAAAGCTTGTGTATATAATACATACTCTCTTGCTGTATTGTGTGTCACATAAATTCAATTTCATAACTTTCAATATTTATTCAAAAATCTTAATATCCTTAAGTGTAAGTTCACTTTTATAGATTATTAATGCATCTGTAACAGAAGTATTCCTTTCTCTTACATGTGGAACAATTAAACATTTCAATATTTGAAAAACTAGCTTGTGCTTTCTACAACATGTGTAAGGGCTCAGGTCACAAACACTGTCATTGTCTTATTCACACTACACAGGAAAAACATTTGCTCTGTATTTTGATAAAATCGTTATTACATATGCAGCAGTTTCCTTATTGCATCTTACACCGCCTTAATATTTCATATATTGTTATTCTTTGTCATATTTATTCTTGTTTGACTTCTTCCTTTCATTATTTTATAATGTACAAAGTGACCACTAAATTTTCTTGTATTTAAATTGTCATGCCTACTAACAACACATTTATGATGATTTCAGGATTGCCAACTGGTCCAAAACCACCTCTAGGAAGTCATATCCTGGCTCCACATAGCAAACACCACCGTACAGGTGCACCATTACCCGGAGGACACACTGTGCCTGGTCCTGGTCCAGGAGTTGTTACAGCACCTTCTGTTGCCCCACAGCAAGCTGCATCTGCAGCTGGAGGCCCTGGTGATCGATCATTTGCTGCTGCTTTGCGAAAGTTAGCCAAACAGGCAGTACCTCCGTCAGGTATGAAGCAGTTTTATTGTATACTTTCTTTTAATTTAGAGATCAGCCAGATATTAATTGGTATTATTTCCATTACATGTATCAGAATTGTGTTTATCAGGTTGTAAATGTTGAGTGTTCACATTAAAAGTTAGGTATTCATCAATCCAAAGTTTTAACAGTTACATAAAAGATTCTGTTGAAAAATTCACTATATTTTGCATATTAATTGAATAACACTACTGATTAGGGGAACAATCCCAACCACAACTGTGAGCAATGGATAGGATAGATAGGTTTGTAAGTGTATTTTATGCCAGTGCTCTAATTTTATATATTTTTCAGATTTTGTGCAGGTTTTACGTTAAACAGAATGAATCCTCATATTTTATAATAATAAAATAAATTTTGTTTAATGGTTTGGTCAGAAACTTTATGGTTTTTGAGTTTAAACTTCTCAATTCATGTCAAATTCTTGTTAGATGAAAAATGGATTAAATATTTGATTGAGAAATGTTTTATTTGATACTAACATACAAAATTAAGTTTCGACTATTAGCCCACATTTAGTTGCATATATAGAATAATACATATTATAATAATATTTTTGATTACAATAAAATGTATGTTATGTTATTTACTGAAGTCATCTGTAGAATAAATTCACCCTCATATAACTAAATTTTACAATAATCAAAATGTGTTGTTTCCAGGAGGTCTTCTTTCTTTACCTATTTAAATATATTCAATTAATTTAAGTAACTCACTCTATAATACATCTCTTCAAAAATATATTAGTCTTCTTTCTTTGTTATCTGAAATTATGTTTCCATTGAAATATCTTCTTTAAGATCTGCTTTTTCATGATTAAAATATTTTTGATTTAGTCAACATTTGGAAGAAAGTCTTAATTCAAATTTCCTCTTAGAACGGGAATGTGATGGTGAACAAGTGGCTGCACCAACTAGACAGATGTCTCCTAAGAGTAGAGGCCCTCCTCCACTGGTTAGAGGCACTTCTCCTAACACAACTGTGAGCAATCAAGAGAGTAGAAAGGTAATGAAGTGTATTTAATTATTGTTCAAGTTGAATAATTTTTCAATATTCTAGAATTTCAAATATAAGATTCTTTAATTTATGTACAACTTTTCGCTATTGATATTGTTTAACGAGTTTTTTTTATAAATTTTTCTTGTTGACATGACCCCCATTGTTTGAAGTAAGTGGGTAATGTAATAAAGAAATTGAACTATCTAAACTTCTAATTATTTCATAGCCATTTTATATAGTTACTGTAATTTCACTTAATGTTACATTAATATATATGCCAGAATTCAATGAATTTATCTTAATTTTTTGGAGTCATATAATAGTTTAATTCATTAATGAATAAATCTGATCTTCATTATCATACTTTACTTTATTTATTTATAGTAATTAATATTTTAGTAGAAAAGCCAAGAGCTATTCCATTCATGTCTTATTTTTAGGAGAGAAGTTTAAGTCATGATCAACACAGTTCCCGGAGCCGTGGTGCTGAAGAAGTTCAACTTTATGGTAGTAGAGGAGCAGCTGCTGGACCACCTGAACCAGCTGCTCCTCCATTACTTGTGCGCAGTGGTTTTCAACCTTATAGACCAGAAGAAGCAAGACTTGGGCACCCGCCTCCACCTCCACCCCCTTTCTCTTTGGATCCTGCTGCTGCCTATGGACAGTATCATCATGGACTTTATCCAACCCATTTACAGCACCCTGCATATAGGTACTCATGCTTTTTTTCTCTTTAATTTCTTATTTAACTTCTTAATTAATTAATTATGTTTAATTTAGCAACAGTTTGTGTAAGTTATTAATTTAAAATGTATAAGTATCATATTTACTAACTCATTATAATTTTTTTAATTATAAAACACAGTTGGAGTAATAATTCAAAGAATGAAAATGATTTATTACTTGTACTTTAACTGTTTCGATATTTACAGAAGCCTTGCCTTAGCTGAACTTATTTTCTTCTTAATATAAAATATCTTGCAAAATGAATTTAAATAGTTAAAGGGAATGTTTCATGTGAGTTCCTCCATTTTACTTTACTATTATCTTCTCACTAATATAATACTTGGATGTTAATTGCAATTTTTCTTGATAATTTTTTACAGTTTAGAAGGCCAGCTGTGTTTAGAACGGTGTGGTATGCTACGTACTCCTCTTTTTCCACCAATTCCAAATCCATATAATTTATACACTATTCCTCGTTATTCTCCTGAGATGCTGCCGTCACCTTTTGGGTTAATATCTCCAGGAATACATGAAAGGTACGATAAAGATTTTCGTAAAATTCTGTTACGAAAATTGAAAATTGATTGTTATTATATTTAATGTCCATATTGATCTCTCTTGGTCTTTCAACTTATTTAATTCTAAACTGAAAATTAGTAGTTATCTCTGTATACAATCTTTTAATAACCAATATTGAAAGTATAATTATTTATATATTTTATCTAATAGGTTGAAAATAGAAGAAGAACACAGACAACGGTTAAGAGAAGAAGAAAAGGAAAGAGAGCAAGAAAGGGAAAAGGAAAGAGAAAGGCGTGAAAAAGCACGTCGAAGCCCCAGAGCATCTCCGTCTCATCACCAAGAGACTCCAGGTGAGGATAGTCGGGACAGAGGATATATACAAATGGTTTTTCCACAGTCATCTCCTTTTGATTCTCTGAATAAGAATTGTGTATGCCTTGGTCTGGATGTTCGTAGAATATTATATGCATATATGTAGCCTGTTCAGGCCTCACCACGGTTTTGGTCTGTGTTTTGTTTCAGCTAGGAAGGCGCCCATAACAGGAGTGCGGGAGAGAGGGTCAGAGAACAGTAACATTAATAGGAAAGAAGTTGAACAATCCCACCGGCCTCCACACCCTCCTCCATTAATTGCTCCTGGCTCAATACCAACACCTACTGCAGTTACCTTGCCCCCTCCTCTGCATCCCATCTCAAATCCTAACTTGGAATCGGAACTACACCAAATGCCTGGGAAGGGACTGCACCTTGGTGGCATTCCTCGCATTCCATTTCCTGTAACCGCTCCACCTTCTTTGCCACAACATTCATCTCATAATTCTAGCCATCACCAGTCAGTTTCTACACCTCACTCTCATCACAGATTGTCTTCTACACCACCTCATCAAAGTGTTCCATCTCATCAAAGTGTTCCATCTCATCAAAGTGTTCCATCCCATCAAAGTGTTCCATCCCATCAAAGTGTTCCATCCCATCAAAGTGTTCCATCCCATCATTTATCAAGTACGCCATCTCATACCCTTGCATCAACTCCACCCCAAGTTATTCCTCCTCACCCAACCCCACATCCTGTAACACCACCTCATGCTCAAGTTATCCATCATCATCCATCTACTCCACCTCATTTAGCTCATCAACCTCCGGCTTCCCATTACACATCTAGTCAAAACTCTCATCAGCGTACAAACAGTCTATCTGCTTCTTCTGCAGTGCAGCCGGCTAAAATCCAAAAGGAACAAGTTAGTTCAGCTCCAGCATTTGTGAGACCATTTGAAGACAGTTTTCCACAGCAACACACCGCTAATAAACGAACTTCAGTAATACCCCCTACGACAACTTCAACATATACGCTGCCTGCAAAAGACCGTTCTGTGTCAGAAGTGTGCCAGATAGTGGGAACCTCGGAACCAACGGTCATCAGTTCAGTTATTACGAAGAATCACCATGTCCAGCAACTTCATTCTATTGTTCCTTCTACAAGCAGTATACCTACTAGTGTGTGTGTTACAGTGAATAACAGTAGTATTAAACAGACAAGTGTGCGGGAAGAATCAAGGACGGCATACATGCTACCTAAGGATAATGGAAATTTAACAGTTTCAAGTAGTGACTGTACTACTCAAAAGACATGTTCCCCTAGAGGTCCGAGTGGGCAGTCCCTAGATGTGTCTGTGACTCCTCAGGTGGCCAGTTTAAAACCTACCGTCGATTTACACCAACAGCCTGGACCTCCAGCAGTAAATTCCTTGCTCAGCCAAAGTCCACCTTCCTCCCATCAGTTTCAACAAATGCAACAAACATTCCCCATTGTTCAGCAGAATCAGGAGCCAATACCATTCCTGCCATCTGCTGGAACATCACCTCAGCAACCAATTTTGCAAGTCCCTCATCCTCCAGCTGTGTTGATTGTGCCAGATGCTTCTAAAGTTCTGGCTGCGGCCAAGGATAATTCAGGAACAATGTCAGTGTGGGATTACCATTACTGCAGCAAAAGTATTACCAACCAAAAGGTTAGTATCTAGTATCATATAGGAGTAGTAAATATTTGTTTTTGTCACAATTTTGGGTTATTATTACAATTGATTAGGTTTCAATAATTTCTTTATTGTAAATGTTGAAAAGTACACTATTTAAATGTATGATGATAATTTTCAAATGTTTAAAATATAGTTTGTCCACAACTAAATGTCGATCACTAACCTGTGTATTCATGTCAATTTAAATGAGAAAAGTTGTCATTTTATTACCAGCTTGACTACAATTTGTTTTTTATACTTTTCAGACAGTGTAAGGTTTCATTTGTGTATATAAGATTTTACACAAGTATAAGTGCAGAGTTTCATAATATTTTTTTACACATTCAATCATTTTCTTAAAAAGTTTAAATTAATTGTCTTGGAAGAATCAAAATATAGTGGTATGAATTTATAACTTTCATTAACAAGTTTAATTTTAAGCTTTTTCTTGTAGATACTCAGTTTATCTCATGTCAAACAATAACATTTAGTGTTAGAATTGAAGGCTTCAGTTATGAAAACCAAAGGAAATCAGAAAACTAATTGATGGAAATTCATAACTAGAAATATAGCAGAAACACAAACTTTTCCCTTTTTCAGTCATAGTTTTAATGTATAGCAAATGATTTAATTGTTTAATAAAATATATGACTACATATTTTTAAGATGAACCAAAATTCTGGTATTTACTTTGGCAATTGTATCAATTATCTTTGATTCTTTCTTGTGATTAGGGGATGAAAACGGCCTTTTTTATGCATAAAATAGCTATAGTAAACAGCTTTACAATATTATATTGAAACACACCAAAAGTATTACTTTAAAGAACTAAACAAACTCCCACAAAATTGTAGCATACCATTTAATGGGAAAATTTTTTTCTAAAACATCTCTGTTATTGTTTATTATCAACATAAATAAATAATTTCTGCATAAATTAGCTTAATATCAATCATAGATAAATTATTTGAAACAATCTGCATTGTGAAAATGATTGGTTTGGTGAAAATAGTGATTGTGGGTAATCAACACTCACTATTAGCATGTTTTTGGATATTCAAAACGTATTATCAGATGTTTTATTTTATTACAATAATGTTCCAACAGAAATTTGAATGTGGACAAGTTAAAATATCGCCAGTACAATGAGTCAGTTCTATTAACTCTGCTGGTTCAAAAGTATTTGTATAATATATAATAATGTATACTATATTTACTTAAAAGTAGGAATAACCAAATTAGCAGTAAGCTGTATTCCTGTTCTCTTATTGTGAGGTTCACCAATTTTGATTAACAATAGTTAAATAGTGAATTCTTCCTTAGTAATTGATTAATAAACAGCTACAGAGATCTTAACTTTTTTTTTTTAAAAAAAACCTACTGTTATCTCTTAAGACACAGGTAAAAGCTTCTGTTAAAAGTTTATCAAGTGATGGCAAGGAAGTTCTTCAAATTTTCGGAGGCTCTCCTGAAGAAGGAGGCTGTGATCCTCAAAAAATTTGAAGAACTTCTTTCGGTTCCCTGTGGCTACTCTGTACTTTAATTTCAGGAAAGCCACAAATTCTCTCTTCTTTCCTTTCAAATACCAATATCGCAGTTCATACACACACATACTTGAAATTAAAGCACGGTGTAGCCACAAAGGACCGAAGGAAGTTCTTCAGATTTTTGGAGGCTCTCGGCCTAAGGAATAATTAAAATTTTTTCATAGATCATGACATGAACACTAGACTATTATCAGACAAGATCAAGTGTTCTTCATCGGTGTTAATATTAAAAAGTAATATGTTTCAAATAATTTTGAAATACATGGCTAATGTTTGTGGCAGATTGGAGAAAATGAAGGACAACAGCAGCAGTGTATTGTGACAAGCAAATTGGATCTTGCTGAACGTCGTCGTAGGGAAAGGCGTCTTCTACCTAATAATGTTGCTACCACTGTATCAGACTCGGATGGTGAAGACTCGGATAGCCATTTTCCCATATGGTTAACAAAAGGACCTCCATCTGAATTAGATGCATCTCCTAAAAAATTAAAATTTCTGAGAATATTTGGCTTAATAACCCTTGCTAAAAGAAATGGTACGTATAAATTAGTTTTATATTTGATATTTGGTTTGCAATCTTCATGCTGAAATTAATTTCTTCTTTCTCAATAATACCTTCTTCCGCATATGTGAAGCTCTTACATTATACTATGATCAAGTTTAAATTAAAGAATCTATTTTATTTTGATCAAGTTTAATGTTTGTATTATTTTATTTCAGAATTGGAACTTAAAAAGTTGGAAAGGCGATTAGCTAGAAATTTGAACCGTATTCATATTGAAGAAACTCAATCAACAGTCTTAATACCTGATAATAATTCACACTCTTCATCACCACCTCCTCTAAGTCTTCCCCTTCCGAGAGATCCTCCAGAAGTATTAATACGATCCCCAGATTACAAAAGTAAAGTTAGATTTCTTCGAGGGCTAGGCCTGGAAGCATTATCACGCAAAGACAGAGAAGGTAATTTTTTATGCTTGCTACTCGTAACAAATTCAGTTTTTCCCACAACTTTATGACAAAAATTGTTAAAGTTTGTTTATTGTTAATTTGTATAGACTGTAAACTAGAGTATACCGTTAAAATTTGTTTGTCACAATTCATTACTATTATTTCAATTATAATTGTTTGGTATTAATGTGTAATATTTGTCTTGCATACAAAGTTCGATATGAATTCTTGAAAGATTTTGGCTAAGCCAAACTCACAAGTATTTATCCCACTATTATTGTGGTTTTTCCTTCACCAACAGTTGTGAAGATTTTGAAGGGCATTGTTAAGGTGATTTTTCATTTAATTTTTTTTTGTAATAAACAAAGAATACAATTTGCCAAAATCATTTTGTGGCAAGTTTTATATATAGGTCAGTGTGGCAAGTTGTATGGACTTAACATGTTGCAGTCCAATGGAGCAGTACTACTATTAAAGGGAGAATTTCTAATTATTTGCCTTGTGGAATCTATATTCAATTCTCAAATAAGATCGGTTCTCTTAGTGCTGTCTGTATCGCCTCAATCTAGAAAACAATTTCATTCAATGTGGTCATTCTTGTTGGGAAACCTGGTGTGTGTGGTCTGGAGTGGCTTAATGTTTTTTCATTTGGAATAATTTGCTGAAAAAGCTTCAAGTGCATTATGTAATAGTGTGTCTGACAGGAGTATATGGTTATGTTCTGATCATTCCCTCACTCACTCAGTGCCAGCAGATATACTGGACTAGCTTGGTAACTATGCTAGATTATACCAGCTATTTGAATATAAGTAATTATTTTGTACAAAGAAAGAGATGAAATTTAGATAACTTTAGTTAATGCATTGTACCTTGCATTTTATATTTTTACTATCCCTGTTTATGACCAACTATGTTAATATTTCAATAAAAATAAGTTTCTTGCATGTGTCCTATTAGTTAATACAAAAGAAATTAATCAAGAACTAGGGCAACTTTGTTAATAATGTACTTATTTTATTTCTTTTCCAGAAAGTGAAGTGATCTGGCAAGCAGTTTTAGCCGAAAGACTTCGTAGGAAATGTATAAATTCAGTTGTTGTTTATTGTAATCGGGCTTCAGTAAAGGATCATACCGACCTTACAAACAAAGTTACGGATAACACTGAAAGTGTTAAGGAAAGTGATAGACTGCTGCGAGTGATACCAGAAGTACCAAATAGGGCCAAAACTAAAAGACCATTAAGTCCTGTGACATCAGAAAAGGTTCTAGTATTACCAGCCCCGGGACAGAATGGAACACGACCATTGCTACACATAGCAACAGTTAACACACCTAGTGTTGTGCTACTTCAAAACGGAGTGAAGAGAATGGCTGCAGATAAAGATTGGACAGATGATCCTGAAAGCCCTGTAGCAGAAGAAGAAAAACCACGGTGGACTGGTATCGAAGAAATAATGGAGGCTTATCAACGATACTCTAAAGGTCTTTATTTACAATATTCCATGAAGTGTTACTGTTAAATAAATAAGTATTATTGATAAAAACATTAAATTGTTAATTTGAATTAAGTTCAAAATGTTTAATGTTACTTCTGCTCCTTATAACTTGTATAGTTTTTAATTTAAAATTTAATTAAGGAAAGTGTAATAATGATAGTTTACAAAAACCATTTGTAAACTCAATAATGTTAATAGATATATATTTTTTTTAAAAAAATACAGCATTCTCCACCTTAATTACTTGTTCTGTTTTTAAGATCTCCTAAATTGAAATTTAACATATGTGTTAAAATAAACTAATTAGTTAAAATAGCCTAATAATAGACCAGATGAAGTGATAATATAAATATCGCTCAATGTTTCTGGAATCCTTGTTCCTTTTGTGAGGCAATGAAAATTACAAGAGCTGCGAGTACAACACAACTGCACAATGCAGGTGACGAACTCAAAAAAGTTTGGTTGTCATACTAGTGTTTTTAATAACCCGACAAAAGGAATAAGGATTCCAGAAATGTTGTGTGGTATTTATACCATCACTTCATTTTTGTCTATTTTCTGTAATTAGGATGTCTTAAATTATTATTTGATCTTGCTGGAATTTCTAAGTTTATTCATGTTTACCAGAAAGAAATACTACACAGATCTTTAAAGTATTATTTAATATGAAGCCAATTAAGGTACGATCACTCAATTATTGTCAAATACATTTGATAAGTGTTAAACATTGCTTTATAGAAGAATTTAATTCATAGTTTTATTTTCGAAAGTAACACTGTACTAAAATGAATTTATTTCAATTTCAGAATGCAGTATAGAGCATCAAGTACTACAAGAACAGTGTGCTAGACAGTGGAGACTCTTGGTAGAACGTCAGAGAGAAGCTGACGTGTTAGACAAGCGATTAAGAGAATTGGTTGCTCGCAAGAGTCTACAGGACTATGAACGCCACCAAGCACAACAGGCTTTGGATCAGCTACACTCTTGTTTGCGTAGATTGAGGTAGCAGTGGTAAATTTAGTTTGTGTCATTTGTTCTGTGCCTTGGCAGCTCAGCCCCCAACATTACTGTGTGGTCCAAGACTATGTGGGAATGGAATATGGTAAATAGAATGTCAGAGTTTCATTATGTTCAAACTGTTCTTGAATATATAGAGATTTTTTGTACCTTATTGTTACTTTTTTAAATCATCTGTTTAATTGATGAGAAGCAACATTAATATAATTAATTATTTCGGTTTTTCCTTTTTATGTTAGAATGTTATTCTAATTTTCAAAACAATCTCCATAAATAATGACAAATGTAAACTAGCTGAATTCTATTCAAACTAGGTCAAGCAATATAGAGGTATATGTGAAAAATTCCAAAAATGAAATGACAACTTAAGTGTTGACTATAGAATAAATTGTTACTTCCCTTCTAAAGTTTTAAAACATGATTCGAAAGTATTGTGTCCAAAATTACAATGAATGTAAAAGTCTTTTTTAGTTATCTTTAAAGACTATTTAAGAAAGATGAGCATTAGTCATTATAACCAGAGTTTTATTATTTTATTTTCAAGGCTTCTCACTTTCAATGTATTTGTATTCTGTACACATTATAACAAATTCCTTTCAAACCTCATTTTGCTACATAATTGTCAATTTGACCAAAAGGATTTGCATTTTGACCTGATGTATCACTGTTAGTTTTTTAATATCTTCCAAAGCTCCATTGTTTTTCCCAACAATTAATGCTGAGTTATTTTAAATTACATCAATTCCAATAAATATCAATGAATCTCTTTACTGATGGTGACAACACATTCCATTTTATATAAAAGCAGTAGAGTCTGTATATTGATTTCTTTGAAAAATGGCAGCTGTTAAAAGTTACCTTCAATTACAGTTTTAAAGACCCAGATAAACTGTAACCTGATTTACAAATGCAGATAGTCCAATATTACTAGTCTTATTTGTATAAATTCTTAATTTATTAACTTAGTCACAATGTATACATTTTATGTCGGAACTATTTAAATATTTCAATCTGATTCAATTTTATTTATGTGTATAAATGTATAACTTATGTCATGAAAAATAGCTTTAATGAAAATTATTTATGATAGTACCTTAATTTCCTTTTCAAACATTAGTTCGGACTATCGCTATCAAGTACAGCACAACTTGTGTGTTTGAATTTTTTTTCTTGTCAACATGTGAGAAATAGAAAGGATTAATTATATTGTATAAAGTCATTTATATTTTAATTCAAGTGTGTTTTATTAGAAAATATTATTTCGATGTAAGAAGTCTGTTGTTTTTAAATTTGTGTGCTTTTCTTACCATAATAAGTGTACTTCTTTTGCGAAGGGCTGTGTTATGGATGTTCCTGTTTCTGAAGTTTTGTTGAAATTATTGATGTGTGAAATATTTGCACATTTATTTGCTCATAATGAGTGGAGACTGACTTTCAGGCATTAATTTTTTTGAGTATCGGGTATTTCTGTGCTGCTATTCATACTGTCATTTTTTCCTTTTAAACAGTTATTATTTATTTGTGAAAAATGGAGTTATGGCAATGTTTTTTTACTTAAAAATAACTAACAATATTCATTACACGTTAATAGATTATTATTCTGTTACATGTGTGTATCTAAATTTTCTTGTTGTTCCTATAAAGCTTTATTTGTAATTTATGTAAAATATATGTTTTTTTAAAAATAGAGTAGCTGTATTTCTGTATAGTTTTATATCTGGAATTTTTAAAAGAAAATATTGATAATTTCTAGTTTAACTGAAGTCTAAAAGAATCTTCCTCTAGTGACTAATATACTATCCATCAAACAGCAATGCTATGTGGTTTTACTTGCTCGGAATTGTTAGATACCGAGGATGTTATACATTCCATAAAGTAACATCATTCCTTCATTTATAAGAACCTAATTACAAAACTTGGATGCAAAAAACTTATTTAATTTTTGATTCTGGAGCCTGATTAAAAAACAGTTTATAATATTTATTATATTCTCAAACTTTTATAATTTTATAAGGTAAAAAGTTTGGCCATGTAATAAAATGATGTGCTATTTCATCAGTGCCTCCATTGGTAAATATTAAATTCTTTTGTTGGTTTTGAATACAAACCTTGTGTATATATGTATAATTTTATTTTCTATGTTATATATATATATCTTACTCTAGAAGAAATATTTTATCTGGCTGTTATCCTTCTTTTCTATCTTAGTGTTTTATTAAAAGAAATGTTTTAACTATTAGCCCTTTACGCTCTTATTGTAAATATATATATATATATTAAATATTGTATGTATAACATATTTGTAACAAGGAAATTGAAATGATTATCTTTGTAATATTTATACATTTACCTAGAGAAAACGACCATAAAATGTGTTCCATAATGAGGTAGGAAAAATTTCCACTCCTCAAAACAAATCGCTGAATAAAAAAAATCATCTATAGATCAGACAATAGGTGTTTTATTTTATTTGCAGTTGCTTGTACTTAAAATTCTAATTGAATTTAAATAGAACACAGTGTACTGCCACACAATAGGCAAGGTGAATGGAATAAATTATTGTGGTGTACTGAATATGGCTTACCGTTTGAATAATAAGTTTTACATATCTTCTGTTAATTCTCGGGCAGTTTAATAAAAAATATCACTCGCAATTTCTGTGCCAAGTTCCGTAATTTTCATACACATTAACTTGCGTACATAGATGTGTCGAGTTCTTATTGCACATCATTTTGCTATAAATGGTTTGCTAGGTATTGTATATTTTCTTGCATAAATGATTTTTAAACATTTGTTCAATCAAAATTATTAGCACCTATATTTTGAGCTGATCAACTGGAAAATATGTTCCATACTTTTCTTGAAGTATTACAATCTCTTTGCCTATCAATTTAATCAAATGGCCAAGAAAGAGGCTATTAATGAAATGAACATTTATTTAGGATGTAACTTTCCAGGGATCTTGGGCTCAGCATAAATACATATGCAAAGTTTGTTTACTGCCCTGAAAATTTGCTTGCTGTAATTTAAGTTATCAGATATCACTTCTAGCATGGAGCCTCAAGGTTGACAACTACATATGAATAACTAATTAATATAACCCCCTCCAAATCCTTTAAATATTTTTTTGTATAATTATTTGCACTACTTGCTGATTCCCTGCCATATGAATACTTTCCATTATTATTTTCAATGGAGCTTATTTTTCACCTGAATAATTAATCCAATAAAATTATTTCATCTAAATTTTCAAAGACAATATAAAATTAGTGTTTGTATGTAGGTAGAGAAATTGCTCCTTGCTTTATAATACTAGACTTGATAACACACGATCCACTTTCTGCAAAAAAGTGTAGGATGATTAAAACACCAGTAGTCCAGTTATCAAAGGAGAGACTGTATTTAGTCCATGTTTTGTTATTTTCATAGTAGCTCATAGTTTAAATACAATTTGCAAAATTAATTATTGGCAACAAATATGAAGAATATATATGTTCACAAACAAACATTGTATTGTAATATAAACATTTCACACAATAACACACCGATAAACTAATTAATAAATAATTTTACTGGAAATATTGTGAAATAATTATTATAAAGTGAGACTGGCCTTAGTTCAAGAGCACTCGTGAAATGATTCATAAACATATCAATTATGGTGCTGGTACAAAGCACCGAAGTAAACTTGAAAGTGAAATGTGTATCAAAAATGTTGTAGAACTTAAAATTAGCAGCCAAAAAGGTCCAGAATTAGAATCTTATTTAAAATACAACTACCACAACAAAATCTTGAAATATATAGAAAACAAAATTACACACTTGTCAATGTAAATTGACTTCCTTGAACAATGTAAGGCTTAACTCATATCTTGATTCCATAACATTCTATTCAGATTAACTGAACAAAAATTCACAAGATTCTCTGTTGTAAGTACAAATACATTTTAATCAAAATAATAAAACTATACAAATGTATTATTCCAGCATATCGCACCTAAAAATAGATTAGGTGATGGATGTAATTAATACTACAGGTTTCCTTTTTTGTGCTAACATACAATTAGAAAAATTTATACAGTACACAGCCTTGTTTCAGAATTTGCAGTGTTCTAATTACAACAATACTGATGTCACTTGCAAAACAAAAAATATACTGATTCAAAAGTATCTGTTTATAGTGAAAAATCTGTAAAAACATTTTCACTAATTTACTTCAGTAACTTGCGATTCCATATGTAATCACTGCATTTTTGACACTTCAAATTTCGTTGTCATTATTTCCTGTGAAATAAAACAAGTGTATTTGAGGACAGAAATTTGTACAAATTACACAAACACACAAAAATATATGCTGCAGGTAAGATTTTTGACATCCATTTGGCATGCTTCTAATCCAATACCTAACTTAATAATTCTTAGCTAATTCAACAATAGAAGAAAGAAGCTTAATTACTCAAAACTAAATCTTAATGCAAGCTAATTAAAAATTCTAGGCAGGAAAATATAACTTACCTCATCAGAGTCAAGGATAGGTAATGTTCTGAAACAATTTAAAGAAATTAGTAATTCCTGTATAATCTGACAGTATAAACATTTAGTAAATAATTGTAACTTACGTGTCTGCTATTGAAGATGGAATATTTTCTTCAACCCATTTCAAATCCTCCTCCTTGAATAAAAATGTAAGCAATACCTACATGAAAACTGGTTCAAAATGCTTTCAATATTCATAACAAGTGTCGTGACATTTATAATATAAATAAGTAAACAACTTTGAGTCAGAAAATTACTTGGTAACAAACAATTAAATATACACATGTAAATAATTTTGGTTGCAACGAGAAAGGCAGCAAAACTTTGCCTCAAAATGTTGTGTATGATTTACGTCAGTATATAATTTTTTGTAATGATCAATTTTCTGACTCAAGGTCATTTATTTATAACTAGTGGCAATGTTGATTATATATATATATATATATATATATATATATATACACAATATTAGGAGAATCCATTAATGAATTGGAACTAATTTGGTGACAAAGTCACATTCAAACTTTGATAGTGAGAAAGGATAGAAATAAATAGGAGAAATAGGATGATTATGCTTTATGTGAATTCATATGCTCAGGCGAAGAATTACGTACATAGAAAAGCATATGTTCAAAGCAGGGAGAAGGAAACTACTAATTGTCCACAATAAGACTGTCTATATTTGCCTGGTCAGGAACTTGACCTGGTGGCCGAGATGGTTAAGGTGTCTGTGTACTGAGCAGAATACGTGGGTTCAAATCCTGCCTGGGTTAAATATTTTCAGTCTTTCCTTCTTCCTCCATCCTTCTTTCTGCTTTGAACATATGCTTTTCTATGTGCATAATTCTTCGCCTGAGCATATGAATTCACATAAAGCGTAATCCTCCTATTCTATTTATTTCTATCCTTCCTCACTATCCAAGTTTGAATGACTTTGTCACCAGATTAGTTCCAATTCCTTAATGGATTCTCCTAATACGGAACTAATTTGGTGACAAAGTCACATATAACAAAGGAAAATGTGACTAGGGCAAATTAAATAACATATTTAGATAGGAAAGAGCGAGAGCGAAGTTGGCTTACCCTGAAATCAATATTTTGGCTGAGGTGAAAGAGTATTACAAATTTTCGAGGGCCTGAGCCATTTTTGTCAGGAGAGAGGGTCTAAACTGTAGGCCCAGCTGTAACACAATTGGATAAATAAACAGCCAATTGATTGAAGGTAAGTTGACTTCGCCATCTCTCTTTCCTATCTAAATGTGTTACATATATTGCCTGTAAACAACAGTTGGTCCAGTCAAGCTGTGCAGAAATAAATATAAGATTTTCCAAGACCTCAGCCACCTCTTCATTAGGATAGTAGGTCTGAACTGTGAGCTGCATGGGTATGCAGTTCAGAGCTACCATCCTGAAGAAGGGGGCTCAGGCCCTTGAAAATTTAAAATTTTATTTTGTCATATCTGACTTTGCCACTTCTCATTTTAAAGTACATCAACTTCTCTCTATCCATATTTCCTATGCAAATGCATTAAGTTGGCAATGTCACACATTTAGTTTCTGTATATATAAGTATGAGCCAAAACATTACAGACCACTGTGAGATTCAGTGCTGTCTGGTGATGCTGCGATTGTAGGAACGTGACGTGGTAAGGAAAGTATATAAGTGGAGCAGAGACACATGAGGAATAATTCTTGTGATGATACATGCCAGACCGTTAAGGCCTGTAGCTTTGGAACAAGCAGAAATGGCAGTTGACAACAAGGTGTTGAATATCCATGCCTCATCAAATAATGTGGTTGTCATAGGTTTTTCCCATTCTGTAAAGTAGGATAGGTCGTCAGTGAACTGTAACAAAATAAAATAAATGCTGGAGTACATACACGTGTTTTGGAGTACACCGTTAAGTACACATTGTTGAAACATCCCTTTCAGTTTGATGACTTTCTTCCCTGACAGTGATGTCATCTTTCAGCAGGATAATTCTGTCACAAGGCCAGAATTTTCTACAGCGGCTTGAGGAGCATAATACTGAACTCTCGATGTCTTGTCTTCCAAATTTGACTGATTTCAGTTGAATGGAATAAAATTGGATGAATAAATAGCCAAATAACAGACAAAATTAAGTGCCAAATTAAATACTACAAAAAAAAATTAGAGCCTTTGACGTCGCCACCTGGTTTGTGCAGTGTCATTCTTACAGCTCTTGCATTTTTTAATCACCTTCTGAAAGCAACAATAATTGTGGTATTTAATTTTGTCTGTTATTTGGCTATTTATTTATCTAATTAGTATATTTTTTTAACACAGACGTATGATCTGATGGAATAGACCTGCGAATCCTATTGAATGCCAGGAAACCACCAGTCCTAACTTAAAAGAATTGCTGAATACGAAAGACAGTCAATTCAGACAAAAAGGTAATATAAATATCACACAACATTTCTGGGATCCTGTCCCTTTTGTCAGGTGCTAAGAAGAGCCTAGAGAAATACTTGTCAGTGTTGTCAACCCAGTGACGTTCTGTGGTATTTATATTACCTTTTTGTCCGAATTGGCTATCTTTCGTATTCATTAATTTCAATTAGACGTAAATTGTTTCATTTTAAAGGAATTGCATTAGCTGGTGCCAGAAACCTACCAAGGACTTTTCCAATCCATGGCATGACGAATCCCTGATGTATTGTGTTACAAATAGGGGACAATGTGCTATTAAGAAGGTGGTCATAATGTTTTGGCTCATCATTATATATTTATGTACTTACAACAGAAGTAGATGATTTAGGTTTGGGTGAGTTGCTTCTGTGCCCTCTCATTTTAACACCTATAAATAAAAATAACAATATGCAAAAAGATGAAAAGTATATAAAGTACAAAAATAGAGGTGTTTTAAATGGTTATACTTATTTTAAAGCTAAAATTTACTACTCCCTGTCATCAGGTTGATACAATCTTTTACCTTACGTGATGACGAGTCAAGAAAATTTTGTGTTCTGACAAAAATTTACCTAATTGATAAACAAAGAATAATTTATTTAATAAATCCACCTATGTTAATAAGGTAAATATAGAATCACAGTACAGGAATCTGAACACTCATCAAGGCATAGACTTGCTATATTCAGCCTACCCCTAGAGAAACAATTACTTTGACATTTAGCATCCAAATGAGGCAGCAAGGGAGTGGCTGCAGGTATTTATAGCCTTTAAGAGGAATTGTGATGGTTGACATCCAGGTACTGGGGATTTTGAGGATCTGGAACTGCAATAAATAGAAGAAAGCCAAACTTCTGGGATATTTTGTTGTGGAGTGTGACAGATATGTTGAGTTTGATATAGATGGATTCTTTAAGTTTTCTTTTGAAGCTATGGAGCTCAGCACATTCACCAAATTGAAACCTATATTAGTTCCATGTTGGAATTTTGTGACCTAAAGCTTCAATTTGATGGGAACAGCTGATTCTTAGCCAATGTATTCAGATTTGGAGTTGTTTGTTGCCTTGTCTATAATGTGATTCTGATAATTATAAATCAGATGCTATATTCTAAATTCTTGTTTTATAGTTTTGTTATTAGAGCCACAATTATTTGTTCCAAGGAACAGTTATTAAAATAGGGGTGCACATATTACACACACACATATATAATAAACTTTAAACAGTATTTTATATTCAACACTAACCAAAAGCATCATTAACAAATTGTTCATCCTCCTCTTCGTCATCATCCTCTGGGTTATCCAAAAGAGGAGTAAAAGCATACCTGTTTAATAAAACACATAATATGAATTTTTTGTAAATGTTGGTAAAACATTTTGTAAAACAGTTTAAATATTGGAATAATACCTTTGGTTATTATTTGTTGGCCTCCATAAGATCATTATTACTAAAAGAAGAATTGAGAACAACAGATGCCAATAGGCATCATTAATCCACAATTCCTTCCAATCCTAAAATTAAGAAAATTACAATTAGTATGATATTAACAATTTCAGAAATAACATTAGTCAAGGGTTTCATTATCTGATTTGTTGTAGAAACAAACAAAAACTACAGTCTAAATACAGCTGTACGTGTCAAACCATGGATCAAAAGTTTAAGGCAAAATATCTGCTACACACGTATGATCTGCATGGCAATACCAAACCTTAATTTCCGGTAAACCACATACTTTTTGTGTTTCATTGCCATACCAATTATTTTGAATGGCTCTCTGCACCTCTTCCCCATCCATTTGAATTATTTTGACAATGTCACATTACCTTTGCATCCTTATACAATCCTCCTGACTCCTCAGTCCTACTTTTGCAAGTAAATCCTTGCCAATCTTTCTCTGTTTACTCCCACCTTCCAACTGTATGTCTTTCAATTTACCCATTTGACTCCAACTATATATAACCTCCCTGCCCCTCTCTGTGTAAGTCACACTTTTTAATTCGATTTCTTGTGCTTTATTCTAAACTAAACTTCCCACACCAATTCTTCCCACTTGCTTTCTGTTCAAGACTCCCAAAAAATGAACTCTGCTTCTGAACTCTTAAAACTGTTAAAGTGCAAAGCCATTGGCCTGGCCAAATTAGAGTCCCATGTTGCATTCCATAACAGTTGTTTGGAAATTGGCCTTCTCCGAATAGGTTAACTGTAAAATTTCCTTTATCAGGCTTTGATCCTCGTATTTGTCATAACATACATATATAAGCATTCCATCAAACATTCTGACTTGTGTATATATATAACACATAAGGACAAGGCCAAATTAAATAACACATTTGGACAGGAAAGAGAGAGAGCGTAGACAACTTACCTGAAATCAGTTCC
This sequence comes from Zhengitettix transpicula, assembly GCA_037074705.1. Lineage (NCBI taxonomy): Eukaryota > Metazoa > Arthropoda > Insecta > Orthoptera > Tetrigidae > Zhengitettix > Zhengitettix transpicula. The sequence goes on along the minus strand of CM073593.1, from coordinate 54,791,164 downwards.
TCAGCCTGACTGGACCAACGGTTGATTTCAGGTCAGCCAACTTCGCTGTCTCTCTTTCCTATCCAAATGTGTTAATTAATATGATCTTGTCAAAATAATTAAAATAATTTGTATGGAAAGGATAAAGAGAAAGGTGGCGCCTTCCTGAAATTGAAGCTCAGTGTCACCATTCAGGACAGGAGTAAGAAGACACACCCCATAATACGTTCCTAAAGGACACGGCTAATGCCACCAAAAATTTGAAGAACTTCCTCCTATATATATACACACAATATTTAGGAGTATCCGTTAAGGAATAAATACAATATTAGGAATTAATATGGTGACAAAGTCACATTCGATCTTGGATAGTGAGGAAGGATAGGAATAAATATGAGGTTTCCGCTTTTATGTGAATTCATATGCTCAGGTATAGAATCACACACAAAGAAAAGCATATGTTCAAAGCAGGGAGAAGGAAGGAAAGACTGAAATATTTGACCTCGGCAGGATTTGAACCTGCATAATCTGCTCTGTACACAGAGCCAGCAGTCCGCAGCTGGCAGGTGCACAGAATGGTGTAACACTCCTTCCTGAGAAGGAGGCTGAGCGTCTCTGAAAATTTGAAGAACAACCTTCAGTTCCTTATGGTGACACCACACTTCACTTTCAGGTAAGCCACAACCTATCTCTCTGTCCTTTCCATACCAATATTGCAATTATTTTTGACAATGTCACATCCTTACTATTACAATATATATATATATATATATATATATATATATATATATATATATATATATATATATATATTAATTGTAATAGTGAGAATGTGACATTGTCAAAAATATTGGTATGGAAAGGATAGAGAGATAGGTTGTGGCTTACCTGAAAGTGAAGTGCGGTGTCGCCATGAGGAACTGAAGGTTGTTCTTCAAATTTTCGGAGGCTCTCAGCCTCCTTCTTCAGGAAGGAGTGTTACACCATTCCGTGCACCGGCCGGCTGCGGACTGCGGAGATTGAAGAACAACCTTCAGTTCCTCATGGCGACACCGCACTTCACTTTCAGGTAAGCCACAACCTATCTCTCTGTCCTTTCCATACCAATATTGCAATTATTTTTGACAATGTCACATCCTTACTATTACAATATATATATATATATATATATATATATATATATATATATATATATATATATATTAATTGTAATAGTGAGAATGTGACATTGTCAAAAATATTGGTATGGAAAGGATAGAGAGATAGGTTGTGGCTTACCTGAAAGTGAAGTGCGGTGTCGCCATGAGGAACTGAAGGTTGTTCTTCAAATTTTCGGAGGCTCTCAGCCTCCTTCTTCAGGAAGGAGTGTTACACCATTCCGTGCACCGGCCGGCTGCGGACTGCGGAGATTGAAGAACAACCTTCAGTTCCTCATGGTGACACCGCACTTCACTTTCAGGTAAGCCACAACCTATCTCTCTATCCTTTCCATACCAATATATATATATATATATATATATATATATATATATATATATATATATATATATATATAAAACAAAGTTGCAATTTTACTGCAAATTATTGCTTGTAAGTATATACAATGTCAAGGATTTATATTAAGTGAGAAGCCACATTCTCTTTTCGGTATGCGTTGATGGAAACAAATGTATTTATAACTAGAATAAGGTGATTTACAAATACTTACAGTTAGACATTTTGCAAGTTTGTGGTAACGGATGGAATACAACATAAAAATGACAGATGAACCCACAGAAAAGATTAATGTGTTTGTAAAATGGCGATATAAGGATAGCTTGACCAAATTCCTGCAAAAATATAAATTGTATATTTGATTACACATATAACTTATCAAATCTATATGATCACACTTAAAAATGGTAAAAACATATGTTCCACATACACAAAGTTCTACACATTACCAAATATTCACAAACCTTGAGTCTCAGTTTGCCTGATTGTTGCTTGCTACAACCCCAACAGCAACCAACAACCTATAGTTGATAAATATGTTTCTTCATCAAATCATTTCTTCAGCCACCTCCAGCAACTCCCAAAGCTACTCCCATCTGATACAATAGATGATGTATTCTTTTACACAAACATTCCACACAAATGACCTGGCTGCACTTGAACATTTCTTGTCTTGCAGACCATCAAATTCCAAAAATAACAAACTTCCTAGTAGTCCTCACCTAATTGTCCGCACCAAAAAATAACTTTTCTTTCAAAGACAACAATCTTTGAATAATGTTGAACGTCATTGAAACATTGCGCTTATATCTTTTCACTCGGTTAGAAGCCCAAGAATATTTTATTCATTCTTTACACTGAGAAAGATTCATTCTTTAACAATCATTGTTATCAGATAAGTGGCCCAACCACAGGATATCTAGATAGCTACCTCTTACTACCTGTTCATGGAACACTGACATAATACCAAATGAATTCCTTTCTGTTGTAACTTTTAATATGGTTCTGGTTCATAGATGATGCCTTCATGCTATGGAATGATTCAGTTTCCTCCAAAACCTAAACACCAAATATCAAGTTCACTTCATATGAAATTACTTTCCCACCAGCTCCACTTTCCTTGATGTTGGTGTAACAATTCAGTTGTGATCTAATAACCACACAAAACTAACCAACAACTTAAAAAGAACTCCACTTTACCAGTTGTCAACCTGACCATGCAGCCTAGGCCTTCTTAGGGGCACACACATTTGCTCCACCTGGAATAATATAGCAACCTACACCAACCCAATCCTCAATGTATCCATAAAAGAAAATAATAGCTATATACCTCCACCAAACACCGAGTCCTGCACACTATTCCCAGTCCAACTATTCTAACCTACTCTTATTCACAATAAAAATCAAATGTAACCCTCTCCCTATTGCCATGTACTTTCCTGGATAACAAAAACTCAATTCCACTGTCCACCTTACTTACACTGGACTGCAATACAATGCAGACATAAACAACATACTTCCCACAATATTCCCCACTTTCCCAAGGACCACATTCAGGTGACCACCCTCAACCTGTGCAATTTTCTTGTACAACATTACCCCAGAAAAACTATGTTGACAACCTTCTGATAGAAACAGGTCATGCAGTCAAACAGAATGAGGCGTACATCTACCTGCTGAGGAAGGTGGATGACACCTCTAAAAGTTCGAACTCTTGCCACTGGCAATTTCTAGCAAACTAATAACTTAATATTTTTTTCCAATCCATATTTACATACATACAAAACTTGTGTGGATAGGAAAGACAGATAGCGAGCAGCTGACTTACCTGAAATTGATAGTAGATGCCATCAGGCTTGGTAAAAATGAAAATTTAAAATTTTCAATAGTATAAGCCCTTCCTCAGGGAAGAACAAGACTCTTGGTGGTCATTTTAAGTAATTCCTCCAATGAGTACTATAGTATTTATTTTGCAAAAAGAACTAAAATTAACCAATTGGTGACCTTAATGTAGAATGTATATGCTAATTTAACTGTTACAAGCACATTAACAATTTAATCAAGATGATACCTGCGAAGCCTTAGATTTCGAGTAGTCTGTACCAAACAAGTGAAAATCCACCAACAAATTGCTGAATCTAGTGCCGCAAGAGGAATGCTGGCAATAAGACTCTGATTGCTTGGATCATTTTTCTGATGCATTACTCGAAGATAGCTCTCTATTGCAGCTAATATGAAGTATAACACACCAGTGATTACCACCCTATGAAGCATAGGGCCAAGTCTAGGTCTGAAAAATTAAAAGAAATCCTATTATAAAAATTACAATATTAAAAACACAAACTAAGTATTTACTATACAACAATGTATTATTCACTGATTTCAGTTACAAAAATAAAATCTGATTACAATTTATGACAAACAATCAAAATGGTAGTGCACATATTTTTCTTCATTCCTATCTAAATAAAGTATATCATTTGTGAATACTGGACAGTGACCTTATTTTTTTTGGCAATAACATGACATGACACTAATTATGCTAAAACCAAAATTATTCTTCCTTATGAAAGATATTTAACATACTTGAGCATGTGCAAATAGGTATAATAGCTCTTAGTAAAAATTTTCAGGGGACTCTCCTCCTTCAGAAGTCAGATTGAACACTCCCAACTTCACAAAGTAAACACAAAAAAGGCAAACACAACACGGAGAATTCAAATTATCAGAAGTGTTATCGTTACAGTCAATTATTACATACATATTAACAATTTAGCCTAAATGAAATCTGCAAAGCCTTTGATTGCAAGTAATTAGGACAAAACTGTTACAAATCCAACAGATTATTGGTTATAGCAGAGCAAGAGGAACCAACACCAAATGTAACACATAATGCACACATTACCATAAACTAAAAAGAAAAAAAATTGGGGGCATATTACAATACAGTGCATCTACTTAATAAATTGAAACTAAAATAAACAACTGTGGAAATGGCTGACATGAGGAGTGTTTAATCTGTCTCGCGAGGAAGTATGGTCCCTTGGAAAATTTGAACCATGTACTCTGAACAACATGCTGAGCTACCCTTCTACTCCTTCCTACCTGTATAAATTATTTTGACTATGTCAGTCTCTACATATAGTAAAATATAAATGTGCTTGAGAACTTACTTTACAATGCCAAAACCCAAGCTGACAATAATTACAAGCATTCTAGCCAACATTCTCTTTGCACAGGAGACAAGTTCAGCTAATAAAACAGCTCCTTTCACAGACTGCCCTGTGGAATTAATACTTTGATATTCAGCATAAAAAGTCGCCTGGAAAAAATGACAGAGAAACTTACAAAAAGGGCCAAGAGACACCATAATTTACAAAACATAGTTGCTTACCTTCTCCAGCATTCCCAGCAAAATAACACCACCAATCCAGAACTGAATTCTAAGTAAATCACGCCACTGACAAAATGACACAGTGAGCCAACCAACTCCGAATATAACATACAGAGCACACATGACACCATAAAACTAAAAATTAAAAAGTGAGACATTTAATGCCACAACACCTTATCATTATTCAATAAAATGAAACTGCAATTAGAAATCATCCATAATCATAATAATACAGAGCAATATAAATGAAAAAATTAACATAAAACTAGGAATTTGTATAAGACAAGTAAATATTGAGGGTATAATGGTGTTTGTGAAGAAGACATGAGCTGTAACCAAAATTTGCAGATTATTTAAATTTCTTGATGGGGCATGTCCAAGTTGTTATTAAATTTGGTCCTAAATAAGATACTTACAATAATTAATGAAAGATAAGGCTGTACACACCAGTTAATACAAATAATGAAACAGAAACTAATGACTTAGTGTGCCACTCTGTTTTGACAAAGTTAAGTGACTGAATTAATGTTACTTATATCCTCTGAACCAAAAAATCTACAAATTTGAAGTAAGGGTGAATAACTAACTGAAAGGTTACAAAAACTCACAAAATTTCATTGCATGCTGATTTGTAGCTTTCTTAGTAGAAATTAGGTAGTGTATATTATTAATAATAAAAATAAAAATGCAGTCCAATATGAAGAAGTTCATACTCACTGGAAGGAGAGGCCAATCTATTGCAGACAAATATCCATGAGGACTCTTAAGATCGATCTGTATAGTGACATTATTTACACTGGCGCTTGATGTATCATTCAAACTTATGATCAGCAAATATATACCATCACTAGTAACAGTCATAGGTGGATTAGCAGCCTACAAAAAAAATCAAAGTATTGCACTGGTAAAAAACATATTTTGAAGTTTACTTTTAAAAAAAAACTTCTTTTGTTTATGTAATTGTTAATATTCAACATGAACCTCATATTCTAATCCAAGCATCTTAATCCTTATCCAGAGTTAATTCATTATATATAAAAACATATTTGCCTATTCAATAAGTTGGATGATATTTATTTGAAATATAATTTGCACTCAAATAGAAGCAAGTTTTTGTAAAATGCCTGTTCATAATAGAAGACCACTATCAAAATGTTCTTTTACCCATAAAACCTTAAGTCAGTGTACAGCTTATCTTACTTAGGTTGGTGTCAACATGATTCAGTTTTCATAGGAATTCTGATTGTCAAAAAAATGAAACAAACAATATCCTCAATTGAAGAAAAATGGCTAGTCTCTTTCTTGCAATAATGAGAACATTATTTGAGAGTGGGTGAAATTGATTCCATATAATGAGACACTAACATACTTTCCCAACATCAAGATTACCAATAGCTTGGCAAGATTTATCAAACCAAAAGGATTGATTTCACACACAGTCATTAATTTCAGTCTTATCAATTAGATAGATGATTTATATTTATATAAAGAATATTTGTGAATGTGATGTATTTTGGACTCTAATTTGACAACACTTTAATATAATATTATGTTTTCATCATTTATGTGATAGAGTCATTGTATAGTTTTTGATACTTACCAAATTTGTGTAATCATGACATTTTGAAACTTGAGTGGTTATTTTGGTTCGATTTGTTGAAAAAATTGATTTGCTAGCTGTAAGTAGGAGATCTCCCTCCTAAAACAGATGTAATTAGTTGTACAATGTAAAATACTTTGATTCTGTTATATTAAATACACATTCATTTTATTAACTAAGATACCTACATTTGCTCTACCATTAAAATTAAAGCATGGGAGTTGAAGCAAAATTTTTGTTATAGCAAAAACATCTGAACTATCTGATGTACAAGATACTGTAACAGAGAGTTGACATGAGAATGAGCAAAAACAAAGTCACAAATAAAGGCCTGGAATCATGATTACTTACCAGTAATATTTGTACCATTGAAAAAACATTTTGGGATGTAAATTGGGGAACCAAACTGAAATCATAGTTAAGAGGAAAAAGAATCATAATTCAGTTAAATTTTGTCCAAATATGGCTATATTATTTATTGTATGTATTTAAATGTAGTATTAAATAAATACAGAACAAATTAGGCTTAAGTTATGTATTAATAACATTATATAATATAAAGTTATCTTAAGTCAGAAATTTATTACATAAATTTACATAAAACACTTATGCTATTTTATATTAATTACACTTAAATAAGTCAGAATATTGTTCATATTTTTCATAGATTATATAATCACTTGAGATATTGATCTATCTCGACCATTATCCATTCTCCTATCAATTTCCATGGCCGTACGATTAGTAAGATCACGAAATGTTCATCAACTATATTACACAACACAATCAAGTATTAAAGGAATTAAGGTTTTCTGGATTAATGGTATGAATAAACAATTCTTTGGTTTCTGCCTGGGTTTCAATGATTAGTTATGCCATTGTCACCAGATGAGAAAACCAAAAAGGTTTAACAATACAGCAAATATTAAAAAGGACTTATGGGTGTACTTATGCACATGCATGAAGTAAGAATCTCAAGTTCCTAAAGGCCCATTATTCTCCCCATTGGTGTGTATCAAGAAATCTATATATTTGAAATGAAGCAATGGAGTTCAGTTCATCATGGTATTTTAATCTCATATAAATTAAATACTTGTTAAAAAAGTATGAGAAATATTTTAATTTGCTGGAAGAACCAAATACACTTACTGATAAAGTTTCAGACCATTTCCCTTGTTCTGGGAAAGCAGATGAAGGTACCAACAATAAACAAACGAAAAAACTTATTAAGGCACATGACACCATTCTTGCTTCAACAAATAATACACATGAACATTCTTATATTTTGTTGCCGTTCGCCGAATATCTTGCACAACACATTACGAGGAAACAGATAACAGGGGATTTAGTTAAAGATATCACACTGTTACCGACTCTTCATGTTCCTCTCCATTGATAGCTTAATTCCTCGTAAAACGTTCGTATCGAGCAAACCTTTTATTTGTGTACTTTTGATACAAACCAAAGATTGTATATGCAAATGTCAATATTCGGTTTACATCAATAAGGAATCATTGTGTAAATTATGTAAAAATTTCCTCAAAGGTTTTATAAACTCTACTTTTTGGAAGACCTCGATTAACAAAATGTTAGATTTTGAGACATAAAGAAAGATTTTTAGCTATAGTAAATAGTCATTGAAATAAGCTTTTTAATCTGTTATACAAAGGTTAAACATTATACGAATGTTTTTTCCTTCTGAAACAGTCCTAATGTCTAATTAGAATGAACAGGGATTCATGAACAATAGTCAAGAAAATTCTCGGGAGATTCAAGGACTACTTGTTTTTTTCTTTCTGAGAACAGTAAGTTTGACTGGACCTACACTAGCCTAGATTTCTTTTTTTTTTGTCAAGTCATTACGATACTGTCCCTACAATTGTTTTTTTTTACAATTCTCTTGCGTCTGTTTTGGTTTGGTTTATTGCACACTCTTCAGTACCTCATTTAAAAATTATTTTCCAATGTCTGTGGATTTGTCTGAAATTTTCCTTCTAGCAGCATTTTTATTAATTCCGTTAGCATTGAACTTTAATGAGTTTTCACTGAAATTTAAACACTAATGTTAGCTTTCTGCCTGTGGTTTAACAATTATAATAGCATATAATCTTTAGTTGGGTAAATATATCGAAGAGATGTATAAACAACTTCTTTGGGGAAAATAATAACAAAAACAAGCCAATGACATTTCTCTGCGGGATTACACTAACTGTATGATATAACCTGAAAGTCTTAAGACAATATATTCGTTTCAAGTATAAGTGAAATGGTTTACTGAGCGCTGCTAAAAAAACCTGATGGTTACTACTTAAAGTGTCAAGCGTGTTAAATGCAATTGTGTAGACGAATATGTTTGTGCAAACTTCAGAACTTCACTGGAATTTATCGTTTATGTACCTCATTCGTACACACAAAATGAAACGCAAACGATTTTAACTGTCACTTTACATTATAGTATATTGAAGAAAAAAACAATAGTTTATAAGTTGTTAAAATGTTCACTCTTCTGAGTCAGATCAGGTTTTGGTCTCTCAGGGACGATATAGTTATTAAGGATACAGACTTCGGTGCATTCAGGTGAGAAAATATATTGTTTTCGGAATTGCCATGTGTAATTTAATATATATATATATATATATATATATATATATATATATATATATATATATATATTTGATTTATTTTTTATGATCAGGTACCAGGATAAGAAGGATGTTGTGGATGTTCCATACAATGAAGCGAAAAGATCTTTTGTTGAAAAGAGGGGAATGACATGTGTATTACAGAATAAGAGACCTAATAAACTTAGAGACAGATTGAAAGATTTAGAGGTATTAATTCTGTTTTAATTTTAGATTTTCTATATAATGTACATTAAATTTTAGTTCTGCTTCTTATAAGGATTCTGCATGCACAAACTGTCATATCCTCTTGATTCCTATTTATTATAAAATAAGTACATTCATATCACATGAAAATTTCATAGTTTGTTTTATCAGTGTACACAACTCTTATATTGTTTACTTCACTTCCTCTACTTTCTATTTTGTTACTGTATATAAATCCAGACTTCTACCAATGCTGCATGCTAGAAGTCTGATAGTTGAATTCCATCTTTTGTAATGAAATGATGTATACTATCACTTTTATTAATGTAGATTAATATATATACCACCTTAGATTGAATTAATGCTTTTTCCTGAGAATTAATACTTGGATCAATTGAAGTATCTTTTGTCTGGTGATTGTATAGGCTAACATTTACCCCAATGCATTTAAAAGTACATAGTTTAAGACATATATACCATTTTAATTGCATAAAAATTAATGAGAATTTATTAATTCATTTTATATATTTAATTTCTCAGTTATTATATTTTAGTCAACTTTTTCCGTATTACGATGTATTTGGTTCTTATGCAATATCTATGAAAGTACTTTCTGATCCAACATCCTTCACTGTCTGGCTTATATGCTCTAATAATTGTTGAGGATTAGAAAATAATTCAAAATATATGGAAAATTGACAAAAAATTCCTTTGAGTCTTAGAACAGTTAGAGAATGATTCAAAAGTTAAAATCAAATAAAGGCAAATTAAAAACCAACAAATTATCCAAAAATTATAATTTTATCCAATTTGGTTACTGTCAGATTCATAAAACATTTATTAAAGTTTAGTTATAATTATAATTAGACATCTATCTTTAGTCCATTTATCAGTGTCACGATGTATTTAAATGTGTCTTAACTATATTTTATTTCTAATATTTTCATTTTCAGGAACATCTATCCCAGCATAAAGTTGTTTTCTGTCAGTGGCGTGATAACTTCTTATTGCAAATGCTTTTGAGCTCTGGTATTTTAATCAATATTCAAATAAACTTATTCAATGGTGATATCATGAAGATTTCTTTTGATAAATATTTAGTTGGAAAATTACTCTCTGAATGTGTTGCTGATGGTAATAATATTACAATTTAATATTTTGTACTAATTCATTAATATTTTTTCGTTTATTTTCTCAAAATATAAATCCAGTCCAGCTGTTTCAATTTGATAACTGTTTTAAACTATTTTTAATTTTAGGTGATTATGAATAGCAATATACTTTTACATAGGAAAACTTGTTTATCAATGTTATCATCCAGAAGAAAACATGAAGTGAAGAATTTTTATATTATTTTTGGTATATACAATTATTATATTCCACAAAGGATTTTGACTCATGCCAAGTGATATATTTGACTACTTATATATTTTATCCTGTTGTATATAAATAAATAGTTGAATCATGAAATAATTTTTTATTTTGTTTTGATTGTTTCAGTAATACTGACAAAAACACATTTGGTTGTTTCTTATAATGATAATCAAATAACTTTGATATACTTTACAAAACCCACAACAAAATGTAACATTCCTGAAAAATTAAGCAGGATGGAGCCAAAAATACAAGTCTTTGAATTGGCAGGTCCATCTGGACGCCGCCTTGAAAGGAAATTGTCAGCAAATATTTGTGGGGACATGGTAATACTTTTAGTGATGACTAAATTAATATTTAACTTTGTTTTTAGTGATTTATTTTCATATGTATAGGTTCTAATATGGTGGCGTTGCACTAGGGATGAAGTTTATCCTTGGAGTCCTGTTGTTAAAGATCAAGATCGAGCTAATGTGCATGTGTACCTTGTAAATGGGTAAGTATAAGGTATTAAATTGATCGAATGTGGCATAATTAATCTATTTATCTATAAACAAATAAATTGAGCAAATGCCAATGTGTCAACTAGTTGAAAAATATGTTGGCCCAAAAAAATCATATGATCATGCTCCATGCTGTAATTTAAGAATACATTGGTATATAATAGACAGATGAGAAGAATACTAATTTCATTTCATCTGTAAATATTTATTATGCATTACTTACATTTGAATCAGGAAACAAGGAAATATATTTTATCAATAGTTGGAATAAAAATAAGGCATTTTATGAACTATAATCTATAATTTTGTAATGAACAACACAAGTCTACTTGAGAATTTCTCATGTTTTTAAACTGTTCTATTACACTATATTATACTAACATGGGGAAAAAGTACGTGACAAAAATATTTTCCTTAAGAGTTCAGTCTTCATTAATTGTTGAGTATGCTTATAATATGTATGTATTTACTGTTTATAATTGCATATATACTGAATTATCAATAAAAAAACTCAAGATTGTATTTTATTTACTTATGCAACCAACTAATTTTCAATTTTAATTAGATGAACTAAAAAAAGCTATTTATTAATTGGTTAAGGATAAATTCAATTTTTTTTGCAATTATTGTTATACATAGTTAAAAACTTATTATGGACTATGAGGTTATTATAAATGATCAGTTAATTACTACATATTTTAATTTATGAAGAAAGGATGGTAAAATATTTTAATGGAATAGAAAGGTGTAGATTGAGTTTGATATGTATTCTCTATCTGTGGGAAATCAGAGTGGAAAGTCCAGGGTTGGAAATGGTATGTAAGACAAAGGCAATATTATGTATAAGTAATATATATGGTAGAATAAAATTACTTGTTCTACTCAAAAGGCTATAATTTAATACTCGAAACTTTACATCAACTGTTTAATTATTTACTGCTTTCGAATGTAACATTGCATTGACCTTATTAAAATATTCACTCCCTATTTAATAATATGTAATGCCTCATAAGTTGGTAAACTCTATGAATACTTTGGCACTTGTCTAAAGAAATATATGATATATATTGATTAATGACCTTCTATTAGCTATTTTGTTCTACTTATTTAATTATCGCTGTGTAACTTAATTTTTTAGTCTACTATTTTATAACATTTGTGATTTGTTACCTTAGTCTGTCTAATATTTAATTTTGTCATAGGACAAAATTTGAGCTTGTGTGCTACTACAGGACAGAATTTGATCCAGTCAGTGTATCATTCAGCAATGTCCAGCCAAATGTAATTCATTCAGTAGAGCAGAAGGTATCACGGAAAGTGCGTATCATTTTTGTCTCTAAAATTTAGAAGGTTTTATCCTTTTATGAATTTAATTATTGCTTGAATAGGGTGAAGTAACAGTTGAAAGCTGCACATATGAAATAAGTAAGACCCGACTTCAAAGATCATCAGTAACTTCAATACCATTACAAACACAAGTTTGCTGTCATAGCTTTAGCCCAGATGAAGAGAAACTTCTGCTTGGTTGCATAGATGGGTCTATAGTTTTATTTGATGAAGGGAGGGGCATAACTCATCTTGGAAAAGCAGCTTTTGTAAGTAATTTTAGATAGATAATTTCAAGTAAACTTTCAGGAAGTTTTGCATAATCTTTTTCTTTATTTATTATTCTACCAATTATACTGATATTTCTATATTCTTCTTGAATATATTTTCCAAACTTTATATATATATATATATATTATGATTATGTATAGAAAATTTTGTAAAAAATAAATTGTAATTAATCTAATTTTCACAAAATTTAATTGCAAGTATCATGTTTATAAAATTTTGTTCTCTGTATTGTTTTAGACGTGTGTGTGTGGAAAAAACTCATTCCCCATTATCTCATCTATGTCACACACAGTTTAATAAACATAGCCTTGTATGTGTTGCATCTTTAAATAGATTCCCTAATTCTGATTTCACCTTCAGATACTTGTGAGTGTAATGTATATATAGCAGAGTCCTGATAATCTGCTTCTTAACTATCTGGCCTTCATAATATATGTTTAAAAAAAGTATGCTTGTTATTAAATTTTAACTTCAACTTAATTAAGGAAGTGCTGCACAAAGTAAGTTAGTTATCCTGGCACTTTTCCTCTGTTTGATTATAATTATAAAATTCTTTTGTGATATGGATGCTTCCATATTCTATTGCTTTAAAAATGGGATTATTTATGTTGTTCATTATTTATATGCTGTTGTTAATTACTACATGTTACCAATTATTATCATCTGAATTCTTTTTTAAATTAAATATTTAAAAAAACAGACTATTGGTCAGACAAAATTATCATCATATTTAAAACATAATATTTAACAGACAAAACTATGTGTTACCTTGTACTAGAAGAAATTATTTAGTAAAATTTGCATTTATGTTTGACTCTTAAGATTTTAATTATTGTATTATTGTATGTATCAACCATAATTTTTCAGATAGCTACATTAGTTTCTTGGCATCCTGATGGTACAATTGTTTTTGTTGCCAATGAAAGAAGCCAGTTTCAGTGCTTTGATTTAGCTCTGGCATGTATTAAGAACCAACTTGTAAGTGAAGATGTAACTCCATCTAATATTCTTGATCTTGGATCATATTTCAAGAATCAACCAACACTCCTGCACACTATTTGGAACCCAATATTGGATATAACTGATTGGTCAGAAAACTTTGCTCAAACAGATGGCCTTTTACTCTTGCTCTTTGAAAGGTATGGTACTTAGGATATTTATTCTTTAACTGTTAGTTATCTCATTAAAGTAATTTTTGAAACTGTTTGTTTTACAGAGGACCTGTTGCTATTATGCAACTTATAGGAGGAGGAGGTCTTCATGGAAATATGAATAGCTATGGCTTTACTCCCAATATATTAGTTTCTCAGTACTTGATGTACAATCAAGTAGACAGGGCTATCAATCTTTTACTCAGCCTTAACTGGGATTCATATGGTCAGATGTGCATTTTATGTCTTCACAATATTGTCAACTTTTTGTTCCGACAACCATTTACACCTGACAGAGAAGGTAGTTTTCTATGAAATTACAATACAAATATTTATGACTTCAAGCCACATGATTTTTTAAAAATATTCTTTTTTTTTTCTAATTTGTTTCCATTGGAAGAATATAATTAGAGTGCTTGATTTATTTTTATGTTTATTGTATGCAGCAGTTGCTCAGTGAAAGTTTAACAAGAATATTAGAATTATTGTAGGGGGGAAAAGACATCTTCATGTCCAATGTTGAAGGTTCTGAGACCCCTTCCTCAGGACAAATTATCCATATGCCACGACAGACAGATGCACAGTACCAAAGTCAAACTATAGCAGGCCAGCTGTTAGACAGCAAAACTCAACATCCAACAAAGCTAACAACTCTCTCTCTCAAGGAAAGATCACAACAATCGAAAAATAATGGAACAATACATACCCATATACATACATAAAACCATGGAGCTCAGAATCTGGTGAATCTGAGGTTGGGAGGGTGCCTTAGGCAGGTGCAAAGTATTGTGGGAATGATGTGTTTAATTTTTTGTTTGGATTTCAGTCCAGTGAAGGCCAGGAGGAGAGGAGTTGAGTTTTTGTAATCCAGGAAAGTAGGTTGTTGTTAGGGGTGGTCTACATTTTTATATTTACAAAGGGTGAGGTTGGGTAGTTGGACAGGAAAGAGAGATAAAGTGTATGACTTTCTTTAAATTGAAGGTTGGTGTCACCAAGTAAGATTCAATAATATGGTCGGACAGCTTGAAGTGCAGCCCTGTTCTGTCTTGAGACCCTTGGAAATTTTAAATGCTCCTTACTATCACTACTGAGGAAGGAGGCTGTTGTCTCTGAACATTTGAATAACTTTGACCTGTCTGTCCTGGCAACAATGTCTGTTTATTTCAGCTAAGCTGTCTAATCTATCTCTTCATTCCTGTTCATGCAAATTATGCATATAATAATAATAAATGGGAAGGATAGGAATGGGAGATGAGGTATGTGTTTTATCTGAAAGTTTGAATTCATCGTTAAGGTTAAATGAGAAATTTATTAATGATGTATATAAATATATATTCTGACTATTAAGAAGCTTTATGTATTTCCAAATTAGATTTCAAACCAATATGTTATTTTAGATATGTTGATGACATATCTAGCATTATTCCCAAAACTAAATTAAATTATTTACTTAATATATACCATAATAATTTTAAGTTTACTTTTGAAATTGAACAAAACAAATCCATTAGTTTTTTTAAAAAACATTTTGACAACTGTTAGTAATAATAAATTAATAACCAATTGGTTCCAGAAACCAACATATTCAGGTAGAGTTCTCAATTACGTGTCCTACCATCCTCTTTTTCCAAAAGAAAGTAATGGTTTATTGTTTAGTAGATAAAGCTTTTAAATTATCTCATATTAAATACCATATTGATAACTTAATTAAAGTCAAGAATATTCTGTTACTTAATTCATATCCCCTTAAATTCCTCAATAAGTACATTAGGGTCAGATTAAATAATATCAAATATAACAGTAAAAAATTACATATTAAAATTGACAACAAAAAATGTAGTTTCACAGTTTTACTTTATATTGCTTGCTTACAACACAAATCAATTGTACTGTTACAAAAGTATGATGACAAAATTTTTAAGGCTCATAACTATTTAAACATAGCAAAAATATATTAAGGACAAAATTGAAAATATTTTTAAAATGAATTGTTTGGGTTGTCAAGCCACATAGGCCAAACCAAGAGCTCATTAAAAAAAATATAAATAGTAGTATTCAAAATTATTCTTTTTTTTCTAAATATATTTATTTAAATAATCACAAATTAGATTGGTGTAAAGTATCAAATTAGGATGAGGAAACAAATTACTTTTCGAGATTAATGAGTGAAATGCTATATATCGGATCCTATAAAACAGCTATTAGTATAAAAAATGATACAAACAAATTGAATAAAATTTATGGCAGTTTGCTTTTGTAATGTATATTGTTATAATTTAAAATTCTAAATTTTTTCCATTGTAAACTGCACCCAACTATGTAAATTAATTTTTATGGGTTGTTCTTGTTTTAAATGGTATATTTCGGCTACAGTAATCAACAGAGAATGACCTGTCCATTAAAATTTTTATTGTTTGTTATCTGACATATGTTTTTTTAAAAATGTTCTAATCATTGTAATTGTTTTGTTCTTTTTGTGTTTTAAACTTGAACATGATGAGGAGTAAAATAAGTGACAATTAATTTTACATGAATAATTTTTTACTGACTTAAAATTGAGAAATTTATTAATTATAATTATCTGACATATTTCATTACATTAAATAAATAAATTTTCCTCAAGTCAGAAAAAAATTAATAAAGCAACTAACAAATTAACAACTACACAATGTTTTGTCCTTAATTTACAGCTTCATCAGGTATTCCCTAGATTTGTCTCATTATTTTATTAATTTTTACTCACTTGAGCCTATTTATTCATTAATCAAGAAATCTGAACCTGGTGCTCAACTGTGAATTTTTTTTTAATAATATTTCTTCATTGTTAAATTAGAAATTATTGGATCTGATATTCTATATATATATAATTACTTGTAGTGAAACTGTTTGCAAATAACTTTATATATATTTTGATTACAATTGACAGTTCAAATACAGACTTCATTGGGTAGTTTCCTGCTACCTCCAAGACCATTGTGTCATGCGACTGAAGTTGAGTTTGGGAATGCTGTACGTGATCTAACACGACGCTTTTTTCACCATTTACTCCGTAATCGTCTTCTAGATAAAGCATTCCGATTGGCAATTGACTTAGAAGATGGTGATTTATTCATGGACATTTGTCATTATGCACGTAAATTAGGAGAAGATGTAATGGCAGAAGCAGCAAAGGAAAGGGCTCGTCAAATAATTAGTCGGTGTAGCAGCAGGAGCACCACCAATTCAGGTTGGTAATTTGAGAAGTTTTTCATTATAAGTAACTTAAGTAAAATTTAAATAGATAGAGGTGTTTATTGGTTCCAATTAAATAACATATTTGGATGGGAAAGAGAGACAGCATAGTTGACTTGTGTGAAATCAACAGTTGGCCTAGTTGAGCAGAGTAGAAAAAAATAGAGTAGAACTCTCCTTCCAACATGTCTTACAGTCCAGGAAAAGCCCTAGACTCAACATTTATTTCCTACCTGCCACCCATACTTAAACGAGTCTATGTGAGTCTTCAGTTCCTCATGGCGACACTGCACTTCACTTTTCAATATTGTGCATATATATATATATATATATATATATATATATATATATATATATATAATTGCAATATTGGTATGGAAAGGAAAGAGAGAGAGGTTGTGGCTTACCTGAAAATGAAGTGTGGTGTCACCATAATGAACTGAAGGTTGTTCTTCTAATTATATACCCTTTTGAGATGTTTTACCAACCATATTTGAATATATAAATGATAGTACTGTTAATAACTTTAAACAATTTTTATTTAGCTTTAATCACACATTACCAGAAATTTTAATTTCCTGAAACAGAATGGAATAATGAAATTCATTAATAACAATATGAAAAAATCAAAATGAATAACTAGCAACTTTGTTTACAGATTCATCAGAGTGTTCTCATTCATCTTGCTCTCAATGCTCTGGCTGTGAAAGTATTCAGAGCACAAGTGATGCAGAAGATAACTTAACATTACCACCTCCACCTTTACCTACTCCTAGACTATCTACTGGAAATAGCTCGAGAGCGCCAGGAGAGAAACACAAAGTAAAATTTTCTGACACTGTAACTCACATTCTTGTTCCTGTAAGTTGTTCTTCTGCCAAAATATTTCTTATGTAGTTTAAACTTGTACAATATAACAGGATAATTAAAATTACTTAAAAGATTTTTTTAAACTATACAAATTAACTATTTTATAAATTAATGACTTGATTGTTGTAGAATAATTTTCTGAAGCAATTGTATGTAGAAATTATTTGAAATAGCTGTTAACTAATACTAAATCTTTTGTTTAATGTACTTTAGGAGTAGCTTATTAAAATACTGTAGTAGTCTTATGTTATTACTAAAGAACTTCTTTATCAATGATAACTTTTACTCTAAGTTTAATTAATTTTATTTGAGGAAAATGTTTCTAATTGTCTACTTACTATACAACTAAATAGTACATATGTAAATACCCTCAACCCAGTTTTAATAATAAATGTTTTTAAAGATATAGAAGCATAAAACTTATTTAAAGCATCAAGCCATAGTTTTAGTTAATTAATTTCCATCCATATTCCTTAATTAAATAAATTTGTTTTGTTGTACTAATACCTTGACTATTATATGGCCTCATTTAAGGACTTGCCAGCTCCCTTGGCTGATGAAGACGAATTTTGCTTCAGCCAAGTTTCCTCAAGATTTAGTGACAAAAACTCAAGTAGAGTGGAAAACTTTTATCTTCCTGATCCAAAGCAAGAGCTAGCTGACAGTTTACCTTTGTGTCTTGGAAACAAAGATTATTTGAAAGATTTTGCTACAGGAAATGGTAACTACATGCAATTTTAATTTTAGGAACTTTTATTAGATGATACTGTGCAAGTATTTTATTTGGTTCAAGTTAATATAGTACTCTCTTGTGTGTGCCAAATATTCTTGATTTTGGAAGATGAAGTATTCATTACCTTATGAACACACAAGGTGAATTGTGATTTCATGCCAATGAATTTGTTTATGTGTAAATTGTTGATACTGCACAATAAACATGAAAGGATTTCTCACTTTGTAATTATACCTACCATCTGCTTAGTGGGAATTGTGTAGGAAAATAAGAGACTGTGGTGAATTCCAATGACACTGTTGACTTACAGAGGGAGGGAGAAAGAGAACATTTGACCTATAAATAATACTATGAATCTTGTATTTAAACAGAAAGTCCTCCTATAACACCTGATATAATCGTGTAACATTTCCTTTGAAACACTACACTTCACAGGAGATTTGACTCAGCTATACTAATCTGCAGAGAATATTTTTTAAAGAACACAGGAGTTGAGAACAGAAATAAAAATGATAAGCTACTGATTTCATGTTTTCTCCTGTAAATAATGAACATTATTCATTTCACTTGTTGCATGTCTTAATCTCAGAGTTGTAGTATGCAGCTTGCCTTAGATCTCAGGTATGCTTTTCCAAAGTCAGCAGTGTGTATGTACATTCGCCCAAACTGGCCAAGTTGTTTAATTTATATATAATTTTAAAGTTAAACCAAATAACAATATTAATTGAATTCTGGTCTATGTACATATCTCCAAAGCTTTACTTTTTAAGAGAGTAAGGCATATTATGGAGGACCTGAACGTTATTGAAATAAATGCAATGTTAAGTAATTTTAGTGTTTGGATTAGTGTTACATAAACATTTCAAATTACTTGTGTCTCTGCAAATTATAGTTTTAGGATTCATTGATATGTAACTGACACACAAATTTTGACAGTCAATGCATTGTTCTTTATGAATGATACATTTTTTGCCCATAGTTTGTACGTAACATTTACTATTGGTAAAAAAATAGACAATTTTGAACATAATGTATGTATGTTAATTCATGACCTCACACGTATATTTCTATTTTCCCCTTAAATACAGTTCAAATTACTAATCACTTTTGTTACTTGATTTAGGATTCCTATTGTTTTATTCCTAAGGTTAATCCATTAATCAGTTTATAAAATTTCATCTGACATGTCAATATCCATGACATATGCAAAGTTTTTACATTTTCCAGAAACAAGGACTATTTTTTTGTCGCAATTATTATTCCGAAACAAATTATGTAGGCATGTTGATGACTAAGACGGCATCAAAGTTTACAATTGCATAATCAATATTTGTTCTTGATATAATGTCATTTAGATTTTAACTTGTATGAATTTTTAGGTCATAATAAATTTAATACACTGAGAATGTTATTCTGGAAATACAAATTTATTATTAATTTTAGGTTTTGATTAAATGAAAACTCTTTCCTTCTTGTAAGTCACAATGGACAAGATTTTTTTTCAATAAAATAATATAATTTTGGAGAATATTTTAGAAACTTCTATATTTTTCAGATGTAGGGTATAAACTTTTTATTTCATGTACAGACATAAAATGATTTAGAAAGTTTTTTAAAGCAATAGATCAATTATTAAAATTTAATTTGTGGGTTGATAAAAAATTATTTAAACTTTTTATTTGAAATATGCTTATTGCACTACAGTTCAGTATAATACTTAACTATATAGTGGGTAATTTATTTTATTAAACTTGATAAATACTTTTTAAAACTAATTTTTGGATTCCTACTTCATTAAATTATAGTTGACTGCCATTTATGAACAAAAGACAAATGAAAATATGGATAGACATTTATTATTCTCATTACTTTAATTTTATATGTTTTTCTTTTCTTTCAGAAGTATCTGATGAAGAAGATAATGGAGATGGGACCATAAAAGTTGTTCATTTTGGTGTAGTATAGAAAATAAATAAATATATATATTCAATAATTGTTTGTAATTAGACATAATTAACTTTGAGTAAAATGCAAATATGTGCCAAGTAATTTGATAGCACATCGTAAGAAATACTCATAAATAGTACAAATCTCAGTTTTTACAAGGGTAAATTATACCTTTCTCTATGTTTCACATTTAATATTACTTTAATTTAATGTGTACCAGTTTGTTCACTATATATATATATATATATATATATATATATATATATATATAATTTGAATTATTTAATTATGTATATTTTCCTACATAATTTTTCTTTGGCCATTTGTCTTCCAACTAGATTGATACTTTACAAGCTACAATAATAAAGTTAATTAACTTCAAATCAGTCTACCACTTAACTATTATTATACCTGAATTTCTCAAACAACCAGAAATGTCTTGATCTTGCTTTATTAATTATATTATGATATAAATAATGTGTAGTATATGCCAATAATTTATATTCTTCATTGAATTTATCAAACACCAAAAATTAAAGGATGCTCACTTACTTAAGAAGTGAAACAAAATTATATATAACACATTTGGATAGAAAGAGATACAGCGAAGTCGACTGACTCTAAAATCAACAGTTGGACCGAGTAAATATATTTAAACACCCAAGATGTTTTGACCATGGAAACTGGTCAGTGTTAAAATACCATCACATATTTTCCTGTAGTTATCAGTTTAATATAAAATGTTCATAAGCCAGCTACTGTTATTCATGGCACAGTTCAAATATTATACTGCCAAATTCTTA
This sequence comes from Zhengitettix transpicula, assembly GCA_037074705.1. Classification (NCBI taxonomy): domain Eukaryota; kingdom Metazoa; phylum Arthropoda; class Insecta; order Orthoptera; family Tetrigidae; genus Zhengitettix; species Zhengitettix transpicula. Next base: position 54,769,640 of record CM073593.1, on the reverse strand, counting down.
ATACATCTATAAGAAAACTTGTCCGTATTTCAACTATTAACTGCAACTTTTTATGTCTGTCTTCTCGATACTCTGGTTTTCAAATTTTCCAATTTTTTTCACTGTAATCTGGTGATCTAACTCTTTTATTGACAAAATATTATCCTCTCCACTAGGCTGCAGCTTTGAGACTTTCAATTTTTAATTTTCCCACACATTGTCAAACAATCAATTTAACTATTGCATCTTTACCTGGCTATCAAAAATATCCATAATAATAACAAACCATCTGGGAATGCTCTAAATTCAATGTTCTCATGCCACACACTGACTGTTTAAACAATCTTTATACTACATTACCATTATCTTATGAAATGAATTTTATAATTGACAATTTAGAAAATTATATTTTTGCCAACATTGGTGTACACTAAAAATATATATTTTTTCCTCTTTATCAAAACTCTTACAATAATTTGTTAATAGAATTGCAGATGCTGAAAATGACTATTTGTAACTTGATCAGTTTTTCATGTTTTCCATATCAATGCCTTTCAAATTACAAAATAATGATATTTTATAATAAATTTCATGACACCTATAACATGAAGATGTCATTTTTACCTCCCACATTTCTATATAAAATTCTGTAGTATTTATAGACAGTCTGTGTTCCAAGTTTTAATGTGCTTGCTTTCTTTTTATCTGATTTATATAGTGTTTGTTTTCTCACAATGAACATAATCTGCATCAAATGGTACGAAGCATGTTCAGAAAGGCAGTGTAGTAGATTTTTATAGGTTTTTAGATTAAATGTATTTGAAAAAATTACAGGATATTGTTGATACACTTGTTAACTACTTTTTCCACATAATCACTATCCTGATCAACAATATCCTGTAATTTTCTGTCTGGAAATCCCCCTCTACCACTTAGTGTTGCCTGTTATGACCACAATACAGTTACTTTCTGAACATGCCTTGTATTTTGTGGTTGAAACAAGTGAGAATTAGATGGATCAGTTTTATATGGATATACAGGTGTTTATCACTCTTCAGGCCGATATCTTGCGTCTAATGGATCAAAAATGAAGATGATTGCCCAGGATAGACCCAAATGGGTGACAGTGGACGTCAATTCATCATTTAGAAGGAGGGTTGCTCTGAATGGCCTGACAAAAACTACAGAAAAAATACTGTATTCCAGAAGAATGCTTTGTACAAAATATATTTAAATGTGGGGCCTCTGGTCACATTCCTAGACTTGATGTATGTATATCAATATTATATGAAAAGAAAGGAAATTATCAGTTTTTCTCATTTTTACTAGAAATCATCTTGATTAGTGTCTAAATATGTTATTTTCTGAAATAAGATTGCTCAAACATTTTTTGGTAAATTGAAACACATTTATGTTTATCATGTTTAAGTGTTATAAATTTTGAATGTACAGTTTACCAAAATTTTTTATTTTAGGTTCTATAAATAATGATTTCTTTTGGTAGATTAAGAAATGTAAACAGATATGTACTTATTTCGACACACCCTGTAATTACTGCGAGGACCCGGTCAGAAATATCCCCATTCAAAAGTACCTACCAAAAGAGATATAGATTTACATAGTGTATGTCGACAATGTCAATAAATATGGTCTAAATTCTGATGTATTTACCAATATCGGTATAGATACACATTCAGATAATCAATGTGAGAATGCACATTTTTTTTTCCAGAAACCATTTCTGAATCAATCAAGTTCTTCACATTCCTTAAACCTGAAGTTCCAATATGAAAGACCTTGTTAAACATGTATATACTGCAATATAAAAGAGAAATATATTCCACCATAGTCATATGACCCACTTATAAATCAAAATGTGACTAGACTGTTTCAAGGTAAATACAACAAGAATGTGAGCTTCTTCTAATACTTTGAATGTGAAAGTATATATAGGTAAATATGGCAAGGGACGGCCAGAAAGTTAAATCTTATAATCACACCAAATTGTGGGGTGGATGTAGTTGATCAAATAGCTTGCTATTTATCTACAACCAATTTTAATAAAACTTGTCATAAATAGGATCAAAATATTTGTCCCATACAGTGCTTATACTGAGTGATGAATATACAGTCCTGGCATAAATTTGATTAAAATAAGCAATAATTTCACTTCCATATGTTCTTTCAGAGTTTTTGGATGTCGAAACTTTTCAAAGTTTAATCATCTTTCTTGAAACTTTACAGATTCAATAGTAATAAATAGTTACTTTTTCTTAGGAACATTCATAGTTTCTAGTTGAGTTTTCAGCTCCAGAAGATCATGATCCGGAACATACCGTAGTTCATCATATTCTTGTTTGTGAGGATGTACTTCTAATGTTACACCTTGAGGAATAGATGCATACAATGTTTCAAGGAGTAGTGACAATGTAGTTGATGGGACATTGACAATCTGCAGAAAATAAATACATATTTATAAATTGAGTTTTTAATGGTGTAAATAAGTTTTGTGTCTAGGAAGTATAAGTACTTTTGTTTGGGAGACAGAATATCAGTGTAACTTACACTAATATAATTATTACCTGAACATTTCTTTCATATAACTTTAATTTGTATTCTGAATCCATTACAGTCCCTTGGGGCTTATATCTCACAACAGTAAAGTGCCGAGGTGGAATTGCCCACCTAGAATACAAACACATTTATATAATGGAATTTACATAATAATGAAAACAGTAAATGAAATTGTCTTTACCCATCTTCTACTTCTATGTCAAGGTTATCTGAAATACTGTGTACCAATTTTTGGTACTGTTCCAGTATTGGATAATCATAACCTTTAAGTTGTATATTCAATTTTTCATATGAGGAAACATCTGATTTTCCAACCTGAAATTATTGAAATTAAACTCATAATATATTCCTTATTTTTAAAATATATATGAATTACATGTGAATACACTTACATGCAAATAGTTTGGTTCATATATAGCGCTAGTGGGAACACCTGTTTGTTCTGTAGTTGATGAATGAATTAGCCTACAAGGACAACATCTGACCTGAAGTAATAAAAACAATGAGAAATTAAGACTTTTTATAAAGACAATTGATAAACAAATATTGTAATAGCTAATTAATTGTTAGTCTTAGTTTGGACAAGTAAATTGACTTCTAAATAGCATACTACTTTTAAAAACAGTGTTGCTTGTGATTACTCAATTTATGAAATGTTATTCTTACAGCACATATATGCAGATATGAAAATAAATGGACATTTTTTTCAAATGTATAAAGTGTGTGTAATGTGACAAAGTCAATAAATATTCTATTTGGATAGGAAGAATATGCTACTGTCTTTCTTCGGCATATTCGGCCAATAAATATTCTATTTGGATAGGAAGAATATGCTACTGTCTTTCTTCAGCATATTCATTACCACTCCTCTCAAGACATATACAGTAGACAACAATCCATACTCAACACAGCTAATGACCCCCCCCCCCTCTCTCACCGAAATATTACAGCAAAGGTGAAATAAATTAAAATGAATAGAAGACCAAATAATTCAATCATTCAAAGTTCCAAGCTTGGTTTGAACTGTCACCTACAAAGTTCATAATCAAAAAAGTTAGAAGGTAGGAGAATATTATCTGTCTCATCTTTAATACCATTTATCAATTAAATCATAGATATTTCCTTGCACTTAAATATAGAAAAACCAGAAGACTGCTCTAAATATGTTACCAACTGCCACAGAACAGAAAAATCAAATAACTAATTGCTGTTCATGCTCTATTGTTCCAACAATTTTGATCATTACAAGACAATACTGGTTGCATATGACCTACCCCAAAAATTTCCTTAAGAGATCAAATGCTGTCATTTAACACTCACACTTCCATCTATTAACATCTCAAAAAAATAATAATAAGAAAGATAGACAAAATAAGTGATAATATAAATACCACACAACGTTTCTGGGATCCTTATACCTTTCTTCAGGTGCTAAGAACAGCCTAGAGCAACAAAACTTCACTCGTTAGTTGACAAAACTCAAAAGCGATGAAAACATTACAATGGGTGAGCAGAAGGGTTAATGTAATATAAACATTAAAAGAACTAGAAGACTCAAATGAAAAGGCTAAGCGTCTAATGTTGAAATGAAAAAAATTATGTCTGAATGAAAATTAATAAGAAAATAGACAAATACAGACAATTTCCAAAAATGTTTCTTGCTGTCTGACATTGAGATTTTACATGCTTGCTTATATATATTTGAAAATAAAACCAATAAATAATTGTACTGTTGAAAATATATTTTAGGTAAATTATATAAAGATTTGACTCTAAATGTATATATTTGCCATCACCATTGAACATGTTAAGGACATACATAAGAGAAAATATTTTGTGTTACAAATTGTAGCCTAGGGTTCTGAGAAGGTTACATAACCTTTTAAAAAAAACCTAGCCTAATTTAGTGTACAGTATGTTTATGTGTTAAAGTAGCTTTAAGAGTTACACTCATAGCACATACATTAAGTTAGGTATAACAAGTCAACCTTCTTGCCAGTCTTTAACAATATCAGGTAAATTATAATTTTGAACTTATTTACTTGTGAACAGTGATTGACTTAATTTGTAACACATATTTATTGATATATAAATAAGTTTTAAGATTATTTTAGAACTTTTAGCCTCCTGTGCTCATGTATAATACTTAATATTAGACAATATTCATCAACTTTTATAAATGTTAGTGTAAAACTGTTATCAAATGGTGTTTATCTATTGGAAAAAGTAAATTGTTGCCTAATGAACTACTCCTATTCTTTTAATTTCAACACACAAATCAAAACTATTACTTTTGACATGAATATCTATATATACATATAATCAGTGTGAAAGATTAAGGGGCCTCAGGATATATAGTATAATACAATTTTTTTGTAAATATTTATTTTTTTGATCGCTGTATCAAGTAAACAATATAATGAAGGAATGAATGAAATAAGTGAAATTATAGATTATGCGTACAATATTAACGACATTTAACACGTTACGGATATAATACAACATAGTATGATAATTTGAACACTGAGTTATATATCAATAGTTTAAACTTTTCACAAGTTGAAAGTCGAGGAATTTCACATCTGTTTTCGCAGTTTAGCCAACAAAACATGCTGAAATACTCGATGTTGATTCTGAACTACCTAAAAGAGGTTCAATAAAGGAGTTATTATATTTGAAATTGAAAATAAAGTTTCACTAACTTTATGCATACATACTTCAATTGAAATTCCTTTTTTGCAGATTTAATATATTCTGATGTTCCATCAGATACTTAATTATCTATTGAGGACTGAACTTCGTAGGTTGCATGAGTTTGAAATTTTATGCAATAATTTTCTTCGTTGAAAGAAAATGGAATAACGGAAAAAATCTATACTAATTTCCTACGTACCATTGTCAACTAAATAAAAAAACTGAATTCTGATATGTAACACTGTGCTTGTTAAGGATTATGTCGAATTTTTTTTAAACATTTTTTTAAAAAGAATATTGTGCTTTGTTAACGTTTAACAGTGTATTCAACTGGACATTCGAGATTCCGATTGGACTAGATAACGTATGTAACTATATAAGAGATTTGAAGTGCCAGGATAGTTTATCTGGTGCTTGCAGAAGGATAACATTTTACTTTTTGATCCTTTGTCCTTGGTTACTTTAATTATTTGGAGTTGTAAAATTTTGACTATGGTGAAAATATCAAATATTTAATTACACCCAACCCTTAATGATAGAAATATGCACAATACGTTTCTAGTACAAACATCTCGTGGTAAAAAGCAGATGTGTGAAGTATATTCTCTATACTTTGGATTCCCACTACTTCGACCCCCTTCACAATTCCTTTTACAATTTTTGTATTATAATACCTAAATAGCACCTTGTATCAAATTGCAGTTGCAATCCAATAACAAAACATATATTATTAAATATCAATTTTAAGGACTTATTTGTAGGCTAATTATATTTAAATTTAATGCTATGGTTGAGGCAGTGCTTTTCTGTAATACTGAATAAATACAGGTGTAAAATTAGGTTATTACAATCGTAAAAAACACCGCATTCTGGAATGTTTAATAGATTTCTAGTTTGTCATAATTGTTAACGTGACTAAATCGTGCTTCAAACAAGTAAGTGCTAGATAAATCTAAAAGTAATGATTCAGTGATATAGGTTAATTTGACGTATAATTGATAACTGCGAAAATACTGATGGATCACCAGAAGGTTCTCACGAAAACCTTTTCCCATCTTTATCCAGAGACCAGGTATACCTGATATGAACAAATTGAATTCCGAATATATAATTATATATATATATATTGTGACGTAAGAGGCCGATTCCGAAACAAAGATCCAATTATTTGCTCAGGAAAAAGCCTTAATTTTATAGTATAATAATATTTTTTATGTGAAAATTTTACTGTGGGAATTTTTAAACTATTAATGACGTACACACGCGTGATATTGTTTGAAGTAAATATTTTTTATTAGGTTAAGATTAATGAAGTAATTGTAATGCAATTATTATTCTAATTTAGTTAATGTTTTAATTTTAAGAAAAAAATTGTGAACAAATTATCTTGAAAAATGGGAATCATCGTGAAAAACAGACTATGTAAAACAGTGATGTAATTTTAATGTAATTTGTGATTTAATGAGGAATATTAGAAACATTCTGTGCGAAATTCGATTCTTAAATAAGTGCAGTGTGACTTGTGAAGTGACCGGATTTGACTCCAAACTCGGATTTTTTCGTTATTTTTATGCAACTATACCCTACACTTCATGGTTCTCTCCTCCCAAGCCGATAGGGTTTGTAATTATACAAAAAATATATTTAGAAATATTATGAGTCTCATTGACCTCGCAAAATATTTATTCGGCGCAAATATCGACAGGTTAACATTTTTGAACATTTCTACACCCGCCCATGTCTAACCAGCCCTCGCACCTCCGCGCGTTAACCAGATTGCCATATAAATTCAGTGACATCTATAACCCCGATTTTTCTTGAATCTCTGTTGTTTTCGCGTTATTGTCTTGTAACTGCCTCCACCCATACCCGTGCTCCCCTCCCATACCGAAATGGGTTGAAATTATAGAAAACAAAGTTGTAGAAATAATATCAATCTAATTAAGTCTAAATATAATTATTAAAAGTAAATATCGTCCTCAATTGCTTGTTTTAAAAAATTTCACCCCCGATATTACACGTCCCTGGGGGTTAAATGGTCAGTTTAACGTCATAATTTCACTCATAGCCACCTATAACCATGGATTTGACTGCAATCTCGGCTGTATTCGCGTTAATTTATTGTAACGCCCGCCCACCACCACCTCTAAGGTTGATACTTTCCCATGTCGTAAAGTGTTGATTTTTACACAGATAACATCGGTAGAAACACTATCAGTCTCTTTGAGCGTTAATAATTTTTATTTCCGTCCCCAATATCAGTATTATTGGCATGTTTGAATATTTCAACCCCTCGTCCACTCATCCGTAAGCGTGTTCCCTTCTCATACCGAAAGGGGTTGAAATTTACACATACAACTTCGGTAGAAATATTATCAATCCAATTAACCGCGACAATTATTTATTACACGCAAATATCGACCGTTTAACATTTTTGAAAATTTCTACCCCCGTCCCAGGGGATTGAATCGCCTATTGAAAGTCATAATTAGACTCAGCGACATCCATTACTCTGTATATGACTGCAATCTCGGTTGTATTACCGTTTTTTCTTGTAAAGCGCGTCCACCCCATACCCTTAAGGGTGCTCCTTTCCCATGGCGTAATGGGTTGAAATTATAATCAGATAACTTCGGTTGAAACACTATAACTCTCTTTGACCACTATAAATTTATCGGCCTGAAATATCGTCTGTTTTAGCATGTTTGAATATTTCCAAACAAAAATGCAGACATGACGTTAAATTTTAGAAAAACGTTGGCAATATGTCTTTTTCAGTTTTGGAAGGATATTACGTCCATGTAGGTAGAAGTTAATTAATACAGTACACGTGATTATAATTTTAAACTAGGGTTGATAAACTTTAAAACTGTCATCGGAAAATATACGTTTTTAAACTAGACTGTACGAGATTGAATTTACCTGAAGAAGTTTTTGAGACATTTCCTTGTAATTGTAAAATTTTCCAAAGAAGAATAAAAATGTGCGTGTATTGGCGATGTGAAAGTGTAATGCATCATCAATGATATTTTAGTCATATTTTCCATTTATAAAGTTTGGGTGTATTATTTTGGTTTTTATACATGTGTTCTTTATGCTTACTCTATGAAAATAAATAAATAAATTGCAGGAATCTTGATAATCTGAAAATTATCATAAATGTTATTTAACTATGTTTTGGACAATTCACATTTCTAATTTATTATATACAATTTACTTTGTACACATATAGGCTAAATCGTTTATTTATTTATCAAATAAAATAATTTCATTAATTCAAGTACAAAAAAAAATCATTCTTCTTTAATTTAAGGTTATAGAGCTGGAATGGTGTGTAATAAAAATTAATTTATTACAATTGACAATTTAATTTTGCGGTTTAGATAAACAGTTTGGTTACCGACTTCCTGTGGCGTAGGGGTCAGCGTGACTGCATCCCCCGGCAAAGAATCAACTGAGTCGCTAATAACCAGAGCTGTTGACGCGGCTGTAAATAAATCAATATAAAAAAGAAAGAGTAGAGATTGAGACCGTGGAAAAAATGGTATATGCAAATAATTTGAAACATTTGCAATCGGAGGAACGTTTCAAAATCAACGTTAAAACTGGAAATTTTTCGTCGTTTGTTGGAAATAGTTAAGCAGTTATGTTATTTTTTAAACGCGTGGGGTATGTGGAGATTATTATACCTTCCATTCGCAACCGCGATGTATTACACTGGACAATAAAAAAATTAAATAACAAGAAATACAACCAAATACAGACAAAATAAGGGATAAAATAGATTAGATTAGATTTATTAGTTGCATTAGTCCTCGGCTAAGGAAGTAGGACCAGTTAAATTGATATTACTTAAAAATGTGAATAGAATCAGATATATACAAATACACTAGATGTTTAAGACTATACAGTGATATAAAGGATTTAAAGTGTACATATTTGAAATTACATGTAATAGGATCAGGGAGAATATAAGGAATACTACGTACATAAATAAGAGAGAATATGTTAGGATTACAGAACATTACACAAGTAAGAAATCTTAAATATAAAGTGAGGAATAAAAAATAATTGTCAGCTGAACTTCACTTGCTCTAAACATTTTCCCAAAAATAACACTGCAGTGCACAAATAACAGTGCTATTTGTATTGATGAGCATTCAAAGTGTTGTCGCCTCTGGCAGTTCTTCTCAGTCGCTGGTAGTCTCGTGTGGACGACATGCAATAAACAATCCGTTGGACATACAGAAAATTAAGATTTTTATTAGTGTTCCATAAATTAACCAGTATTTTCTAGTGAACTAATATGAGTTTGGCACAGGCCGATTTACAAATTCATTACCGGAGTAACACGCGTCCTTAATGAACAGAATCTTAATAAATACGTTGTAACTGCTTACGCTTTTGATGCTAAGAGGAAGACAATTAAATAGCTTTATTCCTGAATAATGTACAGTTTTTTTTTTAAAAAAAGTCAGAGATGATGTTTGTCTGTCCGTAATGTTGCGCGGTATCTGGTATTATATTCATGGAATTCGCCGTTTTACGAATTTTATACTTTCCAAAATGTATGTACTGTGTAACGTTAAAATTCCAAGAAAAGACGTCTACAACTTTTCTACGCTTTTAAAAAATAGACTCTATTATAATCTATGTGGACGGAGTTAGAAATATTTTATACTATCTTGGTGCCCGGCGTTGCCCGGGGTTTCGTTTATCCATAACCCCCGATTTGATTCCAATTTAGGTAGCTTTTGCGTTATTTTTATGTAACACATCTCGACCCCTATCCCTCAATGTGTTCATCTCCCATTCCGAAATAATTTCATTCAACGAATACATCGCCGATTGAACATGTTTGAAAATTTCCACCCCCGCTACAGTGGGGTTAAAAACATCCACGGCCGGTTACATAGTTTGAAAATTTCTACTCCCGTTCAGCCACCCTCCCCCTTCCCACCACCGAGCGTTTACCAGTTTGTCACAATGAAACTCATCGACCTCCATAAGTTCCAGAATTGATTCGAATTTTGGTCTGTTCGCGTTATTTTCATGTAACTCAATACCAACCCCAACCCCTAAACGTGCTCCCCTTCTATGACGATAGGGATTGAAATTATTCACAGAGAATATCTACCTAAATATTATGAATTTAAATGTGGGCTGATTAACATGTTTGAAAATTTCTACCTCTGTTCAGCCCCAACCGTGGGGGTTAAACTGCAAGTTGAATGTCATAATTAATATCAGAGGCATTCATGACCACGGATTCGATTCCTATATCGGGTTTTTGCGTTATTTTTATTTAATGCAACTCTACCCTACCCTTCATGGTTCTCACCTCTCAAGTCGATAGGGATTGTAATTATACGCAGAAAGATTAAAAAATATTATTAGTGTCATTAACCCCGCTAAATATTTATTAGACGCAAATATGGATGGATTAACATTTTTGAACATTTCTACACCCTCCAACGTCCGCCCAGCCCCACTCACCCTCGATCGCCTCTACGCGTTACCCAGGTTGTCATAAATGAATTCAGCGACACCCATAACCCCGATTTGTCTCGAACCTCGGTTGTTTTTGCATTATTTTCTTGTAACTCACCTCCACACCTATCCGTGCTCCCCTCCCATATCGAAATTGATATGTTGAAATTATACACAAAAAAGTTGTAGAAATACTATCAATCTAATTAATGCTAAAAATAATGATTAAAAATCAAGTATGAACCTCGATTGCATATTTCCAAATTTCCTTCCCCGACCACCCTGTCCCTGGGCGTTAAATGGCCAATTTAATGTCATAATTAAGCTCAGCTACATCCATAAAACTGGATTTGACTCAATTCTCGAGTGTATTAGCGTTATTTTCTTTTAACATGCGTCCACCCCCAACCTAAAGGTTTCTTCGTTCCCATGATGTACGGGGTTGAAATTATAGTTACATAACATCTATAGGAACACTATAAATCTCTTTGAATCCTAAAAATATTTATCAGACTCAAATATCGGCTGTTTTAACATGTTTGAATATTTTCACCCCGTCAACCCCCGATCCTGGGGAAGGTAGACGTGTCTCACCCCGACAATGTTTTTTTTATGGTCGCAAAGAACTTGTGTACGAAATTTGGTAAAATTTGCCCCATCGGTGTAGATTTATATAAAAACATACACACAAACAAATATACATACATACATACAAACACACTGTTTTCTTTATTAGAAGATTAGACATTCGACGTGAATTAAAGTTAATAGGTGTAATTAATGAATACAAATTGTATTTTCTTAAACAAAGATATTTAAATTTAATGAATATTAAATTTATTTTCCTTGTCGTGTTAAATTAATTATATTGAATTTAGTAACATTTAATTTAATTTTTATTTTTAATATTAACTTAAAGATAGCTTTCGCTTGAATTTTCAATTAAATTTTGAGTTGAATTTTAAATTAAAGTGTGCTTATAATTTAAATTTTGATTGAATTTGATTATTTCAGCAAAGTTAAATTTTAGGTTTGATCCCATGATTGACGATTTGAATATTCATTAACTTAAATTAAATATCTAAGGAATTTAAGTCAATTGAATTATTGAAGTGTTGTGATTTAATTTTTAATTTGCTATTTGTACATTTGGTATTGAATTGAGAATGAATTGGTTTCTGTAAATTTTATTAATTTCGCAAATAAATATTATAAAATTCTATTGTTTTTTAAATTCTGTTAGCTATTGGTATTTATTTTCGCGGTACCCTATACTATTTCCCTTACAAATTTTGCTCTGCTGACTGAGTGCAAGTGAAGGTGAAGGCAGCAGCTGGAGTAAGAGTGGGGGGGGGGGTCACTATATATATACTTCAAAAAGAACTGTTCAAATCTCTGAGTATCCTGTCACAAAGGTTCATAGGAAATAATATCTACGACTACGAATACCATGTGAAAATACAGTAATAAATGTCTACAATATTAAAACATTATTAAGGTATAGTATTCATTTTTATCATTTAAATTTATTGTTTTTCCAATAAAATTAATTCATTTTTACCTTAAACGTGAGTAGTAGTTATTTTAATCGTATATCTGATGCGCATTAATCCTATTAATTACAAAATATAAGCAGTGATGGGGGAATGAATATCTCAAGATTTTCTATATAAAATTGTGAGATATATAACCAAAGTTTTGCCTACATTTAAAGGTTGTTATAATTCATTACACGTTTCATCTATGGTTACATTTGCAGAAATATAGTGTCCAACAATAAACGATATATATTTTCATGCTAAATAATTTTTACATCTTCTATTAGCCTTTAAAAGGTGCAGATTTTTGTGTAGGTTGGGATAGTGAGTTGGTAACCCTCAATTTTTTTTTGCAGAATGACCGATCCGCTATTGTTATTTGTGTGTAAAATTGTTTGTGAATCAGAACCTTTTGGAGACTGATCCTTCCAGGAGCAACGCTGTTTTTTCTTTTATCGAACCGTCGAACCTGTGTTCATTTATCACATTCTCTCTTCTTGTCCTCCATTAGAGCCGTTCTCTGGCACTATTGGACTTATCCGGGGCCTCAAATAAATCGTTAGAGGGGTCACGCAGTTCACTTTCACGAGAAACTCCACTCACCACTTTATGTTACACGCCAAGAAGAGAACCACTGGCAAAGTTAAAAAATGGAACAAATTCATGAAATTATTTTTGTAATAGAAATAAAGTAGCGAAGAGGATGACTCGATACAGAAACTTCTTTTTTTATAATTTCATGACGATCACGACGCAAAGATGAACCATTCATAAGTGCAGTGGAGAAAATTTGGGATCCGATTTTTACAGTTATCATGCCTTCGAGGGAGGAGCTATTCGTGATGTACCGGTTTGAGTATTTATTATCGCTGTAAATTTAAGAATTGTCTCTTGACTTCAAGGTAGATTTTGTTCAAAGTTGTTGCAAGCATTAGGCCGTAAGTATGAAATACCCCACAGTTGTGAGCGTTAATTTGTAACGATTTTTTTAAAATTTGTGGGGAAGAAAAATAATATCAGTCATTCTACATAAAAATATTTAATTTTAAAGTTTACTTACAAAATAAATTGTATATCAGTATGATATATATATATATATATATATATATATATATATATATATATATATATATTTATATACTGATATACATATAAACTCTTGGGTAACCACACAAAAAATTCTAGAGTAATCAGTTCAGGCTACTCGTGGGTTTTGTGGCTATGAACCGTGGCAACAATGTTTTGAGGCCATAGTAATTTACAGAAACCTGTACTGTTTTTCTTCCTGTGGTACAGACGACCGGCTCTTGTCGATCCTCCCAGATTCAAGTTCGTCAAACACTATCCATAAGTAATTCAAGACAACTATGTGATTTTTTATAGTGACAGGCTACGTGAGGGTTATCTGCTTTTATGACTCTCCCCTTTAATAGCACAGCAAGGGATTGAAAAAGGGGGATGAGAAAGGTAGAACAAGGGAGTCAGGAGGTGACTACTTTAAGGATCTTACCCGGCATTATCGTAAAAATGTTGTATGGAAAATTCTAAGAAACTACAGGCAGGTCGGGCACTTGGTACTTGTCCCAAGCCCTTTCGGTAACGGGAGTTGGGTTTTATGTGGGGACGCAGCATTCCAAACGCGGTGCCTCAAAATGATTTGGAGGGCAGCTGGTCCACTGGTCCAATAGAATCAGAGAACCGTATGCCGTTTTCCTGTATGGCCAACGTTTTCTGTCCCGGAACGTCTGAACAAGGTGTCACGGCTTATTGCAACCTTATTTTAAAATCCCTGACTCAGAGCCAGGAAGAGGAAAATCCCAAGCCAAGAAGTTACTCTTGCCGGGAATAGAATAGTCGTCGACATCGCCTTTTAAAACTCGCTCCTCTTTGGATATATATACCTGCTCTGCTGACTTCAGACTAGTATATTCGAAGAAACGATTATAAATCTCTCCGTACAGCACGCCTGTCCGCGATACTACGTCAGAGTGTCCAAATATTTTACTTTTAATTATATATCAATTTAACAAGCACTCCCATTGTATATATTACAAGTGTTTACAAGCGTCCGTCCATAATAGTTTTTGTTTGTTAAGGATTACATAATTCCTGTTTGCCACCAATAACCGACGATTTTTTTACTTATTAATTATTCCTAAGGAGACCTCAAATTTAAGTCTCTGAAATTTTCTGTGTTCCTTGTAGATGAAATGAGTTTAATTCACTACTTTATCATTGAAAAAAAAAGTATTTGTACTTTAAAACATGCTCGATATATATAAGTGAGTGTGGGTGGACATAATGCGGAAAGTTATTTTTAATATCACATATTATTATTATTGATCATCAATTAGATAAAATTAGACTGCTACTAGTAATACTAAAATGAAGATTTAATCCTTTGAAACAGCCTCCAATCAGAACTTTTATTTATATACTCGAAAACATTCGACCAAATTGTAATAATAATTGGTTGGATAGTAAATATAGCATTCAAAAGTAGACAAGTCAGACTATAAAAATAAAATGTGGTTATTATAAAATTATGAATAATGTCAGTGTTCGTGCCTAATCATTAGTTAAATGACAGCTTTAAAAGAATAAAGTTCCGATTGGAGACGGTTTCAAAGTTTATTTCTTTTCATTTATTATTATTGTTCTGTAAGATCCTTTTTTTTAACGAATATAAGTTGTTGTCCAGGAGAATTTTAAGCGAGAATCAAGCAATCAGATTGCAACATAATTTTCGAATGATTTTACCGACGGCATTTAATCAATATCAAATAATTTCCAACCTGCTTTATATTAATTAGTTGCAGTCTAGAGGAGCACTGGATATGATGTTATGTACTCCTATGTTTCTCTAACTCTTCGTATAATTTAATTTCATTGCTCTGTGTGAGAGAGTTTTCTGACCAATAACAGACAATATTTTTATTGATTTAACACAACGTTTCGGTACGTGTTTGTGCCTTCCTCAGGTCTTTCCTGCGGAGAAATTGTATAAAATAAATTTGCTGTTATCAAAAAATCTAATGAATTTACATGAGTGGTTGGACTGTTAACATCATGAAACTGAGAAACACTCACCGAAATATGCTATTTTCACATAATATTAAAACCACAAAGTTCTTCCGGGTCACTTATTTATAAGTCAGAAAACTGTATTACGTATTTGATATAACAGAGGTAAAATTACAACCTTCATTACTCTACATTATCCCGTTATTCTCAATTTAAAATTGCACTCAACGTTATTTTTTTTACATGTAATAGCGGGTTACTTGAAGTATAAGTCTACAACGTTGGGGATTGAAGTTGAATACCATAAAGCGCCTTCACGCGGTCGGGAGACTATTGTGTGTCGTATTCATTGCAGCCCAAGATATATCCGACAAAGGCGTGGGGAAGAAGTAATTTCTGGCGTGCCAACCTGTCAGAGGCACTCCGTCTGTCGTAATAGGAGATTTATTCACCATTTCGTCCGCTTCATATGAGTTGGACAGGTTTTCAGAAGGCGAGGGTCGCCTGCTCCGGCGCAGATACTCGCCTAGGGTCTTTCAAAGGGAGTAGGCTAATTAAAAAACTTTTAACGATTTACATCTCACTCCGACATCTTTTAATTTCTTGCCTATTACACTGCTAAGGCATTAATCTTTACCACACCCCCTCAAACACAAATTAATATTTCATTGATATTGTGTGCACATGCATATCATGAGGGGCTATAAACAAACACGTCGCAAACGACCGAATTCGTTAGTATTGCCGCTTGGAAATTTTCCTGTGTATGACAACACAGACAGGTGACCTTTGGTGGAAGTCTGAAACGATATTTACTCATAAGGCACTTTAAAAAGTTAATCAAACGCAGCTGTTTAAAGCTTTGTGCAGTGCTGTCGATGAAATAGAAGCTGCAAATAAATATTTTTTTTTCAATATATATTTTAGTCTTACTCAATTACGTTAAAAGAATTTTAGTTTGTAACCTAATCTAATAATATTTTCTTCATTTGTAGAAATTCCTACACTTTGTCTTCTCGATTGGCATCAGACTGTTAATTTATTTATAAATTATCTAATAACAAGATTGAAAGTTAAATTTTAAAGTTCCCAATAGGAACGAAATACATTTGCAATCAAATATTTTAAATCAAATTATACTTGCAACAGAGCAATAACGTGATTTTGTAAACTCATCATCGATTGTGATCTGGACTTGTTTAATTTAAACTGAAAAATTTACGTCTGATTGAAAATGATTAATAAGAATGATAGGCAAATAAAGACAAAATAAGTGATAATACGAATAACAATCTACATCATCACTTTTTATGTCTGTATTTAGCTATCTTTCTTATTAATTGTTTAATTTAAATTATTGTGATCTGAAAACGTTTGTAGACACAACTGTTTATAATTATGAGTTAACTTTTGTTTGAAAGTAAAGACCGCCTTTGATTATAAAATGGTAATGAGATCAAAATTGGACAATTATTGTCCATATAATTAATATAAATAAGTAAATATTATAATACAATGAATCTTTTTTGATATAAAATAGTAAGGTTATATACAAATTGATTTTGTTTATATTGTTATTCAGCGGATAATGTGGGCTTTAAAACAAGTACGCTTGTAATGTCTGAAGACAGTAAATTAAATGTGGGAAAATCACGTGAATACCTTTGCCTAAGAAATTAAGAAATTAGTGGAATGACAAATTACAGTCATTTGAAGATGAAATTAAAGTATCCCTAGCAAGTTATCTTGATGTTTATATTGTGCAATTTTATCGCAGATGGCTATCAGCGGAAAGGGTCTAGACTATTAGAATTTTATTTTAATAAACGAATACAATTGTTTGATTGGTCTTCTTAAATTTATCTGATTTAAATAACTTTGTATATTTATTGACATATTGTATAATTTTCTGTAGTAATTATTAAGACAGAAAGTATTTTCAAGAGATGTCTGCAACATCGAGACATGACAGTATATTTAATATAATTAGATTAAGGATAGTCAATAAATACACTTTGTATTGTACATTATTTTGGTATTCATTTTAGCATTTAATTTTGTATGTTTATTGGCAACTTCTTTATCTAATTAATATATAACTAACACAGAAGCTTTATATAGTCCTTAATGTTGTTTGTTATAATTGATAAACAATTTTTATTACAGAATTTTATTACAAGAAGAAAAAGAAACTTTTTCAGACAACTGTCTTATTACTCAGAAAGGCTTCATTAGATATACTATTTTTAATTAACACCGTGCCGCGTGTACTTCAAGAAGCTATTTTCCACACCTGATGAAAGTAACAAGGTTTGGCTTGTTTTTTGGCTACTCCTTATCTATTTGTCAACTCAAATTTTATTTAGCGGCTGTATTCAAATAACGAATTCTTGAAATTTGTAAATTAAAATAAGTATCAATCAATATAAAGTACAAATTATGGATTAATAGTGATAATAAAATATGTATAGACCAACGTGTCTAATTGAGACAAGATTTGAAATAATTTGTAACGAAAATTTGCTACTTTCATCTCAGTATTCAAGAGTAAGCTATTTAAATACTTTAAATTTAAATGATGTTCTAGAATTGTCACTAACCTTAAAAACTAAATTGAATGAACTTACATTGCTCCAAAGAACGGTTTCCAAAAAAGTGATCGATGGCCAAAGAAAAGATTTTATAATATTTTTAACATCAACTATATATAATTAATTTTTATTTAGAGCGATGCATTCTGCATTGAAGACTTTCAAAATTCGAAGAGACGTTCGTTTTCTCAGAAAATGGAAATATTTATTGTATAATTGGGGTTTTCGTTGTAATGTGATCGACTTAGCAGGCTTTATACATGGTATGAAATTAGCCTCGTCCTAACGAGAGTCATATCTATAGTGATCTTCAGAATTTGATAGTCTTGATGCGTGATAAATAGAATAATATGTTACTTAGTAAATACGGGGAACAGTAACAAGGCTATTCTCCCCTTTCGTTTAATTGAGTGCATATTTGAACTCGATAAATGGCGTGGTGGCTTTTAATTACTCTCTGAGTGGTTCGTTTCAAAAGAGTTTCCGATTCCGAATTGCTTTTCGTGGACCTGCTAAAAGCCTGTAGGCAGCAAGATCTACAGCACCAGGAAAGAGAGAGGGCCATATTAACCATTTACTAACTCAGAGTAAGTGGATTTTTACTTCAAATACGTTTAACGAAAAACATACGTAGCAATATGTAAATATTTTAAATCAAATTAATGGGCTGGATACACCTCAATTATAATTTCGGTAAATTAGTAAATTTTGTTGATAGTAGTCTCCTTCAAATGGTAATGCATTGACGTGAGCAAATAGAAGCATGAAGCTTGACAGTTTAGAAGTCGCACAATAAATTCTTTGTTATTATTTTAATACGAACCCCAGTTTTAAATGAGTCGCAAATGAAACACTTTTATTTTCGTTAGAGTTTACTTAATTTGTCTGTCACCATAATCACATTATATAATCAATAATTAATTCTTATAGGTTTAAACCTAAAATATGAACATACAATTTATATTTACAATCTCAATCTAAAATAGAACAATTAATTGTAATAATTTGATTTTTATCATTACACAATTAAAATTTAGAAAACCATGTAAATTCGTATAATGAAGTATATATACACATCTATTTGTAATATTTTGTGTTTCTGAGTAATATAAACATGACCCACAACAACAGAACGTTTCCACGCAAAATTTCGTGTATTTTGGCTTGGAATACGATACTTTTGTTCCCTAATATACTTGATTCGGTCCAGCACAACCTGATAACTACACAACAACAATTAAATTAAAGGATCAGGATGGAAAAATGTCGGCCGGTCCGGGAATCGAACCCGGGAACCCTACTTCGTATTGGGTGCTCATTACCATTTGAGCCATCCGAGTTTTCATCCATTTTATGGACCTGAATTTAGGCTCACCTGCAATTTACTAATCACATTCTTCACTGCTAAATTTAGAACTGTAGTGAAGACAGGATATTATCTGGTAATTGATCAAAGGTGCTTTTTAATTCTAGAACAGGTGAAATGGTTTCCAGCATAGCACAGACAATGAGGCTATGAAGCTGAATTAAAGGATGAGGAATGAAAAGTCTCGACTGGCCCGGGAATCGAACCCGGGATCTCCCCCTCTGTGTGGTGGTGTTTACCATCTGAGCTATCCGAGTCGATTTCCTCTCAGGTCGATGTCTGAGTTGCTTAGTGAACATGTATTCAGGTCTGTAAAATGGGTGGGGAAGGATCGTCGACTCGGATAGCTCAGGTGGTAAAGAGCACCACGCATCAAGGGGAGCTTCCGGGTTCAATTTCCGGACTGGTCGAGACATTTCATTCCTGATCCTTAAATTCAGTTTTCATAGCCTCTTTAGCTGAGATTTGTTTGAAAGAATTACTCTTGTTCTTGAATTGAGTTTTGTCAACTGAAAAGTGCAGTTGTGTCGCTCTAGGCTCTTCTTAGCACCTGACGAAAGGAACAAAGGTCCCAGAAACGTTGTGTGGTATTTATATTACCTTTTTTTCGAAATTGGCTATCTTTCTTTTCATTATTATCAATCAGACGTAAAAATTTTCATTTACAATTAAATTTTATAAATTTTCTTCTAGCAATCCTCGCCACTCTGTGAATTAGCATATGAATATTTCAAATCATTCGGGGGCGCTAAGAGAAAAATAACGTCTTTATCCAGGTTAAAAATAACCTAATCATTAAAGAATCCTATAAACTCCTAGGCAAAATATCCGACTTTGGTAAATTAAATTGTAAAGTCCTGAAATTCAAGTAGCATGTATTTATATGACGTGTATATTTTCCAAATTAGAATGCAATTTCGCTGCGCAGATTGTGATATGAATAAATATTACAAGAAATAAAATGGCCTATAATGTTTTGAGGAATTATTTTTGACTCATAATGCATGATTTAATATAATTTCGTTTTTAACATTTCCTTTTTATGCTACTATCAGCCCTATAATTGATAATTATAAAGATGAATATAATAATGATAAATTGCACAGCATAGATGATGGGTAACGTAAGTATTTTTATTTATTAATAACCTTAATAATACTGTGCACTTGTAGATTTTGGCTGCGAAGGGCTTTAGATTATAAACCAAACATAATATAAACACTTTAATCTTCCATCCATTCGAATAAATAGGTTTTTATATTAACTTATTGAAGTAGGTAGGAATCCATCTCCCTAAGTAAATACTTTAAGAAAATAAGTAGTAAATTAATATTAAATTATTATCACGCGAGGAACCAACGGAAAGTGTCAGTTGTGAACTCAAGGCAGGTTCTCAATACCAAGAGAGTCTGTTTGAATTCCCTTTTTTATGACTTGCAATTCCTCTTCCGTCCTATTATCTTAAATGAAGTCTAAAGCAATAAATTGCTATGTAGGTCACAGCGCTGCTGAACGAGACACTTCAGCACATTTTAATCCCGTGTAAGACGCAAACGTTGGCGTAATTATTTCTTACTCTTATTCTAACGATTTACAGAAACGCTCTCTCCAATTATTGAACACGAAATTTAGATCTTATCGTAAATCATATTTACTAGAAATGACTGTAAATTTATATGGTATTTAAACGTCGATATTCGCAGCGCCTGTCTAAATGGAACGTAAAACGCAATAAATATTTAGTATTAGCTTTTCATTCCGCGATTGGTTTGTCTTGTCGAAAAATACCCTTTATTTTCACGTACGCTAATAAGAATGTGACGAAGAAAAGGTTTCGCGGTAGAAAGCTTGAGCATAAATAAAATATTACTCATTTCTTGACTGGCCATTAAATATATATGTGAATATTTACTTTGTATTCTGCCATTTGGGACGGTTTACATTTTTTTTTGTTATGTAACACAAGATTATTGGACCCTATGCATTTTAATACAGTTCGGTGCAAGTATATAGAGAAACAAATTAGTTCTCCAACAGAAGGGAAAAGCGCACGAGTTGATCTTCTAAATAATTACCCACTTACTCGATTCCTCAGATTTTTACCTCTGAGACACTCTTTCTTTCTAAGCTCAAAATTTGGCATGGGGGGACGCTGGAAAAAATTAAATTCTATTTCATAAGAAATATTATAGAGGTATGATTGCAATTTTACGTCTGTTTATATTTATTAAATAATGCAATTTTTGACCAATACCAGACAATATTATATTTATTCTGCTGCGACTGCACTTGTGTGTAGTTTGTGTATAAGTGCCGCGGAAAAACTTCTAAAGTTTGTTTTTTCAATGGATGTGAAAATAGGTTTTAACATTTAGCATATTTAGGAAAGGCCTGATGAAGGTACAAACACGTACCGAAACGTTTTCGTAAATAAAAAAAATATTGTCTTATATTGGTCAAAAAACTGCATTATTTATTATAGAGTAATATTTCTTGATGATTGGTGCCTTCAGCAAAATAGGATGAGCTTTCCTCTGCTCCTATTATGTCCAGTCTCGTATTCCGTTTTCCTGGTTACAGATCTTGTACATAAACTGTAACCCCTGTGTTACAATACGTACAAAAACAATGCTAACATCTCAACATGTCCCAAATGAAGAAACCTCGCCAGCCCTTTTCTCTCGCTTTTTATATCTGCCTGGGGAAAACGTCATCCCCTTTAACCACGTTGTCTAGACGGTAAGGTTGATTTTTCACCAGCTTGCCGGGAAATCTCCAACTCTGGGTTACCGGTGGGTCGGTACAGCCTTTGATTATTAAAACAAACCCCTATTTTGAAATGTCCGGAGGATTTACGATAGTGTGCTCTTTGAAACTGATTTTATGGTCAATTTGGAATTTATTTCAGCAAAATTTTAAAAGAGGTACTCGACCGTACTACACCATCAGTCAGTGAGACCAGAATAAGAGATAGAGGACGCATATCAATCATCCTAGCTTAGTAATTTGAAATAAGAGAGGTCTAAGATATATATTTAAATACTGGAAACAACTTACTGGTCTATATGGTTGAAGAAAAAGTCGAAAAAAATATATTTTAAATTTTTTACTAGACTACTACATTTTTAAGCAGATCACAATAGAACCTTGTGAGATTGGAGACAGAATTACTTCTATCAGGCCCAATTAAAATATTAATCAATTATAGAATATAATAAATTATTGTTGACTTTACGGGGGTTATTTAATTTCCATTATTCGATATCGGTTTAAGTCCGTTCAGAACTGATGTCGTCTTAAAGCTGTGCGATTTAGCGCACTAGTATGTAGTATTCCGCTTCCTTCATCATAAGAGAACGTTAGAAAGAGGAAGTGAGAACGAGAGAGTGACTAAGAGAGTACGAGAAACGAGACAGCCTGTTGGAATATTAACGTAGATAAATATTTCAGTACCGAGTAACAATGGATTTTCCGGAGGATATAATGGAAATTTGATTTAAGACTCGGGTTTTGTATGAAAGAACGGAAACTTAAAGTTCGAATGGAGGAGGCCTGCTTCATTATTTCCTCTGCCTTATTCAGATAATAAAACTGGTGGAACTGAGATTAATCTCTATATTATGCACAACGGTACACAGGTTTTTTGACTCCTTTTTATAAAACGTTATTTCGTAGCCCGTTGCCAATATTTAAAAGCAAAGGAGCACACGAGGAAGAAACTCGGCTGAAATTCAGTTCTTGTTTTTACTGTGATATTTTTTGCCCAGTTACACTAAAACTGAAGTAAGCCGTTACTGTAATTAAACTTTGAAAATGTATACTGAATACGCTAAACATAATTAATTAATACTTTCTTGTTAAAATTGAACTATTTTGTTATATAATAACTGCTGTTGGTCTCAACTGTTTGTATATACATTTGTGTACAACAATAGTTTTAGAGTCGAGGAAAAAATGTTTCACCCCACCCTAAACAGCTTATACTTTTATTAATGAGAAATAGGGACGAATAAAGCAAAAATAGGATTTATAAATATAATTTGTAAGGTGATTTGAATTTTTTTTAAATGTGAAATTGATAAAATTTGATAAGATGCGTTTCAAATTTTTTAAAATATCGCGGCCATTAAACTTTTTTCACTTCCCCATTCACAAAGGATTAACTTCTGCGAAACATACGACTTGTTGAACTAATTTATGGGTCATGGGAAACAAAATAGTTTGATATTTAAATAATTTTAAATTCGGTATGTTCTTAGTTACTACCACAAATATTATTTTATATATGCAATAAAGGAAATTTTGAATATACTTCCAATTTTTTTTTCAATTTTAGTACTCAGGAATGTTTTTTTAGTAAGCCTTAAAAATTAAAACGTCGCAATTATGAAATTACTCCTCCCTTATTATTGGATACTCTACAGTTTGAATCAATTATATTTTTTTATTAAATTAAAAAACTAGTTTTTCTCGATAATATTGATTATTAAAGCAGTTAGGAAATATTTTGTGTGTTCAGATACAAAATTGCTTGCTTTGAAGTTTATTCTGTTGGTTCTTAAAAAATTTACATGACTTAAAAGTTCACCCATGAAATTGAAGGAAACCATTGTGTGTAATTAACGGGAAATTTAGACTTGTTTTAGCGCAATAACCAGTCAGTATCTAAGATTCTTCAATGTTTGTAAGAATATTATTGAGAATTAATAGTAGTTGCCGAAAGTCGTTACGGAAAAATAGTTTTCTCGGCTCACCGGATAGTCTATTCGATTATCACAAGACCGTGTCGCCACCTGGAAATCGAAATGTCGAGTAAGAAGTATTATTTTCCGATAGATGTTCTCACTGTCTCTGTTCCGATTACATACAGCCAGACAGCTCTCGTGAAAAGCTATCACCACTGCTGCCGCCTGTAATTCCCAATAATTAAACTCCACTCAGGAAGCCATATTGCAACGTGGCAATTCCCATGAGAGCGAAATGGTTGCTGATTCTGTGGAATGACGAAATCGTAAAAAAACGCGAAGCATCCACCGACTAAAAAATAAATGGGTACTTTTTTTATCTGCGCATGGTCATACGCGGTAAAATAATATACTTTTACCAAAATATGCCGAACAAATTGATCAACTAGCAAGGCCTTAATCCGTCCCTACATTTGAATACTCCGCTTGTTCGTAGAGAGACGGCTTTAATATAGAGAGAAATCATATGATTTAAAGTTGCTTTGCTGATAACCTCAGTCGGAACGTATTCATCATCTCGTGCATTTGTATGATTGTAGTAACGTGAAATTTGGAGAAGCATCAGTTGTCGTATTAGGCGCAATCAAGAAAATCATTATAAAAGTAATACTCAATTTTCAATAATTTTTAAGATGAACCAATGTAAATTTACATTTTTAAATTATATTTATATTTGATTCATTTAAAAATAAGGTACGAGTCGGGATATAAAAACAATATAAATTAAACCTCAATTGAAGCACCTCAGCAAAAACAATTATTTTCCATGGAGGTCTTAATATTAAATCCCCTATCTATCCGGCGCCAGTAAAAATTGATTGCAACAAAATTATTTCCTAATGGAAAAAGGGCTGTGTTTAAGGACACTGAGATTAGTATTAAACCTAAATATACAGGGATTACAATTTTGACATGTGTATTGTAATTTGAAAATACGCTCGTATTTGCGTGTAAATGAGCCTTTTTATTTTTTAATTTTTATTCTATTGTTGTTAATTTACAATATACTCTTAACAGTTTAGAGTAATAAATAAATTCTTTGGTATTAATGGTGTTTGACACGAGTAGGGCACCGTCCAGTGGCGGGTCTCCTGGATTTATTCAGTGATGTCTTCCGGCCATAGTCCCTTGAATCTTCTCACTACGGGTTGTTGGAGGTAGAGGTCGGCGATGTATTTGTTGCGGTGGTTTAGTGTTCGAAGTTTGATTTTGGTGACATACGTCCAATAAAAGGAATTTTGAATATACTTCCAATTTTTTTTTCAATTTTAGTTATTATGAAGTTATTCATGATTTTTAATGCTAATAGAATAGAATCGCTCTGGAAGTGAATGCAAACTCATTATTTTATGTTTTGAATATTAACTAATTGTACTTTATTAGTGTTTCTTCTCTGTTATGGGGGCAATGGAGGACCTAGTTACAAAATAATGTTAAGTTTATTAATGAGAATTTTGATCAAAACTAACATTACAGAAATAAATAATTACCATTCTATCTCTCTTACAGTTCAGTATCTACAGCGTATCTTGGAAAATCCGCAAAGTTACTGTTATTCTAAAAGGCAATAATAAATTATACGGCAAAAGGTACTACCTCAATAACTGGTTTATATTATGAACTGTAAAGTAAATATTTAAGAAAAAATTGTATCACGATCAAGCAGAACGTCATTAACAATAAAGCTGTAATAGGGTAACAGAAGGATTCGCTCATGATTCATGCGACTGTAAATAAGGACTAATAAAAAACCACAAGAAAAATAATTTAAGGTCTTATTGAGCCCTCTGAGTCCATTGGTTCAGTCTCTACTGATAACTGTTTTTGAGCTGTGGTAAGAATAAGAACAAGTGAAAACTTGTAAAAGTTTGGATGTCCTTAACTTCGTATCAGTTGGTCCTTTTTTAACAAAATTTTGGCACACAAATTTATATTGGCTTTATAAATTTTATTGCCAAATATTGTTACAATAGTAGTATTTTGAAGTTTTACATGAATAAATAGAATCAAAAATATTTCCCTTTAGTATTGTCCGTTTATGTTTCAACACACTTGCATTTAAAGGCTATTTTTCTTCAATAAATTTCACTTGTAAAAATCAGCAGTTATATCTGATCTTAATAAAAAGAAAGATAGCCAAATACAGACAAAATAAGTGATAATATAAATACCACACAACGTTTCGGGGATCCTTGTCC
Source organism: Zhengitettix transpicula (assembly GCA_037074705.1). Lineage (NCBI taxonomy): Eukaryota > Metazoa > Arthropoda > Insecta > Orthoptera > Tetrigidae > Zhengitettix > Zhengitettix transpicula. The sequence goes on along the minus strand of CM073593.1, from coordinate 54,743,441 downwards.
CTTTCTTCAGGTGCTAAGAACAGCCTAGAGTGAAACTAAACGTTGTTTGGTAATTATTTTGACTGTATTTGGTTATCTTCTTTATTATTAATTTTCAATCAGACGTAAATTTTTTCATTTCTATATCTGATCCTGTTGCCTTTGAACTGCCTTAAACTAACATCAATCAGTTAGTTGTTAGAGCTAGAGACTCGCAAATCCCTATTTTAGTGTGGACTACATTAATTTGGAAGATAGATTTAGCATGTCTTTGTGATGCATATCTATAAAATGGGAACAAAGGAAGATCATAACTGAGAAACTGAGAAGTACCAAAATTGTTCGACGCCTTGTAGGAAACGAATCATAGTCGAATAAAGAGACAGGATTAAATGTATTCAGCATGTTGCTTTCAGAAAAGGGCACTCAGCTTTTTGTGATGACCAAGGCTCATATTTATGTACCATAGTAATAAATTTAATAGTTCACTATTATTATTGCCAAAAATTAAAGGCTATTGCCAGATACTTGATCCTAAAACAGATTTGCTTTGAACTACATTGCGTCGTACCTTTCAGTAGCTTCTAGTTTCGTGTCGAAATGAAACAGAAAACGCAAGAGACTTACTGTAAAAATATTCCCAGAAAATTACCACACAATTTTGTTAAATCTTTTACGTAGCTGGATGACGCTCATATGCATATATATATGGTAAATTATAGCTACAGAAAATTTAGAACAAGAATTTTTTAGTCCGAAGGCTTTCCCGAAGCAGATAGTTGATGAAATTCTCTCGGGACCCCAACCGGGTAATTTAGTCGAAATAACGTGACGTTTCGATGACTGTCCATAATCTGGCGAAGTTGATGACGTGGGCAGTCATCGGCGTCGTGTGTTTTGGACAACCTTACCATAAAAATCAAGAATATTATATATTTAAGATATACATTATTTATTAAATAGTAAATACAGTAACTTAGGAATTTAATATTTACGGCTATAGTCTTAATCTAAATATTGGAGATATAATTCCATATTCACGGTTTAAGCTACATCAAGGTATTTTAACTCTCAGTGAAATGTCTACATTGCGCCAGAATAAGTTTATAGTCACTGGTAAGAACGTATTATAAATATTTATATCAGTTGACATTATATCCATAATATTCACAACTAGGTAATATTTTATTTGTAATATTTTGAACCGTAGCTTCAGAGTAGATATGGATATAATCTGTTCATGGAGATAAAAAGTGATAAAGCGCAGTCTCAGTGTCAGCTTCTTAAAGGCAAGTGAACAGAGGCCAAGGAGCGATGGTTCTGCATTAATCATTCAAGAACACTCCGCTCGTTCACGTTTCTATGCATAAAACATCTGCAACCTCATGACTCGCTCCTACAAAATACATTTTATGTCGCATTTACATTCTAAACGAGACCTCCACCGGCTTAAAAATATTTCAGGAATTAGGTGGGAATAAAAAGCCACGCATGGCGCTTTTGTGTGAGTTTGTAATTTACACAGAGGATTTTTTTAAAAAAAGAAGCGAAAATGGTTTGGAGCGTTTGGAAGCTTTGCTTCAGTAGCTTGTGTGAAAAGCTCGTTACTGTAGGGATCAAAGAACAAAGAGCCCTGGTTGCGACATAACAAAAGAGGAATACGTTTGTTGCAAACATACAAAATTTTAGTTAATTTGAAAATAGTAATGTTGTTTACAGCGGACCTACTGACCGTTAAATTTCAAAGGCCATAGCAACAAAATCATGAAACGTGGGACGTGTATGTTGTAGACCTACGTACGATTTAGAGCATTTGACAATAAATTGTTTGCAAAGAGAACACTGAACTCAAAAACTTCGCAGCTTGGGAGTGGTAATTAATTTATTCGCCACGTGAAATTTTCCTGAAGTTCTTTAGTCACAATGCTGTGTTAGTTCGGAGACGATGTTTCAAGATAACAAAATTTACTCGTACGCCGGTTATTCAGATGTTTCCTTGACGTATCGTTCAGAAAAATAAATATCCTCATACATCTAGAAACCGTGGACAGTGATTAGAAGATAGTGGGTTACACTCTCTGGAAGTTAAGGAAAAAGACTGGTGCGATGTCAATATTGAGCAGAGATTTAGTAAGAATTGATTAAAACCAAGAATAAACGACAAATTATACGAATAATTCGCCAGAGTGAATATTGTCCACATATTATACAAAAATATATTTAAAACTTAATTAATAATATTGTTAATATTAAGGTCTTGAAAATAGAAGTACAGAACTTAACAGGAATATGTAAACCACATTACTCCCTCATAATATTTCGTAATATACCACGTTTGAAATTAAATTTGATCAAAAATAGAAAGATTTTTTACAAGATTTTAATTTAACGTCTGTTTTGAATTAATTAAACAATTGATGACCTTATACAGACACTTTTTTTAAAATAATTATGACGACGTTTTCAATACCTTTTTGTATTTTCTTCAAGTATTTTCTTGCTTCAATCTTGTTAGCGTTAAGTGAATTGTGTGCGTCGGGCCCTCGCTCCAAAAACTTTTAGTAATTTGTTTCGTTAGTTGTGCTGGTTTACTGTGTTAATTTGGAAAATACCTGAAGAAGATACAAAAAGGTATGAAACGTCGTCATAATTAAAAATTAAAAGTGTCTGTATAAGGACATTAATTGTTTTATTTTTTTATTTTTAATGTTATTGACTCCGTAACTGACAGAAATCATGAAAAATATTCTCATGGGATACAGTTCTTGGATTTTTTTCAGGTTAAGCATAAATTTTTTAGCTGATTTGGTTTAATACTTGAAACAAATATTTCTTTTTCATCTCTCAATATTAGTTGAGGATTATTTTTAGAGAAATTTGTGAATTTTATAAGTGTAAAACTCTGAATAATTTTAAACGACTCTGGTCCTTCTCATTTCAAGAATTACTGGACAAACAATATCTATCTTGTTTTAGTTACAATTGTTTCATTAAAATAACTTCGTATTCAAGGTTTTACGCAGAAAATAATATACTTTGAAGACAAAGAGTAAAAAGCACATTGAAAACTATTTTGTTAGGTATTATAGCGAACTTTATTACGACATGTAATTATACTAATGAAGTAAAAAATTCTGTCTTCTTTAAAATAAAGGAATGAATCGTAGTATCACGGCGTTGTCTTAATTAGTAACGCTCTAGATTATTAAAACTTCCTGAAACTTATACTTGCAATTATGGTGGTCGTCATAAAGGGCAGCTTACTTGAAGCGGAATCGACGACTTGCTGTACCAAGCACAAAGCAGCACCGCTCTTCGGTTTTATATTTATCACCCGGATATAATAGAAGAGAAAGGCTTTTCTGGGAGTATAAAAAGTATTTTTGTTTCGAAGTTTTAATCTTATACAGTAAATATAATTATAAGCCCCAGCACTTTCGCGCATTTCATGAAAGAAAAAGGTTTAATAAATTTACCCATCCCGTTGTAGCTGATTTTTATTTGCTCTGTTATTGGCTAAGTGAAGATTTCTTTCGGCTCAATTTGATTAGCTACAGTCGATTTCTCGCAGAAAGTTGAAATCAGTTTAGATGCTTGTGTCCGATAAGAAATATGGTTAGGCGACTTAACGTGTATTTCTCTCATCGCGAAATGAACACAATACATGTATTATTATAATTGAAAACTTCATTTATAATTGTAGTCCCTTCAGTAGGACTCAGAATAAATGTATTGTAAATCATTTATATTATTGATACTGCTGATACGGTGAAAGTAATTGCATATTTTTAAGCCAATAACTCTCTTAATAGTATCAAAAACCGGAGTAGATCTTCCATTACCAAATATGTAACATTAAATTAGTAGGCAAAAAGATTTTCAATGAATTATTATTGATGCGAAGAGATTGTTTTGTAGTACCAAGTATCATATTTAGTGACTTCCTTTTGTTTCATGTTAGAATATGATAAATTGAAGAAATTAACGACCTATTTTTACAGACATTTTAAAAATATTTTATTCAACACAACGACGTTTCAGTACCTTTTTGTGCTTTCATAAGGTTGTTATAATATATATATATATATATATATATATATATATGTACGACCTGATGAAAGTTCAAAAAGGTACACTGATATATCTCATACATAAAATAGAGTGAAGTGAGTTTGTGTGTTTGTATATATGTATGTCACGCATACAAATCTACACCTGTGTAGCAAATTTTACCAAATTTTGTTCACGTATTCATTCCGAACCGAAAAGAAACACGTCTAGGCGTGTGCGTGGACGGAGTGTAAATTTTTAAACATGCTAAAACGGCCGATATAACGTCGGATAAATATTATTCAGGCTCAATTATATTGATAGTCTCTCTCGTTTTTTCGTGTATAATTTCAACCCCTTAGGGGTGGCGGTGGAGGGGCGTTAGGCCTACATAAAAATAATGGAGACGCCGGACGACGCCGGGCACCCAGATAGAATATTTTTAATAGCACCCTGATGAAAGTATAACAATGTATTGAAACGTCGTTGAGTTGAATAAAATATTTGCTATTATTTTGCAAATAAGCAATGCTTTTCTTTTGTTTCATTTTAGTGTTCGTGCCTATTAGTCAGTTGCGACCATACACTCATATTCAAAAAATGAATGTTTCAGTAAGCTTGACCCACGGTCTTAGAATCATCCTGTATATTTTTAGAGCTTAAAATACCTCCATAGAAAACGTAAGCAGGGAAAGATCCATTTCGGTGACTTATTGATGCTGTGATCCGATCCCTGTAAAGGATCTAGACCGCGATTTTTGCTGTTGATACCCTCTTCGATTGCATACAACAAATTAGTTTTGAATGGTATAAATAGAAAAGTGGAATATTAACTGACGAACAGTATTTTTAATTTTACTGTCTGGCGGATAGTAAGAAAGTATTTTAGCTACTCTAAATTACCTCTATTTTTTATAGGCTGATCAAATGTTTGTAAGATACGATACTATTTTACAGTTCAGCTGACCAGATGGTACCGAGAAATAAATTGCCTCTGCTGGGAAAGAAAACTTCTGTGACGTGGTTGTTTTATTACACGTTGAGGAATGTAGCGGCCAACGAAATACGTGCTGAAGCTGCGGGCAGAAAAGCATCAGCTGCTATGTAAACTGTCGGTAATGCGGAAGGAATCGACCGCTCGGGGTTACTGCGGGGCTGCTAATGTAGAAACTCTAATAAAACGCTGCCCCTCGGCTACAAGCGTAGTGCTTTGAGAAACAGGCAATAAGACAGACCTTGTCTTCCAATACAGGGCCTGCAAGGCTGGGCTGGAAACTGCTTCGTTCAGATCGAAATTGGCTATCGCAGGCACCACAAAGTTGAAATCTAAACTTTACTTCCTTGCAAAAAAAACCCCTGTTAGATAGTATAAAACATGAGACGAAATTAATATTATAGTCTAACATGATTCAGTGAATTGTATGATATTTCAGTATCGATACTTTCAAATCGTATACAATTTACATGTAAAACACAGAAAGACAGATGATGATTGTTATATTTAGCCAGAGTAACCGGTTTTCCTTAAAGATGAACAATAATTGAGTTCAAGGTACGTAGAAACGTATATTTGTGTAATGCGATGTGCTAGTGAAGACAGTTTTTTTAAAAAAAATAATAAAAACACAATAACGAAGTGGGGAATAGACACTGCTACTTCCTCAATCCAGAGCAGAAGGCGTTAGTTACTTATTCAAAAATATTTTACATGTGTATTTTACATGCGAAGAGTGAAATCGTGAACTTACCATCTTAAAGGAATTTTTCGGCATGTCTTAGAATATTTCCGATCCATTATACTGCTTCGATTTGAATAAAGGAACTAAAATAATAAAATTGAGTCATACTATATTATGAAAAACAAATTCAATGTATAAACTGTATGGGTTTAAAAATGAGACATCAGTTATCAAAACAACAAGTAATATCGGCATGTGGCGAAAAAACAACCACAAATGAATACCATGTAATACGAAAACATATTTCTCTTGAATATTTCTAGTTCATAGACAGTCCACGGGAATAGAAGGACATATCAGTTAAATTTGTTCCTGCAGTTGATGGAGAGAATTCGTATAATTTGATTATCAGTGAGTTCGCGCAGAAAAAGTTGTAAGCTAGTTAGGAAGAGTGGGAAGAGAGTAATCTAATAAGAAAGGAGAAAATAAACTAAATAATGGTACGTGTTTAGTTAATTTTACGGAAAGGAAATCTCGAATTTGAACGAGATTTGTTAAAAAAAGCAATCCGCGATATCTTTGGACACCCCTTGTGCCAGAGTCTTTCTCCGTTGTGACCATTTCAGGAAATTTGGAAAAATCACCAGCCGAGCCGCTTCTGCGTGTACCGTAAAGTTTGAGAAAATAAAGTCATCATCAGAATAGTATTGAGCTCGTCTTGGCAAAAAAAGAGTTATTTAACTTAAATATTACAGCTGAACATCTTGTGGTTTTTAAAAATATAATGTTGTAGTGACATTTGCTATTATTATTGTGTCATGTAATAGCTCATTTTTTCAAATACAATGCAAATTAAAGTAAACTGTTTATATATATATATATATATATATATATATATATATTGTACAACTAATTAGTTGTGTCGGTTGCATTATTTATTTCTTTATTGTTAAATATTTCCCAGAAGATGTAACATGATGCAGTAATTACTTATTTAATTACTTCAATGTCATGAAACTGAAACTATTGTCGCCTATAATCTATAAAACAAAATTTAAAAATTATTGAATTAAAATTGAATATTTGATTATTTAATTAATAATAAAAATGCATTAATGATTTTTTTATGTTATTTGTCGGAAGGGTATATTTTATTAGCCACAATGATACATAACCTTTCTTTGATATTTTCTTAATTCTGTTATGTATGTTTGATGAAAATACCATAATGGATCACTACGCTGATTCAGCCTTTGTTCCACGGCAGGCAATGTCAAGGAAATTTAATTTAAATGTAAAATAATTTTCCTTGATGGACACTCTTCATTATATATTTAATAAATTCATATTAATTATATTGAATTTGCTTATAAGCGTAATGGTGTGACTGCCAATTAATGGAGGCTGATTAAATCCGAAGTTTGACAACGGGTTCCTCTAAAGTTGTTAAATGATACCAAATTTAATAATCAGTTAATTTTTTTTCCATGCAGTACTATTGAAGTAATAGGGTTTAGCAAAGCCAACATATAATAAAAGTAAAAAAAAGGCTTTTAAATACTGTAATTATATGAACTGACCTGAATTAGCACATCAAAGTACTTAACGCGAATATTGAATTGATATTATTATCTTTCAGAAATTGGGTTGAAAATTCTTTGGATGATAACATGAGATTAACCTAAAAACACTCTTATTCTGGACGGACACGCACGGCGGTTTGTAATTATAGAAAAAAAGTTTATTCTCTCTGATTTTTTTCACTGCTTTGGTTGCATTCATACAACTGTAAATATATTGAAGTCAAATAAATATTACTATTAACAGAATTTGTATTTTCACATTAAATGATTGTGATAAGGAGATTTGAGATATGGAACAGGATGAATTCATTTACGAATTAATAGTTTAAACTCAATAAATAAGTTGGTAAACTACGTTTTATTTGTTGGATTATATTAAAAAATATTGAGCCCTTCAAAATTAACAACTATTATTGGTTTTCACCGCTTCAATGTCATCGGCCTGTTCAAATTATTTAATTAACTGCTGGTTATCCGATATTCGGGAAACTATCATGCGTTTACATTATTATTAATTGATGTTAACGTACTAAAAATAACGCTAGTAACTGTTTCTCTTCTAATGTTTTTGTTGCCTGGCGCTTTGTTTTAGACTAATTTAAAGTATCTATTTATAATTAATTATCACCAGAGAAACAATATCTGAATTATTAAATATAATATTAACTAAATAGTGATATGCTTTAATACGATAACGGTAAATTAGTATATGCATATAGTTTGCAGGTTTTTGTGTAATTACATTCGATGATTCTAAAACTATCATGAAATGGAATTTTAGGTTTGTGGATTACCAGCACTCATGAGCTTATAATTATGAGAACCTTTTTTAATTTAAATTCGCTTAAACTGAAATATTTTAAAATTAGTTACATGAGTCTTAAATCGTGCTGCATATATTTCATGATTATTTGGTTTCTGTATAAAAATTGATAAAATAACATTAAAATCCCTATTAAGGTCATAACGAAAAATAAAAGCTAGAAAAAACTGCATTGCGTTATTTACTGGCTGGCTAAAAATTGTGTATCTATATAATTTTCATGCATTTGATTATTACTTATATACAGATTCTAGATTACTGATGTAGAACCGATTTCAGACGTAACCAATATTCTAACATATTTAATATAATATTGGTATTAATATTAGCTAACACAGACTTTATAGTTTGGGTCATTCTTTTTATACGTAGAAAAATTTGGACAAGTATCAGAAACGTGCTTTAAAACTGGAGTTTGTTTTTAAAAAGAAAAAAACACTTATTAGATACAGAATTAGCCAAAATTAGGTTTCTGCAATTATTGTTGTCTTCGTCAAGAGATTAAGAACCGTAAGGAAATTGCATAATTAGAGCCACCTGAGCGTAATTAATTAAATTGAAGTATAAGTTATAACTTCAATATTATTATTTTGACTTCTTAAGTTAAATTATTAAATTTTATAATTTTTAATTAAAGCAAATATATAATAATATTTTAAAAACGGATAATAATTATTCCGCGTAATTAATTAAATTGAAGTATAAGTTATAACTTCAATATTATTATTTTGACTTCTTAAGTTAAATTATTAAATTTTATAATTTTTAATTAAAGCAAATATATAATAATATTTTAAAAACGGATAATAATTATTCATATTTAGCGCAAATATATATATATTTTAAACATTTTTTTTTATAATGAAATACCTTAATTTTACCGGGCCCGTAGTTGAAAAGACTAAAACGTTGTAAATCGTTCAGTGCGTAAGGATTTCATTAGAATTAATCTGGCTCCACAATGGAGATCTGCGTAACTGGCTGCGTTCTGCCCTTTTCTATGAAGCACCTCTTGGGACCGCGTTTTGACTTGACGGTTAGAGATATGAATATGCAGATTGTGAACGAGCTGCGAGGTCAGCAAACTCGACTCGGGAAATGCAAACCCAGCTTCCGGGAACTTTCCCGTGATATTTACAACTTCTCCCTCAGGGGATGTTCACACTAGCAAACGAAATACGTTTCTTCATGAAATACTCGTGGTAATATCCTGAGAGCAAACGTACTTTGTTTCTTAATTCAAGAGAAACTCACGGCGTTGAAAAAATGTAAACTGTGTACTTGAATTTAAAGATGAATAAGCGTTCTTGTTTTAAAGTAATGTTTTGAACCAGCACAAAGAGCTCGAGGTTAATTTACATTATTTTTATGACTTAAAATGTTCTTTTACTTTATAGCTACTCTTAACAGAAAGATCATAACAGTTGTAATATGAACACATCACAGATAGTTTTAGATAATTGTTTTGGCGAATAAAACAACTCAATAAAGGTAATAAGCTCTATAAATGAAAATTTATAAGTTTTTTAATCCAAAGATAATAATTTACTGGGTCTTTTATAGTACGATATTAAATTTTTAGGATTGTTTTCGTTACATGGAAATCTTTAGACAGATTAAGCATATAGTAAATTTGTCACTTTCATCTTTACGAGTGCACTGACACTTGAGAGAGTGTCGATTTTCGAAATCAACAAATGTTTTGTTCATTAAACAGACTTATTTCTATACTATTTATAGAGTTGTATAAAAATGTCTTGTTCGATTTCATATTCATACAATTTCTCGCAAAGAAGTAATCCTCCCTCTATTATTTTTACAATTTTTTAATTTTTATTATAAAACACCCATGTATGTAAACATCAGTTAGGAGCTACCGGTTACTGGAAACATTCAAAAACATTTCACACCATAGTAGTACAATTTTAAACAATTTGCTTTTAAAAAAAGTGAAATCAATATTAGGCAGTCGGTTTACCTTATTTTCCGGGCGTCCTATTGTCAGTAAGGTAGTAAGGAAGACAGTCAGAAGATGGCGTTGATGGCATAGTTAGGCGGGGGAAACGAAGAACGGAGAGGCAAAGTAAAATGGTCCGAGCACAGTTTCTTGACCAAGGACTCGGACAATAAGGACATGAATTTTCTTACAACAGGATTCATATAACTAAAATTAACCAATGTAAAATTGCCTGACATTGAATTCATTATTGTTGATTTCACTTTGTCTTAAAATGTTTTCAAATTGTGCAACAATTGTGTAAAATTTATTTGTTTGTTTCCAATTGAAAATGGCATTGGCCGACAGCTCCTAATTCATGTTTAAATATATGAGTCGTTTATAATAAAACAGAATAAGGACAATTTGGTATTTTTCAACAATAGTGACAAAGGAATCGATAAATGATATATGTGCCATATTGTTTTTGCCTCAAAAAACCATGATTTAACATCAGTTCTATCACGTCAGGCAATTTCCCGGATTATTAGCTGTTTATTGTTGCTGAATTAGGCCTACATTTTCAAACACACATTAAGTCTGATAATGATTCATAAATGCACATTTCATGTGTTTTGGAATCTTAAATGACATTATCTCACCACATGCTTGGATATAGAATGGTCGGTTCCTAATTACAAGAAAATATCAATCCATCTCAATCCATTCAAATTTCCTTCAACAAGAGTTTCAAGAATACCATACAAGTACCATCGATAATAACAGGTTTCATTTATGTACTTGTTAACAAGTTGTTGACAAGGGCTGCGTATCGACAAATTCACGCATTGGATGATTTTATTACGGATGTGATGATCGAATTTTACGACGTTGTTACCACTTTTAACGTCGTACTGTAGTTATTTATTCAGTTCCTCGCGATGCTGTCCCGCATGGCAACGCATGTAATGAACGTATTACCTTGACAGACTAAATAAATGAGACAGCATACCGCAAAACAAATTCTTTGAATCAACTCATATTTCAGTGTTTTCTAGCTTCTTCCTTTGTTAAACACAGGTCCCCTACTACGTACTGCGAATATTTCATAACCATAGGGGGTCTCACATATGAATCACTCCAGCCTGACAAGTTGGTCAGATAAATTGCAGCCATCTTCCACGTCTGCAAATGGATGCGATTTCCTGGGCTCTTTTCCCTAGAATAAGATACTACGGAAGTTATTTATCCCCTCAAAAACACTTCAAAGGGCATTACACACTGCCCTCTAACCACACGAACGGATATAAAAACAATGTAAGAAAATGATATGGTATTATTGGAAGAATCTGCACCCGTCTGTATGATTAAGTCAAGATCAAACACTCGTAAGCTGAGAAGGCAGAGTATGTCATGTTTAAATAATCGACTCAATTGATCATCAGTTTTTCTCTAGAAGTATGTATTAACTAAAGCTCCTACACTTTCATTCCAATGCACTCATTATTAGCCTGCGCCTATCAAATTTAAAATATATTCCCTCCACCACACAGCTAAACATTTAATATAAACGATTACAATATATGTTTGAAAGGTTCTTGTTTGTCTTATGTGATCCAAAAAATATTGAAAAATGATTTGTAACCAGATCTCCTTTAAGAAGATGTCATTATCTAACAACCATATAATTTATTGCGATGAATATTGAAAGAAAAATGATTCAAGTGAGAATTCTCTAAACTATTAAATGCTACTCATATCTATAAAATTTTTATGAAATTAAAAATTTTTCTTTAATTTTTTTTACATTTATTTCTTGATTTTCATCGGTTGTCCATAAAATTTCCTTACTACTTAATTTTACGATTTATATAATAAATGTCTTTCAGTCAAATGGTTAATTGTCGTTTAATTAATTTTGCCCCACTTTGTGGTAGCCATTTTATGTAATAATCAAATGGTAGGCTTTATTAAATGAATGATTAAACAAGAATTTACAAATAACATATAATTTATTATCAAATTGTGGCTTCAAGAATCAAAACAATTACAATTAAAATTTTAATATCTTCAGGGTCTTTACTGGGTTTGATGATTAGGACACGATAAAAGAAGAATTTGACTAATTAAAAATTCAAAATATTATTTTCTTAAAATTAAAACAATAAGTCGATCAATGAAAGAAAACTAGAAGAAAGCGAACGAACGAACGAAATCGGACTCCATCCTTTAATTAGCGTTTACAATATTATCATAGTTTTTGTTTTGTTACTTACACACTGTTCATCTGGTACCAGCATTCTTTGTTTCCCCTACACAACACGATAAACGCAAATCGTTATTTACACAGATTCTAGTTCTCACAGAATTTACACGCACACCGGCGAATAGAACGCAGACAAATTTCCGGAGCCTTGGATGAACCTCTCCTTGGTCAGCAATCGGATGTCGTCTTCCCCTCAGTGTATAATTTGCCTTATTACTGGAACTGATGATTTGCAGATTCTTTGTAGACTTATACTGTTTTTATTGATTTGACATACACTGCAAGGTATCTCGGTGAAAAATATGTTATAATGTGCCTCCTGTCCTGGCTGGCTGTAGACGTAAACTGAATCAGATTTTCGTGCACGCAAACGCCATTTCGACTTTTCGACAAAGCAGCCGAGCTGGCTTCTCCATTCTTGCTTTGTTCGATCAGACCGCTGTAATGGATTTATCAAACAATTCAAATTTTATGTCCAAACAATTACTAGCCTAATTAATTGGCATTACAATATATATATATATATATATATATATATATATATATATGCATTTGAGTTACTCATTGATGTACTTTATTTTTTTTTAATTAATGTAATCTATTTCCTTAACATGACTAACAAAAAAATAAGTAAAATCTAAATTAAGCTTATGACGAAACAGTCATCAGTCAGTTCATGGCGGCTAAGGTAGAAATTTCACGTTCATTACGATACAAGTACTAAATAGTTTTCCCCTCTTTTTAATTTGAAATTTCTAAATGTCCATTATGTAAGACAAACATGATTTTTGGGAGTATAATAATAAAAGTATTGACGACTGGTTATTTTCGTTCCTTGTGAATCATCTTAGTTGTCCATAAAAATTACATTTAAAGTGTTATAATTATCCAAAAAGTTTGCACTATATATATGCGACTTGGAATCACAAATAAAGGAAAATCTTCCCAGAGAAAATATATAATAGCGGTGTGTAAAAATATTGATTTAAATATTTATGAAAGTGATATTAAATAAAGTGAAGTATATATGTATTTCTTTTGTTGTTTTAATGAAAATATTATAAAATTCCCCTTGTAACACAAATTAAAATGTTGAATGTATTTTACTTTTCTCTTTTATGGTTTGGTGATTTTGCATTATAAGTGGAATGTAATAACTTTGGACATCTCCTAAGGAAAATGTTATTTTCATTTGAAAATTACGGACCGTTCTGATTATTTGTTATTGATTTGACAGGGGAATTTTATTAATTTATGGAACTCGCAACTCTTACAGAAGGATTTCCCTCAATTTTTTTTATTCTTATCGCAAATGTGCTTAAAAAATTTAACTTGTTTCAGTTAAATCAAAAGTCATTTATAGGAACGGACGTCTGTTTTGGGACAGGACACCACAAACCGCTCATAGAGACATTCCATCAATGGAAAATTGAATGTCAGTGGCATTAGGCCCCATGCTGCGCTGTAAATGCGGTTTGTCGATGACAGGTCGAATTGCGACCCGATCAAAACAACAAAATATTTTTAAGAGTCGTTCGGTCTCATGAAAACTCTGTGTTGTGTTCCTGTCTGTTTCACAAACTATGTAGGAAACGATAATCTTAGATTTTCGAGACGGTCTGAATTGTAATTTGTCAACAGTTTTCCTCATTATTGATATAAAACTGGGTGATACACGTAGCTAACATGTCTCCTGAGAATTTGTAAGGCGGATGAGTAGTTATATAACAAGTCTCTGGTGGAATTATTTATGGGCAATAATAAATCGACGTAGTGTTGAAAACGCTTCCTTATTATTCTGCATATATTAAAGAATGTATTTAATTCAGGAAATTATGTTTATAGTCATAATATGTAAATGTGCATCAAATTTGGTTAAAATAGGACTAACAGTGAATCGATAAGGGTTTCTGCAATCTTATTACTTGTTGTCCTTATCAGCTCATTAAATATACTCGCCTCCGGAGAGTGAATAACTAAGCTAAGAAGACCGAAAAAGGTATTAAATTAACCGTCTTTGTTTAAGGAATGACTTTTGCTGTTCTCATGTCCTTAGTTATTCAAATTTTCTGAAATAAACTATGACAATGAAAAAGTAAAGTGATAGAGCGATAATACAAAGATGAGAACAACAAACACGTTGCATTTGTGAAATGAATGTAAACTTACAGTGTATCGTCCATAACGCTGACTACAGACTTTTATTGATATATGGTACACGCTTTATTAAATAACAATATCCTTATGTATGCTACTAATAATAACAAATAAATTCATGATAATTTTAAAGAATAAAAATCTCAACCTAGCCAAATTATCTCAGCCAATATGTGCCGCACACACCTACGACGACTTCAGTTTATGGCCAAAAATTGCAGAAATCTGAACTTATCAGAAATTTGAGCAGTTTATATTTCGTTTTATATGCGCTTTATTTAATTCCTGTACACTTTAATAATACGGCAATTTACCATTTCTTTCCGTTAGGGTTCAGTTTTGTTGTAAGTTACAGCAGCATCAAATCTATATAATAAAAAAAGGATGTATATTTGTATGTATGTATTTACGTTAATTTCTATACAAATTTAAATGCGTGGACAGAGTAAAACTTAGTACACATATTCTTAAAAACACAATAAACGGTACTGTGGGGGTGAGAAACCCAAAGCATAAAACTGGAAAGAATTATAATTAAAAAATGCGATCATTTTCGGTTAAATTACTGCGCGCCTAGAGACCATGACGTCACGCGGGAGAGATAGACGTTACTACGCGACGAACAAAGGCAAAAGTTCCTTTTTCCGTGATGAAATAAAGCAGAAATATTTTCATGGAATAAAAAGTATAATTTTATCCAGCAATACTCCTAAGAATAATAATAATAAAAAACAATGCGAAATACTTAACGATCATTGCGGAAAATGTAAGTTAATTTCAGTGCCATATTAGTGACTCTAATAAGCCGACCATTTGTTTACATTGTAAATATATCTAAGAATTTCGTCAATTTAATATTTCGTAATTTCTGAAGACTGAGGGACAATTATATCCTGCAATACTCGAGGAGTATATTTAATTATTCTATTCGTAAAGAAAATCGGAGGTATATTTGTTGGGATTGATGTAATAAAATTCAATGAATTTTGTAGCTGTTCAATTAATGCACTATCGATCTAAAGAATGTACGAAACTAGGAACAGTTAGATTTATTTTACATCAATTTTTGACTAAAGATTAATATAGAATTAAATACTTTTTCGGTTTGTGTAATTGAATAAACGGGCAACGCCGGCCACCCAGCTAGTTGAAAATAATTTTATCGATCAGTTCTCTGTAATTTCTCAATAATAAAAATTAATTATACTTCCAAAACGCTCAAGCCATGTTCCTAATTATATTTTCATATCTCTGTTTATATGTACTCACACAAAAAATGAATGTTTAAATTAATATTTTTTAAATCGCCTTACCTACATATTTTCTGAATAATAATAGTTATGTATAAATATTTCTTTCTTTTCAGTACACACATAAAGACCAAAACATGTTTCAATTAATTTATTATTATAATTATTGTCTACGTATTTATGATCGTAAATTTGAATAATACTTCATTCATTAAATAATATCATTTTGAATACTTTTCTCAATGCATGTATATTTGTTTCATTTCAGCATTGAAACAAATGGTAAAAAGAAGGATATTTATGAGTTGTTGGTAATGTGGGAATGGATTATTGCAATTCGATAGAAAATGGGTTTTCTTTTAATACATTTTAACTAACCAAGTACTTTCGGGATAACAGTTTCTATAGAATTTATCTGAACCGAGTAGGTGAATGCTTGCTGGCGGTTTCGGACTCTTCCTATAGCTCTGAATTAATGAAAATCTTCTCTCTGAAGTCCAACTGACTAATCGAAACGTACGTTAAATCTCCTCTCCCTTTCATTTTGTCCTTCTGTACCTTACCTCTTTTATGGTTTTAAATACGTACTTCATTTCAGATTTATCGTCGTCAGCTATCTCGTACATTTTTTTTGACCCCTCATGTAGAGGGTAATCCACATGGTGGCAACTCTCCTTTAATAAAATAGGAAGGGATTTTAAATGGGGGATTGGGAATAGTAGACGAAGGTAGCCAAGGGTTAACTTTGTGCTGAAACCATTATATATAATGACCACGGCATACGAGAGACCTCCCGGGGATGTCTTCTTCTCTCTATTGTGGCACTCGTAAAAATATTTAAATAGGAAAAGTGAAGCATTTTAATAATATCAGGTTGTTTTCATTGTCAACCAAATTTAAATTTATATTAATTAACTAACTACCTGAATGTGCAGTGATCAAGGAGCGTCGTGAGAAAATTGGATGATACATTACTTCAACTTTGTCAAATTGTGATTGAAAAGAAACTATACGGTAGCATGATGATGTAAATTCGTAGGAAAAGAGTAAAATAGAAATTGAAGACTGTTTATTTGTGTGTATGTATGTATATATGTTTCGAATACAAATCTACATCCGTGGAGAAAATATGATACGAATTTTGTACACGTGTTTCTTTCGTACCGGAAACAAACACTGTCGGGGTAAGACACGACTACCTTGAGGAGGTGGACAGGGGTACAGAATTTTCAAGCATGCTAAAATGGCCGATATGTGCGTCGAATAAATATTTTTCGGGGTCAATGAGACTGATAGTGTTTCTCCCGACGTTGTTTTTAAATAACTCTTAAGGTAAGGCAAATAATTTTGATTATTTTAAGGTACCGGGAGTATTTTTTACTATCAGTGATATGGGAGTATTTTTTATACTCCTGAGGTACATGAAGCGACTTTGACTCGATTCCCTTAAGATATGGGAGATAATTTTGTTTCTCTCAAGGTACCAGGAGTATTTTTGACTTTCAATGGTACCGGGAGTATATCTGTCGCTGTTAAGGTACCTGATGAAATTTTGACTCGCTTATCAGACCGGGAGTATAATTAACTCTCTTTTATATTTGGTATTGGGAGTATTTTTTCATCTATAAAGGCACGTGGGGAGGGGGGGAGGTGTTCTGATGAAATTAGCATTCCTTCTGAATAGGTAGATTGAATCACTTCTTGACTATTAGATTAATGTAGAATTAAATACTTTTTTGGGTTTACATAAATAAATATCCAGCCAACGCCGAGCACCCAGCTCGTAATTTTATAAAATAATAATAGCAGACAGATTATTAATTTTTAATAAACATATTTATATAAATATTGGATAAAACATTATTTTATTTCATATAGTTAAAAACCGACGTATTATATATGAATTTAGCTTCAACAAAAAAAAAATTCTCTTTATCGTCGGAAATGATCTATTATTATATATGCTTTATTAGTGGAAATTTAAGCATTTGTAGCATGTACGTCTGTAATTCACGTAAAATGTTTTTTGCTGTAGCGAAAGCTTTTACCATCTCACCTTACGTAACTTAGGTCTGGGTCTGAAAGGAACGGACTGGCCATGCCAATTCTCTTTGTAAGACACGAGACGCGGTGGCTGTCTGTGAGTTAGCGGCAAGAACTGCTTCACCAGGGAGACAACAAGCGTTGTCTCACGCGGAACAAATCAAAGGAAAACTCAAGGTTGTTCCAGACTGAAGACCATAGCGTTCTACTATATTTGCCAATATTTTTGACTAAAAATGTATAAGTATTTTTTTCTTCTATAGAATACATTTAAAATGATGGGCTAATTTAATGAATAAAAAATTAATCGATAGTTTATTAACATAAATAGAAAATACTGTATTTTATATAACAGCTTATATATTATAATTTCTTTTTAATTTAGATTTTGATTGCAATACTTTAAAAAATAATATTAAATTATTTACCCTGTGTTTTCTGTTCATACGAGATGCATTTAAGTTTTAACGTCGTTATTTATCGTTGTAAGACACGGGGCTGGAAGTACATATGTTTGTGATACAACTTGGTGTATGTAGATGTCAGCACAGGATACGACTCCTATTGCTGCCACTATATCGACAGTTTTTTTCTCAGTATTAAATATAATCTGACTTATCTATATAATAAAAAAGTATGTATATTTGCATGTATGTATCTATTTACGTTAAACTCTATACAGATTCAAACGCGTGGACAGATTTCTACGAAACTTGGTACACTTATTCTTAAAATCACGAGTAACTACACTGTGTGGGTCACAAACCCCTAGCATAAAGGTGGAAAGAATGATAATTGAAAAACGTTTTTTTTAGGGCAACAGGCTACATGAGGGTAATTCTATATGTTATATATTACTCTCATACGTCACATGAGAGAGAGAGACGTTACTACGCGGGGAAGTAGTTCCTTTTTCTGTAATGAAATAAAGCAGAAATATTTTTATTGAATAAAAAGTATAATTTTATCCAGTAATACTCCATTTAATGACAATGAAAAACAATACGAAATACTTTACGATTCTTGCGGAAAATGTAAGTTAATTTTCACGCCATATTAGTGAAACCGATATGGCGACCATTTGTTTAGCGAATGTAGCAAAGAATTTTATCAATTTAACCTTTCGTAATGTTTAAAGACTGAGAGACAATTATATCCTGCAATACTCAAGGAGTATATATAAGAAGAAATTCGGTGTGTTTGTTTTGACTGATACAATAAAATTCAATATATGTTATAGCTGTTAAATTAATGGACTATCTGTCGAAAGTATGTACGAAACTAGGTTTGATTTAGGTTAAATCACTTCTTGACTAAAGATTAATATAGAATTAAATACTTTTTCTGGTTTGTGTAAATAAGTACGCCGGGCACCCAGCTAGTCTTTTAATAAATAAATAAGCAGTACCGCCAATATGTCCGAAAAGTTTATTAATTCATTAGACCAAAAATTCGGTTGAATACAACGTTTCGTCCACCATTTGGGACTTCGTCAGGAAATCAGGTAAAATACCTAAAGAGCAAATTTTATATGATAAATTAGAAATGTAAATTGTTCAAAATATAGTTAAATAAATAATAATAATTTTCAGATTTGAATTATATTCCTTTAAAATATAAATTCCACAGACTTACGGTTTCGATTGTGTGCATATATACATGTGATGTTAATGAGAAGAAATATGAATTTAGAGCCATGGACTACGTCCTATGACTCAAGTAGCCTGAATAGTAGGTTGCCACATTCATATTGTAGACAAAACTGAGTTGATAACTGAAAATCGGATAATATGAAAAATAAAATTATGTACGATTTTGAACCAGAAAAGATTTTAAATTTCGTTTCTAATTCTCCCTAGTAGTTAATTATCGCCACAAAACCAACATGAAGCCTTCTTGTAATTTAACATGCACGTCACGCGTAATGTGATTCAGAGGCTTGGAACAAAATATTCCAAAGCACTTCTCTCCGCTCTGCTTATTATCTCTTAATCCTATCTTTAGTTAAGATTATTATTATGCTACGTAAAATGTTCTTCATAATAAAGCGCTGTTGTGCCTCCAACTTTCGTTGCGCCTGTGAAAAGAACTCTGGAGCCTTGAGTTCCAAGATGAACTGAAACTGTAACTTGATAAAGCTTGTGGCAACTGCGTACCCTTTGATGTCTCTGTCTTGTATTTTGTTAAAAGTGCCTTGGTCTCTTCCCCTACCACGTGAACACAGGGAGAACGACATTGGTGTTCAGCGGCTCGTAAAATTTTGATGAAGCAATAACTAGTCTTGCAGCTCAACTCCGTCATAACCATCTGCAAGCACGAGCTTTCAGTGGACTGAGCCTTCTATATCGATATAAATCTCGCTCGGATATCTCATCGATTGAAAATTGTGACTTGCAATTCTTATTTACGAGATTAGTGATTGACATTCACGTTTTAAATCTGCTAATTTATAAATTATTACGATTTTTTTTTCACTTTTATCACCAGAATAAAATAACTTGAACGTAAACGAATCTTCTGTACATGGCGTAAGGCCAATCAATGATAAAATTAATAAATGGATTATGATGCAATGTTAGTAAATGATACTTTTTAACATTTGTAAAACAATTAGAATTATTTTATGGAAAGCAGTAAAGAACAGATTTATTAATAGTGATAGAAAGTTGATTATATATGTATCGCAATATAATTGAAAAAATTGGTTGCCCTTAATCAAGCTTATAATATGTAATAGTATTTATCTTGCATAATGATGTGGAGACAAATTGTAATTAGACTTCATCGGGAGCATCTCTCGGTGAAAATTTAGGGAAAGTTACAATAAAAATATTTAACTCCATGGCCTCGGTAATTAGCAATTTTTTGATGAATTATTTCTACTTTAATCTTTTATGCAACCATTTTAAAATTATTCTTATTCATGCACACGGTTCACTACTTTACGCTACAATTTTTTTTACCATTAAGTAAAATTGCTATATTATTTGATGTTTTATATTGTGACTGCTATTCTTTTTGGTAAACTCTTGTAACAAAATTTATTTATACTTCAATAATTAATTTAATTTTTTAAGATGCGTCCATTATTTTGTGACTATAGGATAGAAATAAATTTATGATCGACTTATATGTAAGGTATATTAACGTTAATTAAGTTCAGTTCGTGTGACATTTTATTTTAACCCAAGGACAGAAGAAAAATTTTCAATCAAGCACAAGTCTATGTGTATGACAGTGAATGAAGATATTAAAATATAAAAATGTCGACAGGACAGGAAACTGAACCCGCTTATTGTGCGTTTCTCTAATCAATGAACTATCCTCATCGACTCGCAGTCATTATTTAATTCTTGTCATTTTCATAGCATTCTCACACACCTTCCTCCACCCTTCCGCATCCCCCCTTTCAAATCCCTTTCCTATGCTATAAGAGGGGAGTTGCCACTATGTGGATTACCCTATACATAGCCTGTCTACACAAAAAAAAGGTTCCCACATGCTCACAGACCTTGGGCATACGGTAAGAGTTGTCCGCTATTCCCATTGGAATAGTCGGCCAGCTGCCTCCTAAACTGGTCGAGGCACGGAGAAGGAAATGCTGCGTCCCCACAGCAAACTCCTCTCACGCTATCGGAAGGGCGTGGGACAAGTACCCAATGCCCGACCTACCTGGTACAGGTTTTTCTAGGGTTTTCCCTGCATTTCTTTAGGCGAATGCCGGGTAGGATCCTTAAACCATATCCCGAGAGCCCTAGCTACCCTTGGCTACCCTCCTCCACCCTTCCGCATCCCCCCTTTCAAATACCTTTCCTATGCTATAGGAGGGGAGTTGCCTCTATGTGGATTACCCTCAAGTAGACTGTTACCCTAAAAATAAAAATAAAAAACCTGCTATTATAATCTTAACCTAAATAATAAATACAATACCCTATTAGACAGTAAAAGTTTTACTTTAGTTATTTTAATTACTATAATTACTTTAATTAATTTAAAACAATATGATTTTAAATATATAAATAATCGATAACATAAAATAGTCACTAAATTAAATTTTTAATGTTATACTTAATTTAGTAATTTTCGAAATTAAATAATTTATTTATTTTTAATTACATTAAAAACTATTTGTTTAATTTTATTAATTTATTCATATAAATTTTTATGCGGAATGATTTTGGCATTCCCTTATTCACCTTCTTTTATTCCGTTAATAATGTTTTAATCAATAATTGCAAATGTAATATTATTGTCGTCAATCATTTTATTTGTTCCTTAAATTTTTAGATAATGACCATATTTAAAACCCTTCACTTTTTTTTTTTTGCGTTTGCCTATACAGTAACGTAAAGAATATATATATATTTTCATAGAGGAAAAGGAAATGTCTTATGCACCCCTATAATTATATTCTTGGATTCCTGTATCGGCCGTGCCGTCCCTCCAGTTGCTAGCCTCGTCTCTCTATTTCTCTCTAGCTGAGAGGAATGAAGGAATGATTTTAAATATGTAAATAATCGATAACAAAAAACATTTACTAAATTAAATTAATTAAGTCATTGGATAATGAATATGTTTGATTGAGTTTCGGTTTTATTGAGCCCTAGTCTTCGATCTTTACTGCTTCACTAATGACTATAAAAGTCGAATGAATACCAAGATGAATCGTAAAGACCATAAAAGTGCTATCGTGATTGACCACGATTAATTAAGACTTTAACATCCAATAAAACATAATCATGTTAATTTATTGCCCATTGCCATACTGTTGGCAAATTCCGAGAGTAGAGATTATTGTTTCTCTGCAGAATGACTCATGGTCAGAGTTTTATTTAAACGTCAGAAAATAACTGACTGTCGGAGGTATCCTTAATTTGAAAAGTTTTTTTAATACATATTTCCGGGTGGCTCTGACAAGTGGAACAAAAGTACAACAATGAATTCTCGTGTTTGAGATACACATTCAAAATAATCTGCCTACTGTTTTACATAATGGATGCTAACAGCGGAAACTTGGCTCTCCGTGCCTGCTTTTTTTCCGCAATAACCAGCTTTGCTCCAATTTTCGTAAGTGGTGGATTTTAAGGAATGATCCACTTCAGGTTTTAAATTTAATGAAGGAAATTCAGTCTGAAATGAAAATAAAAACCACGTATAATATATTTACGTATTTATCCAAAACGGGACCACGTCTGTAAAATTCTGAGTTCAACGAGGAGAAAAGTATTAAGTTCTCAACGGCTTAATAAGTCGTTGGAACACATTGCTTGAGGAATATTGGAATATTTTCTGTATAATAAGAATTATTGCGGTAAATTAAATTTTAATGATTTATTCCATTGTTTGGACAAAAATAATATTGAAACAATTGAACTCATATATTATATTATATATAATAATTTGCCATTTTTTCATTATTTTTGCTTTTAGTAAATAATTTATTAAAATTATATTTACTCCTATTATAGTAGGCATTAGCCTGTTAATAAACAAATAAAAATTATTTTTAACTAGAATAATTTTTACATTACAATCAAATAAGTGTATCAGAAATTATTGTTAATAAACATATGTGCAATTAATGTTTCAAACCAGGACAATTTTTAATTCAATAACGTTTCTCGACAAACCCAGTCGTCTTAGTCAGGTTGACGTCAGGTGCCGGTGATCTTTATTTATAATTATTTGTTAATTGATTACTTGGCCATTATATATTATTATTGAAAAAATTTATTTGTGGGTTATATACATATAGAGAAATACTGACGCTGACCGGCGAAGCGTCACGATAGTACATTTACGCGGTCACAGGATATTGTTCTTATACAGGCATTCTGTTTCAACGACTTATTTAGCAGTTGAGAACTTATCTCTTCCTTAAACTTTGAATTTTACAGATGTACTCCAGTTTTGAATAATTATTACGTGGGAATATACACAGGGAATCCTTTTTATGGACATATAGACTCGCTGCTGGACCATTTAGTTTTAAGTAAAACTGAAACGGAATTAAATACGTACGTGCACGGTTAACACATTTTTATTTGTTTACTCTTAACCTTGCCTATTTATTTTCTCTCGCAAAATTGATTTTTTTCTTTGTAAGAAAATGAGTTTCACTATTATTTTACTTTTTTATAAGTTGTAAAATTTTTATCTTGTGCTTCTAAGCCTTGATTAGTCGCCATATTACAATATATTCGTTTATATTATTGAAGAAATGTTACTAAAGATTTATAACTAAATCTGCGCGATGAGCGCGTAAGTCTTGTCTCTTCTTACTGTCACGCGAAACGTTTTCTTATGACGAATGAAACACGACAAGGAGGAGAGCTTTATTTCATTCAGTTTTCGGCCGAATACTTTATCAATAAGTTCTCGCAGGATTTGTATTCTGGAAGACTTGCGCGACAGAGGCAGCCGGCAGCGTATTTTCGCCTAGTGTCTGCAAACATGGAGGGTTTACCTGGCGCGGTTGCCTAAGGCTGGGTTAACAGCCAGGCTCGTGTATGAACCCACATCTTTTATTCAAAAGGCGCCACTGATATCGGATTCCAGTGTCACTGTTAGAAATACATCTAGCGCTTTCGCGTATCTCGCTCGAACCAGACTTCTTCGTCGCTTCCTCAAAAAAAAAAAAGAAGAAGAAGAAGAAAAGTTTGAACCGGAAACGCATCCCAACATTGGCTGATCTGCATTGCAGGCTTGCATTTGAAGCGGCACTTATGACAATATCCCACGTCGAAAGTAAGTCTGTGTTCCGGTTCAGTGAGTGTGGAAGCGCGCGGTGATATTAAAGTCAATAGCCTCGAACGTGTTGTCGGCTTGTGGGAGAGATAGAATTACGTCGAGTCAGCAAACGTCCAATGAATACGTTCGTTAACTGCTAATGAGGATAATCTCCGAGAAGCATAGATTCAGTTTAAATCAACACACAACAAACACGATAACAACTAAAATACATAACGAACATTGGAATTATAAAAATTAAAAATAACTTGCTCTATACCCTCATTTCTTAAAATACTAGTTAAAATAGTCCTGTATGGAAGATGATTGCGATAATTTATTTGCTTAATCTGAATAATGTAACTAAATATAAATGTTAACTTATTGGTAATAAATAATATTTTAACGGAATCTCTACAAGTCAGCAGGAGGTCATTTTTCTTAATATCAACCGTCATTCAATATCTTATTTATATATACTGATTTTTCATTGCTATATTTATTTGTGAATACTAAATCGATACAGCATTTTAAATTATTTTTATCATTGGTATGAGTAAAAAAATACCTCAATGTTTGATAAATATTGCAAATTATTTCTATCAGACCGACTATTGGACCTTAATTGGGATACACGACTTTTAAAATAAACTGTTCTCATGTCCAATATCTAAGAAAAATCGTATTTTTCTCAAAGTTACAGACATTTTCGTCTGTCTCTCACCAGCATCATTAGTCTATCTCTTGTTTTTCCAAGAGCGTGAAATTTAAGGACTTTATAACTGTGTCACGTATTGTCTGCCAGTTTTTCATTTCTATTAAGAAAATGATTTGAACTATACAACACGTCAAATGGACATTTTGTAGAAGTACCAGCAGCTATATAAAAAGAAACATAAAATACTTTGTATCTTCAATTGGGCTTCCTAATGGGATAGTCAAAAATTATTTCATGTATATAAAAACAAGACTATGGCTGTTTTAGGCAAGAATATCCTTATATGGTTACATAATTAATGTAATTATTTTTAACAAAAAATTTATATCATAATTATATTATTACAATTATAGATTTTACATATTTATTTTTAAAAAAGAAACAAGTATTAGAGACCATTTCTCTCATGCAGCAGAGACGATACTTTGTAATTTTTCAGGCGTTTTTTAACCATTGTCGTACTATGCATACAAATATGCTGTGGAAATAACCCACGTTGTCTCGCTTTTGGCTGGTTTTCTCCGACGTAATGATGCTTGGTGTCGAGCAGAATTGGAAGTTCGAGGCGAAAGCGGTATGGATCGACGCGCAACTCTTGTTCTTTGTTCTCGTATATCAGGTGTTCGTCTCTTTCATCACTACACCACGACTCTCCACAAATCTACACGACCCGTAAATTTGTCTGGCGATCCTATTAAACATTGTCGACATTACCTTCCCATTCAAGGTGTTTGGTTTGTCTTTCCGTAACTGAATGACCACTCCAGATGAAGGAAAAACTGGAGAGCTGCCAATGGAACATGTTGGTGGATATAAAAGACCTTGGGATACAAAAAATATCTATACATAGAGTACGCTGGGTGTAGGAGACAGATTGAATGATAATGATATGGAACTATTGGTCACTGAAGTATTGAAGTCTATTCTGAATAATATATATATATATATATATATATATATATATATATCTAATTAAGTTAATGCTGTATCTGGTTTTATATTACCATACGTGAAGATATAAGTTCTTACCAATATGTGGTATTAGTTACATAAATAATAATTATGTAACACAAAAAGTATCGTTGTTCGCTTTAATAGAGACCGAAGAAACTAAAAGTGACTCATATCATTATGGATTTATAGAGGCACGTGGCTTCTTAGTCATATGCAGTCGTATTTCTGCCTATATAATACAATGGTAATGGTTATTATGCCTGAACTACCTGATGCAGGTTTTTCTAGGGTTTTCCCTGCATCACTTTCAGGTGAATTGCCGGGTAGGATCCTTAAACTGTAGCCCGGGTACCCTAGTTAACCCTTGGCTACATTTCTTTACCTTTCCGCATCCCCCCTTTAGTCCTTTTCTATGATATATGAGGGGAGTGACCACTATGTGGAACCTTCTTCACTTCTTCTAAATTTCAGAAAATACCAAAATACCTAGTGTAACCTTTATACAACTATAATATTTAATAATCTAAACTGAAAAATAGCGGAGATTTATATATTTTTCACTTAATTTTGTCAAAAAACTCGAATACTTTTATATTTTATACACACACAGATATATATATATATATATATATATATATATATATATATATATATATATATGTTTTTAAATTATGTGGTACCGTGTAACTTTATTGTATACACAAGTGAAAATTTGAAGCGAATTCGGCAGAATAATGAATTTGTCAGAGTACATTTGATTCCAAGTCTCACCTTAACTAATCAATACTAATATTTGAAATAGCCTTTTAGTAAATTGAATGCAGGCTTATTGGAATTATTCGAAAAGTTACTGGGACAGTTGTCGAATATGTGCGCTGCTGTGAATGAAACACGCAAAAACCTTTTCTTCTACCAGCACTTCAGAAGCTTCGCGCTGATCTGCAAGTTCGTGGGCCACTTTCCCCTGCAGAACGTGACGCAGAGAGATGGACGTCTGTTGCGACACAAGTGGTTGAGTGTGGACGCTCTCTGGACCCCACTTATTTACGGAGTTTGGTTTTCCTTCCTGATGACCCTCCACGGTGTTCGCCGGTGGTCGCGTCTTAGTTCGTACGTGCAGTGGTCGCTCGCAGGCGCCTTCGTGGTCATCGGCGTCTTTAGTGATCGCCTCTTGCCAGAGATCATCGGCGATATCGAGGCATTCGATAATGAGTACTGCAGGGTTTACGGTCACTTCGAATACGACTTCGACAAGAGACTTGGAAGGGCTGCCAGTCTGACGAGCGTCTGCACTGTGGCACTGTTCTTCACATTCTCGTTGATTGGGAATCCCCGGTCTGATTCTACCTTCGTTGACGTCCTCCAGGTCTTGAAACTGCTTCCACGACAAATGACAGTGCACATGTTCCTGGTATTAACTTCTTCGATTACACAGAGGTTCTGGCGACTGACTTTACCAAGAATTGAGAAGTCGCCTCAAACAGATCACACAACGAACGTTTCAGACAAAAAACAAAATAGATGTTTCAGAATGACGAAAAGGTTCAAGGAATATTGTGTATCATTTCCTAATTTTTCTGAAAGATCTCGCTTCAATACTCAAACACAATCACTTTTTACAGTTACAACTTCCCATTCTGTTTTCCAGAAAATTACTGTCAGTTCTGGCGAAGACCTCGGGAATCAAGCGCGATCAAAGCCAAACCCAATAAATCTAGAGGAAGCCAGACTTTTACACGGCAAACTGTCTGACATTGTTAGAAGTCTCGAAAATTGTTTCGGAGAAAGAATTGCTTTCTTCTTAGCAACGCTGATGTTCGAAATATTGTACGATTTATACCAGTATTTGTACATGGACTCTTTTCAAATTACACAACAACTATTTTTTAATGCGTTTAACGTCATTTCCGTCGTTTGTATAGCAGTTGTCTCAGATCAACTTTCAGTTTCCGTGAGTAAAAATTCATTGAGATAAAGTCTCTAGAGAAATCTAAAAAATAATGTAGAATATATAACTTTTTAAGGGACGAAAGCTGATGACAGATATGGATGAGTTATATTCCCTGAGCGAAGAAGATGAGATCCAGGTATGTCATAATTTTTGATCCATAAATTTAGTTCAGCTTCTATTTGGATTTCAAACTCACTATATATAGGAATAAAATATTTGTATCTGAATGCGACTAAGTCGTGTAAGTATCAGGAAAATTTTGTGATATAAAAAGTATAAGTTTACCTTTGAATTATGATTATTTATATTGTAATATACAAAATTAAAGGGCTTTAATTAAATGAAAGAATTTATTATTTACTTTAACAAACAATAGATTTATTTTCAATGTTTGAAACAATTACAGAAATAATTAAAAATAGAATTTATCTCAGGGTCATTACTAGGTTTGATAATGGCTAATCATTTATTTAGAAATCTTATCAACACAAATTTCAATAAAAAGATTTACTCGTCAATTAACAAAGACGAAATTTACTTGTCAACACAATTAAACAAAAAAGATGGATTCTACTTAACAAATTTTGTCAAAGGAAGAGAACGAAATCTGACGTCTATCTTTTAATCCGGTTTACATAATTAATTGTTTTATATTGGTATTCACGGCAGCATTCCAGGATACTTTTGACTTACGAAGCACTATGACGGGTTTTTGCACAGCTTCTACTAAAACTCACTGATTCTACAATTAATATTTTTTAGATCAAAATCAGGAACCAGGAACCTCCTCTTCGTCTCTCCCTCACTCGGTTGACTTCTGCTCGGCTATGTGCACCAAAAACTGTTTGTGTTTAGCAGGTTTCGTAGTTCTGTTTGTGTGAATGTTTTGTCTATGCTTTCCTGCAAGCTCGTTTCGATTCTCGTTCTCGCCTTTCGTTTTCGTCCTCGTCTCTCGCCACGTGTTTAATCTCCAAGTTCCAAAAGTTCTTTTACGACCACCCGATCGCTGAGGAGCCAAAATGCAGACTGAAGTCGACCAAAACATAATGTGTACTCGGCTCTACCGTAACGTGAACTCTTAATGCGACCTGCCTTCTGCCATATCATAACGTGAACTCTTAATGCGACCTGTACTTGACCAAACCTTCCAGCCAACTGAACTACCGTCTCGCAATTTTGAGCGCACAGTGCTTCTTCCGACAAAGAAGCAATGCTCTGCTACAGTGTTATTTTGTGTTCGGTACCGCCGTCAAGAATATATTTCTCAAACAATTTATAGTTTCAAATTTGCAATTAATGTGTTAATTAATTGGCATTACAATATATCAGACAATATTATAGACATTTTTTAATGTTTCGTCATATTTTTATGTAATGAATCTTGTACATATCACGTAAACTGAAGAAAGTGATCAATTTATTATACACAAAAAGTTGTTACACAGTGAAAAAGAAACGTAGGATATATATCACTAACATATCATTGACAACTGTTTACATCGATTACCTACTCTAAAATAAACGAGTTCCTTTTGATCCTCTTAATTCACCTGACATAATTTTACTTCCAAAGAAACAATATATTTGTATATTAATATTTTCAGGTCGTAATGCTGAAGGCATATCTGAAGGCCGTTCCAGTAATGATGTCTGCTGGAGGTTTCTGTCTCCTTAACAAGCAGATGCTGATCTCAGTACGTATAGTTACGTATTTTATGTGACGAGTAAGTTCTAAAAGTAATTCTACCTTTCCTTTTTACAGATTTTGGTTGCAGTCACAACATATTTCATTGCTATGGTTCAAAGTTCATCTATTTTACGGCAGTTTACGGATCAGTTTCTCAACGAAACTCATATAATATAAATTTGTATGTTTGCATAATGGACATCGATTGAACTTAAAATGATTTTTGGGTTCCTTTTGTTTTCGAAAACCTGATAATAAGGGTTTATAATAAATATTTATGGAGTAACATGGATTTATTAAATCAGAATATATAAATTGTATGTTTAACGATTTCTTGAAAATAAATTATAGAAACATTTAAATGACAAGAATATCAACGTCGTCTCGAAAATAACACAGAACTAATTCGACAGGTCATATAATACTTAATGTTGTAGCTTTTGATTTGTTGTTACCTTTACTCATTTGCAGAATATCGATATCCTCTTTAGTAATTTATCTACAACTTCGTAAGTAACCTCACGAGACTGACTTTTGCCATACTCGCTCAATTATTTTATGGTACATCCGTAGACAAAGATGAACCAACATAAATAAAAATTTTAAGGGAATTCATTTTCTTAATTAATCGACACTTCAAGCTTATTAAAAATAAAATTTTCTATTACGTAAGTAAAGAATTGGATCCTGCGTATGTAGAATACATTTATTACTTTAAAATTTTGACCGACTCTTTTTAAAAATTTGATTAACCAAAAATTAGCATAAAATTCGGATGTGTATTCATTTAATCCTAATAAAATGCACGAGTTGCAATAGAAACATATTGGTGTCAGACTTTCTGAGCTTTTTTTAAAAAAAATATTTTTAACCTGTGTTTATGGTGCAGGGTGGTCAAATTATTTTGAAATTCAATAAAAAATAAATTATTATCAGACTTTTGATATATATGAAGTTTAAAGTAATGTTTTTAGGTTTACAGCAGCCAGATAGTGAGTTGAGATGGTTTGAGGGGGGGGGGGGGGAGTTAGCAGAGTGTAAGTAAGTTAAAGGGAGGGGTGTGTATAGAATAATTAGTTTCTAAATATTGGTTTGGGGACCATTTAAGAGATATATTTTAGGCAGATATTCATTCATCAGTGAAAAATAATATAAAAAGGTTTATGTGAATAATTAGGGATATTTCCTGAAAGATTATTTAATGAAGCTATTTGAATATTTTAATTTGAATGGGCAGCTTTAAACTGAGTCAACGTGACGCCTCCATACCTGCTATTTACCTGGAAACGTATGTTTGGACTCCGAGTGGATTCCATAAATTACCGGTACACATTAATAAGTCATCATCATGAATAAGCCACACCGTCGGCCAAATAACTCAAATGAAAATATTAATAATTTCCTGAAGCATGAAGCGAAGATTTTGAGCTCACTTCTTCGGGAGGAATGTAATTTTTAAAATTATAGTCAGTGAGCAGGAGGAAGATGAAGAAAAATGTGTATGTATATTAAAATGTATTTATTAAATTATTTGTATAATTTTACACGGTTGAATTTTCAATTACTAATTTAGAAGCGGTAATAAAATATTAAAAAATCAAATAACAATTGCATATATTTATTACAATATATTTATAAAGTTTATAAATATATTTATTAAAATATATTTATAAAGTTTATAAATATATTTATTACAATATATTTATAAAGTTTATAAAGAAACATCAGTCAATTTGAAGTCAGAAAATAGATATTTATTCATGGAAAATTAAACTACGTTTCGTCGCTCACTTTACGACCTCTTCGGGTTGACGTTTAACACTAAAATAGCAAACAAAACAATTACAATGATTAAAAGATAATTTTTAAGAAAAATTTGGGAGTAAACAATCAATATAAATTCAGATGCACTTACAAATTTAGATAGTAAGGTGCATTCTCCCTCGACTGTCGTTGCCGAAATACGCAAATTAAAACGAGATCGATCAGTAAAACCTAAGTTACATTATTGAGTGCAGGTTCCAATGGAAACAATTGAGAATTTAAAATAATAACAATATATAAGTTAAATATTACAAAAGCAAAGTGTCAAATATATTTTCAAATTTGAAGTTCACTTTTTATATTGATATCGTTTTTATATGATCTAATATATAGCATTTCACTCATTAATCTGGAGAAGTACTTCGTTTCTACATACAAAATTGATACATTACACCAATCTATTTTGTGATTCTTTAAGTAAATATTAACAAAAAGGTATAATTTTGAATATTACTATTTATTTTACGTTTACGTTCTTTAAACCTAGTTTTTAATGAGCGCTTGGTTTGACATATATATATATATATATATATATGGCTTGACAATTAATTTTGCAAAAATACATTGTGCTTATCTAAATTGTCAATTTTTTGTTTACTATTATTTACTTTGTTCAATTAGTTATCAGACTTAAAAATAATTTTGACACCATACGTTTCTAATCGTCCCAATAATTTATGTTGCAAGCAAGCAATGTAAGGTAAATCTATGAAACTACATTTTTTGTTAATATTTTTAATCTGTTAATTGTTACTGTTATACTTGATTTGATTTAATCTTAACTTAATTTACTTGTTGATAAGTATGATATTTATCGAGCTCAGGTTAAGTGGTATGACGAGAAACCTGAGTAGACCACGAAATAATTTATGTCTGACTGTTTTTTACTATGTTTTGGTTCAATGTCACGTATGATCAGCCGATTAATTGCTCACAGTTGTAATTTTGCACGAATAAACTACAGAATGATAACAATTGCTTCAGCAACAATCAATAACTTCATTGGAATTTTATGTAGTGTTCCACTGAAACTCGCGAGTGAGATCATAAGATTACATCAAGCAGTGGTTGCTAAACGTGAATACTACTCCAGGTCTGAACAGTATTCTATATCGTCCTCGGGTCTTCAAAGAAAGTCTTGTACTGGAAGCCGTGGAGATCAGAGCTTCCAGTAATTTATGAAGCAGGGATACAGGGTCGCCAATTAAGCAGTGGGTGGAATCCGGCTTTAGCAACCATGCGTAACCGAACGCAGCGTCCTGGAAGTAGAGGGAGAAGCTTACCCTGAAGGCAATAAATACAGCTATCTTGTTCTCGGTACACCATCGGACAGTACTTATAGCGGAGAGCATTTGTCTTGCAGGTAGGCTAAAGTTCACTCATCCGAAACACTTGTCAATGTAATTATCGCACAGGAAATGCGACCCATGTAAATGCCGCAGGTATCAAAAGGCACACATGCACAACAGCATATTCACGCTGGTGACTAGTCAAAACTTTGGCCAAGAGGTAATATTCATACCAATTGAGAGTAACTCATTGATATTAAATTAGTATAAATTATTAATAAGGCCAAAACAGACTATTAAAAATATAATTTAAATTAATTTAATTTAACATGTTTCTGTCTGTCAGTTTTGGTTTTATTAATAATTTAAACTATAGAGACAAAACTTGGCTTGGCGGAGAGGATTCTCTCGCAGGTAACCTGCGAGGGATTTTCCCTCGCAGGCAGAACCTTTTAGGAGAGATACGAAGGGGCTACCTTTGGGTATGTCTTTTCCTCTCCGTTTTTGAACTAAGGTTCCCACAAGCCGAGGCACCTCAGCCTGTTTTGAGAGGTGTATGTTCCGGGGTCACAGACCTTGGGCATACGGTAAGAGTTGTTCGCTATTCCCATTGGAATAGTCGGCCAGCTGCCTCCTAAACTGGTCGAGGCACGGAGAAGGGAATGCTGCGTCCCCACAGCAAACTCCTCTCCCGCTATCGGAAGGGCGTGGGACAAGTACCCAATGCCCGACCTACCCGATGCAGGTTTTCCTAGGGTTTTTCCTGCATTCCTTTAGGCGAATGCCGGGTAGGATCCTTAAAATATAGCCCGGGGGC
Source organism: Zhengitettix transpicula (assembly GCA_037074705.1). NCBI lineage: Eukaryota > Metazoa > Arthropoda > Insecta > Orthoptera > Tetrigidae > Zhengitettix > Zhengitettix transpicula. Next base: position 54,709,706 of record CM073593.1, on the reverse strand, counting down.
CCTAGTTAACCCTTGGCTACCTTCCTCTACCCTTCCGCATCCCCCCTTTCAAATCCCTTCCTATGCTATTAAAGGGGAGTTGCCCTAAGTGGATTACCCTCATGTAGCCTGTTGCCCTAAAAAAAAAAAAAAAAAAAAAAAAAACTTGGCTTGGCAAGCGACCTGAGAGGGATGTTCTCTCGCAGGCAGACCCTTTTAGGAGAGATACGAAGGGGCTACCTTTGGGTATGCCTTTTCCTCTCCGTTTTTGAACTAAGGTTCCCACAAGCCGAGGCACCTCGGCCTGTTCTGAGAGGTGTATGTTCCGGGGTCACAGACCTTAGGCATACGGTAAGAGTTGTCCGCTATTCCCATTGGAATAGTTGGCCAGCTGCCTCCTAAACTGGTCGAGGCACGGAGAAGGGAATGCTGCGTCCCCACAGAAAACTCCCCTCCCGCTATCGGAAGGGCGTGGGACAAGTACCCAATGCCCGACCTACTTGATGCAGGTTTTTCCAGGGTTTTCCCTACATTACTTTTAGGTGAATGCCGGGTAGGGTTTTTAAATTATAGCCCGGGGGCCTAGTTAACCCTTGGCTACCTTCCCCTACCCTTCCGCATTCCCTTTCAGATCCCTTCCTATGCTATTAAAGGGGAGTTGCCACCGTGTGGATTACCCTCATGTAGCCTGTTATCTAAAATATATTATATTTCAATTAATATAAGCATTGTCACGAAACACTGCCAAGGCCGGCCAGAGAGCGTGATGACGAAAATAATGTGTAGACAGGTTATATATAGGGTAATCCACATAGTGGCAACTCCCCTCTTATAGCATAGGAAAGGGAGTGAAATGGGGGATGCGGAAAGGTAGAGCAAGGTAGCCAAGGGTTAACTAGGGCCCTTGGGCTATGGTTTAAGGATCCTACCCGGCAATTCGCGTAAAAGTGATGCAGGGAAAACCCTAGAAAAACCAGCATCAGGTAGATCGGGCATTGAGTTCTTGTTCCATTCCCTTCCGATGGCGGGAGAGGGGTTTTCTGTGGAGTCGCAGCTTTCCCCTTTCATTGCCTTGACCAGTTTAGGAGGCAGCTGGCCGTGTATTCCAATAACTCTTACCGTATGCCCAAGGTCTGCTACCGCGAAACATACACCTTGGTTCAAAAAACCAGATAGATGTGAAGGCATCCCCAAAGGTGGCCTCTTCCAGAGCTCTCTGGGAAGATTCACCTGCGAAAGTATACTCTCATAGGCTTTGTTGAGCGTGTGGACTTACGCTGTTAACACTTAAATGTAAATAAACTCAACACGTCTGCGAAATGACGCATCACTTATCACTACGATTTACCAACGTTGTTGCGCGGTGAATGACCGCTTGAAGGTCTGGTGTCGCCATGTCGAACATTTCAAATATTCGGAGACGCCTACCTATGCCTAAAGTGATTGATCGTCAAATGAAACTTGGTGAATAAAATATATTAAAATAAAAATATTAACGCACATCTATTTCAGGATATAATTGTACTCTTAATTCAATGTTTTCATACCCGAAACAGTAATATCTGTGCGTTGACGTCACAGACCGTCCCCGCGTATAAGTGTTTGTCACAATTTTTCACATTTTTACCTGACATTCCTTCCAGTTTTATGATAAGGGTTTCTCACCCCCACAGTATTTTTTGTGGGTACTGAAAAATGTGTACCACGTTTTGTTAAAATTTTCTGACGGCATTAAAATTAAAACAAACATACAACCTCCTTTTTGTATAAATGGATGGGGATAAATAAATATATGATATAAGTGAGTAAGCATAAGCGTGACATGAAAGCAAATAAAAATTCATGTAACCTAATAATATTTTCACTGATTCACTGAATGAACGAAAATAAGGAAATTTTATAACAAAGGGGTGACTTCTTTAGTTTCAGCACAACAATGCCAGTCTGTTTGACGACGATTACGATGCAAACCGCAAAACCTAAGGATTGTATTGTTAATTTGTTAATCGTTAAAAAAGTCGACTGTAAATATCCGAGTTTTAATTTTTTTCAAATACGATTTCTATGAAGGTAGGTGTGCAAGAAATGATCTTTTAACCGTTTGTGCCAGAGTGACGCGATATAATGCCTAATATGACAAGCGTTTCTTAATGGGCTGACTGTTGGCTGCGTGTTAACACGGCCGTTGGCATGCACCGTGTTTGACAGTGTCGTGTTGGCGCCCAGCCAGCGCCGTCTGTGTCTCAGCGCTTTTCGATCGGCGTCGTCTCAGCACCATTGCCAGATGCCGCAGCACAATATTATCGCTTTGCGTGGCTAATGTACTCGTCGTTATCCGCACAATACAACACCGGCAACGCGCCAAGAATAGCATTTGGCGGCCTCATTCATTACTTCACTCACTACTTATCTGCGAAACTTATTGATGCCGTATAAACCACATATTGCGTCTTAATTCAAATTATGGCCACTCTGAATTTAAACTATAGCGATCATTAACCTCTTTTTTTATTCAGTATGAAATAGGGACGCTGCCCTCTACGTTCGCTGGTTCTTGGCTGGAGAAGTTGACAAAATACAACCAAAGCTGAACAAGTAGTTCAAATAATCGGATGCTGGAGTATGAATAGTCACTATAGTTTTAACCTTTTTATTGCACTGTTGGAATTGTGGTTGGAGTATGTAACACAATATTTTACGAAACATTATTGGGGATGGGGTGAAAAGAACATACCTGCTCCTATCGTAAGGTAGTGAATAAAATTTAACAAATCTATAATTTTTATATATTTATAATTATAGTAGCCATTGTTAATTACATGAATAAGTAGCAAATTAACAGAAAAAAATTAAGTGAAAATTAATACCACACAATGTTTGTACAATCCTTGTTGCTAACGTCAGGCGATTAAAAAACGCAAGACTTCCACTCGATATTTCCCCAACAAAGGAATGTAACATCGTACAAAGTCGATAATGACCTGCAGTTGATGCGACTTAAATAAATAAAATAGAAGAACGCAAGTGCCGCAAGAACAAGACACCGCTGTGTGGTATTTATTTTAACACTTAATTTTGCCTGTTAATTGGCTACTAATTTATCTAATTAATTGGCCGGAATGACGATATATAAACAATGGTCTGATAACTGCAGAAAAATAAAAGGCTTGGTAGATTCAGCGACGAATTTGGGAACATTTTAGTTATTAAGATTATTTTTGCTTGAAAAATTTTTATTTAACTGAACGACGTTTCTGTATATTTTTATAATTTCCTCGAGTAGTTTATGTTATGATATACGGTAACAAAATTTATTCATAACAGATGTAAAGAACGAAATATAATATTTCAAATTATAATTTATGTAATATATATATATATATACTTAAAAAACTTTAATATGTTCGTTACAATGGTCATTTAATTTATCATCTTAATAAACAACAAATGGGAAGTAAAATATTATTTAAGTTTGCACTGCGGGCTAGCATAAAACCGCGGCGTCGACTTATTTCCACAATCGCAGGGCAAGTTTCAAGGAATCGTTGCTTGCTAATTTATTGCACCGTCATATTTTCATCTGATTAAAATATTAAATTCTGTCAACCATCTGAATTTGTGGGTCTATACCCGAAGAATAAATCGAATTTATTTAATTAACGCAAGTATTTTTTCTCCGACGCAGTTCTGTATCGATATTTTTTGTTTATGAAGTTTTAATATAAGTGGTCTACATATTTTATAGTGCACAAGTAAACGAAATGTAATATCACCAAAGAAACCTTAACAATACTTGGATAAATATAATACTTTTGTTGATTTTTCATATTTACTCTATTAAGTCCTACGTTGAAAACGAAACGTTTTTTGTTAATAAATTATTTGGATTAATTTGGATGTTGTTATGCATTTTTAATTTTAAAATATTTCTAATCCTTGAATAAACTAACTTAATTTACGATTTTTTCCCCGGAGAAAATATTTACCTTTTATATTTTAATATTTATGAGATTTATAATATATACTTTTACAAATGAATGTAAAACGGTATATTTTATCATTTTTCGGAAAGTGTATATTTATTGAAGAAGGTAATGAATGACACGAAAACTCAGTTGATTTAAGTAAACAAACTAACGCATTAGGGCAAATTTAGAATTTTATCATATTTTAATTTTCACGAATGTATTGTTTTCTTTAATCATCATAATCTGGTGTAAGCACATTTCCGTTTTGGAAACTGAAAAGTGTAAATGTAATTTCGACAACTATTTAGCGTAGAAATGAGATGCCTTAAGTATTTTCTTTTCCTGTAAAATTAAAAAATGGTAAAATTTTCCATTCTTTTTCAATTAGTGTTTTCAAGCTTAAAGCAGGTGACGTTTCAAAATAAGTTATACTTAATTTTTGGTTTTAATAAATTTATATCGATTGAATGTTCAATACAGACCAATTATAAATGCAGAGTGTGCCTGTAGGCAAAATTACTCAGTGGTTACCTGAGGGGGTTCGAGAAATAGCTCTATTGTTGGACAATTTCTGTAAGTATTCCAGACTCTAGTTATTATACTTTGAACTATTGCCAAACATAGCTGAAGACACTTGTTCGAAACCTTGCTGTATCATTTTTTATTCTCACGTACAATTCACATCACCCAATTTTTCACATTCCCTATTCCACTTCCAATTCATTTTTTGGGGGGATTATCAAATCGAATACCCGACAAATATTACCACCAAAATAAGTTTTTAATTATAAAAATTGGGGGAGTGAAATTTCTGGATTATGGTGGTTCGATGGAATTGCGAGCGCGGCTTGTACGCCGCAATTAATAGATTGTCGACCATCGCATCTTTCTTTAATTTAGCCCCATTTGTGGTACGGCGCTGAACTTGCTACTTATAACACTTCTCGTCTGTATCTCACAGGACAACGAGCAAACTTCTAATTCGCGCCTCCACATTCCGCGTGAAGCGCTCAAGCTCTCTTTGTTTGTTTTCCAACTTAATGAAGTTTTATCTGATGAGTTAAGCTTAGCTTAGGGGAACAACTTCTGCTGTTTCGGTACATAAATAAAGTCTCCAAGCGACCCCATTCCGTAAAAAGTAGATTATTTTAGAATGCGTATAATCGTATTAACTTGAAAAGTCTCGCTTCATTAGATTATGCTTTTATCTCTATTATAAGCAATGAGGGGTTGGGAATTGCTCTCAATTTAAGCCTGGGATAATGTTAATTTTTCAAGTTAGTTTTCATAAAGCAATAGTGTATAAATACATTTTAATAGAATAGAGGTCAGCTGTTCGTATGACAGATCTATTCTGATAAATTTTGACAGCCGTACTCTTTCGTTGCTGAGGGCAAACGTGACATTACTAAATATAAGTGACAAAAGCAACTTCTCTGTCAATATAATTCACTGAGATATTGACAAAATTTCGAAAATATTACCTGTGTCGGTCTGCAGTGATATTACGAAGTTACTTGTGCCTTAGTACGGCGGTCTCAAAACTACAAGTTTAGAATGGTCGTTAATATATTAACTAAGGTAAAAATAGTAACCGTATACAGTCTCCAGCATGAATATTTTTTGTATTATTTTGGAAACTTACCACAGGTTAGGTCATATTCATCCGTATAGTTTTAGCAAGTAAATAAAAAACACAATACAGAGGTTCGTACATTTTGATTTTGTGCTTCATCAACGGTTTTGCAACGATAGGATGAATATAAGATAAAGTGTCGAAAGCTTTAAAATAAAATAAATATTAACATATCTTATTAAATGCTTATAAAAACTTTCAATTTGGTTCGGAATGTATCAAGCTGTGACAGTGACAATTTTTAGCTTCAACTTAGTGGAAAACAAAATAGAAAATATTTAACAAAATAAAGAAAAGCCTCTGTTACTAACCTGTTGTTACTGCTTTTTTTTAAAAAAATACATACAACAGTTGAAGGGTTTTACACTGCATTTATTAGCAGTGAATAAAGAAACCATCAATAATATTAAATAGTTGAAATAGAAACATCTAATTTTTTATACAAGCATTTGACAAAAATTTCATTACACGGAACCAGAAACAATGCACCAGATTTAAACAAGAAGTTTCAGCTAAGAGTGCGTCAAATTTAACATTACTACATGTAGTTGAACCAATACGATTAAATGGTTAAATTACGATACTCAGTAAATTTAGGAATCTGGCAATGAGAAACATAGTAAATTTTTTTTTAAAATGCTACCGTGTAGCTTTGATGTTGTCGCTCTTGTGGTGACGCATTTGGCGTCGGTCAGCGGATCGTCGTTGGAAGGCGGCAGCAGAGGACATCATTGGCAGAGGCTGGACTCGTTGATCCATGGTAACGACTAGGATCAGAAAATCACAGCTCTACGTCGCGATTGGGACCCGAATGACTGGATTTCTCCTTTATTCTTCCGATCTCGGTCCCGGAAATTCCGTCTCCGTTTTAAAACGGCAAATCGCTGGATACTTGATTTGAATTTCATTCAACGCCCTCAGACATAATGGTGACCGATAAAGTAGGTTTGCTGAACTACATTTTTTTTCTGGTAAGATGTTTACAATTTAACATGACCATACGCAAGTGACGCTTCAGTGACACTTAATTCGTCTTGACTAATCTTTAGAGGACACTCGATAGCTGACAAGAGTGATTCCGCAAACCTTCAACATACACCCTCATAACAATAGTTATGGTATAGGTCCGCTTCCTTTGTGCCACAAGGTTGAGGAATAGCCAACCCAATACGACAAACAGCCAAGGCTACTTAGCCTTCAATCTATTTAAGAAAGTACCATTCATTATAAGTGTGTTTCATTTTTATAAACAAACCAACATATTTTTATTGAAAATCGTTGTTTGTGTTGTTTATGTAACCTAATAATATTTGATTTATTTAAAAATTCCTTTATTACCGCGACAGTTTTCTGTTTTTGTTCCTAGTCAGCCAACCCTCCATTTACAACCCCACAAAGGTTTGAAGACCCTAATATTAGAGTATTACCATATATTATAAACATTTTAAAGAGGAAAACGTTCATTTGTAGTTGAATAAATAACAATTGCTTCATTGACAGAATAAATGTGCGAAAAAAATAGTGTTATCATTTTTATAACAAAAATCATACTTTTTTTCAGCCTTTAAGCAATATATAAAAATATTCTCTTGCCTAATAGTGCAAGATATTTTACGGATAATTTATCGCATTTGTCTACAGTTCCCGCGACGAAAGAACTCAGTTTCGGGGAACGTTACGTTTATTTTTTCGATAGACGGCAAATTCAAGTTAGAAAAAACGCTTCTCACGACTCAATTGGAAAACGACTCAGAATATTCAACCCCCACAGGGGTTTCCATATAATTTTGCGGGTCGAAGTGATTCCAAGTATCCATTTGCTTAGAGCAACACTGCAACATCAATAAAGTTTCGCACAGATCTGAAATATACCTTCGGCGATTTAAATAGATTGACTGTAAGAAATATCGCATTTAAGAATTATTTGACCGTTTTAAGAATTAATATTAATTTAAATTACAAAACGAATTTACAATTCTATTTTATATATTCAGGGAGGATTCGAAAATTATATTTGAACCTCAGCTACAAAAATAAATAATTGCAAATCTATGAAATTGTTTATGAAACTGCCTAAATTGAAAGGGTAACAATTTGGTGGCAATAGTGTTTATTATAACTGTCATAAAGAACATGGCGCAGTGTTTAATCAATATACATATATTTAATTTTTATAAATATAAAGACCCGTACAGTCTGTATATCAGAAAATTCCTATTTGTATTTTGTTAAGGAGAGGAATAATTAAAATTAATAGGTGGACATTTGTTTGGTAGTACATTTTTGGGTTTGCTATATTAATGGTTCATATATTAGTGACGTTATATGAAAAAATTGAGACTTAAAATATCGCAATTAGCCAAGTATGTGACCATTAAGTTTAATATTTTTATGTTAATCGGTACTAAGAGCAATGCGTATTCTAGTTGAACAGAAAAAAAACTAACCGACGGCCGGAAGAATTTAGAATAATGTTCAGTAAAGATATTTTGTAGAGTTGAGATAGGTTCTGGTTAAAATATTGCAATTGATGATTTCGCTATGTAAATATTCTCAAAGACAGAATACTGAAATACATTCCTTCCACGAATCTTGTCTTTTAAATTTTGTCTGCAGTGTGAATCGCTAGAAATACTTTCTGTTTTCCATAAAGGTGTTTTAATTACAGTTTTTAACTAAAATATTTTGTAAATGCTACTTAATATTTTTATTGCTCATTACATTTATTTATTAACCAAAAGTAATGTACATTTGGATCTATCAATGTCCATGCGTCGTATATAAATTACGATTTCGATTTATGCAAACGAGTGTTCACAGACCCGAGTTTTCATAATTGTTAAAGGAAAATTAACGCCCTGTTGGGTAAATATCAGCACATAGCTGTAATTTTGATAACAGTTACATTAATTTAATATATTTATATGTATATATATATATATATATATATGTATATATATATTAATGAAAGAAAGTTTATCTCGGTGAATAGGATTACTGAAATATAATACTAAATACGACCATCATAGATACATCTTTAAATAGAGAAACAATAACTAAGAGAAATTAAAAATGGCCGGACTTTCACGCCGTTAGAAAAAAACGCCAAATTGTGTGGAAACTTCCAGCACTTTTAAATTTAAATTTCTGTATTTATAATTTGTCTTTATGAGAATCGTATTTAGTATTATTTTCCCAACAGACGTTAATTTTTATGTTATAGAATTAATAAAAGCTTCACAGATTCCAACCAGGGTCATCCTCGTAAATGTTTCGACGGTCAGCACTGTCATATTCACCCGAGAAGAAAATGGCAAACGTCGTAGTTTAGGGAGATAATCCTGGTGGAAACTCGAGAAGCCGTTTCTAATTACGTTTAATGTGTAGGGGCGAAAAGGGAAATGCGACAGGTTTTGAAAATAAACTTGAGTAAATTGCACACGTCTTAAGACCTCCGTGACGTTTATAAATAGTCCTGAAAAGCGGTTTAAAATTCAGTTTGAAGTTGAACTCTACCCTGTAACTGTCATTTCGTTTACCGTGACCAGACGGCTGCTTCGCCAGCTGTTAAAATATTTAATCCATTTTACGTCCAGCTTCTGTTTATAATTCGACTTAATTCGGACAATGTTGTCCGGGACGCTTTTCTCCGCAACGCTCAGCAGCCGCTAAAATACTGTCCAGACAAGAGTAGCGTCCCAAATGAAAGAAGAAACTCGTGACGGCCCCAGAGTATCGGATGGCAGCTCGGCGGACGCTCTTTGAATAAAAGATGGCGCCTGCTGGGCTCTCCAGCGAGGCCGTAATTCCAGTTCACTCGCAGCCAGCAATTTTCTGTAAACACTGGCAGCGTTTCTGAACGTGAGAGGCAGCCAATAAAAGCTTCTCCGTACTGTACTACGGATACCAGATCTATGACCTCGTAAACAATTATGTGTATGGGGTTAATAATAGACAATTAAACCTTATTTTCGTACCTGAAAAATCTAACCGAATTATTTATTTCCTTCTTTTGATCTGTACAGATTTTTTGGCCAGGGGACAACGACAACTGCGACGTGTTCCCAACCATTAACCAAACAATTAATTAACAGATGACATTGAGCTGAAACCAAACGTCAAAGAAAAATCTACATATTCGATGACGCTCTAAAATAGTCTAAAGCCATCATAACCTAAAAAGTCTTGAGAAATTATTTTTCAAACCTGGTGGATCAGTTTCTGCTGATTTAGATTACTGTTCATCACAAAAATACTGATATTAAGATGTTATCAATGGTAATGCGAAGTATTTGTACTTTATCTTATTTTATTTTTCATTCGTCACCTGACACAAACTCATCAGTTCTCTGACGAGAGCAATGTGTCCCGTCAGCCAATTAACAGAGGTAGCAGGCGTGAAAACAGTAAATATCTGATCGTGTAATATTTTCTATACTTTTACCTGTATTTCTAAATAATTATCGTAACATGTTAATTAAAATTAAATTTCTCTATCACGGTCACGGTTCTGTTTAAAAATATTTATATCCAAAGCAGGTGAAAATTCATATTAAAATTAACCTTTATTACTGTCAATGGTATAAAATTCACAGATACAATATATCCATTGGTTATGCATTTTAACGGTTGCTTTTGTCTGAAAACCTTTTATTTCTTACGTTTTTGTTGCTCAAATTATTCACTTTTATCTTGTATCCAGTAGGGCTTTAACGGTTCGCCCTTCCATATCCAATTCTAAACAGGTGAAAATTTGTACTACTTAATTATCTTTACGTGTTACGTTAAAATTTAATTTCTCGTGAAGAACAAGTTTTTCTCTATCACGGGCAAACCCGTACTTAAAAAGTTTGAATATTTATTTAACGTTTTTTTTCTCCTTCTCGATCATTTCCAGTTATATATTTTTCTAATTTATTTACTCTCATTTCCAAATTGTCTGTTTGATATATTTCATAATTTTCTATTTTATTTTATATAAATTTTGAGTGTTGTTCTTACGATGAATTCGGCACTAATACGCACCATTCTCGACAAATTTTTCAGTTTCTCACCCTTCCTTCAACATCCATGCTGATGGGGCTGAGCTACAACATTGATGTCAGTGATCCCCACAGTAATGAATTCGTTACTAATCTCGTTTTCGCATTATTTCCACTCCATATTTCCTCCCATACAGTTAGGGGTTGAAATTAGAAATCTAGATTGTCACTATTAGTCTCAGAGAATTGTTAATTCAAATTAATATTTGCTGTTTTTAGCTACCTCCTTCGACCCCTACGGTGCTATTTTTTTACAACGATTTTTTGTAGGTGGTATGTTTACCAAGTTTGTTTGAAATATCTAGCGTTTTAGATTTCATGTTGAATATACACACCGACATATATCCATCCATTTTATTTAGTGAATCTATGTAATGGCGATTTGACGTGTACTATTTTTGTCAGTAGAGTACTATTGGATTCAATAAATTTAAATCTTAAGTTTTACAGTATCTCAGTATCCACTTCTCAATATTTGAATTGATAAATGAGATAATATGGTCGTTTATGTATTTATTATTATTAGTAATGAATAGTATTATTTTATTACTTTCTTTATATAAATAAACATAAAATAAATCTGTCTCAACACATTAATGAATATAATTTATTTATTTATTTCTATTAGAGAAAAATAGTACAATAATTAAATTTTTGTTACATTATAAGTAAGCTACGAAGTTTTTATCGAATTATTTTATTTGACAATGTTATCGAATGGATTTATGACTATGACAATATGAAAATATTTTGTGATGGAGTGTTATGAATGTTTGCAGGTGACACGAGTGCATTATTCCATTGTCAATTTTATTTACATCCATACATCATACATAGGACCCTGCGTATATATATGAACGTACAAATAAAGGTTTCAATAAATTCCGAAGGTTTAACTTTGCAACTGATACATACGTGTTCGCGTACATAAATCAATCTACGTAAATGTAAATAAAAAGAATATTTATGCGACTGAAAATGTAATTGAGCTACTTAATTATAATATTGAAATATTGACCGCGACAGTATTGAGGAGAAAAATATTGTAAACGATATTAAAACACGTGGAGCTATAAACGTTTCCTATTGACTCAGTGAGACTTGTTTTATTATTACAGGTGTCTGTAATGAAAAAAATCCTGGATCTTCAACTAAAGTGAAATCCACTAGTCCTGGGCTGTTGTGAAACATTAAAGGAATTTAAAACTTCGGTTCGTATTATAAAAGTTAACGAATCCTTTTGCATAGAGCGGCCTGTGGGGATTAACGACAAGGGCCTTTGGCAAAAAAGTACCCAGGGGGAAATTGAGAACACTATAAAGAAGAGGAAACGGAATCGGATCGGACACACGCTCCGTCGATCGCCAGATAGTATCACGAGACAGAGCTTCAATTGAAATCCAACTGACAAGAGGAGCAGAGGAAGACCTAAACTCACGCACGACGAGGCTGGAAGGTCGATGAAGGCACGGTTATTGGGAAGACATTGAGGAAGAGTAGGCCGAAAGAAAGAAGTATAAAATTCAAGCATGCTCATTTGGTACTACTTCACAATTTAACGAGCTGTTTGATTCTGAACGATTTAAATCAGGTGTGAGTTGACAATTTAACTGTAACCGCGGTTCATGAATCTCTAAATAATGTTTATTTAATTGAAATAAAAAAAAAATTCTGGTAGAAACACGTATGTTAAATATAACCGTGGTTCATGAATTATTCTTTTATAGAGATAGAAATTTAATTCTTGTCGAAACACGTATGTTAAATTTATTGGAAACATTTAAAGGATTAAAGCTGTAAGATAAACTATCATCACAATACAATCCGTTAAAATATTTTTGTAATAGATCGCGACTTCCATCATTGTAAATATGGTTAAAGAATCTTATTAAGTCTCATGTAATCGACAGTGAACTCCTGATTTATGGTGCATTAAGAGATTTATGTCTCTTAGTGTATTTTAGTAATTGCGAAGTACTCTTGTCTATACAAATTTCAACATAGAATTGATCATGAGATCATTTCTTTGGCGTGTCTTCCAGATAATATTTCTAAATAAGAGTAGCGAAAGAGCAAGGTCAGGTTTAAGGTGTCGAAGACCTTGGACATTGGACATATGGTGAGAGTTTCTCTGCTCTGATTGTAATAGTCGGCCAGCTGCATCCAAATATGGTCAATGCATAGAGTCTGCTTCAAATAAGGGTAAATCCAGGAAGGTTTCTTAACCCAGGCCCCTAGTAAAGTTTCCACTCCAAATCAGTATCCTTTTTTTAAATCTTTTTGTATTCTATGATAGGGATTACCCTCAAGTTTCCTGTACTTAAATAAATTACACTTTAAAGGAGATATAATAGGCATGGAAAATGCACAGTCAGGTCACAATAAACTTGAGAACGCCCACAGAATACGGACATCAATTAGACAGAAGAAATAATGTTAAGATGCATTATTCAGACTATTGTCCAGCGTCATTGACGATGTATATTGAAGGAAGGAGCCATTGGATATACTGCTTAAAATATAGCTATTTTAACGTGATGTAGGGAGCGGGAGGTTGTAATGATTCCTAATTCCGGAACTGATATGTATTGTAATCGCCTACCCGCTCCCTCGGATCCTTATAATGGACTAATGCCGACCCGGGCGCCACTGCATGTGCAGAAAGTTTTATTTTAAATTATGTTAACGACAATCGTCTCATTAAGTAACATTCGCGATCCGCGCGATCCACACCAGGGAGCCGATAAACGATTTGCCAGGACTCGTGAGTACTTGAGTCGAGCATGAGACTCTCAATAACTGTATCTCAGGGGTCCTGGCTTCGATCAATTCCGTAAAGGAAGGATTCACTGAATAAAACAAAATATGAACATAAAATTCAGTTTAATAAACAAATTAGGGTTACTACAAACACTCGGCACGACTCCTCAATCGCTAAATGTTGCCACTCTTATTGATAAACTTACATCTAACAATTCTCTGTAAATTTACTCTTTTGGCCAAATTTATCTGATTCAATATGTTCTTTTACAAACACAGCCGGTCATTGGACCCACAACTCTCAATTCGCAGTAACTTCACACGATCCAGGGAAAGGGAGGGAAGTTTGCTTACTTTACTGCGACGCGTCGTCTTCTGATGATGACCAGGGTCAGGTTCAGGTGCCCGGCCGCACACAGAAAAGCGGCTAAAACCACACAGACGTGACGTCCCACGCTTGCTCCGCAACTCCCGGTACTCTCCTCCAAGAACCTCCGCACCAGGATCTCCAACGCGTTCGTCCCTTGAACCGACGACGTCCGCTCTCCTGCCTTCCAGGATGCGACTCGTCTCCACCACACCACTCCGGTCAAAAACGACGGCTCTCCTGGCCGACGAGCCGAAAGTTGGATAACAACTGTCCCGTCTCCTGGCCCACAGCTTCTCCTTCGGCCTCCAGGACCCGACTCCCTTTTCTCATCCGCCACAGCTGTGACCAGCCACGGTCACCTTTGTCCGAGCACATTCACCCCTATGGTCAGAAAATGACCTGACCAGGCGTCCCTCGCAAAACCCACTTCCTGTTGACGTAACTGGGTCCCAAAAACCGGCCGTGTGCAAATGTTATCTCCAACATTCCCACGACAAGACAAATAGTACAAATGTAAAACTCACTTATTACTGTATTTTGACAAATAGAGGGTCAGACGGCCGGAAGAATATGACAGCTTTGAAATCTGCATTTTCCTAAAGGCGGTTCAAAACGCTGATGAATGAGTTATATTCGATTAATAGTTCAATTGTTACTGAGGGAATAAAGTATGTCGAGAATTGCTCATTTTCCGTCAATTATTAGGCCGGAAAATTCTCATTGCGCTCTAAACGCCCTGAAAAATTATTTTCAGCCTAGTAGTGTTAAGACATGGAAAAGTGTTGTCATAAAAGCACGATATTGCTTCTCGAATATTATTTTAAGTCTGTGACGTCAATTTCTGTCCTTTCCTCCACGTTATTAGCTTTCATATTTTTGAACAGCTACGTATTACTAGATTCATTTCTATACGACAAATACCCAAATATCACACGGCTAATCCTAGAAATAGTATAAATTATTTTATTTCGTGATTTATGTTTTGATTTCTACATTTAACTGATATTATAAATTTCACTTGAACAAATGAATTTTTTGTTCTTACACAATATGTTTAAGGATTTATTCATAAAACTAACTAAATGCAAACCAGATTACCAATAAATTGCCGCTGCCATATGACATGTAGATACGTGAGTTTGCTATTATTTACTTTCAACTTTGTATCTACCAGGATAAATTTAAATTTAAAAATACCTTTAAGACGTTACAGAAGATGAACTTAAGAAAAATTTATATATATATATATATATATATATATATATATATATATATATATATATATATACTGGATTACACGAAGTAAGGGGTATCGGGTAACGGAATCGTGATAACTTGGCTACTAAAAATTATTTATATAGAATATACTGTATATGCGAAAATTCTCTTTCACTTTATCAAATAAATTTAATGTATGTTTTCCCGATTCAAAGATTTTAATCATAATTATTTTACGACTTCCCTGCGTTATTTTAAATACTTTTTTTGTTAATTCAATTTCATTTCGTTAATATCCTATCAAAATTCATCTCTTAATGCGGAATAAAAATACTTGAGATCTAAGCCGTGAGGAATTTGAGTATAATATAACATCAATTGCGAACATTTCAACAATATAATCGTTGTGTGAAAAAAACTATGTAAGGGTCAGAACGATGGGTCTCTATTTTGCACTTGTTAGATTTATGTCATGACATAATAACTTTTCCTCAATTATTTTGGTTTTCAGGCAGTCCATTATATATCGGACGTCCAGTTTATACGCCTTGAAAGCTATCACTGCTCACCTGATAAAATGGAAGGGACGTTCGTTACCAAAGAACAGGGTACAGCCATTACATCCGTCTTCATTAGTTCTGTCGGAATTCCTCCAGGCCGAGAGGAAAAAAAACTTTTTTCCCCGCGTTATTTGGCATTTCTATTTAATTTGTGATGAATCGAATAACCTATATTTAAAAGTAATTGTTTGGATATAATTCACTCAAAACCTTTGTATCTTTTGCTGCCTTTTTTTAGAATACGACAACGGTAAATTATACCTTTTAGACACCAAGCTGCATATTTATATTATTTGTGCGAAAGTTCACTTGAATATATTGTTATACCTAAAACCATTTGTAGTGTTAACAACGATTGGATTTAATTATTACCTTTATTACTAATGTAATTTAATTGTTATTAGAACAAATTCGTAGACCATTACTGACTCATATAGCATGCTCTGAAATCTGAGAAAGGTCGTCAGTGTGCTCCAATTTAAGATTGTTCTGAGTTTTTCTCCATACGTCATTATTCTTTAATTCATGGTGGCGGAAATAATTACACAGCGCCTGTAATTTTAATATAATTAATACATACTAGTAGGCATATATAATCATGCCACTCGGTTATTATTAATCATTTATGAGACCTCCGCGAAAATATATTATAATTTTATTTATCGTTGGGAAATTTGAAAAACACAAGTACAGAATTTCTGATATTATTTCTAATAATTCATATATGCGTTGCTTTCAATCGAGTAAATAAAATTGTAATATGAAATATAAGCACTCTGAAATCATAATTTTGCAAAGAATAACGCTCCTGGCAAATGCCTTGTTATTTTTTATATCTATTCAGTTCAGCATTTACAAAGCGTGCAGGTAGAAGAGAAATATTTTATATCAGCAGCAATTTCAAAAGAGTATATTTCACTAGTTTCCATCCATTTATTTAAGTGAGTTCCGTGATAAATACTTTTCGTTTTTAACTGAGTAATTCATGTCTGTGGTTTTAGCTTGTTGTTATTAGAGCTAAAGGAGCTTCAGACTGTAAAAAAAAGCCAGTATCTTTCCAGCAGGTCCGAGAAGTAGGGAGCTCAAGTGATAGAAAGCATGCTGTAAGAACTACTTGAAGAGAGAGAGACTTCCGATATAAGTGACATCGAGACGATTGAAGTGGCGAAAGCTAATGGGACGCTTCAAAATCTGCTGCAGCTTCTCGCTTCTATCATTATCTGCGAACGAGGAAGAGAGAGAGACAGAAAAAAAGTAGCTGCGCCGGAGGTCTAAGGAACTGAATTTAAAAATGTGCTATTATAAAAAATGTTTTTAAATTTGTTTGTTTGTAAAGTTGAATAATATTTCATTAATTTAAAAGCCACTCCTTTTTGAATATTACATAATGGCTACCACAACGTGGGGCAAAAATTAGCGTCATCTTTTTTTAATTATTACAATATATATATATATATATATATATATATATACATATCTATATAATAAAAAAGGATGTATATTTGTATGTGTGTATGTATGTATGTATTTACGTTGTTCTTTATACAAATTTTATCGCGTGGACAGAATGCAACAAAAATTGGTACACATATTCTTCAAAATACGAGAAACGGTACTGTGAGGGTGAGAAACGCCTAGCATACATGTGGAAAGAATTATAATTAAAAACCGTTATCATTAAATATTAAATTACTGCGCGCCAAGAGACAATGACGTCACGCGAGAGAGAGACGTTACTACGCAACGAACAAAGGAAATATTTCCTTTATTAGGAATGAAATAAAGCAGAAATATGTTCTTTAAATAAAAAGTATAATTTTATACAGCAATACTCCATCGAATGGTAATAAAGAAGAATACGAATTACTTTACCGTCCTTGCGGAAAATGTAAGTTAATTTTCGCGCTGTATTAGTTGTGAGTCTAGCTAACAATTTCATCAATGTAATATTTCGTAATGTATGAAGACTAAATTTGTTTGTTTGTAAAGTTGAATAATATTTCATTAATTTAAAAGCCACTCCTTTTTGAATATTACATAATGGCTACCACAACGTGGGGCAAAAATTAGCGTCATATTTTTTTAATTATTACAATATATATATATATATATATGTATATATACACATATATATATATATATATAAAACCAGAGCTGCTTTACGTAGTTACTTACGTACTTATTAAAACTAAGTTCAAGCTTGTTTCACTGTTTCCCAAGACCAGTCCACATCTTCCCCTTCAACGTGACAACTTCATGACACTGTTCTTTCAGCCAGGGTATCTATGTTACTTAAATAATGTGGATTCTTACTTCTTCCAGATATTTAGTAAGGTTCATACATTTTATCATTCAACATTATTTGCGATAAAACAAAATCCAATGATGACTACTATATCTCTAACAATGCATTGACTCTTTCTGCCAACGTATCTATAATATTCATAATATAATAATATAAATTGGTGTTCATTACAATATGTTACAATTCTATATGACTTCGTAAATAAAATCTGAAATAAATATGTCAGGTGCCTCAAATAAAATAATGTATAAAATTTTTATTGCGTTACGAGATTTATAAAAGCAACTATGATTTTGGAAAGAAATCTTATAATTTACATATTACCTTGGAGTAGTTGAAACTTCAGTATTTCTTGCTATTGAGAATATGAAAAAATTCAATGATCTTTCTTGCGCAAATGCTGCGCAATTTCGTTTGTTTGAGTTTGCCATTTCTCGTAGTCGGAGGCGAAACTGTTTGATCGCGACCTGCATCAAGGACTTCGCTCGCTGTAGTCAAAGCAAACAGCGCTCAGTTCAAGATATTAGGTTGTCATGCCGGCTTTGAATATGAAACACATTCATCGTATTGAAATATTGCAAATTTCTGTTGATAATTTAATAGTTTCTGAATGCTGTTTGTGGAATATTAATTGATAAAAACCATGTTTGTAAATCGTCTACATTATTCCTTAAATAAACATAAAATTTATTCCATGGTTAATTCTGCATTGTTCACGTATGGAATTTATTGTTTTAGGCCTTTTTTTTATTAGCAATGCTATTTAAATTTCAATTGAATATATCTTATTAATCTATTCGCCCGTGATAGTTGACTCTTCTCCCCATATTTTATAACGTTTGGATTTTACATTACCTAAGTTTTAGGTTATGTATGAAGCAAGTTTAATTTACATTCATTGCCTCTCTTGTTATTTTATAAGTTTGTGACTTAATTTTCCACCCAAAGTAATATTTCGTTTATTTTTCGTCTTCGTATCTAGTATTATAAAATGTATAGCTTTTGCCAAAATATCTACTTGTCAATTTTATTACCAATTCCAGTCCTTCTACATTTCACATTCAATCTGTTAGGAATGAAATCCATCATATTCTGTAGCAGATACGTCAACCCAAACTTTGGCCGCAAATTTCACTGTCTTCCTTATTAGAGGATCGGAACAGTAATGCATTAAGAAGAAAATAGAAGTTAATTTGATACAAATATAAAATAAAAACGTCTGTGTTAAAATGATTAGATGAAGAAGTAGTCAATAACAGATACAATTAAGTGATAAAATAAATACCACACAAAGTTCCTGCAATCCTCGTTTAGATCGTCAGATGAAAATATTTTCTCGATCTCCATGATTACTTTTATTAAATCACAAGTTCGTCCAAATTTGTAAGGAATTTCAAATATCCTTCATTTACAGATCTCTTCCTTCTTGATAAAAGCCACAAGGACCCAATTGACACATGGAACAAACGTTGTGTAGTTCTTTCACTGATCGTAATTCCTGCCCTACATTGGGCAAACAATAAGATCACTTAATACCAACATCAAAGAACATATGTCCAATATCAAATTTCCCATTGACGATCCATCTGTAGTCGCCGAAGATATTATCAATTCCAAACTTTCAATTGATTTTAGATGTTGACACCAGGCAGTAATCCAGAATTACATCGGTATAGCTTCATTCAACACTGTC
Organism: Zhengitettix transpicula; assembly: GCA_037074705.1. NCBI lineage: Eukaryota > Metazoa > Arthropoda > Insecta > Orthoptera > Tetrigidae > Zhengitettix > Zhengitettix transpicula. Next base: position 54,690,175 of record CM073593.1, on the reverse strand, counting down.
TATGATCCCTTATAGGTAGGCTACCTTCTTTTCGAATATATTTGCGTTTAAGTTAGTTCTATCTTCGCTTTTGAGTTCGTCACCTAGTTTGTGCCGTACTCACGGATCTTGCGTTTTTGAAAAGTTGTGTGGTATTTATTTCATCACTTAATTTTGTATGGTAAATAATTACTTCTTTAGCTAATTAATATGAAGTTTTTACATGCATTTTATATTTTCAAAAATATATACTTTTTTATATAACACAAAAATTAATTACAATTTACGCTGCGTTACTTGATGTATTTCTATAATCACTAATGAGATTATATTCTTTATTTTGGGGTGTTCGGGGGATGGCTGAATGAATGCTACAAATAATTGGAAAATCATGACCCAATGACATTGTTACTGCCGCAATGGGTTACAATACCTCGATCGTTAGCTATTGTGTCGTTCTCAGCGTTGGCGGCTCTATTCGGCTGGCTTCCCAGTTGTTCAGTGATGTTGGCTCGGACGCTTGATGATCCCATGTGGCTCGAAATACTGTTGTGTCCACTTGTCACGGTCCGGTTCTGTTGCTAACTAACCCAGTAGTCCAAAAAAAGGCCTCTCCGAACAAAATGTCGGGTATTATATTATATTTTTCCTTCTTGTATACGATGTGACGAGTAGTGAGTAAAAGGGCTTTCCAGTTTGAAATACCTCGAGAGAATTTTTTGTGGCCTAAAAACCACAAAATTAAGACTTTTTTTCCTTAGTTTTTCTATAAAAGCTAGAATCATTCTATTGAAATAATGTTCAGTAACACATTTAGAGATTGAAATTCTGCATTTAATGATATACTTGACTACAATATTTGGTGGAATAAAGCCGTAGAAATCGTTCGTCAAATATTTTACGTACTTTGTCGTTCTCCTACACATAAAATCTACAAACCTGGTGGTCGTGCACTAATTTGTGGCAGAAAAAAACGTTGTAGATAATTTAATTCTCTTTTCAACGCATTATCTGGTTTTTAAAAATCCATTGGAAATTTCCGAATATGCCCATTTTTTCTGGCTGGTTTCGGCCGTGGTCATATTGCGGCGATGAGGAAGGGAGTGATAGTTAACTACGTACCTAATAATCTTAGATAAATACACTACGTATTTACTTAATTTTTTAAGCCTTTACATTTAGCTATTATAGTCAGACAACGTCTGAATATTGCTCAATGCTACGTATATTAAAATTTAAGTTGAAATATTTCATTCACAGCCCTGAAAATCATGTCTGTATATGTTTTACAGTGTTTTATCTATGTATCTACAGAAAACTTCGGAGTGTTTTAGTTACGCTGGAAAATATTATTGTTATTCTATCAGATGGGAGAATAATAGAATTTTCATTTTTCATAGTAATGAAACAGTATAATATAATATAATGGATGAACTACCTAAACATGTACAATTAATATTATTTTATTATATGATCTGTTTATCGCCGGTTTGATGATACAGGATTGGCTCCAAATTTGGAAGAAGTAGGCACATAATCTGCATAATACTGTAGTTGAATTAAAATTATGTAGTAATAGTTGATTATTTGTCACTTCATTACATTCGTGTGCTGACGGGGGTGTCGTTTCATCCAGCACTTATAATGCTGTAATATGAAAATAAATTATAACTCTCAAATTTTAAGTACCCTTTTAGGAGAGACGGAGAGGGCTACTTTTGGGGATGCCTTCTTCTCTTTCTGCTTTTGAACTAAGGTTCCCACAAGCCGAGGCACCTCGGTGTATGTTCCGGGGTCGCAGATCTTGGGCATACGGTAAGAGTTGTCCGCTATTACTCTTGGAATAGTCGGCCAGCTGCCTCCTAAACCGGTCAAGGCACAGCGGGGGAAATCTGCGACTTCACAGCAAAGCCCTCTCCGAAGGGCGTGGGACAACTACTTAGTGTCAGACCTACATGATGCAGGTTTTCTGGGGTTTGTCCTACATCACCTTTAGGTAAATGCCGGGTTGGATCCTTAAAATACAGCCTGGGGGCCCTAGTTAACCCTTGGCTACCTTCCTGTACCCTTCAGCACCCCCAATTTCAAATCCCTTCCTATGCTATTAAAGGGGAGTTGCCACCACGTGGATTACCTCATGTAGCCTGTTACTTTTAATCAAAAACAAATTTTAAGTACGTTTACTTCCCAGCGATCCTTGCTGATGACTTTTATATTTTCATAACTTATTTTTCACAACGGACACTAACCAGCTATTGCTAAAATTTTTGCATAGACACATGCCTCTTCACGTACTCGTTCCAAACTTTGGAAAATTATCATTGGGGGGAGCGATTCAGTTTTACTTTTTATTTAGTTATATGTCCGATTAATTTTTAAATAGGCATTACAAATTTTTTTTTCATTTTACATGTATAATTATTCAAAAAACCGCTCCGTAAAACTTCTGTTTCCTAATCTCAGAAAAATTGACTTGAGAGAAAGAAATTTTCGACGAACAATGAGGAAATTATGATAGGTTTGGGAAAAACAATTATGTGCGAAAAAAAATTAAAGTTTTCCTGGAAAAGTGTATTATACCGAATGGTTATTAAGATGAGAAATAAGTTTTTGTTTTCTCAACATAATACAGGACTTCAACTTTCATCATCGTAACAATATTTAAAATAAGGCGTTGAAAGTTTACAATTTTCCAATATTTGTAAACAATATTCAATATATATATATATATATATATATAATTCAAAACATACCTCGAACAATGTTAATTACAGAATCTGATATGAACATTTTCACCGTCAGCGACCCGGTGCGTTATTTTTATAATCAGCTAGAGTACAACTTTTTTGACATTGTTCAAGACTGACTCATTTCACTAATGACATGGAAACTGAAATAATTATATTTAAAACATGCAGTATAATTAAAAAACTGAAACAACGGAAAGAGCAAGTAATGAACTTAGTTATTTAAATGAAAAGTCATGAATGAGTCTTTCAGAACACGCGGGCTGGTTGCGTTTTGGAATTAAATCGAGCCTCATAATAAATCTATCAATTACTTCGGACTCAATTTGAAGAGAAAGAAATCGACGTTTATATGGGTTCAAAATTTGTAAACATATAAGAGAAACGCTAATTTAATTGTGAAATTTGATACGGTATTCAAAATGGTATTAATCGGCTAAAGATGAAGTATTTGTGGATGTGACGAGCATTAAGCAATGTCGGTAAATGTATAGATAAGTCACTGTCATTTAGAAACATATTTTTAGTATAGTATGAAGGTCTTTGTATTAGTTTCTCCCAAACTAATTTATATTTAAATTATACATATTTGCTCCTATAAATTCAAAATTTATATTTATTGAGATTCAAACTATTAAATTTTTATTTGTTTTTTAATAACGATATATTTATTAAGGTTAAAATTTGTGTATGTATTTATTGCGAGAATCAAGATTCATTACGCATGTAAAAAGAAATGTATCGCTGATAAAAAGCAGAAACTATAAGGAGAAGCATCTGAGAATGGTCTGCGGCTGTATTAGGGGATTTTACGTGCTGTAATATACGCTCAGGTCACACGAAACCTATGCTAATATTCGCGTTGAGCCGCCCTTAGAGCTAATTAAAGCCAGGACTCCAGCAGCACGGAACTTAACGAACAAAGTACAGACTTTGCAGCTTACCGGCCGTACTGAGATATTAAAGAATCCGGGAAACATGCTTTACAACCGAGCCTTAAAAATTCCACATTGTAAGAGAACAGAGCTTTTACAAATCAATTTTAATATATTTAATGGCATTGGTACATTAAAAATATTAATTTGAAGAAGAATATAGGGTATTTGAATATAAATATAAAGTTTTGTTTTTTTATTCTCCTAAATAATACATGGAAAAAGACAAAAGTATGGCTTTATGTATATATACAATGTGATTCTTCGGTCATGAGGGGTGGTACATCTTACTCAAACATACACTTTTTGTATAGGAATGTATGGTCGGAATAGATCCGATGAGGTACGAACACAAAAAAATTAGACATGAAAAGGAAAACATTGTTTACCTACATCACCGCGAAGTGCTTCTTTCCAGAAATGTTTACAATAAATGCTCAGAATTACGGCCACCAACAGTAATACGAGTCTCCAGTTGACTTTATTGAGGACCACGTTGCTCGACTATCCATTGCGGCTACCAGCGTGCGCGAAATACCCGACATCTTTGGAACTGTCCGACAATAAGTCCTCCGACTCTACCAAACATGTATTATTGATGCAATAAATATATATATACAATGTTTTTTTCTTCTGACGTCTCTTTTCTCGGGTTCGTGACTCAAGTGGTTGTTCCGACCGTGACCCTAGAAACACCCTGTATAATTTTCTGCAAATATAATAAAAAATAATAATAATTTTAAATAAGACATACGCCATGTAAATTGTACGTCTGTAAATTGTTCTTAAATTTTAAAACCACATTTCCTTAACACCACCCAACCCTAATATACGGTTATTCTAGATAACTTGAATGAAAAATAAATTAATTTATTGACTGCGGTTAGGTATGCACTTAGTGGCAGATATAACTAAATATACAATTTTATATTTAGATTTAAAAAATTAAGAGTAAATTATAAATAAAATTAACCACTTCACACTTCAAATGTTGCATCTACTTCGTTGGATACTCCTATATACGTTGAAGGACAACTTTGGTTACATTTTACAGGTAGTTTGTAGAGATTCCTGTAAATCAGTTTATTTGTCTGAAAATATTAGTATACTGTCGCATCAAAAGCTACACGAAAGGAGATATTGCGAGAGAGATTATAGGAACTTTTTAAGAAGAAATTTGTTAAGTAAGATCAGTTTTCGAAATTAAATACTCGAGTTGCAGTTACGCACTGTCACACTCAATAGAAACTGGTGATGCGTTAAAGCAGCACTGAATGGCTCTGCTGTTGAGCACTAACAATAATGTGAATTGCAGGGAACGGACAATAAGAGCATACCGCAGCCACACAATGCGTTACATGGTTAATTACTCGTTCAAGTGGCCCATTCAACACCACTTGCCGCGTTGATTGATAGTAGCTATGCGTTATCAATTAAATTACAAAGCACTCAGTATTCAGATGGCGTCGCCGAAAAGTGCTCGGACCATCAGCTCGCTCGATTGGCAAAATGGCCGCTTACAACTTGCCATAAGATTTATGCAACTACTAAAGCTCAGGGGTAATGATTTGCACTTAATGTTTTCCTGGCGATTAGCTGAAAGTAACCTACAGTAGAGGGGAAGTCATAAGTCCACCAAATACACAACACATGGATTTGTTGCGATTTCTGTTACACGATTGTCAAATAATCAATCAAATTAACGGAAAAAATTGAATATATATATTATTTATGTAGGGCATTTAATAATGAAAAAAGAATAAAAATAAGTAGAATGAAGGAATAGTCAGGAGTCATGCATTCAGTGATTTCGTAAAGCCTGAGCATATTGATGCATTAAGGAGTATCCAAGTTTTACGTCGATGGATGTGGACGAAGCAGCCTCGATTTTCAGTTTGATATTGAATATCTAAAAATATTTGCATCAGGCATCATTACCAAATTTTAAAGCATCATTTGTTCGAAGTGCATACGTAACACTTGAGGGTTATGGATTCTCTCTCAGGTGTGAATTCCCGGAAAATTATACGAGTGGTGTTAATGTGATGCTGTAATGTGATATCTTTTTCTCGATTAAGTGTTTTCCTGTTCAAACTGCAATTAGGCAGCACGTAGTTACGAGATCTCTATTCGCCGAAACAGGGAAAGGGAGATTAGACCCCATTCTGGTATGCGCCATGTAAATATGTGGTCACCGACCTCGAACAAAGAACACTTGGCGAATTTATTGACAGCGATTGGGTGGATAAGTTGATGAAATAGATAGATGCATATATTTATTCACCGTTAGCCCTGTTATGAGAAATTAGATTCGTCACTGATATTGCATAAGTTTTTACATAAATAAAAAATGTTTCTCAGTTCACTACAGAGATTTTAAATGAGGATAATCATATACAACATAAAGGAGTAGAAGGGTAGAGATTGGGTTGCAGGAAAATTGTGATTGGAGGAGGATAGAAGAAGAAGTATAAAAATTTGGGCGTGGCATGATGGGACATGTTTTGGGGAGTAAACAGATGATATGTTGGCGGATTAGACAGTTTTGTGGAGAGAAGTTAGGCCCCTTTCACACGGCGATTCCGTGTCTGCGAGTCACGTCTCCGTTACACACTGGCGTTACAAAAATGTAAGGCCTCATTCGTCTCCCCATCACACTCTCACGCACAATCGTCTATGATTTAATATTTTATAACATTTTATGTTTTTAGGAATAATAAACAACGGAGATATTTACAGATAATTCAGATAACATAAACATATAATATAATGCTACTATTTAAATCTCATTAATTTTGTTAATTTATATTATTTTTATATATTTTTTATATTATTATATTAAACCCTCCGTTAGTCGATGTAGGTGTAGCGGGCCAATGCAATTTAATTTATTTGTTATTCAGGAGCCAGGTCAGGTGCAGGGATGAACTTTTATGACATCTCAGAGGAATATGATAACACTAATTTGCCAAGGTCACACTCCAAAAGCAACTGTATTTTCTCGGAAAATGTGATAATATATTTTCTTTTCGTAAAATATTTTTCAGGCATAGTATCAAATATCTCTCGTTTAATACTTAAATTTTTGTCGTAAATAGATATTATATTTTTAGTTTCGTTATCTAATTATTATATTTTAAAACAGACGTATTTCATTTTCATTTAAATGAGTAGCTTATATAACGTGATAAAAATAGAACCAAGCAACATCGAGTTCGAAGGACAAACATCCAGATAGTTTTATTTATTTTAACCACTGTCAACATTAATAACACACTAATGTTATTTATAAATAATCAGGATAAACACGTTTGACAAAATGAGTGATAAATTAAAAATCCTTTAATAGTCCTCAAATAAATTAATGTCAAACAGGAGCGTTCGTATTTTTCCTGAGCCATATTCATCTGTTTTTTTATATAAAAAAACTATACGTGAGACGAATGACACACTGAGGAAAGTGTGGCATGATATGTTTTAAATAGTTTCGCATATTCTATATAAATAATTGATGAATATGGCTTAGGAAAATGTCAAAAGTTCCTGTTTGTCATTATTTTTTTGAGGACTAATAAGGGTTTCTTAATTTATATGGCAATATTTATAAATATTTTTATACATATTTATAAAATTATTTTATAAATAAAATGAAAAATTAAATAAAACAAGAATGAACAACAAGGACGAGGATACACAATGAGTGCGTGAAGCGGAAGCGAGAATCGGATACGCAGACTCGCCGTGTGAACGTGCCCTTAATGTTGAAATAGAAGTTTATGTGTAAACAATTTTTCAGGAGAAGGAAGTTGATGTGATGTTGTTTAGAAGGGAAATCGGAGATTCCGAAGTTCACCTACGCAGAAGAAGTGTAACTTCCAGGTCTGCTTTCCGGAAACAACCCCGGGAGTTACAATACTGGTGTTCGTCGTGTCATAAAAGCGAAAACCACAAGGATAGTGAAGCTGTGAGGGTATAACCGCTACACCACAGCAACTGGGCAATTAATAAATTACGAATTAAGTACACATCTTAATAAAAAAAATAGTTATGATGGCGTTTTAAGGGCGATAGATTTATTTTTTCCTATCTCAAAATGATATATATTTGAGAATTAATTTTTTGACATAGATAATTACAGAAATTGATATTTCATTTTTGATATTATAATTTTCTCTTAGATATCAATTTGGTATGTTTGGGAATCTTCTTAACACCATTTTATGCAAACTAAATAATTATTTCTGCTTACACGACGCAGTTCAATTAGCCAAGACCTGGCATGAAGTTGGATATTTGAAATTAGCGTGAGGACTTACAATCCTACTAGCTAATTTCTAATCTTCTGTGTCCACTGTCTTAAAGGATAAATTTTATCCACAAAGAAAACCGATGGAACAGTCTTCAATTCCAATGGGACGGATTATAATTTCTACAAAGTTCTCAGCACAAATTGCATTCGCATTTCATCTCCGAGTTAAGTCTGGACCTTACTCTCTCCTCCTTGAGACTTTCTCAGTAATAAAACTTCGCTTCGGTTTGATCTCTGCGTCCTTGTTCAAAGTTTGTTCGATAAGGCTGGAAATATATTGCATGGCAGAGGGCCGGATGGTGTAAGACACAGGGTCGCAAGTTGTAGCGAACTTTAAGCAATGAGCGTTCTTTTCGGGTGAGCTACGACCGCGGGCACTGCCCTCGCTGCACCATATTTCATTCGTTTACTAATGTGCTTCTCATTTATCTTCCTGTAAAGCACTCTTTCGTTGCATTTACACAAACCTTTAGACGCTGCCGCAGAAAATTGCTTCCTGTATAGATACAGACGTGGAAAGGACCAGCAGAATTATTTCAGTCCAGCAAAATAGTTTTTCTTGTTCCTTAATATTATAAAAATCAAACAAAAAGTTATATTTTGATGATAAAATTTTTTATGATGAGATTCCCAAAATAATCTGGATTAATCACCATACGGACTATATACTGAGGCAGCTGTCACTCTAGGACCAGGCAGAATTTAGTAGTTCTGCCCCCTTAATTACTGTTCGGACTCTCACGTTGCTCGTCTGAATGTTGTTCTCTCCCTGATGACGTACTGTTCGAAACGATGCAGTTTCTACATCTCGTTATGAACTTCTATACGATCTTTCATGTCATCTTTTTATCCTTACTTGTTTCTTGCACACTGTTTCTTTTTAGAGTAACAGGCTACATGCGGGTAATCCACATGGTGGCAAGTACTCTTTAATAGCATAGGAAGGGATTTGAAAGAGGGGATACGGAAGGGCAAAGGGAAGGTATCCAAGGCTCAACTAGGCCCCCCGGGCTACAGTTTAAGGATCCTGCCCGGCATTCGCCTAAAAGTGATGCAGGACAAACCCTAGAAAACCTGCATCAGGTAGGTCGGGCTTTGGGTACTTGTACGACGCCATTCCGATGGTGGGAGAGGGGTTTCCTGTGGGGGCTCAGCATTCCCTTCTTCGCGCCTCGACCAGTTTAGGAGACAGCTGGCCGAGTGTTCCAATGGGAACAGAGAACAACTCTTACCGTATGTCCAAGGTCTGGGACCCAGGAACATACACCTCTCAAAACAGACCGAGGTGCCTCGACTTGTGGTAACCTTAGTTCAAAAACGGGGAGAGGAGAAGGCATCCCAAAGGTTGTCCTCTACGTCTTTCCAGAATGGTTCATCTGCGAGAAAACCTCGCACGCTTCTTGCACACAGCCTATATCTTTCTATTTTTTATGTTTTCTTCACTAGAAGTAAATATCTGCATCTGTTTCTAATCATCTCTTTAACCTCTTTCTTTCTATTTTTCTTGATTTATTTGCTCTTCTTTTTTCTAGTCTTTGCCTCTTTTCACTTTTTCTTGCTCACCTATCTACTCCAAGAGAACGGAATACCCGAATAATTATAATGTTACACAAATTTAGTATGTTAAATTAGTCAACAAATGGTAACAATACAAAATTATAAATATTATTATTAACCCATGAGTGGAATTTAAAAATCAGCTTTAATAATCATGTAACCCTCATAAGTGATAAATTAAGTTTTCCATTTTGTTTTTGTAAACATTTTGCTTCCTCTATTTTATCGAATACTCACCACGTTTCTCGTACCGACAAGATATTTGCCACCTTCGTATATCTTAAAAATTCTGCCATATTAATATATCATGCACCGATGTTTCGTGTTTCCTTAATATTCACTTATCTTCATAGTATTTTTCATTTACATTTGTTTCTAATATTTATTTTATAAATCTTAATATCTCTCAACTATTTATTGATAGTATTCATTTTGGGAAGTTTTCTAATAATTCTAGAAACGATTTTTACGCAGTAGACTATTTTTGAAATATTCTGCATATATTTTTAATTACTTGATTTAAGTTAAGAAACGTTTAATTTAAGGATTTGTTTTTATTATTGAGTATTCTTTGATATTATTGTGCTTGTTCATTCAACAACACATATTTCATTATATACATAGTTTTACGCAATGTCTTTGGACCATACGAACGGTTTGATCGCTCGTGAACAATTAACCTTCTAAAACCTGTAGAACCGTAATAATTTCTCTCGGACTTCAATATCTGAAATGTGTTTGGGAAAGAGGTTCCAGAGTGATATTACGGAGTCATATTAAAAGACCGAATGCACGGTTTCGTTTTATGGTTTAATAAAATGTAATGGTCAAATCCGAAATGTCGGACATGATTTTGTAGCACGTATTCTACTCGTTAAGAGTATTAAGAAAGTGATTACAGATGTCCTTGTGAAATCCGGTTTCTTTTGGAAAGTTTAAATATGAAATATTAATATTGAATTAAATTTATCAAGGGATAAATCCACGATTGAGGGTAATGGTTTTCCACGCATCGTTCACATGTAAGATTTAATCAGCATTTTGTGGAGTTGACTGCTAAAGTTATCATTAGATCTTGTAATAAAGGACTCCCGAATCTCACTTCTTGATCAGACGCGAACGAGATAATCTGATTAAGCGGAAACTTGTGTCCACTTCGTCGGAGTTACGGCATTTGCGGATTAATCCCTCCACGCATTAACTCATCTCGGCTTACGCTTTGATTGCCGCTCTAGCTTCTTATCTGCGTCTCAACTTCGAAACTACAACCCTGCCGCTGCGACGATAGTAGCTACTGCATTTATTCTGTAATCTGTAATATGTGCATTGGGCATTAGAATAAAGTTCCGCGGCGAGAGATACAGTATGGCTATTTATATAGTTCAATTCATAGTTCATTCATAACGTTCAATTGCATTATCAATCAATTTCATGCAATAAAATGAGCTTAAATTTTGAATTTCGCCTCATAAACAATAAATTCAGCTATTTTTATACTTAATATTAATTCAATTTTACAAGTTTGTTATAATATTTGTAAATAAAAAATCCAACCGCTTAAGAATAACATTGTAAAATAATTTTAATTTTAATATTTAACATTCAAAACATAAAATATTATTATGTTTTTTAAATGATTTTATTTCATATATCTAAAGTTAAATACAATTTTGCAGTCTCAGTTGATATTTTAGGTTTAAATTCAATACTTCCCTTTCAGAGATTATTACTTTCGGTCATATCGTATACAGTTGGCCATGACTGAAAATGGGGTTTTTAATTCCAGCCTTAAAACTTTAGCTCTGTCCTCGAACTAGTTTATGGTCGTGGCATATGACTGTTTAACTGGAAACTGGACTCATTTCAAGATAATTGGAATGTCAGTATATAAAGAAGGTGGTGCTCGATCAGAACTGAAATCAGTGACTTTTATAATGTGTTCACTTGCACAATACTTTTTCTTTACTGAGCTGTGGTAATCTTTTTACGATAGATATCATTAAAAAAACTCAGTGATATCAAACTTACACGTGGCGATACCCGGGAAAGAGACGATCTTGATACCGATCCTTGAACTCAATTAATCGTTCCATAGACGCGTCCGTACGAGTAGTCGCAAACCATCAGACGAGACTCATCTTTATTTACGATGCGATTTTTTTTATTAATGTTGTTAACAATATAATTGCTAAGTCATATTTTTAGCATGATGCTACGCGCCGACTAGGGACAGACAAAGCAAAATATATTAAGTATTCGGTTTAAAATTTCTGTAACCGAAAGGTTACCACGGATGACCAAATTATTCGCTCTAGTGACCGAAACGTATTTGTGAAAAAAGTTACAGGACGAATGAAATATTCTCGGGTTTCTAACACAAGACGATGAAAATGAACGTCATCGAAACTTCGCTTCTACATATTTTCACTCACTTAGAAGCCCGAGAATATTTCATTCATTATTTACACCGTGAAAGACAGCATCATTCATTAGTTACAGTATTTTCTTAATTATATACTGTAATGCCAATTAGTTAAGCCATTAATTGTTTTTAAATAAATTTGAATTGTTAGTGAACAGTTTGTATTATAGCGAGAGCGAGCAGAGCGACAACGAGTGGTGAGCTCTGTTCCTATTATTGAGATCGCGGAATGGCGTTTATGCGCGCAAAAGCATAGTCAGTTGGCAGTCAGCAGCGAGGAGCGAAAGTACAAAAGTCTAATTCGAGGAGCGAAAGAGTAAAGTCAGCAGCGAGGAGCGAAATAGAGAAGTCAACGTCTAAGATCAGCCTCGAAAGGATAGACATTTAAAAATAAATCTTTACTGAGCTACTTTGCAGTTTCAATCCAAATCGATAAGTAAATCGGTAAAAGACTATAAAAAAATCTGCAACTCGTAAGATCCCTGTAAGCAAGCAGTCATCAGATAGCTGAACAATTTGGAGAGAATCATCCGAGTTCCTGGGAGCCTAGAAATTCCATGTGTAAAATTTTTGCAATAGTGTACTTTTGAAGCGCTAAAAGAATGCTGGTACCAGCCGAACAATGCGTAAGTAACCAAAACGTTAATAACATCTGTAAACGCTAACTAAAAGGTAAAGTCAGATTTCGTTCGTTTTTCTTGTAGTTTTTCTTTCATTTATCAGCATATTATTTTGAAGTAAATTTTTTAAACTGTATTGTTAATGAGATAATTCAATAATTTTCACTGTAAATCATCAAACCCAGTAAAGACCCTGAGATAAGACATAAATATTGATTGTAAAAATTGGAACCCACAAATTAATAAATAAATTTATTTTGTTAAAAATTTGATTATTTTTTCATTTAAATAAAGCCTATCATTTTGATCATTACATTAATTGTTACTACTATGTGGGAAAATTCTTCAAAATTTAATTAAAAATTGATTAATCATTCTTATAATTAATCGTTTATTTTGTTTTTATTATTACAATACATATATTTAAAGAGTGTAATCAGAGGTCAGATCGGTTAGTCAACGATTTGCTTTATTTGTTTTTAAACACATCATAGTTTAAGTACTTCGAAAATAGAATTGGAGGACCCTTACATGACGTATAATACACTTTTATTTATTTAAAAATAGGGTAATTGAGGGTAATCCATGTTTGGCCCACATTCCTTTAATGACAGTGTGAGGGATAAAAAGGGGGGGATGCGGAATTAGCCACAGGTTAAACAGACCCAATTGGCTACAGTTTAAGGATAGAAAATGAAATTGAGTGAAACCCTACGGAAAGAAACATGAGGTGGGGCGGGCTTTCGGTTCTTGTCGCTCGCTCTTCGACCATGCTTGGAGGCAGCTGGCCGACTGTTTCAGTGGAAACAGAGGATTACCATTTATATATGTCCAACGTGTGCATTATCATAATAGTTCTTATAGAAATAGAACTCGCTGCAACGGATGCTTTATACGATCTCCAATGAAGCCATTGTAATAAGCAAAATTTATCCGCTTATGGGGACTTTGATTTAGAAGAAATGCATTCTCGTAAGTAATTTTTTTTCAACTCATAAATTATAAACCAACGGGCTGCTTTGGGTAGTATAGTCTCAGCCACGGGAGAGACTTGAACAGGATTTGCATTAAGCCTCTATTTACCTGCTGCTAAAATTAAACCAAATTCGCTTCCTTTCGGTCGATAGAATTCACATGGAAGATTTCTTCAGCTTGACCGAAAGCCAATTTGACATTAATTTCAGTGAGTAAATACCATATATATGAATATTCATAACTCAAAATTTCTCAATTTACGTCAACCTGGGCTGAAATTAGGTTTTTAATCTGATCAAACAGTAAAAATTTAATAAATAAGAATTCTTTTTTTTTTGTAAAAATCACATTCCTCGACATTGTGACACATTTCAGTGCGCCTCGTTAAATCGAAATCTACCCTGCAGCTTTGTATGTCAGAGTCTGACGCATGCAACATAATGGCTAACCACCAGTCCAGGTTTGAGGGTGCATAGTACGATTTAACATGTTGTGGCACCACACAACCAACGTAAGCACCCGCGCTAATGTACGCTTCGTTCGTTTCTGTTATAACTTTCCACTCTCTGCCAAAGTACTTGTAGGCAACAAATTCACCGGCCTGAACTGTGAAACTATCAGGCTAATTGCTATAGAAACAGAGCTCGCTGCAACTGGTGCTGTACATAGCCTCCGATTAAGCCCTGGTAATGCACAAAGTTTTGGACGATTTAATTTTTTTATACTCTTCCTGAACAATTTTCAATACGATGCAGATTTCTTCTGCCATTAGCTTTCAAAAAAATTGTGAAGTGTTGAATTGTTTAAGGTAAATTAGTTTCTCTTAATTACTTTCATTACCTCTCACACGTGCTTAGTATATTCTTAACATTAAATGCCTACATCCAGGTTGTGAATGCTGCGTCCCCACAGCAAACTCCTCTCCCGCTATCGGAAGGGCGTGGGACAAGTACCCAATGCCCAACCTACCCGATGCAGGTTTTTCTAAGGTTTTCCCTGTATTTCTTTAGGCGAATGCCGGGTAGTATCCTTAAAAAATAGCCCGGGGGCCCTTGGCTACCTTCCTCTACCCTTCCGCATACGCCCTTTCAAATCCCTTCCTATGCTATTAAAGGGGAGTTGCGCAATGTGGATCACCCTCATGTAGCCTGTTGCCCTAATAAAAAAAGTAATTTCCCCGGCTAATGCAGTATAGAGCCTGCGAGAGGATTCTCTCGCAGGTAACCTGCGAGGGATGTTCTCTCGCAGGCAGAACCTTTTAGGAGACATACGAAGGGGCTACCTTTGGGTATGCCTTTTCCTCTCCGTTTTTGAACTAAGGTTCCCACAAGCCGAGGCACCTCGGCCTGTCTTGAGAGGTGTATGTTCCGGGGTCACAGACCTTGGGCATACGGTAAGAGTTGTTCGCTATTCCCATTGGAATAGTCGGCCAGCTGCCTCCTAAACTGGTCGAGGCACGAAGAAGGAAATGCTGCGTCCCCACAGCAAACTCCTCTCCCGCTATCGGAAGGGCGTGGGACAAGAACCCATTGCCCGACCTACCCGATGCAGGTTTTTTTAAGGTTTTCCCTGCATTTCTTTAGGCGAATGCCGGGTAGGATCCTTAAAATATAGCCCGGGGGCCCTAGTAACCCTTGGCTACCTTCCTCTACGCTTCCTCACCCCCCCTTTCAAATCCCTTCCTATGCTATTAAAGGAGAGTTGCCCAAGGTGGATCACCCTCATGTAGCCGTTGCCCTAAAAAAAATGTACTTTCTCCTATTTTTCCTTCAAATTTTTCAACATTTGTTTCATTGTAACATAATTTTTTTGACATAATTTTAGTTTATACAAACGCAGTGAATCATTAACCAACAAATATTCGTACATAATCAAAGTGACTCAAACTTTATGATATCCTGTTATCCGTATTGTTCAAACTAAAGCAAGTTAGTGTTGTTAATGATGTTTTAGTTCCTTATGGAAATTAGAAATTTCAGTAGATAATGGTATGTCAAAAATTAAATACACTAGTAATAAAAAAAGATACCCAAATACGGACAAAATAAGCGATAATACACGACGTTTCTGGGATCCTTGTGCCTTTCTTCAGTGCTAAGGAGAACCTAGAGTACTGTAAACTGATGAGTGCAGTTGTGTCGCTCTAGGCTATTATTAGCACCGGAAGAAAGGCACAAGGATCCCAGAAACGTTGTGTGATATTTATATTATCACTTATTTTTTGTATTTGCCTACCTTTTTTTAATATTATTAATTTTCAATCCGATGCAATTTTTTTAATTTAAATACTCTTCCTTTTAAATTTTTTTCACTGCACCAATTAAAAATTTAAAGTGAAATATTTTTTTCTACACATTCGCCCTGCTTTTAAATACACTTGGTCAATCGTTCAACAATATTTACGATAATAATATGAGGAGTAACGTTTTTAGGTTGAGCTTTTAATAACGCCACGGAAAGACCGATTTCTTCTCTGTTTGCCGCAATATTCTGCCTCTTATGAACTATTTTTTTTATGGAGAACAACAATTAATATAAACATGGTTTACTTAATTTCCAATATTCACTGGTAATTAGAATCAGGTCACGAGCTTCAGAATATTGCCATCAGTAGTAAATGTGCCTGGACGTCTTGCTCTTTCCTCGTCCTTTAGGTCTTCTTCGTATATAAGCTGCTGGAAAATCTTCAGAGCACAGAAAAAGGATTCAGGAATGGTTTTCTCCTATGCTAACTAATAGTGGTGCATCGCTGTTTACTTTGCGGCGTACTGAAATGATAACGCTGTAACCGTCCACAAGTGATGGCATTAAGCGGCTTGTGTACCCATAAAGTAGTACAGTCGACTTGGGCAAAAGTCCTTGGCCTTATCCTTTTTTGTTCATTTTCCTTTTATTTCAGTTATTTTCTCAAATTGAATAATTATTTTTATACTCTTAATTCATTTTCATCCTTTTTTCTTAATCTGTTAATAATAGAGATAAATGCATTAAACATAGCTAATATTTAAGAGACATTAAGTCAGACCGAATAGATTATCTTAAAATACGGACTTCATTAACATTATAATTATTGGCATTATAAATAAACTAGGAAAAATAATTAATATAAATATAACTCATATAATATGGCTATAATTCAGTAATTTATTAAATAATTTTTCATATAATACACAAAACTTTTCCTTCTCTACTCTTCAGTTGCATCTAAAAAAAATAACCGTTTTGTGTATTATATGTAAATTTATTTAATAAATTTCTGACTTATGGTCAAGTTAAATAGATTATATTTATATTGGCATTATAATTCATAATCCATTTCTTGATTCGGCAGCATATTTACATTAACAATCAGAAAATGATTTGTCCTCTCTTTTAATTATTAGAAATTGACTTATTTAAATTTCAGGGTAATATTTTTAATTAACGTTGCTTGTTAACAAACATTAATTCTAAAAATTCGATTGTTTCGTATGCATAAGTCGTAGATTGATCCAAAAGTACTCGACAGTGAAAGTAGAACTTCTTTAGTGACAAACAACAAGAAATTATGTTTACCTTCGTTTTTAGAACCGTAAAATATTTTCTCCCAACAATGATAAGTAATAGGAAACAAAGTCAGGAGCGTGAACAATCGCCGAGTTGTTTTGCACCGTATGTGGCGTAGCGTCGTGGTCGTGAAGAACTCGACCATTCCTGTGCACTGCTCTGGAAGTTTCCACCTCATATTCTCTCCAGAGGCCTTAAGAACCACGACACAGTTCTCCGTTAATGGTCTGAGAAGGCGGTACGAACTCTTCGTGGATAATCACATCGTTATCGAAGAAACAGATCAATCGAGGAGCTCTTTACTTGACGATCTTTCTTTTGACAGACGTGAGGGTGGATTCAACCCTGGGAATAATCGCTCCTTACTTACGGAAATTATAACCCACAATAAATAACTGGATGTAGGTACGTTGTTCACTCAGAAGAATGTTTAGGAAATTTCAATCCAATAGAAATGGCCTTTAAGTTCGACTGCTTAAATACATAAAATATAATCACGTGAAACGAAGTCGGAGAACGAGTGAGGGACTTTACTGTCAGAATTTACCACCGTGATTCTACTGATTTATTCTGAACTTTTTTAATTTCATCGTTCGTTCGTTCAGATAAGAGGAAAATTAACATGAGGTTTAATATGTGCCAGTGCCCTTCACAAAAAGCAATTGATACAATTTCAATGGAGTCTTTATTAATATTATGTATCGCACTCGACGTTTCCTCTACTTACAAATATTTACCACAAATCCAATATGCTATCGTTCAGTAATCACAACGAATGGCTGCCAGTATAATGTGTTTTAATGGGAGTCGCATTTTCCACGAGACCAATGAACTCTTCACGAGAGAATTTCATCAATATTGACACTACCTCTTTTTTTTTGTCGACTCGTGAAGTAGTAAGGCGACTTTTGGGTTGGGATAGAGCCGCACATTTGCTTTTAATAACGCCAAATTCTATTTCGGTGCTCCGGACTGTTTGTTGTGCTGATGCTTCACATTGGAGCGCGTGCACTTTATCAATAGCGTGGCCAGCTGTAAAATTCTCTCTTTTTTTGTCATATCGCGTAGCCTCGAAGGGCTATTGACACAGGGGGGTAAATCTATTGCTTGCCAGAAATATAAGCCGACAGACAAAGCAAAAACACCATTCGCGTTGACCAAAAACAAATATTAACTCAGACTTGCTTTAATCATAAAAGCATCTATTAAATTTACCATATTTAAAACATTTGACAATACTTATTGTATGGACTTTGTTGATATTATTATAAATAGTAAAAATAAACTTTATCGCTATAATTGATTCTTATATTTGTAATTTCGCAATGGCTTGGAAACATTGGATCAGAATTTCCATACATATGAAAGAATTCAACGATTCAAATAGTACAAAATTTGTAAACTATTTACTCCGAATTTTCTGATCTCACCCTAATCTTATTTTCTGAACTTTCTCCGGCGGTTCTATTTTATTTATTTTATAGGGAGCCCAAAATTTGAGTGAAGTATGCCACCTCCTTAGATTTTAAGCTCACCTGTTTTTTAGATTTCTCATTACGTAATGTCTTTTGGAAAATACGATCAACAACAGTATTTATATTTGGTTGGGAAAGCATTTCGATACGTAACTATGGTGTCGTATAATTGGTTTGTTGGAGGCCTTATTTTCTATAAGTTATTTTTAATTTGCAACCATCTGGAAAAAAACTTTTCTCTTTCTCTAAATTGGGGTTCTATTGTATATTGTATATTATATTATATAAATTTATAAAAATCAAAAGTTTATTAAAACTATTGATTTCATTTCTATATGAAAAATATTGTCAATGGATAGATTGGGTCGGTTGGGGCTTTGATTTGATTTATTTTATTCCATTAGTCCTCGTATGAGGAAACAGGACACGTCAATACATAAAATTACAATATAAGAATTGAATGCTACAATTAAAAATAATTATAAGTTTACATAAAAATACTAAAATTCTGGAACACAAATATCCTTGTCCAACATAAGTAAAATAATATGAATAATAACAAAAATTATAATTCTTTAACTATACTAAGGGTATAATATAACATTTACAGTTCTAATAAAATATTAAATATGTACTAGTAAGAAATTCATGATTCGAGAATGAACTATAATGAAATATAGAATTTACACATCACACAAAAATTAAAACAAAACTTGACACACGCACACTGGGGGAAAACATAAACGACGGACAAGTCACTTGTTGAAACAGAGCGATGAGGAATCTGCAAACTTCAGGCCGTACATAAATCAAACAAACAAAAGAGCAGAAAAGACCAAAATAGAATAAGCAAGTTATGAAATAAGCGGTTTTATTAGCAACACATTGAACACTTTTACAGGTTTTTTTTAAAAAAAACTTAATTGAGGGAACGTTTTAGAAACTCCTGTACTGAGTAAAACGCTATTATGTCGTAATAAACTACTTTCGCTAGTTTCTTATTTCTGTGGTTCAAATATCTGGAAACGGCAAAGCTCCAAAGGTCACCAATATCGATAACGGATTGAATATTTTTTATAGCAATACTTACAGTATTATATTGTAAATATAATATACTTACAGTATTATATTGTTATTCAACTTCGATAGAAACATTCAAAATTGGATCGAATTTTTGTGGACTTTACGTAGATTATTAATCAAATGTCACGCTATTATTATTATTATTAATCTTATTATATACTTCCACCAAATTAAAATTTCTGCTGGGAATTAACTTATAGGAAGATGAAGAATTAATTTTGAATGGTGTTTCATATAATATCGTCATTGGAAACGGTGTGCACTTTACTCCATTTCGCAGAATTTATAAATAATTTTACAATTACTTCATCATGCAATGTCCCTTATTCACAAACATGTGACAGAAATCTTGATATTAGGCAGCCAGCCACAACCTTTTCGCTTTGTCTCTTTCTGTGAAGTGTCTGGCTCTGCTTTGTGTTGTAGTCGTCGAAAAGTGTACCGTCGTGTTCTGCTACGAAACTTTCAGCTCCAACCGACGCTAGAAACCCTCTGTCAAACAGAAAGCACGCCCTTTGTGTAATTGCCGATAACTCTAATTTCCTCTCGTTTCGTCATCAAGACAGAACTGCTCGCGGCGCCTCCAAGATTACAATTATTTTACTTAGAGCTCAAATTTATTTATTCTACTTCACGTGCACAAACACAAGCCTGGTGGAATCCCGGAAAATTGTGTTAATAAGGTCAGCTGAGTTTCAAAGTAGTGTTTCGGCTCCTCTAATTCAATTATACTTCTCTGCTGGATAGAAAAGAATAAGTTGCTTTAACGTGATCTCTTTTAGCTAAACGTTCGTGAAGTCCAGAATTACTGATCAGCACTGTAAATGAATGTTATTTGTTAAGAAAGGACGTCTTATTTATTGTAGATTCACTTAACGACAGAGGTTTATATTAAAGTGAAAGAAGGAGTAGTGGACGCAATCTAAAGATAATTGCTTATGGTTACTCAAAAACGATAAAAGTTTTGTGATATTTGTGAACTAAACGAAATGAGCTGCTAGTTATCATTTATGAACAATCGATTTCGACTAATGTAACCGGACTAAATAACAGTGGGAGCAGGCAAAATGTAAATTCGAAGTTATCTCAAAAGCCTCAGTAGGGCCTCAGTCAACATAATAACAGTGCAGATTACACAGGCGATTCATCATTCCGTCAAAGCTTGGCATATTTACTTATTTACTGTGTGAAATGAGGTGAACAATGTTATCATGCGGAACACGTAATGTTTTATATTACATGATGCAGTTTTGTTACAAATTTATTAAGAATAATAATAAAGAATGGTTTCATTCTTTCCTTTAAAATGCGTTACAGCATTTGAAACAAAATATTACAGGGAGCACGTTGACGGACTTGAGTTTAAGAACCAGTCCTATTTCAACTTTTATTGCACAAAAGGTGCTAAAAATTATTCTTAATTAATGACACAGCGCGCAATTCCTAAATGTTATCCAAAATGTCCATTAAAACATTATAAAATTATTTTCAGTTATTTGCATTTCAGTTAGCAGGTTTTGTCGCAATTTTTGGTCAAAAGAGTTTGCATTTCACTTTTTATTAGAAACAGTTATAGCAATTGCTGAACGGCGCTGTCGTACAGATTGTGTCGTACTCGAGTGCAAAGTCAAAACACGTGAAACGAAGCTGTCGAAAAAATGCTCGCTTAATGGTTCGCTAATGGACAGGAAGTGCAGACGCGTTCGTGCATTGTTTATCGGATAATACAGCGTGAGGGGTCGTGGGGGGGGTTGGGGGGGGGGAGGGTGTACCCAGGAGCTTGATTGCAATCGATTTCGCTGCCTTACAAGAAGATTGCTTCCATTAGACCTCATAAACAGATTTTTTTAAAAAATAAAAATGTTTGACATTGTTTAACAATTACAGGGTAGAGATTTCTGTAACCGGCGATAAGGTACTAGCGTTTCAATTACTATCGACCTCTCGGAAATGTGCAGCTGACGCATAGTTTGTTATTTATATCGGGGGTACTTTTGAAAACTCTGAAGTCGAATGAGTTAGTGAAGTATTATTGATATAGCATAGAATAGGCTATGAAAGAAGGGAAAAGAAAATTGAGTGTTTAAACAGACTAAAATGCGGTAAGTTTGTAAAAGAAAAACATGTTGAGGATGGATAGATAAAAATAGACGTCTTAATTAATCGATATTTTCTTATAGATATTATTGTGGAATCCAGCACGACTTTCTATATCTCACGACCTATAAATCTGCGTATTGAGTTACTATTATTTAATTTATCGCATATATTTATAGCCTTTTATCATCATATGTCATCATAGCTAAGGTCGCACGACAAAAGTACCGAATGTGGGCACCGGGGAAATAAATGAGCGTGATTATTTTGTCATAAGCCAAACAAGTAATAAATTAAAGATCGGACATACGATTTATTTTAAAAAATTTATAAACGGTTTGACAGTATTTAAAATTAATGGAGTAGAATTGTGATCAATGATATGGAAGGTTATGCCTTAGGTATGTTATATTTGAACACTTTTTGTTTATTCATATATTTAAAATCAGTACTACCAGTATTCGAATATTAACTTTAATTAACTGAACAAAATGGCAATAGAATAATATTTTTTTTAGAAAATAGCCACGAAACATTAAAAAAACCGGTGAATGCGAATGAGATTAGTTGCGACATGAACTAAAGAGTGAGAAGTTAAGCGAAACAGAGCGGCAACTTGATAAAACTAATGGCTTCGTTAGCACGGACAGGGGGAAGGCATCACTTCTCCGGACGTCTCCATTACACAAGCATCCAAGGGTTAAGCATCCTCTTTTGAAGTTAAATATAGCACCAACCCGCAGATATTCGAAAATCAAATTATTTACTGCAAAATTCAATAATATTAATATTGTAAGGAAAAATTGTAAACAATTTCAGCATATAAATGCAGGTAACATTCACTGCTAATGCAGTTTTTTAGTGATAAATAAAATGCATATATACGCAAATAAAATTTTACCATTATATCTCAACTATTTTTCATTAGTAACATGTATTAATTTATGAATTCTATCTTCTTTATTACAGTATATTTATTTTAATGAATATGTATTAATTATTTTAATATATATATATATAAAAGAAAATATGATTTATTTTATTTCACCAGACATCCAAATCATTTCTTGGAGTCTTATTGATCATATTTTTATGTCAGCTATTTCATCCAGTATTCATAATACTTATTTAGTCTACTAATAATTCATATAAAACCTTACTTAGGAACAAAATATTGTATTCAGATAAAAACTACCGGATTATAATAATCTGTTCTATAAGTAAATATTTTATGTAAACAAAAAAAATAACAGTGGAAGAGATATTTAGTGAAACACAGAGGTAGAGTGGGGAATGCTATTCATGACTGGACGGAAGCTAATGGTTACATTAATATCTCCAAACGCCAGTATTCTCCTAAAGTCCGAATTTTTCACAATTTCGGCTCATTAAAATGTATTATATTGCATATATACTTATCCTATAATAAATTACTATAAAATATATTGTAAATTGACAAAATTCGTTACAGTCTTCGACTTCAACGGCGTTTTGTTACATATGTACTATAGCAAAACTCTTTGTCGTCTTGGCACAACACTTCTACTTTGTCTGTGAATCTTATAGTAATCTTATAGTCTATATTCTCATACAGAGAGCAATACGTTTTCTGGGACTCGAGCAGAACTTTTCTCCACGGAACCCAATACTTGTTTCAGCTCTGCCTTTACATCTCCAAACTGCTCCCAAACTATCTCTAGCGTTTCCCGCGCACATTGTCATGGAAACGCCGCCGACGATACCTTAAAACACAGTTTGATAGATTGTCATGTTAGAATACATTTGTTTATTTAATGCCGTAACAAATTATGGCTTAACCCTATAATGAGTGTGCCTAAAATTTTAATGAAACGTTTGGTAATACGGTCTCTGAAAACGCTAATTTGCACTACGTAAGTTTTAGCTGATCCATAAAGTGCTTGAGACTCTGACACGTGTTTTATTAAATCTGGAACTGTTCCATTGTACAGACCAGCATTTGACTTACAGTAAGAACTATTTATTATAAAAAAATACGAAGACTAACGCATGCCTTCAGTACTCATCCGAGCTTACCCGAGTGTACCAGAATGCATGAACTGAAACTGTGAATTGTAGGTATATATTATACCTGGTCACGATGAAATAAATAACATGTTGATTAAAACATCAGTGAAAAATATTATAAATTGCACTTAAACTCGCACAACGTACATCATCATGAACACATCGATTATGTTTTACGAAACTGAAAAAAAAAGTATTTGACAATTGAGTTCGAGTCATAAATATAATTTTTTATACTGTCGCCGTTTGTTCTAGAAAACAAGCTCTAAACTTTATCCATTACAAAATTAATATTGATATACGTAAATATCCGCCAATAATCTGTTCTTTTTCCAAAATTATCAGCAAGAAGATTAATGTGGTTCCTCTCGAAAGCGTCACTTACGTTCGTAGTCTTCCAAAGTCTCGCGTTCTCCAAAACTGTCGACAGTATTATATTACATATAAGCATCTGATAAAATGACTGAACCAATGTGTTCGCAGTGCCTACAAATATTATACAAGCATAAAAGGTTGCAACGGCATACACGATGTGCGAAATAAAATATGTGTGACAGAAATAAATTCATCTTCTCTCTGATAGAAACCCCGTCGTCGCGATATAGAAACACGATCTCCTGTCGACAGATGTATTTCGGCGAGCGTAGGAGTTGTCGTGTTACCTTGACATTCTTTTCAATGACGCATGACCAGAAGTAAGATTCAGGTTTATTTTGCGAAACAAATTTTCCATGGTACCGAGGTTTAAATAATCAGTAGCTTATTTTAAAAAGCCATTTAAGCAGCACTTTATATCTGTCTTCCGGGTTTAAGGGGAATAGCATGCTCGCTTTGAGTTAGAAACTAACGGTTCCAAAACAGCGTGCGTATTAAGTATATTTTTTAAACTGCATTATGAATGACTTGATAAATAGCTGTTTCGGAGAAAAATGTGAGCCGATTTCGCAGCGAAAGTGAGGGTTCTCTCTGAGATTCATCTGGTCATATAAAATGCGCCATGAAGGTGGAAGACAGTTTTAGCAGCTCGCGGCGAGTCGGGAAACTATGAGGTGAGATATATAGGACCATAAAGTTAAACGATATAGCGTTGTTATCTGAGAAATATTGCTCTAGGATTTCGTTGAAGGTACTACACGTGTCAGCGTATCTGGCGTTGCAAGTCCGTCAATGAATCCATTAAAATAGGAACAAACGGATTTATTTTCACACGGCGGAAAATTGAAACTAGTTAAATATTTCTTTGGTAATAACGTTTTATTCCATTTATAAAATATCTATTCATAGATTTATTTTATTCTGACTACAGATTAGGAACAAACGATCATAACAAACGAATCATTACTTTTTATTTCTATTATCCGATTATTTCAGAGTTTTTATCTCAACTAATTTAGTATGTAAAGTAATAATTGATAAATTTTCGTTAATTTAGGAAATATACTGTAATACCAATTAAAGAGGCCAATAATTGTTTTAATATAATTGTTAGCGGCACGAGTCGTGAAAGAAACAATCACGGCTCTTTGTCGGAGATAGTTGAAATACCGCGCGCTCGTACGGAAGGTCAGTCCGGGAGAGCGAGGGTGAGGATCTAAAAGTATGAATAGCGCGGTCCAAGAAGTCCAACTGCGAGATCTATTAGTTTACATAAAATGCGAGTAAACAGTTTTGACGGAGAGACTCAAATAATAATCGCAAAGTTGGAAGCAAAAGGTTTTGCTTCACACAGACTGAACTAAATTTCGTATAGAGGCACCAAGGAGACCTATGTCCGAGGGCTGACTGAGTGGCGGCTGATCCAAAGTTCCAGGTGGCAGAGAACGAGAACATCGACCGTGTGTATTAAACAATTTAATGTGTAGAATCCGTGAATAATGGCCTTTTTAGTGAGTGTTGTCCTCGAGCTCCAAGAATCAGATCTGGTACCAGAAAGGCATTCGTGAGTACAAAACAATTATTTAAAATCTGTAAACGAGGATTAAAGGTAGAAGTCAGATTTCGTTCGTTCGTTTTTCATTTCATTTAGTTTCTTTCATTACGTTTATTTTCATATTGTATTCAGTTAGCTTCAATGAGTTTGAATTGTTAATGTTAGTTTATTAAATTGGATTGTTCTTACTATCAAACCCAGTAACGACCCTGAGTTAAAGAGAATTTCGACGTATTTGACTGTAAAATTTAAGGTTGTACTTTTCCTAGAACGCCACGAATTACAAAATTGAAATAAAATATTTGTTTTGTTAACTTGATGAAATTCGACGTATAAAGTAGGGATTACAATTTGTACTTTTAAAGAGTAAATTTTTAAAATCTTAATAATTTGGATAATTAATTCTTTTAATTAAGACCACCTGTTAATTATTACATAAATTGGCTTCCACAACGTGGGGATAATTTAATTCATTTACTCCCTTTTAATTATTACAATACTTCTAAAATATATATAGTTTTATTTATTTCCTCGCCAGCTGGATGAATCTGAATTTTTGTATTAAATCGCTGCATTAAAAACTACATATTGCTCTAGTTAATGTCCTCAAGAATTTAGGTTGAATTTTATTTTATCATCTGATCAATGTTTATTGAAAATGAGCTGGTCATTTCGTATGAATTCTGGCTTGCCTGAAACTACCGCGTTTTTCTGTAGCTTTCGTATTAAAATTGTATTTTGGTTTTACATTATCTGCGAAATAGCAAGTGCAGAGGTGTCCGTCAATTCATGAGAATTCAGGAGAATATATTTATACTTGACTTGTCCTTTAGTATTACATTACATTTTGCCGCTCCAGATGGTGCTTGATCCTCCATCACACGATTTTTTAAATCTGTAACGTTTGCTATTATGACATTTGAATTTACAACAAGAAGCTATTAATTATAAACAAAAATTTGAGACTGTCGAATGCCTTTCGCAGTAACCCGAGCTTGCCCTACCGCCAACCTGATAATATCCGAATGCAATTGGTCGATTGTAATTATACTGATGCAATCACAACATTTATTTCCGCTCTTACAGTTGATGAAGTTGGAAAACGCCGACGGTAATGCTAACTTTTCCATTGTTTCTTCTGGAAAAACAACAACAATTTTGAATGTTTTTGCTTTATATCGTGAAATTTAAATCTTGTCTCACGTGAGGTGATATTTTCACACTATCTCTAACTCAGACACACGAGAAAAAGTTAACAGGTATCGTCACTTTTATATCTCTTCGCCTACCGGAAACCTGGTTATATTAAAATAAGGTTTCACATAATACAATGGCGGAAAAGTAATTATTGTTGTATAAAGAAATGTACGCTTGTTCACAATTGTTTACAGTAACTACGAAAGTAAAGAATAAATAAATCTATTTAAGAGTTTCGCAAGCTCTAAAGAACAACTAAAGAAAATGAAGATTTATAACATAAATACGATAGAATTGTTAGTTTTGAAAATCAAACTTGAACTGTAATGAATGAAGTTATGTTGAAGGCTAAGTCGTTTTGTTGTCGGTTGGCTGCCGACTGCAGCACAAAAGCAACGGACTTCTACAATGAGAACAATGACCAATGTCAACAAAAGGCGTTAAGTGGGTGTTGACCAAGGTTTGAAGAATCACTCCCGTCACTACCAAGTGACGTCCAACATTATTGTGCGGAACTAATTGAGTGTCCCGGAAGCATCAGTTTCGCAGACGGGCATGAAAACTCGTAAACTATTAGCCAGGGAAATACATTTTGTTTAGGGGGAGACGCTGTAGATTTCATTGATTCCCAGCTTGGATGAGGCCAACCAATGAGATTTGATCAAAAGTAGTACTATTGCTTAATTTTGAAATGGAGGAGGAGTTTTGGAATTTCAGGAGCCGAAATCTGAGGAAGATTTTAAAAAATCACGGCATTTGTTTCCAATTAACGATACAGAGTTTCGGGCCCCAGTCACGACCCAGAGAAGTAAGAGTATATTAGGCATTCTGGTCTAAGTCGTGACAGTGGGGACGGAGTCCATGACAGTAAATTTATATTTGTTTTCTAATTTAGCATATGCGTATACAAAGATGCAAAACTGTGTATTACCCCAGGAAGTCCCAAAATTGTGGACGAAAAGTCGTGCTGTAATG
Organism: Zhengitettix transpicula; assembly: GCA_037074705.1. Taxonomy (NCBI): domain Eukaryota; kingdom Metazoa; phylum Arthropoda; class Insecta; order Orthoptera; family Tetrigidae; genus Zhengitettix; species Zhengitettix transpicula. Next base: position 54,662,282 of record CM073593.1, on the reverse strand, counting down.
ATTTTTAGGTTTAATTAATTAACACGTAATTTTTTTATGTGTAGACAGGCTATGTATAGGGTAATCCACATAGTGGCAACTCCCCTCTTATAGCATAGGAAAGGGATTTGAAAGGGGGGATGCAGAAGGGTAGAGGAAGGTATCCAAGGGTTAACTGGGGCCCCCGGACTATGGTTTAAGGATCCTACTCGGCAATTCGCCTAAAAGTGATGCAGGGAAAACCCTAGAAAAACCTGCATCAGGTATGTCTTGCATTTGGTACTTGTCCCACGCTCTTCCGATGGCGGGAGAGGGGTCACAGTTTTCCCCTTGCCGTGTCTTGACCAATTTAGGAGGCAGCTGGCCGACTATTCCAATAGGAATAGCGTCAACAGAACAACGCCTGCAAGTGATGTACGCTGCTACGGCTTTCCGACCGACGCCAGAGCTGATCATCCTGCCACTTCACCCTGTCACAACAACGAACCAAACTCCACCGGCTCAAATTATACAAATTTGATTCATCAAGAATCGTAATTTCTAGTATCCGAATTTGTTTGAAATGTTACTTTAAATTGTTCAACCACCTTCTGGTTCGCCCCACAATTTTTCTTTTAGGAACCCTGAAATAAAGAGTAAATTTTTCTCGTTTGTTTACCTAATCTATTCATATTTAATGTTTTGGTTATTATATAATTATTTTTATATCAGATAAACCACATAAATGAAACCTACCTGATTAATTACATTATTAAATTTTACAAAACATATTTTGTGAAAGTTCACAAAGTCTAATATGCCTGGGGCGGTAATTTAGAATTATGATTGTAAAGATGTCATGATATTTAATTTGACATTACGCTGGCTGATTAAAAGCTTTTGATGCGACGTGTTCGCGCATTCCTAGTAATGAAGTTACTCCGAGCTACACGTCATCTAATTGAAACCAATGCGTTGATGATGGAAAGGCAAACTCTTTAGCGCCTGGAGGCATTTTCCTAACAAGTAGCGCAAATAGGTTCAGCTTTGTCGACGTGCTTTGTCAGCTTTGCACTCACGTTCCCTACGTCCCTGGTGAATCACTTTCAATTGACAAAGTGATACGTGCAGCTTCCACCATGAAAGTGTGTTTCACCCCGCTCTTTATGGTTGCTTGTAAAACAGGATTCTATGCTTTACCGTGTTATTTGAGTGACTGCAAAATTCATCTTATCATCGAAAGAATAATTAACATGATCTTTATCAATTGAATACGGACGAGATGATATCTCAATTTCTTAATCTTGAAGGTAATTTTCATTTTTACTTATGAAATGCGCAACACTTTAGTTGCTACTTCCGCAAAATGAAAACTAACGCAATTCACCTAAAATTATAAAAAGTCCAGGATTATAGGTTATAAAGCTTGTTTAGTGATAATGACATTGAAAATGTAATGGAAAAATTACTTTCACAACCTAACGCAATGTTGTTTTTATAAAGAAAAGAATTTTCATCAACTTTTAACGAATAAACATTTCCTTTCTTTCTCAATTCCGCATTGAGCCTCATGTTTAAATTATAAAGTACGACATTGATCCTGCAGGTGAAGTATTATTTCATAGAAAATAGTTATTTAGAGTATATAACATAAATAATAATTTACACATTCAATATTAATTCAAAATAATAATTTTTATTTATATATGCTGTGGTATGCAAGCGGAAGTATTTTGTGGTTGTTTGAGAGTCCTGGAAAATAAATTAAGAATTGAGTGGAATTATTATAGTTTTCTTCTTCTGTGGATATTAAAACATGTATAAGTATAAAATTCTTATGTCCGCGTTAATTAATTTAATTTAAAGTATTTTTCTGGAAATTCAGGTCGACGCTTTCCTACAAAACATTTTTAAGTTTTGTATTGTTGTTATAAGCTATTTTGCTGATACAAGTTTGCAATTTTTCTTTACGTTTTGTAAATAAATTTATCTTAGTGGTCAAAAGTAAATTTTCGATTGGAATTATAAAATGTAAAACGCCTACGCGTTAAAAGTATACTAATAAGTTAAATTAATAGCCACATTACAGACTAGAATATAACTTATAAACTACTAATTCACTTTCCTTCGTGATAAAAAACTAGAACAATCCACTAGACACCTACTGAGTAGCTTACAAAATCTCTTGCCCGGTTTTTAATTCCTGATACATTGAGCAAACAAAAAGATAATTTAATACCTGTTCAATTCGAAACTGATAAATGATCTGTAGCCTCCAAATATATCATCAATTTAAAATATTAATTTGATTGGCAAAATGATAAGATTTCAGGTGTTGACACCAGGTACAATTACAGAACTATATCCGAAATGTTTCATGCTAAATCTAATTTTACAGCAATTAGCGTATAAATTGATACTATGAAACTCGACAATGGCTGTGATCCATTATTGGTTTCCATTGCCTTTCGGTTTACCTTCGTTTTAGCTTTTATTTTTAGTTTGTCATTTGGTTTGTACTGTGTGCCTTTTGACGGTACTTGTTTTTTTTTAATAACCTGACGATAACAACAATTATTGCAGACACGCTGTGTGGTATTTAGTTTAGTATTTATTTTTGTCTGTTGTTTGGCTATTTATTTGTGTTCATATTAATTTTTTTAATTTTTCCCAAAGATATTACGCTGTCATCGCATGCATTGGAACAATTAATATCGAACTCCCCTATAAGTATTATTGCAAAAGTTATATCCTAGGATATAAGGAATTTCTATGTTTCTCTGAGTGACATTCGAGTTGAATATGCATCTTCCAGGCTTATTATATTGGTGTCATTTCAATTTAATGCTTCCAATAATTAGATTACAATTAGGTTTCACAGATTCTCCGTATTAACCTGTCTCCACCCGTATTAAACAAACCTTTTTTCTCGTCTCGTCTCGTCTGTAAAAAACTGGTCCGCTGGTCGAAATCCAATATCGATCTACAGCATTCTTGCGCGCCCTACTTGTTGGGTTAACGTCGTACCAAACACTTAGCACATTGCTATCAGCTGATGATTCTGAAATTTACTTATATGTTGACTCGTATTTAGCGTCCGAATGCATTGTAACCGTTGTTTATAATTCCAAATTGTTAGTTAATTCTTTATAGCCTATTAAAAACAATATTTACGAACTGGTAACTATATATTCTCCGTTTTACTGACAATAATTTGCGAAACGGTCAATATATTGTTATATTTAGTCAATTAGTTGTTGGCATAAAAATTCTGTACGCTGTTTATCTCCACTGACGGCAATGCAGTTTTCCCTGAGTGAGAGAGAGGCGAGCTATCAATCCTACATTTTCCTTTCAACTTATTAAATTCTGCATTCCAAAAATGTCACGATTTTTCTGATCTCCAGCTAGGACAATTTATCTTGGTAAAACATTTCCGGATTTTCAAAACCCCGATGGGATTTATTTTAAAAGTACGTGCCACGGCCATTAGAGAATCGTGGTCAGGCTGCCGGTGATATTTGAGTGTAGAGATTGACGTGTTGTACTCGAACACAGCTCGCAAGCGACTGCTCCAACGCTTTTGATGGATTGTCTCCTGTAATGGAAGGCTGTGAACAGGCTGCGCTGTTTCAATCAACTACATGTCATGTCCCGTGTGTTATGTGGCTCTCGTATTACAATCGTCCGTGGAGGCCTCTAATTTCGGATAAGCTTTAGCTGGATGAGAATCGCAAAGACTGATTCAATGAAATTGTGATGAGTGGGAAATGCGACTGAAATTGCCACGCTTGTTAGAAGCTATCAACCAGGACTTGATCATATTTAGTAAATACCCTTCGCACAGTCTTCACTTGCAGATTTAATTATGCTTATTTTATGTGACTACTATTCCCATAATTCATGTATTTATTAGTATTCTTGAAACTCGTAAACCTATTTAATTAACTGACTATATATTATTTTACACTCTTTTAAACTCACAGATTCTAAATTTAATATTTTTAGATAAAAAATCAGGAACTAGGATAATCTTCCTTTCGTCTCTCTCTCTCGATTGACTTTTTCTCGGCTATGTGCACCAAAAACTGTTTGTTTTTAGCAGGTTTCGTAGTTCTGCTCAAGTGAATATTTCGTCTTGAGCAAACTGTTCATGGGCCAATCAAAGCTGTTGATTGGTAATTCTCGATGTTTCTCTGCAAATTTCCTTTGAATATTTGAAATTGTCTTGTCTATTTCAACTCGACCAATTTCTGTCGTGTCTGCTCACTGCTTCTACTTAACTTTACTTTTAAAAAGAATATCTCGTCTATTTTAATACGACCTGTACTTGGCCAAACCTTCCAGCCAACTGAACACCGTCTCGCAATTTTGAGCGCGCATTCCTTCTTCCGACAAAGGAAACAATACTTGGCTACACTGTTGCTGTGTTCTGTACCGCCGTCAAGAATCTCAAAAATTTTTTTTTTTAATTTCTCAATTAATTAGGCCATTAATTGTTTTTAATAAAATTAAATTGTAGAGGATAAAAATTTAATTGTAGCGGTATGAGCTATCAAAGACAACAATGGCGGCGAGTTCTTTTCTTTTGTCGGAAAGCCGAAATGGGAAATGCGCGCTAAAATTCGGGATACACTAGGAGAGCAGTTGGCGGAGAAACATTGCGAGGAGCAGAACAAATAATAAAACTTGAACAGAGACTAGACGTCGTTAAAGTATTACCAGTTAAAGTTGTGAATTAATACAAAGTAAAACATTCACGAAAGTATTGCATCGTAAATATTGGAAAGTAATAGCAGTTTTGCCAGAATAGAACTTTCAAAAATCTTCGTGGAGGAATTGTTCCAGGAGAACATTGGTAAATTATTGTGGAGCGGAGCAGTCAACGAAATACAGCCAATCTTGCCAAATTTTAAAGTGAATTGTAGAATCAGTGAAAACCAAGGCCTGATTTTAAAATTAAAGTGTGGTAGTGTTCACGATACAAGAGAGAGATCTGGTACCAGACCGACGGTCCGTAAGTAACAAAACATTGAAAAATTTGTAAAAAATAATTAAAAGAATAGTCAGATTTCGTTCAGCTTTCTTTCCACTTATATTTCATATTGTTTTAGGTTAACTTTTTTATATTTTGTATTGTTAATAGTCAAATTATACATTGATTGTGTTCTAATTATGAAACCCAGTAGTGACCCTGAGTTTAAGAGATTTTCAACATATTGGATTGTAAATATTGATGTGTATTCCCAAGAACAACATAAATTGTAAATAATTAAAGTATAGTTTTGTAAATTTTGATCAAAGACCGGCGTACAAAGATAGGGCTAATAATGTCCATTTTTAATAAATAAAAAAACTTTAAATATTAAAATTTTTATTAATCATTTCATTTAAATAACCCTAAAATGTTGTTTATTACATAAATGGCTACCACAACGTGGGGCTAAATTAATTAATCGTCTTCAATTTGTTTATTACATAAATGGCTACCACAACGTGGGGATAAATTAATTAATCGTCATCAATTTGTTTATTACATAAATGGCAACGACAACGTGGGGCAAGTTAATCGTCATGAATTTGATCATTACATTTTGGCTACCACAACGTGGGGCAAATTAATTAATCGATTATAAGTATGTTATTACACTATATTGTAGTAATTAAAAGGCAATTAGTAATTAATAATTTTAAAAAATTTGGAATTGAATTGTTAGCGGCAAAAACACACAAATTACACACAAGAATGGACAATAATATATCAGGTCTAAAGTATTGTAGGACTGTTTGGCGCGCTGAACGAAACATGTAAGTCAGTCGGCGTTGAAATACGGCGGTTAACGGATGTTATAGAAAGAGACCAGACGTCGTCTAAGTATTTTAAAATAAAGCTGTTGGATTAAAGCAGAGTGTAGCATTCATCGACGTATTGCAGTTTATACTAGTTTTGTCACAATATAACTGTGTAAAGTCTTCGTGGAGGAATCATTGCTGAATAAAGTTGGTGAATTATTGCAGAATAAGTTGGCGTCGATAAATAGCCAACACTTGCTTAATCAACAGTGATGTGTTGAGTCACTGAAATTAATGGCCTGTTTTAGAAGGAAAAGTGTGTGCAAGTGTTTCTGAACGAGTTAAAAATTCCCTGGTACCAGAGAACTGTAACTCATATATCCATTAAATTATTATTGTAAACCATTAATTAAGGATATATAGTTTGTGGAGGAGGCTACTTTTGTGATGCCTTCTCCTCTCTCTGGTTTTTTGAACTAAGGTTCCCACAAACCGAGGCACCTCGGCCCGTTTTGAAAGAGGTGTATGTTCCGGGGTCACAGACCTTGGGCATACGATAAGAATCGTCCGCTATTACTATTGGAATAATCGGCCAGCTGCCTCTTAAACAGGCCGAGGCACGGAGAAGGGAATTCTGCGACCCCACAGAAAACTCCTCTATTACCATCGGAAGGGCGTGGGACAAGTACCAAATGCCCGACCTACCTGATGCAGGTTTTTTAGGGTTTTCCTTGCATCACTTTTAAGCCAATTGCAGGATAGGATCCTTAAACTATAGCCAGGGGGCCCTAGTTAACCCTTGACTATCTTCCTCTACCCTTCCGTATCCCCTCTTTCAGTCCCCTTTCTATGCTATAAGAGGGGAGTGGCCACTATCTGGATTATATAACCTATCTACACTTTCTCCTTCTTCTTCTACCTTCCTCACTAACTTTGACATCTTTTCGGAAGAAATCCGCCCAACACGTGTGAAAGAATTAACTCATCTTCGTCTTTTAAAGTAATTATTCACTAATTACTAATTTAATTTATATAATTCGAGCTTTTAAGCAGAAATTGAATATGAACAAATTTATTGTTAAAAACATGCCACATAAATAGCTATTTCAAGTGAATTTGTAGGTAACTCAAAGACACCGTAATATTATTAGTAAATAAGCGAATAAATGAAAATACAATACATCTGTAATAATAAGATGTAATACCCAAATTAAAGACAAAATGAAGTGGTGATATAAACACCATACTACGGTTCTTATTTTTTCGGTAATTAAAAAACCTTACAGCCTGGAGTGACACAACCGCACAATACATTTGACAAACTCAAAGAAAACGCTACGAGGGGAAATCAGAAAGGTTAGCGTAACAACATTTTCGTTATGTGGTATTTATTTCTTTCTGACATTTGCATATCTTATGTTTTATTAAGCGAATAAATGTTATATTATATGAAAAATTTCGTCTTTGCCAAATGTCTGTTTGGCTTAGTAACCTCCTGTTACTCGCTACGCTTCACATTCATGTGCTGTATTCAACAGTGTTGTAAGAGTGCCTCTCATGCATGGCATCAGTGGTCTCATCCAGTGGTTGTATGCGATTTCCACGAGAGAAATGTGTGGCGAGATCGAAGGCTGGAGGGCGTGGCTGCGGCAGGCCCGGGCAGCTCTGCAACCTACGCCATGCACTCACCATCACTCCAGAGACACTCATACGGACCACATTTTTAACTCAACGACGACTTATCTGCCCCATCATTTCAGTCTAGAGGCTCCGTAAATAGGCTCCCGGTTTGATCACCTTTATGAAGTTAATCTGCGAATACTGATCAAAAATCAGTCTTAAGAGTGGGCCTAAGAGTGTAAAAACGTTCCGATTGTCACCCGTTGTGTAATGGAGGGTGACTTAGCGTTATTTTATCAAACTCTTAGCGGCACTCATGCGGCACTCATGTCGAAACGGTTCAGTAGTTTCCCGTGACGGTGTAATACGCTTCAATTCATGGCAACTGATTCAAATCAGTTTAAGTACTACCTTGAAATGAATCCGTGTGATATTTATTTATCTCATGAGTTCCAGATTAAAGGGACCCGACTTCCGACATGGCCTGAAGCGTTTCCCGACGACCTCACTCAACACCATTCCAGAAGATTCCTTGGCGGGACCGCTGGGTGACGCACATATGAGTCCATGTATGTCGTGTAAAATAATGAACTTCGTTAGAGGTGTACATTATCGATAATCTATACATGAGGCTGTATACAGACAGTTTTAATTACCGATATTTCCTCATTTTCACGGTCATATCTGGTGAATGAGAGATTTGGTGAAACGGTGCTTCAAGAGTCACTGTACGTAAGAGGTAAGAGTTTCTTGCGCGACCTCAAATTCTGTACATATCGTTTCAAGTGACATAAGTAATAGAAAGAAATTATCCACTTATTGTACAACATATAATTTAATTGTTGGCGGTACGGGTGCTTAAAGACGACAATCAAGCCGGCTGTTTCTTTGTTAACAATGGAGTCTGTAGACCGCGCGCCTAGAGGAACTCAGTCTGCGTGAAGTATGCGTCGAGAACTGGGACATAGCAGTTCGGTCCACATAGAGAAATAGAAACAGTAAAAGTCAGTGGATCCAGTATTATGAATAGGGCTATCTAGGAAGTCCAACAGCGAGATATAATAGTTTACATAAAACGCAAGTAAACAGTTTTGACGGAGAGACTTATAAAAGCGCAGTTTGGAAGCAGAAGTTTTGCTTCGCAAACTGAACTAACTTTCGCATAGAGAGACTTTGAGGAGACCTACGTCCGGCAACTGGCTGAGGGTGAGATAATCCAGGTTCCAGTATAGCAGAGATCCAGAGCAACTACCGTGTGTTCAAAATCTAATGAGTAGAATCAGTGTATAATGGCCTGTTTAGTGGGTGTTGACTTCAAGATACAAGAGTCCGAACCGGTACCAGTAGCACTGTCGTGAGTACAAAACAATTATTAATGACTGTAAACGATAATTAAAGGGTATAGTCAGATTTCGTTCGCGTTTTTCTTTTCATTAGTTTTTTTTTCTTTTGTATTTAATATTGTATTCCGTTAACTTCAATGAGTTTGGATTGTTAATATTTTAGTTCATTGTATTTGTTCTTCCTATCAATCCCAGTGGAGCCCCTGAGATAATGAGAAATTCAACGTAATTGATTGTAAAATTATAAAGCTATATTTTCATAGAACGCCACGAATTAATAAAAAGAATTGAAATATTTGTTTTTTAAATTGATGGAATTCGGCGTGCAAAGCAGGGCTTATAATGCGTAATTATCGACAATAAATTTTAAATACATAATACTTTTGTTAATTATTCCTATTAATTAAGACCACCTTTTTAATCATTACAATATATATATTACGTATGAAATTAGAAAGCTATCTTAAATCAAGCGAATAATAACGAATCACTTGTGGTTACAGAAATTCAAGGGTTTATTTTCAGACAGCTTTCTATTCTAGTCCATAATATTATTGTTCGTACCTTCTTACTATATAAATAGTAAAAAGTTTGTTTATCGGCAATTTTTCAAGTCTTCGAATAAAAATTGATTGATTGCTGCAGTATCGCACTCAAATTATTCTTCAGTTAAATTCACCCGCAGTCATCACCACTCTGAAGAGAAGAATTGATTATTGCATTTATTAATGATTTCGTAATTTGTCTGCTATCTATGATATTTCGTGTAAACTAATTACAGCTCCTTGGTTTATTCTTGTTACTTACAGATATAATGTCAGATAATGAAAATTACGCTAAATAATTTTAATAATTTTCTTATTTAATTAATTAAACTCAATAAATGAAAAGTCCAGCGGTTTTAGTAAATAATTTCTTAGAATTAAATTTAAAAAGTGATATGCCGGTATGTAAGATTAATTTTGTTTAATTATTGATTGAAACGTAACTTCATAAAGTAGAATTGAGAATTATTCAACACTTAATAAGAACTGCTAGTAACTTTTATTAATTTGTGTGTGTGAAATAATTGTTCCATTGAGTTGTTTGTTTAGCATTTTTAGGGACTCAGATTCAGAGGTATTTCGTGGTTATTGTATGAAGTTGATGTAAGCAGTGGCCAATAAAGATTCTCGCTTAAGATCACAATGGAATATTTACCAAACAAATAAGAATATATTTTTATTTTAGTCCGTTGCTCGCATTGCTCTTAGAATAAAGATACGAGGGGAAGCCCAGGGGCCAACCAATCCCAATGAAGAATCTTGCAAAACAGAGGCTTTGCACCGAAGCTATTTGCCATGCAAACTCGCGCTGAATCGCTCCTTCTCTGCAGCACGGAACCAATAGGCGCCCAGTTTATTTGACTGTCGTATACAGCACACAGTAGAGCAGCTTTCAATTTTGAAACGAAATCAGGAGAATACAGATGGCCTAGAACGGGACCAGATAGGCTGACGATCCCTTTGAAATACATTTATATCACGATAAAAGATTATTGCGAAACAAATCAACATTTTTAAAATTTAATTTGCTTTCATATATTTATTTTTGTGCAATTATAGGATAAAGTAATTTATTTTATGATATTAATATGCAAATTTTAGTGTGGAATACAGCACATATATTTCTGTCCAGAATAAGAGAGTAAATAACATCTGTCGAAACTAAAATGTCAATAAATTAAAAATTATATTTTTGGGCAAATATTTGTGAACTAGCAAACAGTTCATAAAATATGCTATGAATATTTACAAAACTTGGTAGCAAGAGATTTTCAAGTGTATGGTTGGTATTGCAGTTGTATTTGCAAGTTTAATTTTAGTGAAGTTTATTTGAAAAATTATATGATGCGAGCCAAATTCAGGGAAACTGTTGAAGTAAAATAGAGATTTGTGAACATTTAAAATTATGAGAATAAGGTGATTGATCGCTAATGGCTGAAATTCGCATTGTAATCTGAAAGCAATCATCTTTTTTATCGTTCACTTATGAGTCTAATAGTACTGATTTAATCAAGAACAATGTAAGATTCGACTCCTCCATATAAGTATAAAGATTTAGTATTGCTACGGGTCGAAGCCAGAAATAAGTTAGACCCCATATTCAAAGGTCCATTTGAAATAAAAAAGGTTGAGTTCCCAAATGCAGTTATTCAGGAAGTGGAAAAAAGAAAGCAACAAACTGTGCATACTAATCGATTAAAACATTACGTTTCACCTCAGGGGGAGGTGGCTGACAGAGATGAAGGTTAATGGGGATTGATAACTAAAAGGAGCATTCTTATTACAGGTACAAATTTTAAGTTTTTTTATTTTTATACTATGGATACAAGGCTTAAAGCTGGAGACCGTAGAAGAGTTGGATTCAACTACTGGAATATATTTCGATGAGGTAGGATCTATAGTATTTTATCCGGTTGAATGAAAAGTTATCAGCTATGTGAATTTACAACCGATTTGGAAAGTCCTGCAAGATACTAATACACTTAACAAGAAAGTGACCGAATATTGTTCCAAATTAGAGCGAAAGGAATGGTATTGGCTGTCAGATTGTGAATCATTTCTACATTATAGTAAAGTAAAAATTAATTATGTCAATCATTTGAAATATTTATTAAATAGGTATCTTGTAGATTCCAAGGAAATGCCGTTAAAAACATCGAGCAGATCAAAGAGAGGAATTCTAAACTTTGTAGGGGACGTTGCAAAAGTTTTGTTCGGGACCCTAAGTCAAACTGATGCCGAAAACTATAATAATCACATCTCCGAATTGGAGAAGGAACAGGCAGAATTCGTACACATAGCAAAAGATCAAATGACTATCATAAAATCAACTATTAGTTCAGTTAATTTAACTATGCAAAGAGTTAACTCTAACGAAAATATGTTAAAAGAGAAAATAGAAAAATTGAGTTTAGAAACCGGTAAAGATTTAAAAACCTTAGAAGACCAAATTTTCGAGATGAATATGTTAAACGAATTAATACGACTAGTCCAAAGAGGCATTGATGAATCTCAGCACTCGTTGGAAATTTTATTAAATGCATTTGTACATGCTCAACAAGGAATATTACAGCCCCAACTGATTATAATTAATAATATTAAGAAATTATTAAGAAGCCAAAGTCTGCCAAGTGGTACGGAATTTCCCAATTTTCCTTTACCAGAGTTACAGAAGTTGATAACACCACATGTATCTGGTATATTTGACATACCATTAGTCCTTTCTACCTCATATGCAAAAAAAAAATAGAGGTAGGTTAACACTGACTCAGTAATGTGTACTACCCTTATATGTTATAACTACTGTAAAAATGGATATATCCTTCCTATAGTTCCTCTCAAGTATGATTGTTGCGAAAGTTTAAGAAAAGAAAAGTGTTTGATTGTTCAAAATTTGTGAATTTGGTGAATATTATGGACGATATACGAATAAATAAGTGAGTGAATTAAAAAGTTTAATAAAAGAGAGAGGAAGCAAGGATTTTTCAAAATTGTATGTTGATATCAGCTCTGCAGGCACAACTTAAATTATTGTATTACATTTTATTTGTATTTGTTGTTGTTGTTGCTGTTGTAATGTAAAATTCAGAAGTTTGTTTTTTTTGGCTTTAGGGTAAGTGGTCTCTCCGCCAGTGCTGGCAGGACACCACGAATAGATTAATTGTAAATGTGTTTAATGTAAGAAGTAAGTACCCTACATAGGTTAAAGAAAAGAATTAGGAATAGAATATGTGATTAAAGTTTTTTTGGGGGAAAAGAAAAACTTTTTCCAAGCAGAGGGGTTTAATGTAGAATTAAGAAAGTAGTATTAAGTAAGCGAGGAATCTGGGGCAAGCGATCGCAACTACAAGCAAGGTGCCTCAATTCAGAGCGCCGACGCTTGTTTTGCTGATTCGCGAACTCCACGTTCCTCAGCTGTTAAATATGGGTCATGCCCCCCCCCCCCCCAGGTGTATTTAAACCTGCGGCACGACTCATACAGTTAGTTCATGATTTGGATTCAGCCAGGTGTATGCTTAGCACCTGGCTGATTCATGTTCTCAATCTTTATATCTTCAATTTATTATTGACATTGACTGTACAATCAATAATAAATCCTTATTTCTACTATACTGGAGTTCAAGTCTGTCTCCCCTGCAGTCAGTACTTCCTCGCAGTCCTGAAAGTTGGACTTAGCTCCAACACGACTCCACATACCGGAGAACCTTCTTTCCTATCTTCTTTCCTATCGTCAATCCTTGACAAACTATCCTTCTTGGAGGTGAACACCGCTCTACTGGATCTTCAAGTTCATCGCAGCACCACAGTTCCGGCGAACTTCACCTCCTACTTTCCTTGTAATAAGAACAGCTACCGAGCTTATTATTACACATATTTGGTGGTCGTCCGACATCTAAAATCTTTACACGATTAAATAGTTGTGTGATGAGCACGAACGTATATCCCGATCCAATGACAGGATTTATAGGGTCAATAGAATAGCTTTTTGCTGACTTTCCATCATACCTACGGCGAATCTGTGTACGTACCAAGTCCCATGATGTCTGATAAGCAGGAATAAACTTACAGGGGATATCAATTTTATGCGTTTGTATTTTATTTATGGGTGTTCACTTTTATTCAGACGGCATTAAGCGGTCAAATCATCACCAAATTTTCGATGACAGGTCAAATTCATTTCTGGAGGTGCGTTGACATTTTATATTTATTGACGAGTGAAGAACTAGTGAGACCAGACTCCGACAAACCATAGTGGCTCTCATGAGACCTTGGAATTGATTGCCCTCTGGTATCGTAGCCATCATACTACGAAAGTTATAATTACATGGCCTTATAAAACCAATGTGTGAGGTGGCTGCCGCGTCTCCTGTGCTTCGCTCCTGCACTAATTTGTGATGTGCAAGGTAATTCCTCAAGGGAGGTGCTGTGCATCTGCGAGTAAAAGACTGCACACTCGCGACCGCTCATCAACGTCGTGAGAGAAGTTGCAAACTCGTCTCACCGGATGTGATGCGGCGGTCGCAACTTTGAGTGACCGTCACATGTTTTATTCACGAGGTCGGAGCAAACAGCCGCATCCGACAGGCTATATGAGAATTCGACAACAGCAGACCCTGCATGTCTGAATAATGTAACGGAGCTCCGTGTCACTCCGCAAGCCAAGCAACCTTTTGTTTAGACGGCGTTTTCCTCGCTCATTTCTACGAAGGACTAATCTATTTTTCACTGAGATCGCGTTTCCAATTACTACCACAAATAACGTTTTGCCAGTCTTTGCAAGAGTAAGTTCAATATTACTGATTAGTATTACTATTAAACTATATAGGAAAGAGTAAAAGTGTGATGCAGGATATACATGTTATAAGTATGAAATTTAAAAATATAAATAAAAATCTTAACGTTCCGGGAAAATTTAGTTAAAACTAGGTTGATGTGAAATTCAGGGAAGTTAAGAGACAACACAGCTTAGTAATTTAGCATTATTTTGGTTTATTACACTGGCCGTTGATTGATGAATGCTGGTTTATGTACAAGATGAACCTGCAATAATTTGACGTTGTTAGGAAATACTTTTATCGTGTATTACTTCATTACCTTACTCATTTAGGAATAAACTCTATTGATTTATTCAGATTGAAATTATTGAAGTGTACTAGTTGATGTTATCATCTATGATATGGTTGCATTAGCTGGCTGTCTCGTCAAATACCATTGTCATTCATATATTGGACCGAATATTATTCTTAGGATTTACCGTTGAAAAAGGTCATCGCGAAGACCAGACTTGCCACTGTATCTTGTTAGGAATCTTTTTCTGAAAGTGCACAAATAGCAACTGATGGACAATTTAGTCTCTTCTCGAAGAGAAAGACCAAGACTGAGGTGGATGGACTGTGTAATGGAGGATTTGAGAGTTATGAAGGTGAAAGGCTGGGAAGAGAGGATCAAGAATCGAGAAGCATGGAGGCTGATCGTAAAGGAGGCCAAGGATCACCCAAGGCTGTAGTGCCGTATAGATAGATCAATGGTCGTCTGAATATTTGTTTTTAGTCGTTCCCTGCCCGTTATAGAGCTCTATTAGTATTTCCAATATTATCTTAATAATTTATGATTATGTAATATATTTAGTAGTTTCTCTATTAGTATTTCCAATATTATCTTAATAATTTATGATTATGTAATATATTTAGTAGTTTGTACTATCATTTCATCTCCCCGTATTTGTATATTGGAAAATTATTCCCACTCTCCACTCATCGCGCATGAACAGGCTTTCCCGGCTTTACAGTAACGCTCTAGTCAACCTAATTTCCGTTATAATGTCATATTCCTTCGGAGCTTGATTATTTCTTAAATTCCCTTCAAAACTGTATATTTTTAAAAATATCCTTAAAATTATTACTCAGATATAGGTTTACTGATTCCCATTAGTGCTCTACTGAAAAAAAGGCAAGTCAAAGCACCATTGCATATTGTAACATGTCAACGGAGCTTTGTCGTGTTCATTACGAATTGTGTATTGTTGGCGACATTCTAGAGCAATGCGCACTGAAACGCAACTTCTTGCTGCTGGGTAGTGTAATACGTGGGGGCTCCATGGTGAGCGATCGTGAAATGATACATTCACAAATTTAAGACCATACCCTGAATTAATGAAATGTCTCAACTTTAGAACAATAAATGTTACTTTAGTGAAACAAGGTTTTGGTAGTTTTTTGTACGTCCAACAAAGAGGAATCCCGAGAAGATTCGCCTAAAACTACAAATTAAAAATGTCTGAATAGCTGTGACACAACCAGAACTAAAGGTATGCCTAAATGAATCAAAACAATACGCAAAATATATAAAAAAGCACAATAATAAATAAACGTATTAAGAAATATGTAAATACACAATATTTAACGAGAAAAAATTAAAATAGGAAAATACGTATGTGAAAAAACAATTAGTGAACGAGACGAAGGAAATCCTCATTTAAATTGAAAAATGTATTAAAAAATGGCATCAATAGTGAGAATTGTTTTCACATGATTAGAAATGTTAGTGTTATCTATTTAACATATTACTATGAAAATTTGTTACACTCTCCGTCAGGAAATTTGAGCACCCCCTATCTGATTCCAACCAGCAATACACTTTTGTCCCGGAGGGAACATTCGTGAACGAAAAAATAATTCCTCTCTGGCACTATTAGCACACTTTTCCAGCTCGATTATGTGCGAAAAGTGAATTACTCATTAGATATCCTGTCATGGGAGGATTTTCATATACATTAAGTGTCGGATATGCCCTTCGTACTAAAGTAGCGTTCAGAATTTTACTGTGGATGAGTGAAAATGTTTTCATTTTCTTCCATATACGCAATGAAATCTGAAAGTAAATTAATGTTAATTTTCATACACTATTCAATGAGGCTTTATCTTATCTCACCATAGATTGGGCTAATATTATAAAGCGTTATTTGGATTTTAAAATTTATGTTAATACGAAACACCAGTATCGATTTTAAATCATCAGCTGCAATTTTGTGTACCTTTCGTAATTATATACTTGCATCAAGGAGACTACGTCGGGGACTGCCCGTAAGTTACGGAGAACTCCTGATTAAAACAACCTACGTGCCATTTGCACGTGACTCCCTTCCCAAAATCAAAGGCAACTTGTTGGAGGCGACCAGACCAATATCGCACTGGAAACAACAGCTCAGATAGGGGCCCATTTAATCCTCTTTCCTTATTGAACTTCTTTGAGGATCTAATAGTGGCTAAGACAGATTTTTCCCTTAATGTTATGTAATGCTTATCAAACATGAGTTAGAGACAGCTGAGCCGGAATAAACCATTTTGGAAATGTCCTGACTGACAAACTTTATGACCTTTCGCCTTGATTACAAACATGTTTATGTCATTGGTAATATACTTTCCTTGTGTAATCCATTCTTAACTAACTAAACAATTAAAAATTCGCAAAACAATCTAAAAAGTGTTTCAACTATCTGTTGAATAGTATGAACTTTAATATTTGAGGAATGTTTATGTTTTTATTTAGAGAACTTTAGTGAAGCACAATGAAGACTTTTTAAAAATTTATTTGACAAAACTTTTATCATAAAATTATTTGTTGGTTAAATATTATTATAGTGTATACAAATTTTAAATATGTACATAATTTACATGGTAGGATGGTAATTCGTTTAATCCAGCAATTAACCTAAATTTTGCAAAATTTTTATTCTTGTATCTTAATTTGCATACATTGTTGGGCTATGAGGATTCACTGGTGATGTTGAATTTGATGGGTTGGATAAAATGGGTAGGTGGGGTCTGCGGGTGTGAAGATGAGGTGGGTTAGGAGCTGCCAGAGTGTTCTGGGGAAAGGATGAGGCGACGTGAATGTAGTGGTGGGGGAGAGTTGCTATGGAATTGCTGGATCGTGGTTGAAGTTTCTTTTGATTAGTGAGGTTACGGATTTGGTGATTAAGGAGTTGAATTGGAGAAGTTAAATGTCGTGGTGGATGATGGAATTTCTGAGGTACCAGGGAGAGTTAGTGATGGTGCGAAGGATTATGTTTTGTTTGGTTTGGATTTTGGCTGAATGGGTTTTGGCTGTTGCTCCCCATATGGATGAGGCGTCGGACCAGGTGGGTTGTTATGGAGAGTTATGGAGAGATGTACTAGCCGTTTTGTGCTGAGGGTGAGTGGGGATTTTCTGATAAGGAGGGAATATAGAGTTCTGAATTTAAGGTTGATTTTGGAGAGGAGTTGTTTAATGTGGGGTTTCGAAGAGAGCTTTGAATCGAAGAGGAGTCCTAGGTAGGTGGTTTCTGTTTTTGTGGGTATTTCTGCGTTGTTTAGATAGAGGGAGATGGGAGGAGGAGGATTTTTGAATACTTTGAATGGGACGATTGTTTATTTGGTGGGTTTTTTTGCCAATTACTGAAGGTTTTAAAATTTATTTTTAGCGTTTCGAGGTTTTGTTTCCTTTGAGTATTTAGTCAATATGGAAGTAGGTGTTGTTTACTTTGTAGAACTACGTATTGTAATACATACAACACATGATGTTTATATTTATCAGGGAACAGAGGAAAACAATGAAAGCATAATACTGAAACATGTAGTGAAGTGTTAAAATACAAAGTTTAATTAATACTTACTGCAAACTCCTGCCATTCATGTTGAACTAGTAGGAATTTTTGAAGTGTTCAAGAGGAGTTAATAATTATATAATTTCTTTTGACTCTCAGAGTTGTCCTAGATAGTGAGCCTAATACAGTGCCCAAATGTACGGACGTATCAGGATTCACAATCGGTGATTAACTACAATACGTCTGCAATGAATCTTGCAACGTACAGCCTAAGTTAAATTTATCTACACTCTAATTAATTGGTTGAATTATGTGACAAACTGTTTAAAGTATAAAATTTGAAGAATAAACATCCAAAAAAGCAAATTACTCCAGAAGCATAACACTCAAATTAATCAATCCATCTGTATTGCCAATAAATTTCCACTTATTTAGTGATGTTTAATTACTACACATTAATTAATACCTATTCAAGTTCAATTTACACAATTTTGTTCACGTGCATAATTGTGATTAAACAAATAATCACGATGATTGCGATTGACAGGGTTATTTTAATGAAATACGAGACCCCAAAATAGTTACACTGATTTTCCAATTCAGGTAATGAAATACTGAATAATTACATGTAAACGTTCGCAGAGAAATATTTTCATGCTTTAACAATTATAATAATCTGACCTATTTTAAAATAAATGTTAAAATATGACTGTCAATCATAAAAATTTATTATAAAATTTAAAACATAATAAATACAAACACAAAGTTTTATCTCTGTTAGACAGAAAATAATTCTTATAATAAATTATAACTGAATTTAATTGTAACTGTACACTTGAAGAGGTTCCAATCAGGGATGAAACGTTCTTTATTTCCCAATTACGTTTTTAATTTGATAATACATTCTTGTGATAAATACGCTGGCGTTTTTATCATTTTCTTTCTTTGTTTAATATTTTAAATCTTTACATATAGATAGAACAACTGCATGGGATACAATTAATACTTGTTTACCCTGTTTTATATAAAGAAAGACCAGAAGCTCTCTACTGCTTTAAAGTAAACCTCATATATAATTTAAATATGTACTAAAGTATATATTTAGTAAAGTAAAGTATAAAGTACATAGAGATTTCAAATATTTTCAGTCAAGAAAATTAACTGCTGGTATAAAACTATATATACTTGATATATATAGATTTATACCACGACTTAATTTTTTATTGGCCAAATGTAAATAGTTGAGTAGTGTTAAATTGTTGTAGAGTATTTAATTACTTAAAACTTATATAACGTGATATGAATGTGTTTTATTATAATAAATATCCTATTATGATAATTTTGTGCATATTGACTCAAAATTACTTATGATTAATATGTGTAACAGTATTTTCATTTTATTTAAATTACGAACTTCTTTTATCTGAACATAATATCAGCTTTATATTTTCTAAATTTACATATTGTAATATTTTTTAGTTTCTCATCTTTTTTATAAACGTGTGTACGCGCAAATTTTTTAGGGCAACAGGCTACATGAAGGTGATCCACATTGGGCAACTCCCCTTTAATAGCATAGGAAGGGATTAGAAAGGGGGGATGCGGAAGGGTAGAGGAAGGTAGCCAAGGGTTACTAGGGCCCCCGGGCTATGGTTTAAGGATCCTACCCGGCATTCGCCTAAAGAAATGCAGGGAAAACCCTAGAAAAACCTGCATCGGGTAGGTCGGGAATTGGGTTAGTGGGATAGTTGCAGTAATATTTTATAGACTATGTGACTTACCACTTCTAATATTTGAAGTAGATGTCTATATAATACGTTATATTTTGTAAATTTATTAAAGAGAATCCAAGAAAGGAGTTGCTCTATATGCTACCATTTTTTTTGATGCAATGTGGAAAACCTTTCAGTGATAAGAATAGCTTTCGGTAATATTCTGATGCGCCATGATATGGACCCGTGCGGAAGGTACATCAAAGAATCGCCTCAATGAGGAGGACTGATATTTATTCAATAAACCCCTCTGGTAGTGACGTGGGCGATATCAGCAAAGGCTCCCAATCTGAATAAAGCCTGCCATCAATTTCAGACCGCCATGTCTGGCTCCCTAACACAATGGGTCGGCTCTTTGTTGAAGGGAAAAGACGGTGTATTGCTTCTCAGTTCCTCAGACAATACCGTCTCTAATTTAAGGAAACGTTTAAAATTTCTTTGGAAACAGAAGTTTTTAACATCTGAACATATCTCGTGATAGCGGAATCCTACGTTTTATTTTTATCGGTCTTTATTTAAACTTGGAAATATATATTCAGGATTCCTTTTAAAAAAATTATACAATTCATTGTTTTATTTTCTGTATTTGTGTTTGTTCTTGGAGAAAAGTTAATGTTATGAAAGATTTAATTTAAATTAAGAATTAACAGTTAATGTTCTTACTATTGAATAGACATTTCATCATTTAAGTGATATGATAATTTATTTCATACTTATACTGGTCGTTAATTTCTTGTGTTACTTTCATATCAGATCAGTTAATAGATCTGTTTTTTTGTGCATAATAAGTTTCCAATTCACCTCTCCCTCTTTCTTCATAATATCTATCCCTACTTCATTTTTCCTGAGATATTTTCTCTGCGTCAATCCCAACCTAGCACAGTTAATTATTAATTGTCTAGGACTGTAGATAGGAAGTAGACAATTACAAGCCGGTATAGGAGCTGGATCACGTTCCAAGCACTTGTCATATGTCTAACTAGAGTAGTTAATTAACGTATTCTAAGTGACCTACTTTCGTGAAAAAGCCTTGACAACACGATTTGTTTGAATAAGGTCTTAAATCTGTGAACAACTGATATCTTGAAATTATTTCTGTTTTCCTTGAATCTTTTTCTTTTTTATTGAACAATGCCAAACATATTTAAATTAAATTTTCAGTGTTCCGTTTATTATCGATAGAGTTTACTACTATAATTTTAACAATTACTTTGTTAATTTCGTATTGTATTCAAAAACGAAATTTTATTACTTATAATATCAATTGAACACAATTAATTTATTACAGCGAGATTCAAAGTTTTAATTCCCTCAAATAGAAACACTGTTGAACTTCGCATAATATTTACTGGAACGGTAGATAACGTCTTTGTTTGGAGAAATTTTCCTTTCCAATGGTAAATTTTTTATTCAAGGTTCGTCATCAGAGATAAAAACTCTGTAAAGGTTCCTCTGTTTCTGTGTTCTAAGGCCTTTTTATAAATTCATTTATCCAATAATTAATGGGCATGGATGCTGATGCTGACTTGTACCAGTTCACTTTTATTCATTTCTACGAAACGTTTAACGCAGATAACTTTTTATCCAAGGTTCGTCTAAAGAGATAAAACTCTGCAGATGTTCCTCGATATATATATTGTAATAATTAAAAGGTGGTCTTAATTAAAATAATTAATTAACAAAAATTTTAAGATTTAAAAATTTATTCTTTAAAAGTACAAATTGTAATCCCTACTTTATACGCCGAATTTCATCAAGTTAACAAACAAATATTTAATTTAATTTTTTCAATTCGTGGCATTCTAGGAAAAATACAACTTTATATTTTACAGTCAAATACGTAGAAATTCTCTTTACTTCAGGGTCATTACTGGGTTTGATAGTAAGAACAATCCAATTTAATAAACTAACATTAACAATTCAAACTCATTGAAGTTAACTTAATACAATATGAAAATAAACGAAATGAAAGAAACTAAATGAAAAGAATGCCGAACGAAATCTGACTTCTATCTTTAATCCTCGTTTACAGATTTTAAATAATTGCTTTATACTCACGAATGTCTTTCTGGTACCAGATCTGATTCTTGGAGCTTGAGGACAACACTCACTAAAAAGGCCATTATTCACTGATTCTACACATTAAATTTTTAATACACACGGTCGATGTTCTCGTTCTCTGCCACCTGGAACTTTGGATCAGCCGCCCCTCAGTCAGCCCTCGGACATAGGTGTCCTTGATGCCTCTGTGCGAAATTTAGGTCAGTCTGTGTGAAGCAAAACCTTTTGCTTCCAACTTTGCGATTATTATTTGAGTCTCTCCGTTAAAACTGTTTACTCGCGTTTTATGTAAACTAATAGATCTCGAAGTTGGACTCTTTGGACCGCGCTATTCATACTTTTAGACCAGCATCTACATTATACGTTTTCAGTTCCCGCGTGGACTGATCTGTTTCGCTTCTCGCCGCAGAGTAACTTCCTACTCGCGCGCATTTCCCGGCAACATTAGCCGACAAAGAACCGTGATTGTTACTTTCAAAACTCGTGCCGCTAACAATCCAATTATAGTAAAACAATCAATGGCCTCTTTAATTGGTATTACAATATATATATATATATATATATATATATATATATATATATATATATTTATTTATTTATTATAGCAAGCAACTGTGCATTCCATGTTTGTGTTTCGCCAAATGACGGAAGGTATAGTGCTGTCGGAAGAGAAAGTATTGAAGAAGAATAATTGTGCGTAGACGCTCTACGTATAAGGAAATCCACGAAGTGGCTGCTCTCCTGTTGAATACGAAAGGGACTGAAAGAAGAGATGCAGAAAGGTAGAGAAAGGTATTCTTTTTTTAAATTTTTAAGTTTTTAGGGTAACAGGCTACATGAGGGTAATCCACATAGTGGCAACACCCCTTTAATAGCATAGGAAGAGATTTGAAAGGGCGGATGGGGAAGGGTAGAGGAAGGTAGCCAAGGGTTAACTAAGGCCCCCGGGCTATAGTTTAAGGATCCTACGCGGCAATAGCCTAAAAGTAATGCAGGACAAACCCTAGAAAACCTGCATCGGGTAGGTCGGGCATTGTCCCACCCCTTACGATAGCGGGAGAGGAGTTTTCTGTGGGGACGCAGCATTCCCTTCTCCATGTCTCGACCAGTTTTTTATAATTACACCAAACACAAACTGCCTGCGACAGACGTATGACCACTAAGGCTCGGTGAAATAGGAGTAGTAGTGATAGAAAATAGGAAATAAATCGGGCTCGTGAATGCCTTAGCAAAGAGAGAAGATTTTATGAAAGAAAAACGTGGGAAGACTAAGAGCCTCCCCTTTGGCTGAGCGTCTGAAAGCGACTCTGCTTATTTTCCAGATCTTCACGAGGAGGGGACAGTCCTTCAAAGAAGCCTATCAAACCCAACCAGTTTCGAAGTGAAGATCTAATTATAATTAAAAATAGCTGCCAAAAGTTAGAATTTTAATGTAGATGTACATTCTCACGCCAGAGGCAAAATGCAAGAGATACTACTTGAGTTAAGTAATCAATGGTGGCGACGGCCATCCGGTCGACTCTGCTTCCATCCAGTCTCCTCTTACTCTCATCCTCTCTGAATATAATCAATAATTTACTTTAATTAAATAATGTTTATAAAATATTATTACAAGTTTGAATGATTTTTGAACAATCTGGATCATGGAGCTTGACAAAATTTTCCGCCATTACGTGGAGACTTACCAGAATTTTCCATCCATCAGTACATAAAGAAATCTCACGCACGGATACACATATATGTATAATGCAGTTGTAAATCTTTAATTGAAGATATTTTATATGAAATTGGAATGAAAGGCAAAATGTTCCAGCTAACGTACGTACATGTAACTCGTCGACCATTGCTTATTATTTTGTTGAAGTGTTGCCCCGGGCGCGCGTTATTGCGACATTGAGGTGCAGCAGGCTGTGAGATTGAGATGAAGCCGTACGTGTTTGCGCAGCTATTGACGTGGAAATATCGGTTCTTTGTTGTCTTCGTCTGGGCCTGAGATTTGTTCGCAGAAGGAAGGCAGTGTACGCAGCAGAAAGTCAATTCATGTCAAGTTCCCACGTTACTACGCGGCCTCAGGGAACATGTACCGACAAACACCTTTTCATTGAGTCTATAAAGACCGGTGTATCGATAAGCTCTCTCTTTTATATTTCTATATAAAACTTGCTTTTGGAGTGAATATTTTCAAATTCTATGCGCCCATGGAAAGAGCCCTGAAATGTAGCTTTTTATAAATACAATATATTTGGTAATCTAATATCAAAGAGTCAAATTCATTCCTAGATAAGCATTTTAAGTTAATTTAAGTAATTTTATATTAGTATAAACTTTACGAAACAGTATGATTCTGATCTCATTTCATGAAAGAAATATGAATTATTCAGGATAAAACTACTAGACTTTTTCCAACCGTTTATAATACTAGTAATTACAAACGATTTGTAAATAATTGTAAAATTCTTCTCATTATTATTAAATCGTTAATTCATAAATTGACATAATGCATATTAGTTTCCTTGAAAGTGCTGAATAATATTTAAGTTAATCTGGAAATGATAATTTAATAAATAACAACAAAACGGCCAATTTGTCAGAAAATTTATATCATAATTAAGAAATATTTATTGCATAAATTTTGCTTATTTACGTATATTACCTACGAAGTTCCAAAATAGTGGAAAAAATACTATGTCTAAAAATATTTTTAATGATTCGTATCTAGTATAAATTTTATAATTTTGTAGACTGTTCGTAACTCAAGTTCTGATTAACATAAGATTACTGTCATAAATTCGAGTTTTTGAAGTTACCATGTTTACATGAGGAGTAAGACTGCGAGATACGAAATTCTTGGTAGATCCCGTATCGTGAATGGCGAATAGCTCTGTAATCGTGTAGCTTCGAAGATATCATTCTGTTTAAGTTGCGAAAGGCAGATATTGACATCAAAACGTCTTCATATAAATTGTATAAAGATAACAAAATAATCGGAATATTTTGACTACAGTATTTATATATCTTGATGAGTAAAAGGGAAAAAAATAGAATATTGCATAATCGATATAAGAAATCTGTAAATCTATATAATAGCATTTACCAAAGAATACCCGAACGTTTGTCAAGGCGGAAAAATTATTTAAATGATTACTCGAAGTTTAATTTCCACTGTGCGTAATTTCTCCGTTTTTTAGAGACACTTCGTTATGAAAAAATATTGATCTTGAAAATTCATTCATGTAGATAATTAAAAAAAAATATGTTCGTGTAAAATACTAATTTTCATAATTAATTAAATATATGTAATGGATAAATAATCAGAAAAGGTTTATAAATTAACATTGTAATTAATGCAATTAGAAAATTATATCTCAACGTTTTTTCTTTTATTTGGTAAACAATAAGACTACTTATCGTTATAAAATTATAAATATATAATATTATAAAAAAAATTTCTTCGAATAAATGGGATATTCTGATAACTTTTCAGAATTTTGAGAATAATGGTCACGCTTTTTATATCTTAAATGACGATTGAATTATTCATAAGAAACATTTTCTGACTGTTGAGTTGTTAATTTTTTTTAACATGTTGCATTCAAATAAATATCAATACTAAATTTATCGTTGGCTATGCATTTTTCTGGAGATTTAATTAGAGAATATAATTTCCTCCATAATTTTTTTATATTATTGTGTTACATAGTAATCATATATTATGATTATAATATTCATCGCTTATATACTAGTATATTACATTCCGCGTCACACAACAATAAAATAAGCATCTGAGGCGTCAAAATGCATTCTTGAAGCACGACAATTGGAAAACAATAAAATCAAAATATTAAATCAAAACTGTTTAACTTTTGATTGCAATTATGTGGGAACGGATCACTGATTTGAATGTTGTCATGAATGTCTAAGGTTTCGTTTACGTAAGTCTCTCATGCTTTTACGATTTTTTTTTACAAAATTACTAGAATGCATGCATTATTTCATATGGATAACTACGAACGCCTTGGATGAAACTAAAACTTTTGAGCACATTTACTCGCAAATTTATACTGAGCCCAAGAGAGTCACGAGCTGCACTAACTGCAATGTTTGCGTGGTTTCCATTAACTTGGGCTGACTAGAGCTGACACATTCAAGGTATAATGCCTTCTCCCCTTAAAAGCCATGCGTCTCATGGGCATCGTAAACGTTTAGCTTCACTGTGTTGATGGAAGAGGATATTTTAAATGTTGACTCTGTGAGCAGCGGATGAAACGTCCGTGAATTATTAATACAGTAAGTAATATTTCGGATATTAACAGCCTGTATACATTCATATAAATACAAAGAATGACGGATATTATGAACATTAATTCATTGTACAGTATAACAATGCCTTAAAATCTGGTTGTATATTTACATTTGGGACTAACGTTGCATATTTTTCATCAGAGAAAATCGTTGAGCATCATCACCAACTTAGTCTCATAATATATTAACTTCACTTGTCTGAATGTCTACAGTTTTAAAATGAGCTATTATTTCTAATGATTTATATTAATGCTTATCTTACCAGAAATACAATATACAATTTTTTAATTATCATTGGAAGGTAGAATGTTAATTATTCAATGTTCTCTATATTAATTAAATTAACTAAATATTCTATGTTTATTTATTAAACTGTTTTTATTTTTCTAGAATCGTGTTTGTATTGATCCGATTTCTCTCTCTGTGACGTTCATGAGTAGAACGTCCCGAGGGCAATCTTCATTTGTAGAGGAAAAACGTGAACAAGAATCAGGCGGCCAACGCAGCAAATTTGTGACAATTCGATGCCGGAACGAATAACACGGCAGCAATCTTGGGGTGTGGAGTTTGCTTTCTTGTCATAGACAGCGTCGTGTCTCGAGTCCGAAAGGAGAATGTCCCTTTAAAGATCAAGAAGGTGAAAATAATTCAATAATAGATCTAAGGAGTCATACACAGTTGACGCATGCATGCAGTCCTCTTTGTTTAAGGAGAGAAACTAAATCAGCTTATAAAATCCCAAACAAGTTTTAAACTTGTTACAATTCGAACCGACGTTTTTGAGCTGAGGTTAATTTAAATACAATTTCATCACGCTTTCAAAAGTTAAATAAATCAAGTTTCCACAAACCAGCATCAGTTATAACGGAACATTTTTCTGATATTGAGAGTGACATATCGTACCACCTTGCGGATATTGTTCATTTTTATTTTTTCGAACCGTGATAGTTACTAATTTACTTGTGTCAATGGCGGGATTCAGTCTTCCCTCCCGGTCCTGATGTATTGCCAAATAATAAACACCATTTTGAAAAATTCTAATATTTATCACGTAAAAATATACATGCCATTTTAAATCACATTTTAAATTTTAATTATTATTTATTTATTAACTTTGTCCAGGAATGCGTAGATTTTTTTTAGTAAAATTATCATATTTGTATTATTAAATCTGTTGTTGTTTTGAATGTCGTTAATAATTTTTTTTTCAAATGAATGTGTAATCATCATATATGTGTGTGGATGACCATAAATAATTATTTGTTTTTAGGGCAACAGGCTACATGAGGGTAATCCACGTTGGGCAACTCCCCTTTAATAGCATAGGAAGGGATCTGAAAGGGGGGATGCGGAAGGGTAGAGGAAGGTAGCCAAGAGCTAACTAGGGCCCCCGGGCTATATTTTAAGGATCCTACCCGGCATTCGCCTAAAGAAATGCAGGGAAAACCCTAGAAAAACCTGCATCAGGTAGGTCGGGCATTGGGTACTTGTCCCATGCCCTTCCGATAGCAGGAGAGGAGTTTGCTGTGGGGACGCAGCATTCCCTTCTCCGTGCCCCGACCAGTTTAGGAGGCAGCTGGCCGACTATTCCAATGGGAATAGCAGACAACTCTTACCGTATGCCCAAGGTCTGTGACCCCGGAACATACACCTCTCAGAACAGGTCGAGGTGCCTCGGCTTCTGGGAACCTTAGTTCAAAAACGGAGAGGAAAAGGCATCCCAAAAGGTAGCCCCTTCGTATCTCTCCTATAAGTTTCTGCCTGCGAGAGAACATCCCTCGCAGGTAATGCCTGCGAGAGAATAGCCCTCGCAGAGCCTGTCTATGACCATAAATAAAAGGAAAAGAAAGTAAGCTTATTCTGATTTACTTAAAAAACTGCGAGTTTATTAATAATTTTCCGTGACAAATTATTGGCGCCCGAACAGGGACTTGATTAAACTGTGTTCGTACTAATACATTATTACATACACATAAATAACTTTAATTTTTAAGGTATAATTGTGCTTATGTGCTACGTGTGTAATTATGACACCTAGACATTATTTTACACGATATCTTTAAGTAGGGTTTTCAGCTTATGTTCTGTTGAATATGAACACATTTCATGGAAAAACAATTAGCCAAATACGGAGGATTGTCTAGAAAGTATGTTTTTAAAAAATAATTGACAACCACATTATTTTAAATAATTCATTTTTATATCTCAGCACAATTTATTTTAAGCTAGAGGGACGTCACCCAATTCTCCTACAACATTTTAAAGCTGTAAAAATAATATCCTCAAAATTGGCGCCTGTTTCGGCAACGATCAGTTTTTTCAGTTTATGAAATGAAAAAAATAATTATCCGGAGAATGCGAGAACAGTTCGTACTCCAATTCGAAACCTGAGAATAGTCTTGGTTTCAGGGATCATTCTTGTTGGCCAAACGAAGACGTTACTTGTCCAAACTGTTGTTAGTCCCTTTTATTAGTGGTATACGTAGATAAAATGCCAATACCAAAAAGCATGTATTTTGGGACAATTTCCCCGTCTGTGCTTATCGGTCCCGATTTGCCTGGAGAAAACTATCGTTTCAGATTAAATTCTGCTGGAGCGTATTGGTGGATCCATATTTCATCAACAGTTACGTATAAACGTAGAAAGCCGCCAGGACGTCGACAAAATAACCAGAAATAGTCAGTACACGATTGCGTTCATTCTGGACTATTCACAAACGCGGCACCCATCTTGCTGATTTATTTGTGAGACGCAATGTTACATTAAAAATTGAAACTACTGAGCGAGACGATATGATAATTATAATTCGCATTTCTCAGAAATAAGCTTGATTAGATACTTCAGGAGTTGTATCTTAGACCTAGTAATGCCTCATTGACCCGCCTTCGTATCAGTATAAGGATTTACAAATTGTACGAATAATTTCATCACATTGTTGGCATATATTATGCATCTCGAGGAATCGAAACCGAAAAGACCACTTGAGTTTGTATTATTAAAAAAACCTTCTTGTAAGTAAATATATCAAATATACATCATTTACAGATCTACTAAAATTCTTTCCCTACCCTTTAAAAACCAATAAGGACCCCTACAGCAAAGATTGTGTAGTTTACAAAATCTCTGGCTATAATTGTAATTACTGCTACATAGGGCAAACAAAACGTTCCCTTAATGTTCGTATTAAGGAACATATGTCTATTATCAAACTTACCACCGTTAAACAATCTGTAGTATCCAAACATATAATCAATTCGAAACATACAATTGATTGGCAAAATGCTAAGATTTTAGACATTGACACCAGGTATAATTCCAGACTTATATTAAAGATGCTTCAAACATCTCAGCGATTAATGTACAGACACTAAGAAACTCGACAATTGCTACGATCCCTTATTGTTACGCTAAGCCTTCTGATTTCCCTTTGTCGTTGCGTTTTCTCCGCTTTTAAGTTTTGTCAACTGACTAGTGTAGTTGTCTCTGTCTCCGCTCTTACATATTTTCTGCACCTGAAGAAAGAAACAAGGCTTCCAGAAACGTTGTGAGGTATTTTTATTATTACTTCTGTTGTCTGTATTTGCCTATCTTTCTTATGATTAAAAGTATTTATATTGTGTTTATCGTTTGTTTTAGTTTAAGAGAAATAAAAAAAAAACTGCAGATGAAGGAGTGTTTTAATACATTGTCATATTGAAATCTGACGGTGCCTTTCAGAAATCGAGTGGTAGACAAATTGTAGGAGACCATCAAGAGGTAGACTTTTTTTATTGTTTCAGAATTTTTCAATTTCTTTTCGTCTCTTCTATTGATTTGTAATATAACTAC
Organism: Zhengitettix transpicula; assembly: GCA_037074705.1. NCBI lineage: Eukaryota > Metazoa > Arthropoda > Insecta > Orthoptera > Tetrigidae > Zhengitettix > Zhengitettix transpicula. The sequence continues at coordinate 54,632,475 of CM073593.1, read as the reverse complement.
CTTTACAGAAAGCTTGCCGCACAAATTGCTTCTTGTAGGTAACAGCAAGCCGTGGCGCAACAGACAGCCTGTCGATACGAACCAGTCTGGGGCTGCGATTGGATCAATGTCACAAGAACTGCTTCTGCTTCCACATTATTACTCTACCAGCAACGTGACAATCGGTTAATTACTTCAATTACAGAGAACAATTGTTACACTGCTGCATTGTCCTGTTCTTGACCTACATGCACCACTGAAGCCATTGGACCAGGCGGCCAGAACACGCTAATGGATTCGAATCCGTGGGCAGAGACAAATCTGCGGATAGTCTGCGACTATTTCGTCCGCGCCACAGGAGTAAGCGTTAATTCCTCTTCACACGGCGACGTTGATTTAAGGGAAAATACGTAGAAGCGTAGAAGGAAAGGAATATTATCAACAACTTGTCTCGGGATGTTTATAATTTAAGCAATATTTTCGTTCTTCTGAAATAAGAAGTATGAATTGAGCATATAAAATTTATATCTGCATAGAATGATAGTAGTTTGAATTAGAGTAAATTATATGTGTAGACGAATAAAAGTACCGTATACTTAATAAATTCCATCTATCTAAAATAATCTCAGTTTTTCCCTTACACAACGGTTAAAGTGCAATAATTGACAGATTCAGCTATAACGTATTGCATTATAAAGTATAAAACGTCTGTGTACAAATTATACTAACAAGATAAAAAAATAGACAAGTGCAGGCAAAACTATGTGCTAAATAAATGCAACGCAATGTTTCTGCAATCTTTGTTGTTTACGTCAGGTGATTTTAAAAATATAAAACGTCTGCTTAAATTATACTAATTAGATAAATAAATAGCTAACTAAAAGACGAAAATAAGAGCAAAATAAATACCATACAACGTTTCGTCGGGCTTAAAAATCAAAGAGCCTTTAGACGGGCATAACGCACAAACCAGGTGACGAACTCAAAAAATAATACGTGTAATGGCTGATTGCTACGCAGTATAAAATGTGAAACTCCCTTGCCAAAATTACACTAATTAGCTAAATAAATAGTCAAATAACAAACAAAACTAAATGTTAGTCATCTAGTTTGTGCTCATCAGTTTGGCTTTCGACGGAGTCGTTCTTCAACTCAGCTGTGCCACCGAGTAACAAACTACATTAATAGAGCCTTCGAAAATAAAGAATATTGTCCAGTAATATTCTTAGACATAAGCCAGGCATTTGATAAAGTATGGCATCGTGGATTACTATATAAAATGAAAAGATACTTGCCTATGTTCTATAAATTGTTGGAATCATTCTCCAACCGCAAATTCCGTACAAGAGTGAAACAAGATGTCTCATCTATTCATCCACTTAATGCACGAGTTCCTCAGGGCAGTGTCCTAGGCCCCCGTGTTGTATTTGTTGTTCACCTCTGATCTACCAACGGTCGAAAATAATGTTCTAGGAACGTTTACAGATGATACGGTGATTCTAACCTCGCATACGGATATAAACCAGGCTTCATCACTCATACAAAAATATCTTAACTTACTTCAACTATGGCTATTGAGAATAAAAATAAATTAAAAAAAGGTCGTCTCATGTGACAACAGAGAGATTCCTAAATCACCCTCTGTCAAATATTTGGGTCTACATCTCGATAGCAAACTCAATTGGAAAATCCACATAACCAAGAAAATAAAACAAATGGATATTAAACAAAACTGGTTACTAGGACGCAAGTCACACCTCTCCATAGAAAATACACTACTACTATACAAAACCATAATTATACAAATATGGAGCTGCGGAATAGAATTATGGGGATGATGTGCCAGTAAGTCAAATACTGCAATAATCCAAAGATGCCAGTCTAAAATATTAAGAGCCATCGTTTATGCCACCTTGTACATAACAAATAAACAAATACACAATGACTTAAAAATACCCACTGTTATGGAAACTGCCCATCAAAATAGTGTTAGTCATCACAAGAAGATTAAATCACATTCAAATCCATTATAACACTATTAGAACACTATTAGAAAGTGATGTAACAAGAAGACTGAAATAAAATGGCCATCAGATGTGTAGACAAGATTTAGGAGTTCTCTTCGCTTGGGGCATCTCATTGTACCATAATTTATAATATGTAAATAACATGTTAAAGCTATCACATTAGCTCATAGACGAAAATGTAATCTAATTGCTGATAAATATAATATAAAAAAAATCTAGTTTGCAAGGAAGCCTGCGAGAGAATTCTCTCGCAGGTGAACCTTCCCAGAGAGCTCTGGCGGAGGCTACCTTTGGGGATGCCTTCACATCTCTCTGCTTTTTTGAACTAAGTTTCACACATGCCGAGGTACCTTGGCCTGTTTTGAGAGGTGTATGTTCCGGGGTCGCAGACCTTGGGCATACGGTAAGAGTTGTCCGCTATTCCTATTGAAGTAGTCGGCCAGCTGCCTCCTTAACCGGTCAAGGCACGGCGAGGGGAAATTTGCGACCCCACAGTAAACCCCTCTTCCGCCATCGGAAGGGCGTGGAATACGTAGCAAATGCCCGACCTACCTGATGCAGGTTTTTCTAGGGTTTTCCCTGCATCACTTTTAGGCGAATTGCCGGGTAGCATCCTTAAACCATAGCCCGAGGGCCCTAGTTAACTCTTGGCTACCTTCCTCTACCCTTCCGCATCCCCCCTTTCAGATCCCTTTCTATGCTATTAAAGGGGAGTTGCCACCATGTGGATTACCCTCATGTAGCCTGCCCCTCCCCCCCTAATCATGTTTGTGCGATGTGTCGTTATTATGGCTCTTAGAGGTTTTTTTTTGCATCATCCGCCAAAAGGAACAAGTATACGATAAACGTTGTGTGTTATTTATTTAACAGTCATTTTTGTCTGTAATTTGGCATTTTATTTATCTAAAACTACAATTGTTACGCCTTGTTAATGTTTACCGTAACTTTCGTTGAAAAATAGCTCCTGATGAGGTCGAATAAACTGGTAATACGTGATGCTGAAACGTAATAAATTAATTATTTTGTTTCAAAATGTTTAATGTTTATTAAGTAGACAAATTTTAGCAGGAAATTATACTGTAATAACTCCGGGAGGCGTTAATTAAATTAAGTCGTAACTTTCTGTTGATAATAGCTAAAGGATAACATTACGAAAAATTCTGTATTAACTAACAAACAAGTATTAATTTGTTTCTTTGACCTCTATTTTTAAGCTGCTTATATATATTAAAATATTTGAGCATGCGTGTAATTTACGGAAGCACGGGGTGGGAGAGGGAGTGCCGGAGAGGGTTGTTTGCATTTTCTAGAAGTATTAAACGAAAATTGAAATGCATATGTGTCAAAAATAATTTCAAGTCTAATTATGTCATGGTCCTCTCCATTCTTCCATTGCGGCGTTTCGACCTGTCAATTGCTTTACTGTCAACATCAATTCATAAATCAAAGTATCTGCTTTCACAGCTTATACACATTTCGACTCTATTAATCAGCTTTTCATTCGGAGGAAATCGTACAGAATTTATTCTTCATCAGCGATAGAGCTTGCCGACACAGCTGCTAGGCTGCCAATCCGTTTGATATTCTGAAACCAGATTTACGCGAGGCGAGAGAGACTAATTCCCACAGCTGAATTTATATGGCAGGATGTTGATGGCTCCCATTGGTTTCACCAGCCACTCCTTTCATGGGGTTGTTTGTCAATTATTGTCCGCAGCACTCGACATGTCGGAGGTTTGATTCTGGCCGTGCTCGACTATTTACCGAGTGACGAAAATGTGGACGTGCGTGCCTTCCTTAACAACAGTCAAATAGTTTTGTTCGGAGGAAGGACGCATTTTATTATATTCATTTTCATTTTACATTTTTTACTAAGACGTGGTTGCTATTTTTTGTTCTATAATATTGCATAATATTGAACATACGGTTGAAATAAAAAGGAAAGTATACAGAGTTTTATTAAATTACTACTGTAGTTTTCAGTTAATATTTTTTGTTCTATAATATTGCATAATATTGAACATACGGTTGAAATAAAAAGGAAAGTATGCAGAGTTTTAATAAATTACTACTGTAGTTTTCAGTTAATATTTTGGCCACTGACTTCAAAATCAATAAATGACTAAATAAACACTGTCTTTCTTCCAAAATATCCTAAAACCATTAAAAAACCTAATTTTTCATAGGTTTTCCGTTTTATTATTTTCTACAGCATAGCTTCACCAGTATATTCAAAACCTTTGACAACATTATATATAAATCATCTAATTCATTAGGTTGACTCATAAAAAATTATGGAGACCAGATTAATTCACATGATAGACGTAATGTAGTTTATAATATTTCTTATAATGATTGCTCTTCTGTGTTCTACGAACTTCCATTGGATACAAAGGCAGTTATATCAAAGCATTCCGCAGTAAAAATTCAAACATTAAATTTAATAAATTATACGATTGTATATATTGAATGTATCGTGCCAGATTAATTTTTGAGATCATTAAAATAAAATAAATATTACATTGATTTCACAAGCAATTCAACAGGACTTAGCAGCATGTATAATATATTATTAACTTTTTTAACATCTTTGGAATGATTTTTCAATTGCTGTCGCTGTATGATTTAATTTTAGTTTCAAGTTCCACGATACTTGGAGAAAACGTTGTGAAGTATTAATTCAATGTATTATTCAAAACTGTCTGTATTCAGCCTTCTTTTCAACTTATAACATTTAACAGACATATTATACCAGATTAATTTAATAAATTTAGTTTTGATCTTTTAGATTTCAATTTAAAGAATTCAAATAGTTAAACTTTTCCAAGATTTATTCCATTTTATCAAAAATTGAAAGCAAAATTCGAATAGTTCTTAAACTTCGTAAAGGTAGTTCAATAAGGAACGTAGGTTTTCCCGGTGTAACTGCTGGATAAAGTTTTCTCGGGGGGTAGCGTCGTTTAATTTCCACAACGTTTCTTCACCTGAAGAAGATGGCGGTGCAATCCATCGAAACGTTGTGGAAATTAAACGACGATACCCGGTTGTAATCCAGAGAAAACTTTATCCAGTTCTTAAATTTACTTAGTATTTAGTATAAATATTTTTTATTATGTTTTATTTATGGCCGCATAAACTTCAACGCATTCAGCGACTATTTAATTATTCTGGAGTACGAAATTGTTTTGAAAAATATCCTTGAAGAAACTATATGGTACCTGAAGGTGCTGTTAATTCACGATTTATCTTCGAAAATGAAGTTTCACGTTTTGAATTACGATAATAATGGTAAATTATGGCTATTATCATGATGAATAAATGATTGAGACGATTCTCCGTCCAGTCGTGTTTTTTAAATCCTGAACCTGTAATAAAAATTTTACTTTAATAGTAAATGCCCGTAGATCTTGGAAGATCTTCTTTCTCAGTAACAACGTTTGAATTAGTCTCTAAGCAGTATACTTTTTCCTGTTGTGTGGCGGGCATCATGTGAGTTATGCCGCAGCTCTCTTAATGAAGTGAAATACATGAATAGACCGCTTCTTTTTTATTGTACTGTGAATTTAAATTTGTTTGACGTATCCACTGCCCAGAAACGAAAAATAATCACAATACGTGATGGTTAGCGTCTTTGGAAGTTATTTATTTACGTCTGTATTGTTTTAATTTAATAAAAAAGATAGACCAAACCAGATTTTTAACATTAATTTTTTTAAAAAATGTATCAGGATGGAAGAAGATCTCGACTGGACCGGGACTCAAACCCGGGACCACCAGTTGGTTTGCGGGTACTCTACCTCTGAACTATATTGAATTAAAATTTAATTAATCAAGCTCAATGTTTCGGTCCTAATGTGGACCCTCACCATGTTTGTGAAACATGTAGATGAAACAGTGAATATTCAACTAAATTCAAAGATTAAATTAACGAAGAAATTATTATATTTAGAACACATTTTAGACATTAATATATTAGAAGAATTATGAAGTAAAATATTTTAATGTTACTTAATAAATCAGTATCAGTTTTTGGACATTTATTGAATTTTGCATTATGTTTAATGTGTAGCATCTCAAAAACTAATCTAGTTTGGTAATTACTATCCTTATTTACAAATTAGAAATTGTGTAATTTATATCCAAAACATTCGAAATAACTGACAATTTTCCAATGGAAGTTTGATATTATCTATTATTAACTACAACAGTTTTCATTGAAGTGCTGCAATGCTACGGTTTCCTTGTCATTATTTTAACCCAAAGGATAACGTGGTAACTGGAAAAGAAATCTTTAAACGTTTTGGGATTCAATTAGTAAAATTTTAATTTTAATCGCCTACTGGTCACGAAATTTTAGGTGTTCCACCGTAAAATTGTTATAAGACGTTCTCCTTTCATGCACACGTCTGAACACTATATGAGTTTCTGTTTACAGTGAGGAATAAAAATATTTTGTAATAATAATTTTAATATATATTTTTATTATTAATAAAACTATAACACTGTTATTTCAGCGACATTCAACCTGAAACACAATAGGTGTACGTTTGTATGGAAATAAATATTTTAATATAAGTTGCTGAAAAAATGATGCGATAAACGCAATAAGTGTTATTAATAAGAGCTTTGAAAAGAATAATTTCGATGTTAGCATGCATTCATTTGCAGTATTTGTTTTGAATATGCCAGCGACTGTCCCTGCCAGGTATTGGGAACTAGCGAATTTCATTTAATGAATGCCTCTCTTAGTTGCACGTGGATTCGTTGCTAATTAGTTCATAATGCGCCAAATACTACGCAATACGGTTTGCCTTGACGGAGATCTACGGCAAGCAGGGACCAATTAGTGAAGCATCAGTGAAGTGCTACTTGAGACATAATGTGAAAAGCTAACAAGTTCAATTGTGCGGCGAAATTGCGAATACGCTTTTCATTGGAATGTATCATTTGCAGTCGCAAAATGACAGTATTTGAGATATATACAAAGTACTTGAATGAAAAAACTTATTCTTCAATCCATAATCTCAGACATGATGCTACTTATTGTAACAACCTATTAATATTATGAGGTTTGACGGAATGACTCTAATAAAAATGAAAATATAACTTGTCTGTTTTGAAAATTAATAATAAGATAAAATAACCAAATACAGACAAAATAAGTGTCGATATAAATACCACAAACTGTTTCTGGAAGCCTTGTTGGATATTTGATGTTATTATGACTCTAAATAAATTAATTATGAAATTTATTCTGTATTTAGACATTATTACAAAATACGCGATGCAGTGATAAAAACAAATTAATAAATTGCACGCAAAAAATATGAGAAAGTACGAATTACCAAATTTTTCTGTAGGAAACGTGTTAAATTTCCATAATAATATATTTGAAACGAATCTCCGTATATAATAATTGTAGTTTCTTTTCCTTGAGAAAAATCTTGGCGTTCAAATATAAATCACTAATTAAAAACCTACTTTCTTGGCATGTAACGATAATTTTCAAAATAAAAATAAAAATTCTTTTATTTATTAATCCATAATAATATTTTTGAAACGAATCTCCCTATATAATAATTGTAGTTTCTTTTCCTTGAGAAAAATCTTGGCGTTTTAATCACTAATTAATCACTAATTAAAAACCTACTTTCTTGACATGTAACGATAATTTTCAAAATAAAAATTAAAGTTCTTTTAGAAAAAAAAATTAATTACTTAAATTGTTATTCACATCCGATGTTCAACAATGGACCGTCAGAAAAATGATTATTGACTAAAACACTGTTAATTGTTTGAAATATCCAGAATATGTTGGTAATTAAATAGATCTAGGAAAATAATTAAAGCTTGGTTGCTTCAAGACGAGGGTAGCCCAAATTATGATTTAATCATTTATAAATGGTAATTTTTAACTTTTTAATTTTAATTATTTGCGTAAAATTAATGGAAGTCATTGTTTTAAACTGTTTTGTATTATTGTTTGACACTTCTATTGGGACGTTTAATAATCATGAACAAGTATACAAATAACAATGATCTGTTTCGCTTCACGAATATTGGAAAGTCGTCAGATATTTACGCTAATAAAACCAGATGTGACGAAGTAATGTCTATGGCGCGGAAGGAGTGGGTGGCCACACGCCAGAACGTTTACAGATCGTTGGTTACCCAGATTCAGGAATTTTTAGTGGAGAGTTTGGTTCGATTTTAATGTAATTTACTCACATAGGGCGCATTCGGTGTAGAAAAGTATAGAAAGGTTGTCGACTGAGAGAAATGTAACCCTTAAATCTAAAAAAAAGTGTAATGCTATGACGAACGGAATTACCAAGATTGGCCGACGGTGGATTTCAATGAATTACGTAAACAGGTTTGTCGGAAATGTTTGGAGAAGGAAGGCTAGGGTAGATTTGGTCCTGAAGGAAAAATTGTGATTGGAAGAGGATTGAAGAAGAAGTTAAACAACTGAATCGGTCGAAGTAGTGCAAAGGCTTGCAGTGAACCACAGAGAGCAGTTTATAAACAATGATGGACAGTTTTCCGGAAACAGTTTTTGGACAGCTCGGTGGAGAGTGAAACAGTTGAAGCGTAGAAGGAGAAGTTCAATGTAGAGATAGAAGTTGATCGGTGAGCAGATTAAAAGGAGAATGAAGTTGATATGTAACTATAGATGTCTGGGGTGAATACAGGATACTCCGAATTTCACCTACGCGGAAGATGTGCAACGACTGGTGTTCGTCCTGTCGCCTATGCGAATCACACGTGTGTGAGGAGATAACGTATGTACTTTCAATCCAAATAATTTAAAACAATCTGATGCACGACGAATTCCGGGGGTTACCCTTCCAAATTATTTTCCTATGCACCATGTGGATCATCCTAATGTGGCCTCTAAAATCTCCAAAACCTTGAGAGAATTAAGAAACAAGTCTAAAAGCGGGTTTCCTTGGCCTATAATCTTTTATTTTTCTCAATCTGCTGCCATATGATGAAAGGCTTCTGACTTCTCAATCAGCTGCTGCTTCAGACTCGGTCTGCGGAAAACTTATTTGCAACCGACTGATGTTCATATTGTTTATTTTTATGTTTCAGGTGCTCACATGTTTCAGATTGAAGTCTCAACACCAGATCTACGCATGTCGGAGAAAGATTTTTCGATTCACATAAAAGTCTGCAGACCTGGTCTCCTCGGCCCGTGTGTTGGTCCCCCGCACTTGGAATTTGTCTGCAGACCTGTCTGTCAGGTCCAGGTCTGCAGACGTTTGTCTGACTTGTGGGTGAACTCTGAGTTCTAAATATGGTTGGATAACATATTGTTCTCTGCTCTGAAACTTTTTTGGGGTGTTCTTGCTGCAGTAATAATTGTACTTCATGAGTCTTAAATTTTGTTTTAAATTTATATTGCCTATAATTATTTCTATTGTTACAGAAATACCTAATTAATACATTGTGATAAGATGTACCTAATCTTTTACTAGCCACATCGATATTCGATTACAAGTTTGAACTGCCATATCCATATAAATGTGTGTTATTTTTTGTACATAGCTGGAAAGGAATTTTCCTCAAACCCGTTATCGTAGTCGTGCTCATTAGAACTGCTGGGAACGGGAGAGATATTTGCGGCCAACGCTTGAAGGTTTGTGATATCTAGTTTAGTTAACTGAACCTTTATCTGCAGCAGACTTAGGGTGCAGCATAACGAATCTAGCACTGGCTCAGAGACCAATATTTCGTGTAATGGGCGGAACAGGGGAGCACATGTGTAGTCCCGAGGGCAGATTTATACGTAATGCCGGCTGTCGATAAAGCTATAAATAATCTGGGCGAGGGTCCCAAGCCTCCTGCTCCAAGGCATGATAAGTCAAACTCGCAAAACCCAGTCGTAAATATCCTGCGAAAAGCGGAACCAAGGCAATTGGGCGGCGAGTGGGGGCTTGGCCCGTATATAACAAGTAGGAACACTGTGACTTGCCTTGCCTTCCCTTGCTCTGCCTATCTTCATTCTGAAAATAATAGGTCGTACTCAAAGTTAAAATAATAACAAAATAGTGGTAAGGGAGAAAGAAATTGATGTTTGAAACTTGAACGCTTTTTACTAATTCATAAGATATGGTTTATATGCAGATGGCCAAATCTAAATCTAAATTGAGTCTTTCAAGGCAGGAAACGCAAGACTGACCATTAAGTAATACTTCTTCCAAATTTTAAAATAGAGTTCCATGTGGAACTTCTAAAACCCACTGCCGGTTTGCATCAATACCAACATCTTAAAATTCGATCAGATTTAGTTTAGAATATGTCTCATAGGCAGTGAGACAAAAGGAAAAAGAACAGTAGGTTCGAGAATGAATTTTAACTTGTAACAGATGTACATAAATGTAAGTATTAAAACTTCCTGCACAAACACAACTGCAATCATGAAACTGGGAGGAATGGTCTGTTTACATTTTCAATAAAACGTCTGCCCGGCTAGCTCAGTCGGTAGAGCATGAGACTCTTAATCTCAGGGTCGTGGGTTCGAGCCCCACGTTGGGCGAAAAAATTTTGTTTTGGGGAATGTGAAATTAAGAAAATAGGATTTTCCATCGCTTAAGTGGGAGAACCAAGTAAGTACAAGTCTCAAAACAGCGGTCTTTACTGTTATAAACATCGCTCTGTTATGGATGAAGGCTTCTCGCGATTCCAGCCGGGTAAACTCGTCGATAACACGCATCGCATCGATGACACACATTGTCATCATCTTCATGACGCTGTCATCGAAGCGTTGCGTGTTATCGACGAGTTTACCCGCCTGGAATCCTGAGAAACCTTCATCCACTTTCTACATCGGGAAAACCTTCGTTCTACAATCTTTGCACTGATATGTCTGTCGCTATCGCCTACATAAACTCTCAGACGCGGGATTGCGTACATATCGTCTCCGAAAGCTGGAGTGAACCGTGTTGGCCGTTTAAGCAAAGATTCAGGATTCAAATGCGTATTGTTTCAACCGGTTACTCTTTACTTTCTCAAAACGATGAGAGTCGTTTACTGCTAGAAACGTCCGTCTGTTAGTCCCTCCTCTTTGCAAAATTACGTATTCAAATTATCATTCTCTCAGCATATTAGGAATTAAAGCATTTCAAGCCATTTTGATCTATGGTGAGTTAGCGGTGTTTGTTGTTTTATGTCGTAAACAGTAGATATAAATTTATATACACGTATTCAGGCTTTGAAGGGTTAACTAAAGTTGCTTGTCCATGCTTTCTTCCGATGAAACAAGATGGTGTTGTGTGGCTATAACACAATTTGGGGCTTAATGATCCCTTAGGATAAGGAAAAGAGGTATGGCTGCTGTTCTGACAAGTGGCCCGTACAGGAATTTATTACTTCAAGGAAAAATGAAGAAGATTGAGACAGAACAAAAGCAGCTGAACAGGAAACGAGAAAGAGGTGAAATATCTGATGGGAAATGTGCAGTAGTGGATGATGATCAGTACATTTGAGTAAAAAATTAAATTTATAAAATGTTTGTGTTATAAAATACCGTTTTTGATAAAAATAAAGTGTTTATACATATAAAATGATATAATATCTCTTAAGTATATAAAAATGTAATACTTAAACACTTATCATATTTCCCCATTCCCCGGGGCAAAAAGATCCTTTCTATGGAATTGATTAAAAAATATGTATAGCTTTAAGTTTTGGATTAAAAATTCTCCAAAAAAATCACAGTACTAGCTAACAACTCAACAAAACATATGAGTAATGTTTTTTCAGACTATTGTGATTCTTAACTATAATATGGGTAAATACACATTTGGGGGATCATTTTGCCCCGGTATCCATGGTTTTGAAAGTTGCCTGTTGTTATAAAGAGGGAACCTAAGCCATGATATTGTGTATTGTTCAGAATTGTGAATGTTCTTGACATGGTCAATGTTTGTGTTTGGTTTTATGTGGCTTATTGTTTTCTATCATACTTTATTTGCTTGTTCGAGTGAAGCGATGAATTCATTTAAAAAGTGAAAATTAGTATTGGCTTTCCTTACGTGTTTCACTTTGGAATCTAGTTTACTATTATATTCACTATTTTCTAATTCTATTAACTTTCGAAAGTAAAAATATTTATCTCGGTGTAAAGAATGAATAAAATTTTCTCGGGCTTCTAACCGAGTGAAAAGTTGTATGCGCACTTGTTTAGAAGCCCGATATTATTTTATTTATAAATATTTTGCTTATGAAAACAGTTGTTTCCCGTTCCCTCAACTGAAGAATGAAGAAACGAATAAACAAGGTCATCTAATACAACTTGCGATGTGGACACACTTGGTTTTTCGGGCAATATGATTTCTCTTCTGATAGACTTACAAAAATTTATCTGACCAATTAGTGTTATACTCGTGATCATTAGCACGACAATTCTCGTCTCCTTCTCTCATTGTATACATTCCAATAGAAACCCTCCAGGTCTTTATCATATATATGCATTTTTTAAATATTTATAATAGATTCTTTTGAAATGAGTAAATTTATTTATAATGTTTGCTATGTGGCCGTACATGAGACCCCGAATATTTTATGATTTATAGTATTCTTTCGTAATGTGTATCTGAGCTTTCTGACGTATGGACGTATTCTTTTGTGTCGATCCACTCTGACAGCGGTGATCAATCAAATCTATGTGTCAGTTTTTCACCGGTCCTTTTACTAATAACCGATTTTGTTAGAAAAGAGAAGAAGGGAAAAATTTGATAACTTAGGGATGTTAATTCTAGGAGATCGGGGTAGTTAAAAGGCGTTCCCTGTCTAGCGGAGACAGGAATTATGTACTGTGAAATGAAAACTCAGCCTTTGATTGTAGATAAAGTTTTTCGCTTCATTCATAAGTAATAATTATTGGTGAAGAAGATAGTCTACGTGTCATACACCAAGATTTTCCCGCCCAAGCTCCAATAAATACCCTCTTTCCTTACGATGAAATTCAGTGCCGGATATCCAGCATCCAGGAGTTTTTTTTATTGCTGTTCATTTGACCAATTAGTTAATAATGTACAAAGTATGAGTCACAATTAAGGGAATCTAAAGGGTAGCTCTAGAATTTAGTGACGCTTTGGTCTATACACATGTCCACTATTGCCCACTGATTGTTGATTTGGATGGTTGCTCAATCTCTTCTGGTGCCTGTTACTTCGTTCGGTGATAATATCTGTTATAGTTCAGATTTCCAAATCTTTGTATAGAGTTTTGTTTGATACGAATCACGGCGCGTTGCATACGTATCTTAACGTTCTGGTTTCAAATCTTAGAATCTCCAGGTTGGATTTGCTGGCTGTGCCCCATAGTTCTATGCCGTATGTCCATGTTGGCTTTATTATTGCTTTGTACAGTAGTATTTTGTTGTATAATGAGATCTTAGACCTTTTATTAATTAGCCATGATAATTTAATTGCTTCGAGTTGTGATTCTTTCCTTTTTATTTCGATATGTGGTTTCCAGGTTTGACGAGTATCTAAATGTAAATATCCAAATAGTGTTGCTTCGAGGAGTTCTGTCGAATTTAGTTTCACTTTTGGAAATAGGTCTTTTCGAAGTGAAAAAGTAATATTTTGAGACTTTGCCGTGTTTTTAGACACTCTCCATTGTTTCGTCCAATCTTCTACCATGTCCAGGTGCACTTGTAAGTATTTCCAATCTTGATTTGGGTCTTCGTCGGTAGCTACAATAGCTATGTCGTCGGAAAATGTGGCCATCGTGGTGTGTTCTGTAGTTGGAATATGTCGGAATACATACAGTATTGGTCCAAGGATGCTCCCTTGTGGAACACCTGCCAATTGGACTGAATTAAAAAAATCATTTTGTTATTTGATTGAAAAGAACGTTTGCTTAGATATGATTAAAAGAAGGGATAATATGGGTGTGGAACTAGTAGTTTGATTTTGTAGGGTAAGCCTTCATGCCAAACCCTATTGAATGCTTGTTTCACGTCCAAAAAAGCAGCAGAGCAGTGTTTCTTGTGTTCAATGCTTTGAGACATAAGTCACTGCAGAGATGTGAGTAATGTGCGCAGATTTCAGCGTGGATATGTTCGTCTTTATGAAACAATATTGTGGTAATTGATAGGGAAAATCGGGCCTCTACGTTATTGCACAATTGCACAGCATTACAATTAATATTTCAAGACTGTAGTTGAATCCAACTGATAGTTTACACATAGCTTTAATAAGTGAAATATAAATTAATAATTTACAGATGATCAGCGAGTTTTCAATGCCCGCCAATAGTGCTAAGGAAGGGCGTAATCTGTACTGAAACTCTGTGTCTTTGACGCATGATTTGTGACAGCAGCAATAGCCCATCTAGCAGAAAAGCCAAGTAATGCGTTCGGAATAGATCTCTTTTAGTGTGGTTAGTCAGTCGTACGGTTGAGGAAGCAATATATCGCCGCGTGTAACACGTCAGAGAGCAAATGAATTGCTTTGCAGCGTGCGCAGTGTCCGACGGCTCAGTGCCTCTGACGCAGACGGAGATTCATTGCGATCCGCAAACCACACTCACGCTCGCCGCACTCCAATTAAACAAAGAAATATTGACAGCCTTCGGGAACATGTGTACAACAAATATATACATTAAAGGACTGTGTCTGCTTCTAGTAGCAGCTTTTAGGAAGAGTAAAAGAATGTAGATTCTGTTTACATTAAAAATAAATTATTGAAAGTCTGTTCAATATTTTATTTGAATGTTGCAAAATATGTAAATATCTAAAATTATATTTTATATGTACAAGTATTCTATAGATCGTACGCAGAACACAACAGGATGAGAAAATCGTATCAAATTTCAAACATGCCATCGGTCAGTTCCTCAGGTATGTCAACAATTTCCTTACTTAATATTGTTCACGGAGTGAAATGTTTTTTTACGTGCGTTCAAATTTTCTTTATTTATAAAGGTTTCAGGATTTTGTGTCAAGTAATGTATTATTTTAAGTTTTGTGTGAAGGAGAATTTGTTTTTGTGAAAGAAAAACCGAAAAAAGTCCCACTCAAGTTCAATGCAGTGATGATAAATCTGGAATAATGAACGCGGATCTTTCTGTTCTTAAAGTTCAATTAAAATTAGATGGCGTCGTTGCCACGATACACGTTTTCGCATATGAAACTTTGTATACAAGCTCACAGAATACACTGCAATTGTTCGGAAACGATTCTTGTCCCACCCTTCGTTTAGAGCGTTCTTATTGGTGGAGTCAAAATAACTGAAAAGTGCAATCTAATTTTAAAATAAGTACCACAAATTAATTCCAGGAACTTTTCGTCGTAGAGAACAGTTTCAATGCCACCGAGAGCTACACGACTATTTTAAATGACAATATTTACAAATAGGTAATGAAGTAGCAAAAAATATGGACCATAAATTTATGAGTAAATTCAAATTATTTTTTAAATAAATTTAGAAATTCTTGGAATTAATTATCTGGGACAAACTTATTTGATCCCATATTTCCGTGAAGTGCATTTTAGTTCAATTTAGTTAAAAATTAATATGTCTTAGGCTCTAATATTACCATGTATCATAATATTGGGTGGTGCATTTATATTATATTACGAAAAATATTCACATGCGAAAATATACGTACAATTAATTTTTGAAAATAATCGTAATTAATAGCTAGGAAATTACAAGACGATCACGTAGAGATTTCTTTATGGAGCTTTATCTCTTTTCAGGATTACATCGACTTAATTGTTTTAAGCATATACTGGGCTCGTTTATGAATTTTGTGTCTTTTGCACTGCCAGCAGACTGACGCCCGTAAATACGTAAAGGTGTACGTAATACTTTAATTGGAAATAAACTTTCTACCTAAGGCTCTATATGCCTCAGCTTCCACAGCAAGAAAAATTAAAATCGATGAATAAAGTGGTTGCAACGCATCACTACATAATTATGAATGAATCATTATATAATTAATATACTCGTAATTCATGCACGTAAGTTAAAATATTCGTATTTGCATATTAAATCACAACCTCAATTATAAACGTTCACGTGTAGTGGTAAAAATAATTAAATAATAATATTTAAAACTTTGAAAATCGTACTAGCATATATACATTCGTGAGTGATATACGAAGTAGAATGGTAAACGTTTTCATAGGTAACGCAACTTGCAGAAGTACGTATCAGACTGTGTTGGGGTAGAAAGTAAAATAAGTTTATTCCTGAAGGTTAAGAAGTGCGGAAATTTGGAATATAAAAATAAAAATCTAAATTAGTAAGTGGTACGAAACTTCGAGAGTTGCTGATGGACAAAAAAAGTTACACAAATTCGTTATCCCCAGAATACAAATCTTGATGTAGTAGGTACTTGTAAAATAGAAACAGAAAGTAGTAGCTGGATGGAAGTATACTAGAAATGAGAATAAAGGAGAAACCTTGAATAATTTACGGAAAAGGCAGCGTATAAGTGCTCTGTAAATAAAAGTTCTTATATAGTGCTCCTATTTAAACAATAATCCAATTGCAGTTTAGCGTTTACACTAATGTTCCATATCTTTCCCACTGCAGACTGTTTTATGCTGAAATTTAAATTATTTCCAATTTGTAACTACTTCAGACGATATTGAAATATTAAATAACAGTTAGCTCGCTGTTCCGGCAAGAGGAAACCCAATTACATTAAACATGGAGGCTATAAATTTCTAAAGAACGAAAGTAAGGACGTGTAAAGTGGTTCAGGAAATAGAATCGGAGCACGTAGACAATACTCGCAAGATTTACGGCCCCACGAGATATGGAAGATTAATGGACTCTGAGAAGCACACGAATTAGTACGTTAAAGAAGTTCAAGATCGAGATTTCGATGCAAAATTAACCGCCAACGGGAAAACATTAATTTTATCACAGACTAAATAAAATGGGGTAACCGAAAGTAAACTAATAAAATACTGTCCATTTGGTAATATTTGAACCTGGAAACGTATCAATTAAAGAAAGTTAAATTATCGTTATCGCTTTAACGATAAGAATTATAAATTACGTTTTAATTAAATACTTTATGATTATTTTGATTTTAAAGCACATTCATTGTTAGTATCTGCGCTTGAAAGCGTGATGAACCTTCAATAAACATTTTTCCACGCCGATTGCTCCTGAATGTTGTTATGGTAAATCAGTGACATACAAATTAAAATACACGTACGGATCACCGTTGCTCTTTGTAATGAGTTTTACAAATTGAACCCTGACTTTATAATTGTGCGTTAGATATTAGATTAAAATTGTTATTCTGAATGATAGCATATCGGAAGTATTCGTAAAATGGAAATTAATTTTACTACGCTGTATTAATTCAGTTACGAACTTGCCATATAATCAATTATTTTTCGGAAATAATGTGAATCAGAGACATCGATGAAAATTGCTAAACAGTTTCGCATGGACGAAAAATAAAAGGGAAATATTTATGTTTACGATTATAGGGATACCTTTTAATCAGTAATTTATATTCCGTTTCTGTAACTTAAATCACAGTAGTATTTGAAACAACACGAAAAAAAAATCGGAATAATATGCTCATAATCCTTTTTAATTTCCTTCTACTGTCATTAATTTGTTAAAGTTCATTAAAAATCTTTGTACCTGCTCTCAGCCATATAGTGGCAACGAAATAAGGCGAATGTTAAAATATAACATGTTGCCAAACGTCCGACTGGTAAAGAAAGAGATGGCCAACCCGTCACGGAAATAGTAAGGTTCATAACCCTTCGTAGCCAGGGTTGAATATTAATTAAATTCACTATTTATATCTAGAATAATTTTCCGCCCAACGAATCCCTAATTCACCACAGCGCAAATATTCTCATGCACCATATTTTCTGGTGGTGGCTATATTGATTAAAGTTTTTTGTAACTCTTGCGACGTTTCGTAATCAATTGAATGGCCTGAGACATGTTCTCATTATTTATTAAATATTGGTCAGTTAAGTTATATTCCCATTCCCATTGTTAAATTGTGAGATGAAAATCGAATTTTGAGCTTTATATTATGGTGTTAGATACTCAGAAATATTAACTGATTTCAAATTTCAGCCATCAGCTCATGATTGGTTAGTTCGTTCAGTAGGATAAATGACGGTTTTTTTTGTATTTTAGTTTTTCAAAGATGATATTTGTTTCATTGTAGTTATAAATCGTATCATTCTTCATTCATATATGTGTAGTAGAATAAACAAATTCGCAAATCAAGGAGAAAATTGAAATTACTAGGTAGTTAGTTGTAGATTTAAAAAATTAACCTGATATTTTCATAAATACATAAGCCAACCTTGTATTTTCATAGCTCATTATTGAAAAGCGAAGGTGGGAAATTGTTCCCTTTGTATCACCACCTTTTCAAGGTGTGGTATTTACAACTACTTTTGCTTGATAATATAAATGTATTCTAGAAAGTGATTAGGAGAAACCTAACTGACGTAATGGAAGAGTTTGTGGTAGTGCGTGGGTAACTTTGAAGCTCGGGCTAATTTAAATGAAATCCGCATGTCGAAGGAACTCTTTCACAAATTCACGAATTCTTTGAAATTATTTTGAAATTGAACAGGTTCATAGCTTAGGCAAATAATAATATGCATAAAACATGTGTTACGAAGTATAAATTAACTTGTTAAACAATTAAGAGTAATGAATGCTTTTAGAAAATAACTAGGCTTATAAGACAAATTTTAAAAGTGTGACAATATTTAGAAACATATTTTTATTTATTTATGTTTTATCCAAACGCAGATACTCCCGTTAATTGCATTTAATAAAACACTACTATTTTTATCCGCAGAGGTGTTTTCATTACTTTCATACGATATAAAAATTATTTATCTTTGGATAATTATTTAATAACATATAAACATAAATGTTTTTTTATAAAAAACACAATAATTACAATACATATGAAACAATTAATTTTTTATCATCTAGGTTGTTAGTTAAGAGTTTTTATTTAACGTCTATTTCACAAGGGTTCCAGTAGTTGTTTTATTGTAATTTTTGATTTAAATAATATGTATATAAAAAGTTGGTTTAATATTTATGTACTTCGATTGTGGCCTAGCTGACCTCGGAATTCATGGAAGCGAATGCTGTGTTGTTAGGCTGCTGTCTTGCTAGGGGCCAGCTTCAATTAGGTTCTACTAGGAAGTGCGGGCATGCTGGCATCTGCATTGTGCCTCTGTAACGTAGTCATTTCTGTTCGCATAATTATATATATGGACCTCTCTACTAATCAAAGACTTTTCATTAACTAAACTTCAAGTTTCACTCATCTCTCTTCCAATTCTTTTTACACGAACCTAACTTTCTTACTTCCTCATTTTGATTACTCCTCAGACCACACTATTGTAGGTTCAACCATTAAGTCAGTCTTCATCACGACCATGTCCCGGCTCCAAGTCCAAATATCTCTACTTGACTGCTTCACTTCTCAGCTGCTGCCATTTATATATTTATATATATATATATATATATATATATATATATAAATATAAATATCGCTGTCTCACCCCTCACGAGGTAAAAATAAGAGCTGGAAAATCACACGTAACAGTTTCATCCGTGACGTCTTGCACGTGCAGTAATGACGAGATTCTCGTAATTATTCTGAGCTGGGCAGAAAAAACAGAGCGGTTTCAAGGCGGTTTCTATAATATTATGTTATCTCGTAATGTATAATAAAAATTTTAATAATCGCATTTACTTTAGCTGGTGACAAAATAACTAATATGTTTTAAGTTGACTTGCAAAATATTTTGCTAATATCTCGCGACCCTTACATACTACTGCCAGTGCAAGTCACTCAAGCGTAATGGCAGATTGTGGACTAAACGTTTCAGAGATCTTAACCTTAGAATTTAAACTATTAAATAATAAATTATAGATTTTTTTATTTCTGTAAATAATTCAATGAAGTCATCCAGATGATGTAACGGTAATCCGAAGAATGTTTCCCTGGCTTCCCCAAAGGCATTCAGAAAAATTCAGTGATTAAGTCGTAATAAAAGGTCCTTTCCTAATTCTAAATAATTGTAAGGGAAAATAAAACGAAGGCTGTGGGGAAATATGCGCACTGACAACTTAGATTTCAGCATATTTGACAAATATCTCTACTTATCTATTACTAAACGTCATATTACAGTTTTCAGATATAAAATAAAATTATTGGTAAAATAGTAAAAACTCTACAAATAATTTCCAAATTTTCAAAACATTTTGGAATCAGTGAAAAATTGAGACGAATTATGTAATGTTATGATAAAGTGATCTATTGCTAGCACCTTGTTTATAACATTCACGATGTGTATGTGTAATTGAGCGATTTGATCATTTATGATCACTATAATGAAGTTAAGGCACATATCTGACCAGATCTTTTCTACAGTGTAAATGAACTTCAGAGACCTACTCTATTTTCGCTAAAAAATGCTCTTACTGCGTAGTAAGGAACCAATTACTTGTCTGAAGAAGACGTAACTCATGTTCTTGCGGAGTCTGGGTAAGAAACGAAATGAACAGGCGTCGATCAGACAGTGCTCGTAATAGATTTAACGAAATCGGGTTAGGCTAACACAATACAGGCTTTCTGTGACAACGACGGTCTTACTCGACGTGTATCTTTTACACCAGTCATGTTCTTCGCTTCTACTAATGCAGACAATAGGTTGTCACGACGAATAAGGTTTATTTAATATGTAGAATATGAATTTGTTTATGCAACCAACAAAAGGTTGAAATTTGTGACTATGCGTGTTTTTTTGACGTAGTTTTCCCAATAATTTTGACAGAAAAGTGTCAGAAAGCACAATAGTAATTTAAAGGCTAGGGCGGCTAAAATATGTCGTAGAACAATGGAAAATTGACATAAATAATGTAAATCACTTACAGAAAAAAGAAAGAAATCCAGGATTTGCGCTTTGTTTAAAATTTATACTGATCAACCAACCTGAAGTGAAATACACAATTTTCAAGATCACCAAATTATGCTGGTAAAAGTAATTGGATTCCTTATTACGCACTAAGAGCATTTTTAGCGAAAATAGAGTAGGCCTGTGAAGTTAATTTACATTAAATACTTTTCTAATGAAACTAAGAAAACACTCACCGAAATATGCTAAATGTTAAACTGCATTATTTATTAAATATAAACAGACGTAAAATATAATCTTTAAAGAAAGGATTATTAATAATCCTATTTCTTTTATTATAGTTAAATGTTAAATTTAAGTATTTAGATGCTTTTAATGCTTTATGATTCTGTATTTTAAATTCAAGTGTATTTATTCTGAGATTTATTTAAAATCTAAATACACCTCGGGAAATTAGAAAATTTTGGGCGAAAGACACGTATTGACACAAGCCAACCTTTACAAACTTACTTTCAAGTTTGGACTAAAGAACGAAGAACCCGTCTACGCAGACTAGTGAATTTCTTCTTGTATAAATGTTGATTTAATTACTTAGAGTCTATTTATTGGTACCTGAAGTTTTCTTTCAGGCAATATAATTTACTTCGTCTCAAGGCTGCTTGGTAAATGTAATTCTAAAAAAACAACTCGTCAAGATTGTATTGGAACTCTCGTGTCAAAGTTTGTACGTTGTCAAAAGAGGAATTTAGAAAGTTTCCCTCACGCAATCTTACAATACCGACAATATTTCCATTTGCGACTGAGGTTGCGTAACTTAAAACGAAATCTTATTATCTGTTATTTACTCACGATTATTTGATAATAAATGTGTTGTGTCAAACAAAACTGCTGTTGAGAGCGTTGGAAATCCTCGGCCTGTTCAGAGGTCAGGAATCAAGGCTACGAACTATGATCGGGACACATGTTTGAATATAGTTATGTATATAAGAAAAAAATACTTGTTCCTCTTTGTTCCTTTACATTTATTATAATAGAGTGTTTTAAATTTATCTCTGCGTTTCATAAACTATGGGACTTAAAACGCTGCTTATGTTTTATTTCAACAGTAGAACCGACTTTTATGAAATTTTTTCCTTCATATGTAGATCCCTGAGAAGCTTTTCAAATATATCATATTGCCATCCGCCACCCGGAGACAAAATAGAGCTCGTTTTAGAACCTTGATTTGGTTAGGCATTCAGAAGAAAACTGACGGACCAATTTCGATAAAACTTTATTTTAGTTGTATCAATATAAAACTACCAGTCAACATCTCAAATGTAAAGCGAAATATTTATAAATATTTGGAGGCTAAATAACGAAAGTTAAAAAACCTGATTTGAACTGCTTGGACAGGTACAATAAAACTGTTTTACTCTGAAGCGTTAAACAACTTAGAGGCTATCTTAATTTGTCATTCTCAATTTCAAAAAATTCAGACATAAAATTCAGTCTGCTTAATTTACATTTATCTAAATAGGGTATGGTTATTGAAGGGAAAGAAATCTTTGTTTTCAAGAAGAGACAAGAAAATAGTAATAAAATAACTTTATATAGAGAAATATTGCTATATTGGTGGCAGTGAATGATTTGTATAGTGACCGATTTTTATATTTTCATGAATGACAGTTAATATACAATTTATAATATAATTATGTGTATAATGGCTAAAAGTCAGAATTTATTAAAATTAAAATTTATCATATTTTCAGCTGTATATAATTGACAATATATTATTTGAATTTATATAAACAATTTAACAGAAACATTGACTACTTCCATCAGCTTACAACAGTAACAAAGTAACAAAAGGTATTAATTAAAATAATTTACACTGGAACAATGAGTTATAAGTAAAAATTAGCCCTAGCCATTTCCTAATCCTATTATTAATATAGATTCAGAAAAATCTTATGTGCCAGAAGCTGACCCTGGCGTTAAGAACAGAGCACAACGTTTTCATCCATGCATGAAGGTCGAGCATCCAGCTAGACATTGTTGTATAACATCTCCAAACTAACATTAATAAGAGAAGTTTTTCTTCGTTGCTGTATTCCACTGGTTTTACTGTTTTTCATTCATCCGTATAATACAAAAAGACATTTTCCGGTATAGTCCACTTTCTTTCATGAACTTCATATTTGGAATAAAATCTTCGGTATGTTTAGAGGACTTGTGATATTTTATTAGAAATATATTATAACATATTACGAGTCAATTCTTTCATACTGAAGATTACATTTTGATTGAAGATAAATTAAGTTACAATGAAACCGAGAATCATAGTATTTACTTTTTATGTATTACCAAATCTCTAATAACGTTCAAAAATGGAACACCGATCCTTAATTTGCGCTTGATATTAAAACTAGTAATTACAAAAATAATGAATGTTGTATATTAAGACAGGGACTATTATTTTTATAAGATTTTTGATTTTCAGTGATATAAATTTGCATGTAATGTATTCCTATAAATTGAAAAAAGTTTAAACTGTATTTTTATGCAGACAAATACGTTGATAGAGATTACATTGGATTACTATATTCCGTAAAATAGAGAATAAACTTTAAAAGACTGTTGAATTGAATTTTTATACGAAATTCTGTTAGTTCTTAGGGATAGAGAAATGTTTATTTTAATCATCTCTAGGCTATGGGGGCCATATTTATCAGCATTCATATTTTTATAGTGATGCATTGAATTTTGTTAAATCAAGTGGGATTATTGATAATTTACTTGAAGAAACACTCATGACGTAGCTTTTATTCCTATCCATAAATAAAATGCGAGTATTGGCTGTTAGAATTGTGGTTGTCACATAAAAATAATTTTAGGTGGAAAGAATATGTTAAGATAAAAATCTGAATTAAGCTTAAAATATAGATAATACTATTGGCTAATTGGAAGAAACTCCAAACTTTCAATTTCCAACAAACTACTGATTTCCAATAAAATATTGAAACCAACGTGGTTCTACGGTTTTAAGCTTTGGGGCTGTGCCTGTGACACAAACATTTAGTGCACACAAACATTTTAAAAAAGTGTTAAGGAACATCGTGAATGCCCCCTGGCAGATCTCTAACGGGATCTCCAGATTGCAATTATAAAAGAAGAAATAAAAAGGTATGCTGGGAAACATGAAGCTAGGCTTCACCTCCTCATCAACCCAGTGGCCAGACAACTTCTGAAATACCCCAGAAGATTGAAAAGAAGGAAACCATCTGATCTTGTGTAAAGTGCAGTGTATAAAATCAGAGCACTGTGCGTGATTAAGTGTACAAGGACCAGAAAAATTTAGAAGACAATATTTGATAGACTCTAGTCGTTAAGTATGTAGATTTTTAGAAGAAAATGGTTAGTCTTAAAAGACTAGTTTTAATGACAGGCACACAGTTTCTGATTAAAAAATAAACAACTAGTTTAAGCAGATAACTATTTGTAACAATAAAAATAGAAACGCGAAAAATTGACGCGCCGAAGCAATTAACAGTTTTTATGTGATACTTGTGCAACTTACTAGTCCTGTTACTTTACTTGTGAATCTACACAGACATTTGGTTCTAAATATTTGTGTTAATTGAATATATAAAATTGGATCACTTATCTACGAGTTAAATTTGTATGAATGGAATTGTGTTCTATAGCTATAATAATTGTTTGTACTTTGTTATATTACGTTCCGTAATGCATATTGTATTTTATTTTTAAAACTACTTCGTTTAAATTTATATGAAGAATTATTAATTTAAAAATATGTTTATATTCAAATACTATTAATAATAAATAATAATTGTTTAGTTTTCAGCCAAGTGTACATTCAGTCTACCGATGTGCTTTAATGTGAACTGAAAAAGAAGGTAAGCGCTAAACTGTATTCCTTTCATGAGTATGCAATTTTCCGTTGTGATTTCAAGTGCAATGAATATAAATTGTATTATAAATACTGAAAATTAAAACTATTTTTTTGGATATAAGCTACAGAAATTCTAAAATCAGTCCAGGAAATACGATTACCGTGCTGGAAGTCGTAAAGTCTCTACATTAACGAACCATTATAATAAAGAAACTCTGTAAACATTCAAAATTAATTTTTATTGTTTCAATTATGAGAAAAAAATGAGCACGATGGGAAAACTTTTTTTCCTTTATAATAATTATATTCGATGTCGTTAGGACAACTATCATGTAAACGTTTTCCAGATATCTAAAAGCTATGGACTAATCTGATAGTTTTAGTTCTGGTTTTAGCTTTTGTGCTTTCACACAATACGACCAAGAATTATTTAGTTGTGGATGTGAAAAATAAAACACAGTTATGTGTAATATTTGTCAATAATTCATCCCCATAATGAGGTTGATAAAAATGGAAAATAAAATGTAGAATACTAGATCTTGTTTGGGGATGATTATATAGGAAACGGCCGAACTTCTAATTTTCACTCTGTAACGCTCCGGTTGGCTCCATAACACCGTCTCGATGAAATGTAAGTACGGAGGAAGGTAAATAAACGCAACGTCGTTGACTGGTTCTCTGTTCTGGTTTCCCTGCAGAATGGCGACGACGTAACTGCCACAGGCTAGCGGAGCGCCGGGCTCCCTGGTGCAGGTCTCAGCCCCGTCCCCGAAGTTGGAGCACAGGAGTCGGTCCAAATGCTGTGACTCGTTGAGGGACGTGCAAGTCCGCGGGTGCTTCACGTTTAAAGTAGTCGACATCAGCGTCCCGGTGCCGTCGTTGGCGGCACACTCAGTGTAGCTTGCCAGCTTGCACGATTCCTTCTCGTCCACGGGCCATCTAAACACACAATACAAATCCTTTTTTTTCTGTCATCTACGACAGTGAAGTGTGTATCAGAATTAATAATAGCCAGACAACAGCAATTCAAATAATTAACCCTAAAAAAGCGGACATGGATAATTCACAACTAACAAACAAAAAAAGAACTGCATCTACGAGCTCGACAAGCCAAACTGATAACAAAGACGTCGGTAATCCTAAACAGAAGACAAGCACAAATCCACCCAAGAAAACCAAACAAAACATTCAGGATCATAAATATAAGGCGCTTAGTAAATCATTAGGTCTGATAAAAATATTATATGAAGTAGAAAACAGTGCTCCACCTATTCCTTTGGAACGGTTAAAGATATTAAAAGCTATGGACTCAAAGAACCTAAGAACCATTACCAAATATCCTCTACATCATTCATAAATATATTGTAATCTTTTTACCCACACGATAAAACGGCAAAAAGCGGAATAAAAAGGCTCATAAATTTATTAAGAAATAAAATAGTGATTCATATTCAGAAGCAGACGCCCCCTCTTAATAAAAACAGACTATGACTACAGTACAGTGGAATGTGCAACAGTCGCAGTTTCAAAAAAGTTAATGTTAATGAATTATCCAATTATTGTGATAAACGATTAACAAATGCGAATTCTTAAAATGTAAATGTAAGAAACCCACATTTGAAATGTATAATTAATCTTTCAAACTGTTCAATTTCATGTCTATTATTGAAATCAATGTGAATCCTAGCATAATTATGTAAATAAGCACTATTTGTAGTTTATATATGGGTCGCCAATGACCAAGTTGTTAACGCGACCATTATAAACCTTAAAAAATAGCCAGAGAAATGACCGGAAATTGAGATTTTTAATTGTCTATAGGGGGAAAAAAAAAGACTGAAGTAAGCATTTTGAACAGTGACAAAATGTTGGTCTTCGGAGATAAATGAGAGCAATGTCAGAAAAGTCCAACTTCTGGAATGATAGGGTGATTAGGGAAAGTGTTATGAATAAATAGCCATAAGTATAGTTAAGTGTTGAACATAAAATCAACACAATTTCGGCGAACGGGGAAGTGTGATCTGTCATCGGAAGATATAAAGGAATTCAAGTGACGGCAACTCACAGTTACCACAGTTGCACGTTCAGGCCACTTAGCGGGTTTTAACTGGCGATGGAGCAGTGCGTGTGTTGAATCATTGGGGAAGCGAGCGAAGTAAATTACGTCGCACCCTAAGCAAATTGCTAGAGTTTGTGAATCTAAGAATATGCGAGAGAGAATTCCTATCGGAGTTTTGAGCTGATAATATGAAGAACTACTTGTTGCTAGCCGTAGTCTGTGAGACGTTCATCGTTAGACCTTGATTATATGTTCATTGAGCTAGTCGTAGTTTTGTACTGGAAGAGATCGCTAGGACGCTAGCCGACAACAACCGAGGCACCATCCTTTACCATATCCACATAACAGCAGCAACGCAACAGGAATCGTGAGTGAATTTCACATATCGATTCACGATTATCCATTTGTTTTAATCTTTATTTATCATTTTCAGTTAATATTATGGGTAAGTATCGCTGTCCCACAACAATCCTGAGAGAGCAGAATTTATCACAATTGTATTAATTAGTTTATCAAATTATATTAGTTTCAGTTAAATGTTTAATGATTTTATTTAATTATATATATAATATTATAAAGATAGAAACATGTGAAACGTGCGTGGTCTACTAGCTATAACACATTCCGCGCATCATTTAACACAGAAAAGTCCGAAGTTTGTCTATAAAATAATAAGACAAGGTATCCAACCTTTTAGTTTTCTTGGATCACGTTGGAATAAGACGAGTCGTTTGATGCCACACATACTTCATCCAACAATAATGAGCAACAAGTGTAAAATTTACATTTAATATATTTAGGTGATATTAACATATTTAATAATTAGTGCAGCACATGGAATAAGTTAGTAGAACAGAAGAAATGCTTTTAATCAAGCTGAGATCTAAAGGCTATGAAAGTTAATTAATAGATTAGGATAGGAAAACTCTACCGGGAATTAGTTCCAGGATGAACCATAAGTCGCTCTTATGGTATCCTTTCTGACTCTCCGTCCTATCAGAGCCTTCTCTACCCTTTGTATATACCTGAACCGAGGCTCATCTACAACTTACTGAATCACATTCTTCGCGGCCTAATTTTGAATACTCTAATGAAGAATTGTGTATAAATTTATCATATGTAAGCCCATATTGATTTAATTCAAGAACGTAAGAAATACAAAATGTATTCTATTCTATAAAGTTTTGTAACATGAATAGTAAAATTACAGTGACAATTAAGATTCCAACGGCCGTATTTTACCGTGCCATAAAAATGTAATGAGTTGTTGAATAGAAGATTCCTCATTTTCAACATTCTCTGACCATAGGCTTATTCAGGTTACAAAATAACTATATTGAAAATAGAATATAAATAACTTACTCTGATTTATCCGGCAACTTTGCCAAGTTAACTGTCGACGACCACACAAATCTGGGGAAAACTTTCAGTAGACATAAATCATATGGCAGCTGGTTGTCCTTATTGTCTTCCGAATAACAGTATGCTGATATAACTCTTAATTTTTGAACACCTTCACGTTCGTAATCGGACGGTTTCATCGTACTCCTGTAGCCTGCATAAATCTCAGCTCTGTGCGAGTAAGATTCCTTCTTATTGTAATCTGAAATAACATTTATGTGTAACATGACGGGGATAACATTGATTAATTTCGTTTTGAAGTCTTGATAATTTTAATTTTCTATTTTAAACATTAAAGTTTTAAAATCACGCGAATCTAATTAAAATTATTATTAATATATATATATATATATATATATATATATATGTATTTGTGTGTTAAATATCACACATTTTTATAGAAGATTTTTTGTTGACCTAGAATGCATAAAATTTAGATAAAGTATGCCATTTTACATATAAAGAAAAAATATATCACGTATATTACAACAGTACGTTTAATGATTAAATTCTTTCTAAATAAACTCAAATAATATGTGAGCGATAGACGGTCGAACCAATCTACTGTTAAATATTTAAATGCCACGTAGGTACGAATGAATTTTTATAAACTACAAATACACATATATCAAAAATGTTAATCAGAACAATATTATTTAAAGATCACAGTCTCATAAACAGTTATCTAATTAATGGCACACTATAAAGGCCAAACGTGTCACGCAAGTAACGTAGGGTACAAAATAGTTTCCAGAGGCGCTAGCTACGTCCGCGTGAATTCGTCCGGGTTTCTACGGTTATAATATATTCGGTAATGATACAATAAATATGTTCTTTAATTCCATTTATAAATGATAACACATTACAATGCAGTAGACATCACATAAAATAATGGTTGTAAAATGTTCTGATTGTTGGTAACAATGCTAGACATTAATTTCTATAATCACAAATGAATTGTGTTTTTTTTTTGCAGTAGTTGATATTATTTTTCAAGTAACTTTATTGTACGTAAATACAATATTTTTATAAATCTGCTATATATTACGTAAAAATTAAAACGTTACATATAGACATTTTCGGACCAATCATTTTATTGCATTTTTTCAGACAGTAGTGCTATCATTCTGTAAGAAAATCGCACCAATTTGGTTAAGGTTTGCCGTGAATTCTGAAAGTACTGCGAATACTATTTATTGCGATTAAAGAATGATATGTATTTTTTCCGATGATTTCATTGTCAAAAGTCTGTTTATTGTGTTAAGTTAAATGGGAAATTTGACTGCAAAAATGGATGCTCATGGCGAGACGATGTTCCTGGAATTGGATATTTTCCATTTTACAGTAAAGGAAGTAATTTCGCAATGTGCTCTAATTAGAAAAATTGAACAGTTGAGGAAATACTCAAATTATTCCTTAACTAAAATAATAAAGTTACTGTTATAACATTCTTTGGTTTTATTAAACTGAGCTTAATAAAATGGCACTTTCACAATTCAGTGAGAGCCAAAACCAAAATTTTGGAAAATTGGATAAAACTGACTGCACGAAGGTTATAAGTAGATTAATGTTCGAATGTATGCTATTTATATTTACACGGATATTATGGTGACAGATTAAATTGACTCAGTCTAAAATATGCATTGCCACTGCCATAAATAAACCATTAATTGTATTCATGTAGTGATGAGTTCTTGGAAAATTATTCAAATAAGTACAAGAGCTGGTTTTTTTCACGGCATATTCCAATTGATTTTTATGATTAGTGTGGCTTACATAATACATCTGCTACTTTCTAAATTTCTACTGCATTCCAATTGGACAACAATCATTGCTATATGATAATTACTGAACTCGGATGAAATCGTTATAGAGTAACTAGAACGTCTGGTGGAAAGTTTGCTCTCGTCATGACTTAAAATTAACTTTTAGCCTTTGTTGTATAAATAGGTTTATATTTAAGCAATCATTTAGAATGTGCAGCTAATAATATATTAAGGATCAGTTACCACCGATGCATTGTCTTCCTGTGCCCACGAATCGTTTGTTTACTATAAATCCAGTGCAATTTACTCCATTAATAACAACTTTAGCCACATAAGGAAACTGTTCATTGCTAACAAACGATACGTTAGATATCCTTTTGTTGCGAAGTTCTCCAGAAGCTGAGGAAAGACTCGTACACGTCCATAGAAAGACGGTTAGGAAACTCCAGTAATTCTTCATATTTGTAAGCGCTAAAATGAATTTATATACTGATAATGTATCATAACAAACATAAAAACTATGGTTTACATTATACAATGAACTGCTAGATATTTAGAAAGGTTCAAATGAGAGGAACATTTATATAGGTGATATTTAAATCACTAATGCCGATGCATGATGAATTGTTGTAGGTTAATATCAATTTCAAATATTCCGCAGTGTTGTATTGAGATATTAATTTAGCTGGAAGATTAATACGAAATTCTGCTCTTATCAATTATAATATTCAAAAAAATTGTAACTAGAAAGTATTAAAACTACGACTTTTAATTATAACGATACAGAAAAGTATTCACAGAAGAACCATACTTCAATAATTTGTATTCTGGTTATGAAAAATACTTTCTATAGGGACAATATACGTTTTTATTATTCCATTTTAAGATGAAAAGAATCGTCTCCTCCTAGTTCTCATAAAGTGTTTGATATACATTACTATCAAATCATAATGAAATAAAAGGTTTGTAAATTGAAATAAAGCTTTTACATAAAGCCAAAATGTGTGACTTTAACCCCGTATTCATATTTCTTGTTATTAAATTTAGTGTTTGATAATAATTCTATAATATTGAGATTGACTTCTAAATTTAATATTTAAATATAAAATTAAAATCTATTAATGAGATCAATATACATAATTGCCAAAAACTATAATAATAATAAAATTTAAGTAGATTTTCCACGTGTTACACGAGAATAATTTACTTTTTATCTAGAATCAGTTATTATAATTTTCTATTTATAAAATTGGTGTTCCAATTATATATGCTGCTCATAGCATAAATAGGTAGAAAATATTTACGGTTATATTATTTCAAGTAATTTTGTACGAAAAATATGGAGGATTATAATAGAATTAATTTTTTGATTTTGTCCTTAGTCCCAAGGTAATTTATTGTATGGAAAAATCAGGATTTCTCCGTTACATTAGGGACAGTTATAAAATAGTCTCAATTTTTTAGTTGAGACTAGATGTACGGAAACAAAATTTGAATAGTGACTTTAAAACGTATCTCGTTTTTATAGTATTAAATGAGAATATCTTCACGGACTCAATAAGCGTAATCGAATCAATAAAAAACAAATGTAGTAAGGAACCCATTACGCTTGGTATCATAGCCCAAAACTCAAAAATAATAACATCAGGTAAACAACTGTCATACATATGGATCCCCTCCCATGTCGGAATCGCAGGTAATGAAGCAGCCGATGTCGCGGCTAAATGCGCAATATCCAGCCAAAACCCATCTACCCTGCCAGTGTCCCACAAGAACATAATCAAAGCTGTAAAAGCCAAATTAAAGAAAAACTGGAACAACGAATGGGTTAATAAACAGACAAAACTTCACGAAATAAGGGACAGTACAATTTAAACAGACGTGTTCAAACCGTATTCACCCGTCTAAGAATTGGTCATTCTAGACTATCTTACGGTCACCTAATCACCAAAACCAACCCTGTTCCATGTGATAAATGCAACTCCAAAATTACCACCCGACACATAATCAATGAGTGTGAGTACACGCTACAAAAAAGAAGAGACTATGGAATCCCAGACAGCTACAAGGAATGCCTCAACGAACCTCAATATATTAACCAAATCATGGACTATCTTAGGGACCTAAACGTTATTGATACTATCTAATTTAACCATACTATATATACTGTATTATTAAAGAATGTAAACCATATTGTACCTAAGGCGCAGCCAACATCCTGTAAATAATGAAACCACAATGTAAAAAAAAAAAGTAGTAGTAATTTTGTAATGTAAATCGTGGTCACTAATAACCATGTCGCTTGATGTGACAATAAACTAAATATTTTTTTTAAAAAAAGAGAATAATTTCAAAGAAAAGAGTTTTATCTATTTAAAATCATAAGACGTACCTCAAACCCATTAAACACTAAAATTTTTCGTCCGAATTTTTTCCCTATTAGATAAAAATAACTGTTGCAAACAAACTGTTCTAAAGATTCTTCATCATCCAACGATGATTCATACATTCTAATTATCAACATTTTATCTCTGACATCTGTCAAAAATAAGTTTACGGAAGGCTATTCGTTAAATTTGTATACGAACTTGAATTTGAATTCAGTTTAAAAACATAAATCTATGGTAAAGGTTTTTTATACTTATTTAATTTATTTAATTCAATTCTTATAATCTATTTATTACATATTTAATATATACTTAAAATATAATTTTCTATAATGCATTTTTCATGAACTGTCATCGATTTTACCTCATCGCAGGAATTTGTACTGTGAAATAAATATATTTCAACTTCATGAATCATGAAAAATTTGATGTTATATTCCTGAATTATTTCTGTGTAATGTCCTATTATTGAGAAAAACAGTTCTTAAATATATATACACTTTAAACTACGGTAAAATTTTGATAATTAATTCAGTTTATTTGTTTGCAACTCGATGTGATAGTACACATTTATATAGATTCTAAAACAACAAATTTGAACAATTAAATAGTATTTTGTAGCCTATATGCCATTAAATGATGCACAAATATCTCTATAAAGTGGACACACGAAACGGGAACTAGATTCTGATATATTTGAGGCTTATATCAAAAATTTATTTAATAATTGTTTAACACTAGGGATAATTCGCGTTGTAAATATCTTATGTCACTTTCCTCTATAAATATATCATAACAGACAGACAGATGAACAACTTGATCATGTTACTGCTAATTTTTTATGTCGATCGACTACTTCAAGTGTTTCTTAGCGAAACATTGTATGAAATAAGTTATTTTAGCTCTGAAATGATTTCAGCATTTGTCTATTCAAAAAACTTTTAGCTACGTACAAGTCTATATATAACTATAAAAACAATCTCTTTTGATGAATAACTTTTGTAAATGAGTTAAATACAGTAATTATCTAAACAGAAAATATTATACCAAAAAAAAGGTTCTTACAGAAAGAATAAATTAATTTTTATCAGCGGTATATTATTTTCAAAATAATCATGAAATCATTTTTACGATTCACATATTGACTCTCAATTATAAAATTTGTTTCTTACTAAGAGTATATTCAGAAATGCCGATGGATTTTATATATCTGTACTTTTAGGTTCCGTTTCGGGACATCACATTAATTTCGTAGTTTAAAAATGTTTATTAAAATTCATAGGCCTGAATGTAAAATATTCGTTTGTAAAAGTAAGTACAGTTTTTATAACCAGACTACACGCACAGCACTCGTGGAGTGCCACAGCCTGTTTTGCTAAGATCTAATTGTATGACTGAAATTGGTAGCTATTAATGTGTTTAGCCACAAAGGATTCGCTGAAAACCAGTAGATCGTTACCTGCAATTCATTTCCGCAGCCAGCAATGCATAATACGCTTTCGACAGCCTAAACCAACATGAGTTATTGAATCGCAGTAGGGAATGTAATTTAGGAAATGGAGCAGTGTGGTTGATCGTTGTGTGTGATGATTTGTTCAATGGTCGGGTCCATTCAACACGAAAATGTGAATGTATTACTCGTACTCCAATTTGCGGTGTTGCTGGACTTTCATAAGTATTCGGCAGTGCGTAAATATTAATAGCTTTGATCTGGAACTAATGCACCGAGAACTAAGTTGAAGTAACATCAAAGAGAAAAATACATTTTCGAAATCAATATCGGGTCTTGTATTTTATGAATTTACTAAATGCATTCCATCCCCACATGTCAACATATATAGTATACCAGACGTCCAGTCAAAACGCCAAAAAAGTGTTCAAAGAACAATTTGTTTCAGGTAAAATGTCCGTTACATAATTCAAAATGATGTATTTTACAAATATATATGCTGCATTCT
This sequence comes from Zhengitettix transpicula, assembly GCA_037074705.1. Taxonomy (NCBI): domain Eukaryota; kingdom Metazoa; phylum Arthropoda; class Insecta; order Orthoptera; family Tetrigidae; genus Zhengitettix; species Zhengitettix transpicula. The sequence goes on along the minus strand of CM073593.1, from coordinate 54,598,099 downwards.
GGAATTGAAAATATTTTAAAACATTCCGATTCCTACATGAATTGATAATTCCATGAATGACCAAGTTGAAGTATTGTGTATTGATGATGGTGGTTCACTTTGATAATGGAAATTAATTGTATGAAATAAATATATGGGATACTTTATAAACTGTAAGTGATTCTGTAAAATTATTTTTCTTTGTACAGATGAATATGACACATTACCGAAAACTTTTCAAAACTAAATATTTCGAAAAAATGACTGATTAAAAACATTGGGATTAATACTAAAATTATGAAAATTAATTTCCTCATAAAAAATTAACAAATAGTTTAGTATTCATATCATAGTTACAAGTTTCACATTTTATTTCCTGGTAATAAAAAGTAAATTTTACACACGTTTTTTATACAATTATAATAGATGAATATATTAATTAATAAAATGAAAATAATTTACGTCTGATAGAAAATAATGAATCAGAAAGATAGCCAATACGGACAAAAAAGGTAATATAATACCACATTTACCTTTTTTATATAATTATATTAATTAATATTAATATTAAAATTATATTAATATTAATTAATGTACTAACCAATTGTTGAATATGACAACAAATATATCACATCAAAATTATTCGGATATGGCAAATATGGCTTGATATATCTTCAATGACTTTGTTATTAAACAAGTAGGCGTACAGAGTTTAAATAATGGACGTAAATAGTTGTAACGATAAAATTTCTCCGAGTTTAGTTTATGGTTAAAGTTGAAACTACTTCTATTTTATCAACACCATTATTTAAGTATATAAGTATATGTATATACAGAGTGAAAAACAACTGAAATTTAGGAAATATTATTTGGACATATTTTACTTACTTTTACACAGTCATAAATTGATTTGTATTTTTGTAACTGACGTTGAAAATTAGTAAAATACAAAGGTTAAGTTGTGAATTAATTATGAAAAAAATTACTTACATGTTTTGTTTACATTGTATATATATTTTATTGTATATATTAACAAAAACTTCTACGTTTTTGTTCCAAAAACCGTCAAAAAAATAGATTGTGCAGTAGAAATAAAGTTGTTGTTAAAAAATATATGAACAAGTATTTTTTGTTTATAATTAATTCATTCTCTGACTCCTTGATCATACATTAAGTTTAATTGTCAATTACAACAATGTAAATTTATTTGTTTATGTCAAGTGCAGACCTGACGAGGTCAACGGATTGTTTGAGAAGATTTTTTTAATATGCTTTACGTGCAAGTAAGGTTTGTTTATAATTAATTATTAACTCAATTCTGTTGCCATTATTTATCATAAAATATTTTATCGCAATAATTTTAATATTTATTTTGTTTCGTAGACTTATGGTCCACAAAGAGTCCACTAGAGTGGGGTTGATAATATGAATTTCATAGTTATTCTATAAATATGAATGGAAAATATGCAGAAATGAGAATACACATTAATATTATGTAATTGCAATATTATGTAATTGCAATAGTTTTAGTTATGACAAATTTGGTTAATAATGTTTTATAGTTATGCATGTTTCTATTCCCTTGTATGTCTTGTCTTAGTTAATTCTGTTCCGTGGCAATGTCTATTTATGCAGAATCCGAACGCTATCACGCTAAGCACTAAACACTAAGTTGGAATAGCATGTTGCAAATTATCGCTGATTACAAATACATCTGTCGTTAAAATACTGTATAAATATAAATAATTGTTTATCATTTAACATCAAAAGAATCGATTAAGTGTATATTTTTTCATTGAGCACGTAGCTAAAATTTAAATCATGCTCAAGTTCATATCATACTAAAAGTATTTACTATTGTAACAATAATCTATTATCTACCAACAATGTATGCATTTTCAAGAACATATGACTTATCCGTCATGCAGGGATGAAAGGCTTGTACAGTATTCTCAGCGTTGGGGTTAGATTAGATTTTATTAGTTCCATTACTCCTGAGGAAATAATATTATTACCCAAATTTGTCTACAGTGTCCAGTATTGCTAAGATGGAAATTGGGTCTATTTTTTACGCGTTACTTTTAAATCATTGTTCAAATATCTTGATTATTTGTTTTAATACTTTTTGTTACTTCTTGGCGGTATCTATTTTTCTTGACAACCAAGATTTTTTTATGTAGAAATAAAAGAAAATTGCTGGAATGAATATTATAATTTTCTTAAGTCGTGGATGACAATTTACGACAGTCGAACAAAAACCATTCAGCGGTTTACCTGCAAAGCGATTTAATTCCTTGCCCGAGTAGTTATTTTAACGATTGCCATTTAGTGTAGTGATGGTGGTTGAAAGTAGGTATTTCTTACAGCTGTATATAACATCGAAAAAATTTTAATCGATTTTGGTCCTATTGGAACAGTCGGTCAGCTGCCTCCTAAAATGGTCCAGGCAAGGAGAAGGGAATACTGCGTCCCCGTATCAACCCCCTCTCCTGACATCGGAAGGACGTGGGGCAAGTACCAAAATGCCCGACTTACCTGATACAGGTTTTCTAGGGTTTTTCCTGCATCACTTGAAGGAGAATACCGGGTAGGATCCTTAAACTATAGTTCGGGGGCCCTAGTTAACCCTTGGCTACCTCCCTCTACCCTTTCGCGTTCCCCCTTTCCTATGCTATTAAAGAGGAGTTGCCACCATGTGGATTACCCTCATGTAGCCTCTTAGTCTAAAAAAATTTTGTTATGAAAAGCGTGGAGTGAAAAATATAGATGAATTCACTTTCGGATACCCAATATATGATACGTAAATATAAACTGATTTAAAATTTTTTTCGGACAAATTTTTTTACACGAATTCCAAAGAGAAATATATTTACTATGTACTAGACGCCTAATCCAAATTTAAAATAAAAATGTTATGATATTAATGTTTTTTTAGTAAAGTAAAGGTATGAATGAGACAACAGCTATGTAAGCAAGCGTGATGTTACAGGAAAGGAACCACAAAGGCGAGTTATTTGTCGTGGACAAAGAATATAGGACCTAGCTCGAATCTCATCTTAAACTAATCTGATGTGTGAACGAGGCCCTCGGGAAACACAGTGTGATATATCTACTCGGGAGAAAACCTGTGTCCACAGATGCTCGAATCTTAGACTCGTTTAGTAGATTTCGTATACACAGTGTGTATTAAATTATAGGAAACGTAGAAAAAAATTCTATATATTTGTTTATGCGTATACCGATAAATAAAAGTAATACGATTTTTGAAACTATACTTTCAAGTTTCAAGGACAACAAAAACCATTGTCTTTTCGTTGTAAAAGCTAATACCCAAATTCTTAGAGTTAGATAAATAGTTGTTGTGAATATTTTAATACACTTAATATAAACTAAATAATTTTAAGTTAAAATAACTGAGTAATGGCAAGAACACGTAAACCATGCATTGCGAAAGAGTAAATATTTACAAACATGATATTTAATGAGAGGCAAAAATTACTTTACCGAGTATTCCAATGAATATTAAGTTATAGTATTATGAATTATATACACAGTTCCATTCACAAATCTTATTTAATATATTTGTGACCTTACGCTTTAAACATAAACACGCGGGAACTCTAGGCTTAGTAGAATTTTTCATCCCCTTCAGTTATTACCACGTACTTTGTGAATGTAAGGAGATTAATTTCCCGAAAAAATTAAAGCGGCTTTTGCTAAACGATGCTCTGAACTACATAGACTTCTCGCCACTGAAATTCTACTTTATAATTGGAAAGCACCCGACACCCACGGAATTATTTTTACATTAATATAACTGAATGTTGTAACCTACTTCTGTTAATATGAGGGATCTCATTCCTGAAATTTGACCGCTTTATCATCAACTCCAAATACTGACCTCAACCGGGTCTCCATAATTGAACAATCGCTGCCCAACTTTATTTGTGACCGATACATTTTAAATGTACCTGTTGTAATGATATATTTTGGAAACAAGGAAGCCTGACTAATTCCATACTGGCGAATCTAAAATTTTCACGTTACTTTGCAATAGGCGATGTGTAAATTGCCTTCTTTGTGCAGTCGATTTTAGAGATCCTCCTGAGGACAACAAAAAGGATTCTCGAAACGTATCGTGTTGCGATTTTAAAAATTCACTCTTATTCTTGGTTTATTATTCATCTATATTACCATAGATAAATTTAGACTACTATTTATTATAATTTTATAGCTTTTATGGTTAAAGTTGCGTTTAAGTCTTTTTGTTTTACGTGTAAGGACAATGGAAAAAATGCAGTAAATATTCGTAATTATTAAAGTATGTAGTGTAACAGAAATCAACGGCAAAATTTCAGGAATTTATTAATCATATTGAGGGAAGAAAAATTGTATTACAATATGGGTCCGGAAATTAAGAATTACAGGACTATTCGAATTTCCGTATCTGATCGGTTTGTATGAAGTTCAACTGACTGGTTGGAACGCACTGTTCTCATATCAGATGAAATGTTCAAAGTGACCTTATTTTGACAGAATATAGTCAGCTGATGTTCTTAGAATTGAGTTTCACAAAGACTTTAGGTGTCCCCAATCCTCAAAGATAAATGTTCAAGGGGTTTAAGTTTAAATTTCCTCATGTAACAATTGAAACTAGTCTCGCATTTCACCTCAATTAACAAGGCGTGTCGTCAGCACTAATATTCGTAAAAGTTCGGATAACTCTGAAATTATGAATTTTCGGACCCATGTTGTAACCTACTTTTTATCTTCTATTAATATGGGGAATCTAATTCCTGAAATTTTCCAGTCAAGTTTTTTACACCCTATATTTCGTTCAGAGGAACGGGATCAAAGAAACAATCTTGAACTTGAAGTTCGTGAATGATTTATGAATGGTTATTTAAAGGATGTCACTGAGGATGTTTCCTAAAGGAAGGTGGAATGATCTCGAAGATAATGTTATAAGTTACTGGTATTCAATTTTTCAGTCTGAAAGAAAAATATTAAAGAATATAAAAGAATTTCCTGTACTTAAGTAAATCGGAATTTGTACTGTAGACAATAGTCTTAACTAGAAAAAATAAATTATGTTCTGAATTTATGAAATTTAATTAGAAAATAATTTTTTATCGCTCTTAAAAATTATATACTTGTAATTTATAGGAATATTCATTGCAAGGTAGCAAACGTGTCAGAGTCAAAACATTTTTTTGAGTAAAGAATAAATTTAAAGATTTAGGACTCAAGGTACCTATAAAAGTAAAAGAGAAAAGTTCGAAGCTGGGAAGGATATGAGAGAGATCATGACATGTTCCTCCCAGGAACGATCTTCGCATATGGCGCCACATATGTGGGTGATAATCGTAAAAACGTGCGCGGAAGACGATGGAAATTTCCTTTCAATGCTCTGAACATCCTAAACTGCTTTATCGTTTGATAAAGGAAATAAAACATGGCTGCAACTGTCCTATGCTACCTGTGATATTATAAATTCATACTCACTGCGAAGCTATTATAAACTTTAAAAAGCAATGATTTTACAAGTCAATTAATTCAAATCGAAATATTTTCCCGGAGTTGTTTCGTATTCTATCCGAAAGCCTGGAAATTCACGTTTGCAAGGATCGCAGCATTCGGCTTCGTATTCAAGCAGTGTTCGCGCTGTGTCAGGTAGGAAAGAAATGAATATTTATTTTTTGAGTGTGTTGCGGTGTATTAGGCACGTCTGCTCGTTGGTTATCTGCGGAGATGACGCCCTCGAGTGAGGAGTGTGTATTCGCCAGCCTAGGCGCGAGGGCAATTTATTAGGGCAGCTGCTCAGATTCCAGATAACGTAAGCAAGAAAAATGCCAGCTTACAACGAGTAGGAGGTAATGGTGATAAGTGTTCCGCGACAGGGAATGGGAAGGTGCACTTTATATAAGTAATAGCGCCAATACATGAAAAATTCCTGAGAAGGAAATTTATGACCGTGTCTTTCCTTCTTCCTGCACACATCTGTAACTTATCATAAGAATGCGACCGTTCTTGAATTGGAATAATACAGATCTATATTTTTGATACAGTGTTAAATGAGAATAGTTTCCAATATTCGACTAGTGCCCAACAACAAACAATACCTTTATAAAAGCCTAGGTAGGCGAGGTGGTCGTCGAAGAAGATTTATATGTTGACAATCCTGGAAAATAAATCGATATATTATGATTCATTAATTACATTTCTCTTAAAACACAATTAAATTGATATTTAGTTGCTCCAAAACCGCGATTTTTCATAAAATATTCTGAGATATTATTTTGCATTACATTAAAATCTAAGTAAATTATATCATGAGACCATGGAGACTATTTAATTGTATATTAAGTACAATTATACTTGGATATTTATGAAAATTTTTTGAAATTTAATTAAACAACAAAACAGTGCTAATTCCTATTTATTTAACTTATAGATTGGTGTGTCATTGCGATCTAAATGAAACAATGAAAAAAAAATTGTTGCATGACTTATCTTCAATGTACGTAATAGTTACGTATTCTAGCTTGAGACAATCTAGTAATTTAAAATAGTTAATTATTCATATATTATTTTTAATTAACTAATTTACGATTCATTGATTGAATAAAAATATTATTTATTACAATAATTTTTATATAATTATTTCTCATAATAATGTTACAAAATTTTAATGAGGTTACATTTATATTCTCCTACTATTGATAGATGTTATTACGAATACAATTAACGACAAATATATGCGTTTTTAATATACAAATTAAATTTGTATAAGAACTCGAAACAACCTCTATATTATATTTATCTTAAAATAATGAAATAATTTTTTCGTAACGTTGATCATAAAGAATTTCTGAGAAATTTCAGAAACAAGTTTGTAATAAGTAACGGTTAAATATGAATGTAAATCTGACTCAGTGTAATTACAGAAGTAAGCTTGAAAATTTCATTTACTCTTCTATTTTGTGGAGAAAATGTGCACCGTTCGCTGTAGATTATGTACACAATACTTTTGTTACAAGAGAGCGAGACGTCAACGGTCTTAATGGATATTCAATGTGCATTTATCAAACTATAATTGAATGAAATAGAAAAATCGATTGAAATATATCAGACACTTCCACAAATCACATTTTGATAATGAGAGCAGTTTCAACAACAGCGACATTGTTATGGAAGAGTACATCATTTACAAGCATGCATTAGTTAACAATTGTTTTTAAGTCAAGTGATCGAAAATATACAAGAAAATGTGTCTCAATAATGTCAAATTGTTATATTCTTTTTTAGTTCCAAGTGTTGGAAATGCACATTCACTTATTTAAAATACTCAACAAGAAAGGAAGAATTGGGAATTATTATACGCATAAGAATATAAAGGTTTTTTTAAAAATGATCATTATCATTCTTCCGAAATTCTGTTTTTATATATTAATATTAATTTTTGTATATTATATGTGTTTTGCAATAAGTTACCTTTAAAACTTCACATAGAAGGCACTATTTTGTGCTTATTGAATATTAATCCACGCTATGTATACGGTGACAATTACGAGACAATAGCTTGACTTGGGTTTGAGGCCGACTTTGTTCTTTCTTAAGTCCGGAAATTGCAAGCAATCCGCAGTTCTTACTGTGGGTGCCAGTTGTTTTATCCAGCGGAGTATGTAAGGAACGAACAGGAACTCGTATCTGTCGGCGAGGCGGCAGTCACCGAAGCCATCGGGGACGAGGAGGATCCCACTGATGCAGTTCCCACACAGGACCGGAGCTCCGTAGTCGCCAGAACACGGCACACCATGGACGCCGAAGGGTGAGCACAGTTGTTCCATCCCCATGGAGTTCTCGCAGCGTTGCACGGGCCAGTCGCTACCAGCCAGCACGGCGTAAGATTTATTATCCTCTCCACCGAAGCCAATAACGAAGCAGATATCCTTATGTGGAATCCTGTGTTTACAGTAATATTTTTATTCTTTGTGGCTATTAAATTATTAGAAAATATAATATATATTGTGGTAATTAAAAGGAAATAAGTAATTAATAAACAAAAATTTTGACTCGCATTGTTAGCGGCATAAAACACACAGGTTTTACGCAAGAATGCCATGTTTGTGGTTAATTGTAGGCTGTTTGGTTCGCTAGACGCGCATAGCAGAGTCTGTGAGGAGAAGAGCTCCAGGAAAGTCGTCTTGGAAATTTAGCAGTGGCCTGATGAAAAGTATAATATTCAGAAAGCGTCTGGATACATGTAACAACAGCTAAAACAGTTAGAAAGTTTTTCAAGTTGCAGTCTGTGTAATAAGCACTCCGCTAACTCAAACGCTAAATATTTAGAGCGCAGAGTCTAAATTGTTATATTTTGATTTAGACCATTGTCTTCGATTTTGAGAGCCCAGGCAACTGCATCCAGCAGTTAATAAACTTCGGAACGAGCGTATTTCCTAAACGAACAGTGAACCATTTTGGAAAGTAAAAGTGTTTATTAGAATCAGTGTTAAAATGGCCTGACTGTAAAGTGTGATAAGTGTGTGTGTACGAACGAGCAAAATTTCCTTGAGTACCAGAGACAGTAAGTTAAAATTTCACAGAATTACTATTTGTAAACTGATAAGTAAAGGTATTATCGAATTTAGTTCAGGATTTAAAGTTCATATTTTATGTTTTTGCATTGTAATAAATCTACTGATAAATTCAGTCCATGATAGCTTCATAAATTTTCATTGTTAATAAGTAATTTCTTTATTAAAGGCCGATTAAACGACCCTATGATATAATCATTTTATTGTAAAATATTAATTAATAATGTAAATTCAAAGTTAATTTCTTAATTGTTGTAAATTCATTTGATAACTTTTGTAAATTTAATTGTTTGTACGTTAATAAATTAATTTGTTTGTCTATTTTAAAATCTTGATTCTTATTAAAACATCCTATCATTTTAATATTTAAATTACTATGAAATTGGCGCCTCAAAGTGGCGATTTAATTTTCATTCATATTTTATTATTACAATATATTTAATATATATCAAATATTTTTTAACATTTAACATAATCTGACAAATATTATTTTATAAATAAATAAAAAAAATAAGTCAGAAAAATGTATGAATTGCTAAAAACAATAAATAATTTCAATACAATACTTCGTTCAAAATTTGGGATTTTTTCAGGTAATATACAATTTACCTGAAGAACTTCCAAAATTGTGGACGAAACGTTGTAATAATTAATTAATATATTTTTCTGACATATTGACATAGTTTATTTATTTATTTATTAATATATTTTTATTCAGGGTTTCAATTGACTCATTGAAATAGATGGTAGATAAAGAGATAGATGATTGCAGTAACATAAATGAGAAGGAAGAATATAAATTAATAGATCGTGCTGGCGACCACGGCCTCAGTTCTATTTTTAATATTTGTTTTGCACAGAATTACTTACTTAAATATGGAAACTCATATTACAGTATCTGACACCTTTAATCTACTTACTATAAATGACCAGAATGATGGAAATCCATGCTATTTGAAGGAACGGGAACCCTTTATTTAGGGAATCCTTAAAATTATTCTGTTATGTTATGAAAATTCTGTGGTATGATCGAATTCATCCTTTATAATTTTGCCAAAAAAAATACAAATTGGCCTTAAATGCAGATGCAAAGTATTCACAAGCATAATTCAACCACGCATTTCAAAATAATGGTTTGTTTTAATAACAAAGGCTTTGACATTCTGCCAGAAAACCCATAATATGTCAAAAACCGCTTCATTGACCAAACCACGTGGGTAAAGAGGATCCCAGGTGAGGAAAGCAAGAGCAAAAAGAAGGCGAAGGACATATTGAGATGCTAGTATTGTTTTTGCACAACCTAAAACCGAGTTAAACAGGGAAAAGTTTCGTGTCCCAAACATGTTTCGGAAGAAGAGAGACAGCAATAAGGAAAATTAGCCGAATAAATTTCAAAGCGAATAACTCCGCATCCTGTTATCCTGAAGGCGCCAATCACTCAGGAATATTCCACTAGAATGTGTAAACAAACCCGGAAATGATTCATTAATTATATTTCTCATAAAATTTAATTAAATTGATGTTTTAGTTGCTCCAAAACCGCGATTTTTCATAAAATATCCTGAGATAGAATTATTATTTTGCATTACATTAAAATGTAAGTAAATTTGGAATTGGTAATTAAAATATTTTAGAAATAATTAATATATTTATATAATTTAACATAATACACCCATTATTGAGATTAAGTAATAAAACGTGTTTCCTGTTTTCTTTAGAGAATGAACCTGACATTTTTTTAATATCAAATTTTTTAAAAGTAAACATTCGAAAATTAAGTTCAACATGTACGATAATCAGAACAATTCTGATATATATACATGTTTTGCAGTAAATGCAACTCAATTTATTTTTTCCCATCATGTCGGATAGTTGTTGTACCTTAATCATGAAATGACGTAACTCAACAGCACCGAGTATTTTTCGTAATATTTGGATTTCTCGAAAAATCCTCCACTATATTATATTAAATAAATTTATCTGATAAATCAATGTCCAACACTGACACCCGCGATGTACAAAATTAAGTTGAGATATCTTAAGCTCTGATGAAGAAGTTTACCTTCTCTTACAGAGATTGCGTCGGCGCACTTTAGAAGTACCATCTGTACTCGACAGATGTCACGTAGTGCTGGTGTGGGACGTTTAACATTTTTCCAATTGACGCTAGGGAACAAATATATTCATGTTAACATGTCACCTAGGCGGAGAAACTATAGACGGTGTGAGTTTCTATACTTTTGGTTCGTCTCAGTATTATTTCTTTCTTCATTAAACCGTTCCACTTCAACTATTATTTTTGGTATTAGAATTATTTGTCCCTTTATCTACAAATTCTGTGAAGCAGACGCTGAAACACCCAAATAATACTGGTAATGTTCAGTTTCGTTTCACAGCATTTTCAAAGTATTAGATTAAACAATTATGATTATTTTATCTCATCACTAATTCGTCGAACTATCGGTAAATTATTCCAAATGGAAGAAAAATGTTGCAAAATTTGCTGACATTCGTTTATCACTTCGTAAAATATTTCAAAATATACTGGAATCATAACATTAAGATATAATAAATTGAATATATATAATTTGTCTCAGAAGCTTATTAGAATATGAATGAAACTCTAGAAACTTGTCTCTGATTATATTACATAGAACTGGTGGACAGAATGACCATACAGTTATGTCCATGTCAATGCATATTAAATTATTTCCGTATATAACGAGGGATACATTTATTAATTGACCTAAAGGGGAATGGAATTTTCTTTTTACAAATTTGTTTCATACTTTTCCTCAAAGTGTAGATGTTACTTCGAGTAATTATAAATAAGGGTCTCATTAAAAAAGCAGAACAATTAATTTCTGCGATTTTTCAAGTATTTTTGGGAAAAAAAGTATAGTGTAGTTACAAGTAATTCATGGAAGTGGCGTTTAGCTCCGTATATTAGACGTCAATCTATTTTATAATCCAAATTTAATTTCTTTTCCAAGCAGCTGAATTTATTTTCATGCAGTCAAACAAAATTTATATAACAGCGCTGTTCAACAAAAATATTTAATACGGTATTATTTATTCATATCTCACATTTATTAATGAATGGACAGAAACTGTACTATCACTTCTGTGATAAACACTTTATGGTAAAATGTTGTGGTAGGATATGCTTCAGATATTAAAAGCGATACTAAGCTTTTGATGCCGTAAATTATAGAGCTGCTAGGATATATTTCTTCATAAAATCTATCTTTCGTAATACGAAGATTAGTTTTGAAAAATAGGGAACCCAGAGCCGAAGTTTTACTGATTTATTTTTATTAAATCAGTTTTAAATTCGAAAATATTACCTTAATATTTTAAAAACAGACAAAATATTAAAAAGTTCATTTTCCTAGACCTGCGGGCTTATGCCTGAGAATAGAGTAATAGTCTTATATTTCCTTGCTGTTCGGGTTTTATATTGCCCTGGCGGATTTAAGAAGGAAACTTAAAATACATATCGCAGTTGGGTACGGAAGTGTAAGGGAGGTTAATAAATTACCCAGAATGAAAAATGGTAATAGTTGTAAAGGAGAAGAGAGTTTAAACCGGAGAGAGAAGAAATGCTGGCGGACGTCTTGAAGAATAGAGCGAAGCAATTGAGAGCGAGGTAAGTCTGCATACTTAACCTACTTAATTCAAATTAATAACTAAAGGTGCAAGATTTAATATAGTTCTAAAACGAAGACAAATTAAGGTTTACAAAATTTCTTAAAATATCTATACTGAAACAGAGAAAAATAAATATATTTCCTAATTAATTGTAGAATTGTTTTGATTAATTTATCAACACGTATTAGGAACTGTACTCTCATCTTTTTGTAAGAGTAGAATACAATTTTTAGATCACAAAGGGAAGCAAGAAATAAGTAAATAACATACTTATAAAGTGAAACAATAGCCAAATAATCTATAAAAATTATAAAGCACACACTTTGAAACTATATAATAAAAGCTAATATAAAAACAAAAAGGGTTATTTGTAACTGTTCCCATTGTTAAATTATGCCTTACATTGGGCATAATTTTAATATATTAAGCACGATCAATTTGGATGCAGAGAAATCTTAACATGAGACGTTCACGTGTTTTTCCAGAGAAATGCGTCGAAAATAACTTTATAAAGAGCATGAAATATTAAATTTTTCTTTCGCTTTCCTTTAAATAAAGACAGAGACTGAGACAATTAAATATTGGTGTACGATAAGTGAAAAGATGTTTCACTAAAGTTTTAAGGGTTTTAAAATGGCTGATATAAATAATCAGAAAATGAAATTAGTATCGGTAAAATTAACATTTCAAAAGGGTGATTACATCTATGACTTTAAGATTAGTAATAAAGAAAGAATTAATTCTGGAATACATTATAAATGTTGAAGTGTATGCCAGTACAATCTTACGAGCAAACAGTCGTTAATATTTTAAGTAAGCTGAAAATGATGCAGTAAATGTTTATTCTGGGATTAAGAGAGCTAATTTCTATTAAATATTCCTGGTGTCATAAAAATGTGAATCTTTTGGCCAATATAAATAATATTTTTAAGTAGCTTAAGTTAATACAACTTTCTTTCAAATTTGTAAGATGTTAAACAAATATAGAAAACAAATTATACGTATTTTGATTGGTAAAATTCCTGTTTCATGGCAATTTATATATCGTAAAACGTGTATAATATGATAATTTTTTAAAATCAATTTTGTATGTTGTAATTATACGTGTCTTTATTTATAGACTTTTTTAAATTAGAAGACCGATGGTGGTTAGTTCCGCAAGGGGTGTGTCCTTGAATTAAGCATTTGCAACGCTGTGCCACCCTCCACGCGAATAATCCAGGAGACGTCTAATTTCAAACGGACTATAGTAATATATTCACGGTTGATGAAACAAACCTTTATTTTAAAAAAATTATAGTTCGTTTTTTATTTTTAACTGTATTATAACTTTCAAAGCAGTTTAAGATTATTTTCATTGCACGTAAAGGTACAATATTGCGTTTAAAAATATTATTTCGACTGGTGACTTTTTTTGACGTTATTGCTGTTTATCAGTAACCGTTAATATTTGATACTGCTTGATTAAGCACGATTATCAGCAAATGATTTTAATCTGCAAAAGACGTTTATGACATATTCCATGATATTCAGTACTGAATTATTTTCTTGTTAATACACTTTCATGAAAAATAATAATTACATAATGTTTTTTTATTTACATAAAAAATTACTATAGTACGAAACAGCGAGGAACACGGGTGGCGCAGATTGAGGGAGTAGAGGCACGTCCGACGTTGCCAAGATACGCGCGAAATTAACACGTGCCCACACAATAACGATCTAAAAAGGTCAAGCTTTAGGCGCTTACTTATGTTGATTGGCTGCGCACGGGTAGGGGGTAGTACCTACGTAGAAAGACTCTAAACTGGGCCGTCGTCGAAATTCCGCTCACTGTAATAGTTCCAGTTTGTTGAAAAGCTTTCATCCTATGTAGAAATATTTACTGGCGTCATATTCCCTGAATCGGTAGAAACAACCAAGTGAATATATATTAAAACGCTTATTAATGTTTAGTTTTGAATCTCTTATACAGTCAAGTAAATATGTATCAATTAGTCAAGATCTACTGAAAGCAAACTTATATAACTTATTGTTTTATTTTGCATTTTTTTTTATAAAACGGTTTGGATTTAGTAATAAAAATATTTGGAAGATATTACTCGTCGAACAACTAAACAATCAGCGTCATTATTGTGTTATGATTCTAAATAAAAGTATAATTTTCTTCCTGGCATTGTGCTAACACTTTATATTAACACGTATTATTTTTAAAATTGTTACATTCAGACAAAATATTTGGCGTTAAGGAAAATATATTTTTTTAAGGTATGTTATATAATCTGGATTTATCTATCAACCCCGTCAAGACTACAAGTCATGTTTCTGTTAAAACGTATTTCGAAAAAAATCAGTGTTTAGCTTTTATTTTTTTCGAAATAATAACGCTTTGTTTCTATAAATTTTTATTTATGACATAATTCCCTTTAACTTCTGCTATCATGCATTTGAAACCTCAAAGTATATGTTTATTTTCCAGTTTTGAATTTATTATTTTGGAATATTATTTTATTTGAAGAGATTGACACACCAAGGCCTAATTTCTTAGTGGAATTGGCATTTTTTGGTCAACAAAATATATCCTCAATGATTTTACTATGTTTCCTCATTATTCGTTGTGCATGATTGCAATCCAATCGTTGAATTTTCATGCGTCTTATAAAATATATGAAACAGCTAATTAATTGTTTAACCCATTAGATCCATAATGTGATGAGTTCATAAGCGTTGACTACTTACCGACGAGTTCTGGTAAACAGGGCTGGTTCAATTGTTTTATCAAATACAAAAGACTCCTGTAACAGGAGTAGAAGAGCGGAACCGATAATTTTATGGAAAGGCGATTTGTATAATTTTTCAATATATCTAGTTTGTGCATAAGTTTCATTAACTTCAATGGAAGTGGAATAGAATCTCTTTCCAGCTTTAACTAATCCACGAACTGTAAAAGAAGGACAAATGTTTTGATTAAGAGAATAAAATATCGAATTCTCTTGAGACAGCTTTAGAATAGTGAGGATAATTCTAGGGACGTTTAATTTAGTACATTACTTAAGTTTGACCACATTTTATTTCAGAAAGAATAATAATGGCATTACATATAAACATACAAACTTTAACAAGTTAATAATAAAATATTTAATACTAACTTCATGTAATGTTATTCACGTCTCAATACTTGTTGACCCACTTAATTAAACTTTACAATATAATAAAAACAAACTTTGATTTATATATATAAGTATAACTGTACCTGTTAATTCTTTTCCCCTCCATTGGTTAATCGTTAGAACCCATTTTTCTGATACAATAGTTCCTGTGCCTGGAACTCCATCTATGATAACCAGTGCTGTGAATGGGTACATAGCTGAAGAAAAGTCATCTCCTCCCATCATTCTGGCTTCTACTCCGTTGCCAGGTATTATAACAGTCATATGTAACACGTAAAACCATATGTTACTGAAAATCATGGTAGTGACCGAAATAAAGTAACATTTAGCTGATTACGAAAACTTTATCCGATGGACGTTCAAACAGCACCAAAAATTTTCCCTGGGAATATAAGAAGATATAATTAAATTACCTACATCGTAATGCCTTTTAGTTGTTAATCTCTGACAGAAATTTTCTATTTAATATAATCCTCTGTAATTATATTTCCTCACTTCCAAAAATTACGGTGAGTTATTGTAACGATTAATACGCGCCACCAGCGGAATAACCCGACTGTAATGTATTCAATTTTAATCATTTAAATATTTGTTCCGATATTATACTATTTTTTCATAAGAAAATATTAATTGCATTGATATGTTATTATAGCTATTATTTTAATTCAATCGTTAACATGTAATAGCGTACAACTTAAGAATATTCGCAATATCAAATTACAATTTTAGTTTTAAAAAGTTGGTTTCATGAAATTATTGGACCACGAGTGGGGAATATTTAAGATAATACCGTTTAATTTTGAAATTGGTGCATTATAGTAATCTATAATATAGAATGACAAAGGGATAAGTTAAGAATTAATTATAAACAAAAATTAATTGCTATAATTTCTGTTTGGTTAACGGTGATTTTGGTAGCACAACCGCTGACGTCATACTGATCGGTGACGTCATAGTAAAAGAACTGACGTGCCGAGACAGTTTGTAACTAATAACGAGGCTCTGAGGAACTATTACAATTGCTGAAAAACGCCAAAGTAAGGCGATGACGAATTATTGGCTTTCATGAAAACTTAGTTATAATTGTATTTTTTCTTAATTTTAGTCGCTCTTTTTTTAAAAAAATGAATCAGTACATATCTTCATCTACGTTGAATGTGTCCCTTCATTCTCAGGATGAATGTGTTTTAATTAAAAATTATTTTTCTAAACATTAATTTTTATTTGCATTTATTTTCGAAAGTCCTGTTAGTTGTAAATATTTTATTACTTACCAAACTAATCTGTAAATGTGTATAAATGTTAAAAGAAGATGAGCAGTCGTTCTCTGAGGTGAGATTGTTGTGGGGTTAGCACGAACCTTTGTTACGGCAACTTGATAGTGTTAAATTTATTCTTTAAACTTTTTCGCATGTAAATGTAGTGTGTTTAGTTCAGAATCTCCCTGACGGCAATACTCCCTTCTATCCACTCCCTTTTCCTACTGCGAAATTCACCCTGCTATATATCTCGACCTATATTAATGTATTTCTGAGAACAAATGAAGGTAAGAATATTTAAATTATTATAATTATTTGAGAATGTTTAGAGTTGTTTTTCAACATTACATTACTACGGCCAGTTTCGATGAATTCATACAAATTTTCCAAGAGTTTATAGGCCAGGAAGTTTACTTGCGGATGCAAAGACATAAGTAAGAGTATGACCTATTATGTTAGGACTTGTTGGGAAACGGAGTGTGAGGTAAATGTACCAAACTCGACTTGTTCACTATCTGCAACTAAGTTCGGTTTATAATTAATTCATCACTGACACCTTGAGCGTTATATATTATTATATTTGTCTGTCGATATTTTTGTAGCTTTGAAAGGCTTAACGCTGAGACCTACAGTTTTTAAATGAAGTTGCGACTTCTCAGAAACCGTAAAAATAAAATTATGTTTCTCCTTCAAATTTTCTGTGTTACCGTGAAGTGGGTTGTTGTATTTTGGGAATATTATTAATTGAATAGGCATGTATTTTCAAAAATTATAACGAAAACTGCATGTGTCGTGATCAATCATTCATTCATTCAATGCAAATTTATTTAAAATTATTTACTGTTTTTATAATTTCCTGTTTCGTAGCGCGTTGAAGTCATTCATATTAATGTACCCAGTGACTTGTGGCTTTTGAATTCGTTGGAAAATTCAGTTTTATATTTAACGTATTCATCTGAATTATTTGTGTGAAGTCACTTAAGCGTGGTTACAATCAATCCTTATGTAATATAATTCATCGAAATTTAAACGTATTTTTGTTGTAAATTAATAAAACAAAATCGGTTGGTTTAACAAACAAATTTCTTTGTACATAAAAGTTATTACTACTAGCAGCGTTTACACTGCTCGATGGATTCCTATATATTACGTAGTAAACGTATGACTGATTTCTGAAATATCCATGTTTTCTATACGTTTCCATTACTAAATTAATATTTTCAAACGAAATTCTTAAAAAAATATTTTTAGATTTTGCAATAAAGATTCGCTTTTGTATATACAAAACGTGCGATTTTTATTAATTGGTAATAGTATAAAATTTATCCTCCAAGCGCTTACATATTTATAATAAAGAACAGTCAATATATTATATATTAATACGTTTTAAAATTTATTTAGTTGAGCAATTGATCCAAAACTCCCCATAATCTTCAATTAAATTAATGTGAAAATTAACAACAAGCGAATAAATAAACTAAAATGAAGTACATAATTTATATTGTAAACGTATAGTTACTTATGAATATGAGAATCGTAATAGCTTATAATAAAAACTAGTTCATGAAGTCGATTATGCATATAAAATCTCACAGAGAAAGCTTTTTTTCAAACGCTGGAAAATTTGATTTATATATGTAATCGTCAATCAGTAAAATTATGATTGTAAATACTCGTTCTTAATACGTAAATAATTTTTTTTTGGCTCAGAGATGTCAAAAATATATGTTATTAATAAGATAGGAAATGTTTCCAGTATCAATTTTACCCCTTCAATATTTTATTTTACTTGTTGGCTTCATTTATAATTTTTTTATACTGACATCTCATCTATCAGAACATTTAACTTTCAGTAAGCATATCACTATAATACCTTGAAAAATTGAAATATATTGGTGAGACTGAATTTTATGTTTTTAAATTGGTGTACGTCAACTTAAAATAACCACTTTCATCAATAATTTTTAGTCTACGCAGTGAAAATAATATATTGGGTGGTTTAGTAATATAACATCAGTATATAAACGTCAGTTTGATACTGTTTAATTCCTTGCCACATCTCTATATAACAACGATACAAAGTTTCAGCAAAATGTTGTTAAACAGTTTTATTGTGAAATGTGAAAAAATCGACATTTTTGTATACTGGTTCCATTTTTTCCCTCAACATGGTGAATATGCGTTTTATGTCTCAGCAGCTTTTAACGATACTACAAAACAAAGTTTTTTCGAAATATTTCTGACCGTTATTTGTGAAAGTCGATCAAAGTGCTATTTTATATATATAGATGTGCTTCAGATCTCATTTGAAGTTTATATTATTATTTAATTTGATTAGTTTGACGTTTATGTCATGTAACTTGCACTGACGGTCAAGTGTAGTTAAATTCACAAAATAAATCAGTCTTCTGCTAGGATGCCAGGAAGTAAGGAGCGGATTTAAGGAAAGATTAGTTCTCATAATATGGATGAAAAAATGTTTGTCTGGCAGCCAGCAGCTCTGGAAGTTGTTCAAGTAAATATTTGAAACGCTTTTGTTAGACTTGTCATGAATTTGTGCGCTTTGTTTGTGTTCAGGATTTAGAACTTCTTTTTTGTAATTTAAGAGAAATATCTCTCTTTGATAAATTGATACATCGATGGTAGCACAGCTTTTATATATTATATGTAGCATATGTATAAAATTTCAATAATTATAAACTAAGAAATTTTCTTTCATACTGCTGGCACTATTACTTAATTATTATTTTTGATAGTATGAGTGTAATTTAGTAAACAGTTTTTTCATTTTGTCACTAAAAGTAATAACCGCCTGGAGGTTTCCTCGATCTTTTTCAATTATATACTCGTATGTTACGGTCGGAAGTATATTTACTGATGACTTCTCTACAGTCCTGTAGATGGCCTGGGAGATTTGAAAAATACATGAAATTGATATTATTAAACACGAATTAAGGCCATTGTCCATATCAAATTTATATTAATATTTCTATACGCAAACAAAAATCTCGTATTCCCAAGGATTCAATACTATTGACTACGTTGAAATGATTGAGATGAAATAGAAGAAAAATATATAATTATTCTGGCTCTTTTTACTATTTGTTGTTTTTAATCGTATTTATCACATTTTCTTGCCTGGTTCTAAACTCACTGCTTAGTTGTAGCTGTAAAATTCTATTAACATTGATATTTATCTGACATTTAATTACACTAAAAATAAATAAATATAAAGGCAAGACTGTCACAAATGGTTCAGTAATTTACAATGCAATTAATACACTTAGAACAATTTAAGAAAATTATGATTCGTTCTTAAATTGAGACTTCACAAGGTGAACAATAGTCGAAAAACAAACTATAATGAATAGATTAATTAAATTGACGCTCAATAATGGGAAAAATAAAAGGTTCAACAATGGGTTCTATAGACTATCATAAAAAGAATTGTCAATGGCTGTAGAGTATTCTACAGCCTATTAATTTAATCGTTCATTCAAATAACGAACCAATTTGCGATCGCCAGATTTTGATAATATTGTGCCAGTTAACTCGGAGCTTAACAAGAATCGACGAATGTATTTTTCATAAGACTAATAAATATTGAAGCGCTACTGTGTAGAAATTCAGATGCTTTAGATTTATGACGACACTGAGGAAGAAGGCACCAACAGCTAGTCAACATCCAAATAGGATAGACATAATGCTAGAGAAGTTAGTGGTCAGGAGAACGTTTCAGACGTTTTACTACCCCTTGATTTATACCATACCTTACTCAATAAATTAAATAGTTTCAAATATTTTATTCTGGTCTAAGGTTTAAATTTGATAGAATTTAACAAGTTTATGATATAATTTGATGGTAAACTTATTGTCAGTATCTAACTAACTAAAGTTATGTAACAAACAAAATGGATAAAGAATATCCTACATAACAAAACAATTTAAATATACTTTCAATAAGATATTTCACTTGTATTATCTAAATAACGAGACCCAGAATTCTGTAGACGTTTCTTCTATGCGGAATTAGGTAAATAGTTATAGAAAGAAATAATTAAAAAATTGTCATTAACTGATGGTAAAAAGACAAATGAAATATGTTGCTAGTGAGACCATCATCTCTGGCAACCAATAATCCGCTCCACTTCTAGAAACCAGTCGGAGCCCTATAAGAGGGTTTAGGATTGCTTCCCTCGTGCGATTCTCGACTAGTTGTTCGATGAAGTTTACCAGGGGCCCGATATAAGAGAAGAGGTTCACTTCTACCTTGTGCCCACATAACGTTTCGTTCTTGAGTGCGTATACTGCAGATTGAGCGATTCCGACCAGGACGTTGTTACAGACCAATCCCCCGCCATAGTCTCCTGGGCACAACCCGAAGTTATCTTCCACCGATGGCCGAGTGCAAATCATTGACGACCTGTTATTGAAGAGCTGAGAGGCGTGAGGTTGACAATCATCCCCAGTTAATATTTGGAACTCTTGCGTGGTGAGTTGACCGGGAGTGTCGAACTGCATTCTCATCCCGAAACCAGCGAACAAGCACGAGAGGTTTTTGGAATTGTCGAATCTGCAAAAAAATAATGTGTCTTTCTATATGAGACGTAAGGTCCAATTTCTGGGACGGAACGCGGTATTCACTTGTAAAGCTAACAGAGCGACTTGAGCTCGAATAGAACTAAGAGTGAAAGTTTATATGTTTTTGGTTTTTATTTTGTAACAAATGTTGTTCAGATGAGTATATTTTGCTTTGTAAAACAGATTGTTAACTGGCAATTGTGGACCTATAGAGAGGGCTTTCCTTTTAATAGATTATATATAATAAAATGGTCCAAATAGGCGAAAAATATTTTTGGCATAAACTTTCTATTTATGTGTCAGTAAATAATTATACATTATACTACACTATCCAAAATTCTAAATGCAAAAACATCTCAGTTACTTTACAAGAAGGTTGAATGTTAAAATTTGGAGCCTTACTGTGTTTCGCCGGTCAAGGGCACGCTGTTAATATTTTGATTAAATTTGAATTGTGTCTTTGATTCGACTATCATTATTTCACCAAGATCATCCGAAGTGATTAAATTCAGAATTCTGTGTGTCTGAGTACCAGCAGAGTACAATTCGGAAAAAGTCCTATAACTTCGGCCACCCAAGTAAATCAAAGATTTCGTTTCATCTGCGAAATAAAAGGAAGCGATTAGTACTTAAATACGTTGTAATAATAAACACATATTTACAAAATCGGGCCTCCAATAATGTAATCATAAAATGACAATTAAAAACTTACAATGCAAAAAAATCCTGACTTAAACAATTATTGAAATACGAAATCTGACGATAATTATTATTTAACCATTATTTTTACAATTAATAAAATTTATTTTTAGTTTACTTACCATTAGCTGTTCGTCTGAGCTCGATATTACTCGATTTTTGTTCAACACATCACAGAAAGGACATATTTCACTGAATTTAAGTATGTTGAAGTTTTCAAACACTTCCTGCTCTTAACTGTTGATAACGTTGTTGCTTAAAACTTTTATAATTGCATGAATATACCAATAAACGAAATACTTCAAACTGTAGACTCGAAATCCAAATCCCGGGACTTTAATATAATACGTCTCCAAACACACCTTTCACCTTCCTGGTCCAAGCAACTCTGAGTATCTCAAGTAATCCACGTCACAGTGCTGCCTGAGGCAACAATGCAATTCTAGCAAGCAAGCATTATAGGCTCCATATTCTTGTAGTCAATTCGTATCTTTGCGGCGTTGATAATGAAAATCATAAAATTTTGTTTTTTAACTAATTACATATTTTTAATTACCACAATATATTAGTTTCTATGTTCTCAATCTTCGACACAAATATTTTTAATTTGAAGGTGAGTTGTATTCTAAAACTTCAATCACGGTTTTAAAACTTTTTTAGTACAGTTTTTTAATTAAAATATATTATATAGACTTTTTTCTGTCAGGTCTCTTTGTAATACGTTTCTGGGATAAAAAAATAAAACCGTTATTTATGAAATACAAGTTAAAGTGCTGCAGGGTAATTATAGAGTATTCTGAAGTTAAAAGGTGGCGAAACTTCATTAATGACGAAGGCTATACATTTCATAATATGAGGCGACAAAAGCCGCATCATTATTTGTTTTTCTGTTGGCGTGACTGAAAATTATGAACTTAAATGAAACTGTGTTTTATTACATACTCTAAATACTTCACGAATAATGGAAGTGGAATATTATGATCAAAGCATACTATAATAAAACATCAATCACGGGTCTCCAATGCACATTACGTTTGAATTTTTATAATTACTTAAATTTATATTCAATATAAAGCAATGCCTACACGAGTGAATTGTATGGACTATAATAATTGTTTTAAGAGATTTGCATGTGTAAAGGTCGTTAGGAATAGCATGAAATGTTTAGATGTGCAGAAGGACAAGGGAGACGTTGGAGGGGAGCAATGTCTTTAAGTGGGAACTGCATTTTGGATCAACTAACATTCATTATATTCTATCTAACGGGATATTCAGACGTACTAATTATATCATAATTTTTAAGGATAAGTTTACTCAGACAATAGTTGCCGAACAAAGGTTCCTGTTAAACTGTTCCCGGCCTACCGCCCAATACAATAACAGGGCAGTGCATCGAATTTAGATAAAACTTGATATTTTTATCCAGCTATAACTGATTTCGCAAAGTTTAAGTCACCGAACAGTTTCGCAGCAAATAAATTTGCTTCGTATTCTATGTTCGTGATATTGTTGTGTGATCTAAATTCACAAAATTTGTACTTCACCGAAGTGTATGTTTTAATGAAATAGGAGACGTTAGTTTTTACGATGAATACTGTCTAATAGACGTGATTATTTATAAAATTATACTTTTTAACATTGAATTTAAAATAGAATTGTATAGTATTTCGTGAAAACAACAGTTATGGAATATGGAATACAAATTTAAGCATCAGTTTACATGTTTAAATTTGGCTGACAAGTGATTGAAAATAAAGCGTGCAAAATGATTGTAACTATAAAATTTTAAGTACTCACAATATTTATTATAACAAAACCTGGAACTGAGGACGAAATACGTCGTTAAAACCACTCCAGAACAGTGCTTTCCTACGATATGTATGAAACAGACCCATTCTAAATTCCATTCCTTGTTGTTGGTAATTCCATAGTCAGTTGATTTCAAAGGCACGCCGTCTGTTCTTACAACGTTTGTGACGAAGAGAAATAGTAATAATTCGTGAATAACCATATTCCATCACTTAATTTTTAAACATATTTGCAGAACAAATTTTCCTATTCACAATTTGACCGCATTCCTGGTTTCCACGGTTACAAAATTAGTATTCGAAAGTCGACAAACTTTAATAAAGAAATTATGAACAGCTTCCATTGTTTAAAGGTCTTGGAATAGTGTTACGCAATCTTGCCTGATAATTTCATATTCAATAAAATTATTAGAATTTACTGTGTTCATAAATATCTAGGAAACGGAGTAAACGCTACTTGTTCTACCAACTTAAAATAATAAAGTAATAAATCTTCATCGAACGGAGCTCATATTTTCTTCGTTACGTGCCTTGAATAGCGGAGCGGAAAATAAAACTGTATTATATGAAGAAAAAAATTAAATTCCGCCTGCAGATTTATAGTACGGTCAATGCGTAAAATTTGTGTCCTCTTAGATGAAGTGTAGATGAATTCATAGACATACGGCCTAATTTAGAAAATTTATATGACTAACAAATAATTTTTCTTTTAATAATTACTATAGTTCAGGATTTACATAGTTGTGATGTATGGGTGCACACGAATAAAGATGCATAATAAAATTATCCATGCAGCAGGTTACAAGCATTTAAAATTACCCGAAAGGAAGAACGTGGACTAAAGGTATGCCTGTTTGTAAATAAAGAAATATTACTGAATAATAACAAAATGTTTTTTAATTACTGTATTTTTATCAATAACCTACCCTGTTTCCCAAATAAAATTTATATTTATATCGTTCTGCTTGTAGAGGAAACATTAAAATAATTGAGTATTAAATAAACAGATGAGCAGGACGTTAGGATAATAAAACTCAATTTCACTATGAAAATAACACAAAGTTAGAACAGAGGAAAAGTCTGTAATCTCTTAAAGTGAAAAGACCTTGGGAAATCTATCATAGATTTCCCAAGGTCTAATATATTGAAGTAATTAAAAGGAAATTAATAATTAAAAACATTGTGGACTTGAATTGTTGTCGGTAAACAGACACAAATCACACACAAGAATGGACAATAATAACGGGTCTAAAGCAGGACTGTTAGCGCGCTGAGAATGTACAGACCAGTTGGCGGCGAAACCTTGCAGGGAACGGAACAAATAAAATTTGAGCAGAGACTAGACGTCGTTAATGTATTACCAGTTAAAGTTGTGAATTAATACAAAGCAAAACATTCACAGAAGTATTGCATCGTAAAGTCATAAATACATTCAATTATTAACGGTAAACCCTTAGTTAAACGTAAAATCGTCAGATTTCGTTTTTTTTAATATTGTAAATATTTGTGTATTGGAATAACTTTACAGTGATTTGATTGTTTAAACACAGTAATAACTTTCTTTATTTAAATACCCTGAGAGAAAGAGTAAGAATTTTGGATTGTGCGTAATAAATATTGTTAAAATCAATAAATATCTATTTTGTAACTTGAACTCTTTTTGCATATAATAAATTAATTTATTTGTTTAATTAAATAAAATTTTATTTATTAACATCCTTTCATTTAAAGTTAAAGTAGTTAAATTAATGCATTCAACGCGAACTAACTATTGTATTTAATTGTTTAATTTTCATTTGTGAATACTACATTTTTTGGCTTCACCAACGTGGGGCACTGTTTCATTTTAAATTGTTTAATAACATATGATTATTACAATATATATATATATATATATATATATATATATATATATATATATATATATAGGTATATCAATTTCCGGCATATAATTTGCCAGACCGGATTGGATGTTAACACATTTACTAGTTTTCTATACCTTAAATATTCATAATTAACATGAAATTATACAATCCAATAGCTCACCAGACTTTTGGGTAACTCAGGAATACATTTTAAAATTGTAAGTAGATTGTTACCGGACTTATAAGTAGCTATCTTGTTCCTTAAATGTAGTTTCCTCTTAATTAGAAGGATGAAAGTAATAGTAATTGTAGGGCACCCTGAGATCTGCCATTTCACAATTCATGAAGGATATATCAATATAGAAAACTAAATATTTAATATTTTATTTGTCGTATACCTGGTGTTGTTAAACGAAACGCTAAGCATTAATCTAGGAAGTGTAATATAAAGCTTATCTCAATAAAAATAGCTTCCTTGTGCAGAAAAAAAAATTGTACGTAGTAATACATGTTTCCTGTGGCACAGTTCCCTTGTAGTCCTTATAAATTTTATTCAGGAGGTTATCTGAGAAGATTTTTTCCTTTAAATAAGTGTAGACATAATTTATACGAGTAGTTCTTATGATCTTGAAATATTTGTATCAATGTATTTATTTTCAACTGTTCATTCCTTCATTAGTTTACTAATTGAGTTAGGAGAGTGATCCACGTGGTGGTCTCTCCCTATTCTTGAATAGCAAATGAAGGCGCGTACGTTAGGGAGAGCAAGGTAGCCAAGGGTTAACTAAGATCCCAGGGCTGTAGTTCTAGGATTCTACCGGGAATTCTCCTAAAAGTGATGCAGGGCAAACCACAGAAATCCTGCATCAGGTAGATCGGGAACTTGGTGCTCCTCCCACGGGGTTTGCTATGGGTAAGCAGCATTTCCTTCTCCATGCCTAGACCATTTAAGGAGGCAGCGGCCCGACTCTTCCAACAGCAATAGCGGGTAACTCTTACCGTATGCCCAAGGTCTGCGACTCCGGAACATACACATCAAAGCTGCCCGAAGTGTGTCGAATTTTGGGAACGAGAATTCAAAGCTGCAAGAATACATGGAAATATTTAGAAATATTTTATAGACGACTAATACCTTAAAAAATAATGCTTGGAATTCATCTACACCCAGATTAATATCTCTACCTCTTTTGTATTTGCATAATTGTAATAAAAATTCATGCAAGCATGTATTGGTAATAGGATTGCACGTATTACTTGCGCATGCGCTGTTTCCGAAGAAAATAAGTGAAAAAAACTTAATTTAAGCAAAGTTTAATGTTTAAAATTATTAGATATCTCTTATACAAATAATTATATCATTAGTTGTCTCTTAAGAACTGAATAAATGCTTATTACAATCACGCGTGATTTCTTTACAAGTTGGGTTTGAAGCAGGCTAAACTCTAGAAATTCTGTTTCTTGAGAGGCGGGTATTAATTGTTACGAAACTGCTGCGAAAGTTGTAAAGGCCTCAAACGCTATTAGTGAAAGAGAACATGAAAATGTTGAAGATTTTTTGTCAGGAATAAAAAAATATTGAGCATTAGTAAAGTACGTTGTACGTACTTAGGATCGCTGTTGAATGCGACATTTAGAAAAAACAAAAACAAGCGTAGAAATGCGTATTTTTTTGTGTAAATAAAAAAAAATTTAGCTTATCTCTAGTTTTATAATTCACTTTTTTTTATTACGCTGGTCGCAGATACAATTACGATCTAGAAAAGTTCAATTATACATGAATGAATACAAAAATGCAAACACCAGAGAAACAAGGGGTATTTTTTCTCTCTCGTTGGTCGCTGTGATTACGGTTTCTTTTCGCAGAGGATTGCGGCTTCCGTTCCGCTCGAGTGACCCAACGCAGTCTCAGTTGTTCCCTCTGGATCGTTTATTTATCAAGCGTGCCGCGCGGAGATAGACGCAGAGTTCGCCTAATTTGGTTAGGCGGATGTGCAAACAACACGCACCTGGCTGCTTCGTGCTGCTGTTCCTCTGCTGACGGTTTGATTATCGCTGCTGGAAATTTCCCAGCCATTCTCCATATTCCATCTCACACGAATTCTCAACAAACTTCGTTTGAAACTACGATGATATGAACTGGGGTAATGAAAAAGTTCGCAGTGGTTTTTCCGCTGTGGTAAAACTTTTTATTTGCAATGAATATCACGAAAAATAATTAGTAAAATAGTCTCCATCTTTTTATACGACTGGGGCACTTTCTCAATTCCAATTCTGTGTAAATGAGTTAGTGAACGAAAATTGAAATCAGGGACCTTGGGGACCTTAAAATCACCTAAGATTTTAATTCATGCTAGCGGAATGTGACCTTGTATTATCTTTATGTAGATTCATCTCTCGCGTTTCTTCAATTGTGGCTGCAACTTATACAAATTTGACAAAAAGGCAGTCCTTCTGTATTTTCAACTTAATAGCCTTTTTTTTTCAAGTTGGAGTCTACCTTCTAAATTAGAGCCTTTTGTTTGTTTTTTACTTTTTTGTTTTAAATTCACGCTGAATGAACCATATTTGTTGTTTCTAACCTGTATTGTAATAATTAAATATTTCTAAAGTAACATTATATATTCCATAAATTATGTCAGGGACTTTAAATAATTAATTTATTGAAAAGAATTTGAAAAACGAACTTATTTTTATATTATATTGTTAATAAAAAATTCGTTATATCAAACTATTTACATTTTATTCAATATTAAAAATACTCATAATTAGTATTTATTGGGTATTGCTGGCTGAAGCATGGTCCGATGATTTTTTATTATAACGTTAAAAAATGAGATGATTTTTTCAAGTGAAATTTTCTGAAACGGCCATTGAGAAAGCAGGCAGATCCTTCATTCAGGGTTGGAACAAGGGGTGTCCAATGACGAAGAATTTTCTCTCCATACGAACCTGGTAACTATTTATCATAGCCATTATAATTTCATTATTAGATCGATTTTTAATTAAAACTTGCATGTGTTAAGATGCATAAGCTAAGTCAGATTATTTTGGTATGACGTGACTTGTTTCCGATATTTCATTGTCAATCAAGGTCAGCATCAGCTGGACCTGGCAGGTTCCACCCAGAATTTCGCTAATGCAACACTGACGTTCTCGAACTTTCTTAAGGCTATTTTATTTTGGCAAACAAGTAAAAGTAATTCACAACACAGAGAAAATGTGTATTCCTATTATTAAACCTTTTATTATTTACATTATTAATTCAATTATTGTTATATTGTTTGGCCGTCTATTAAATTTATAGACACTTCAACCACAAATAAGCTTTTTTTTCGGAAGCATCTTTGAAAACGAATGTATGAGTGTCTTGTCGTTATTATATATACAACAGGGGTATCATTCTTAGCCAGTCTTGTCGGGTAGCTTTAATCAACCATGTTTGGGTTTGCCTTATAACATTACACCTTTAAATTAGCGAACTATTTTCATTTAATTACTGGTTTCTCTTTATATACATATTAAAGTAGAGAGATATATCTTGATCGTGTATCAAATAAAAAAATCTAATTATTACTAAGCACGATTTAATTATCAAAATTTAATTTCAACTTAAAAACGAAGCCGTTTAAGTATTAAATATACTTTGTCAATCTTTGTGAGATTCCATATGTTATTCGCCGACTTTCCGAACGTTTCAGAGTTTTCGCTGAAGATACCAGCGTTTAATTTCTAATTTTTGTTCAACAATACGCGACGTGACATTGTTGCACGTCGAGTTCTCAACGTTTCTCGAACAACAAATCAGAAAAGAAATAATAAAATATTTCGACCTTTATTCAAGCATGAAAAAAATAATTATGTATTTTATTTATTTAAATAAAGCTCATCAATTCTACTTCTTTTTACTAATAAATTAGCTGCAGGTTTATCTTTGGAGAATGAAACAAATGACGCATAAAAAAATGAAATCAGTTGTTTCTTCTTCTTCTGTATTCAACTTTTGAAACGCTTGGACGTGCTTTTTGATGTATAGATTAGCACGCATAATCATTCGATTTTTTTGAAAAGTATATTAAACATCATCCAAAAGTTTTAAAACGGCATGAAAATTGAGATTAAGCCACAAAGTGTCCCGGAACGGTACATCATTCAACAAGTTTCCTGGAGGACAAACCACTAATATTCTATTTTTGAAACTGTGTTTAATAATGTTGATTGGTGCGATTGGCATCAGCGTCTGCCACACAACTTATTTCCAAAACCGATTATAGGTTTTTGGTGGCGCCCAAACAAAGTTAAATTTAATTACCGAGATGTTATGTGGTTTTTTGTAAAAGAGTCAAATTGTTAAAAATAAATACATTAAATTGAAATTTGATGGTACATTGTTTGTTCTTTGTGTGTCAATCCCAAGAAACGTAAAATATGTGCTCTATCGACTCATCAGGCTTGTGTAGCTATCTTTATCAGATAGAACGAAAGGCCGTACGCAGTATTTATCATGCGTTCTTAATTTTGAAGAACTACAGCCTTTGCAAGATATATATATATATATATATATATATATATATATATATATAATTACTTATACATAGGTCTAATGAAATACTTACGTTTCTTCCAAAATCCGTGGTCATCAGGTGTGCATTAATTTTTTTTTTTTAGGGCAACAGGCTACATGAAGGTAATCCACGTTGGGCAACTCCCCTTTAATAGCATAGGAAGGGATTTGAAATTGGGGATGCGGAAGGGTAGAAGAAGGTAGCCAAGGGTTACTAGAGCCCCCGGGCTATATTTTAAGGATCCTACCCGACATTCGCCTAAAGAAATGCAGGGAAAACCCTAGAAAAACCTGCATCAGGTAGGTCGGGCATTGGGTACTTGTCCCACGCCCTTCCGATAGCGGGAGAGGAGTTTGCTGTGGGGACGCTGCATTACCTACTCCGTGCCTCGACCAGTTTAGGAGGCAGCTGGCCGACTATTCCAACGGGAATAGCGAACAACTCTTACCGTATGCCCAAGGTCTGTGACCCCGGAACATACACCTCTCAAAACAGGCCGAGGTGCCTCGGCTTGTGGGAACCTTAGTTCAAAAACGGAGAGGAAAAGGATAAACTAAGACAATAAATAAAATCTTCTCGGGCTACTAACCGAGCGAAAATTTGTATGTGCGATGTTTGGATGACGTTCACTGCCATCGTATTCTATCAAAGTGGGATTTTATTCACCGAGAAAGACTTCGGGTCGCCAATGACAACGATGTCGACGCGAGCGTTATAAACGTCAATATAAAAAAGACTTCATTCTTTATTAAAACAAGGATATAAAGAGACATACTCATGATGAGACCAAGTGGTTATTTTAAAATACTCATACATTCTAAGCTTCTATGTATCGGTTTTAACTATATTTACGTATAATTGGATGTAATGTATAATATTTCAGACAATAATCTCTCGTTGATTCTAGAATTTATTATTGTAAACGTGTAAATTTACGTTGACTCAGAACTTATTTGAATAGTATTACAATATTAAATTCTTGAATTAAATATTATGCGAGATCAATATCTAAAATGTTGCACATTAAATTAAATTGTTGTTACATTAATGTTGAAACCGATGCACATAATAACATTTATGACTGAATTCCCAAATAACCTCTGGTCTCGTCCTGTGTATATTTTTAGGGTCGCATCAACATCAATATCTTTAGTCACGAACGTAGGTTTTCCCTGTGTAACTGCTGGATAAAGTTTTCTCGGGATTTCAACCGGGTAGCGTCGTTTTATTTCCACAACGTTTCGATGGCTAGCATCGCCATCTTCTTCACCTGAAGAAACGTGGAAATTAAACGACGCTACCCGGTTGGAATCCCGAGAAAACTTTATCCGAGATCTTTAGTGATCATACATTTATAATTCTATTTGCTACAGTAATATAAATATATATATATTTACATAAAGTTCTTTACAAATTTTTATGTATTTACAATATTTACATTTATAGTTTTGGGACGAACATTGGCTTCTACTTGCGTTATATTTTTAGATTTATATATTTTTTAGTTTTAAATTGCTGTTTAAGTTTATTTGTAGTGCACACCTGATGAGGTCCACACGTAAACACACGAGTTGTGTACAAGAATATGGGGTGATAATGCCCCTGCTCGCTGGAATTGTCGAGGTATATTTTGAGAGACGCGCAGAGCTCCAGTGTGTGGACAGGAGGCTTAGGAATAACAGTTCGGACAAAATTTCAGAAAGTGTGTATTTGGGGGGGGGGGGGGGGAAGGCTGTATACAGTCTAATAGCTATAATAGAACGATCTACGGTTTCTAGTCTACGAGCAAATAACTGCAACGCTACTACGCCGACTGTTATTTTCCCTGATTCAGAATAGTTTCGGAGTCTAGCCTACATTCACGAGTTAGACATTTCTTCAATTATTAGGAGCCAGGTTATTGTATCCAGTAAATAACCAAACTCTGAGAATTGTAATAAGTTTTTGATAGAGAGAACAGTTCAACAAGTGTTGTAGGTAAACCCAGAAAGCAGAAATTGTTGCCTATTAAATTTGTGTATAATGGCCGGTATTTAAAGTGCTAATAAAAATCATATGTGTGAACGAGCCCATTCCTTGGCACAACAAAACTTTAAGGTAAAACTGCACAACTTATTTTCTGTATGTCAGCCATTAATGTAATATTATTGTCAGATTTCCGAGTTCAGATTTCATATTTTATAATATTATATTGTGCTGATTGTTTAAATTAATGCTTTAATAACTTTGAAAATTTAATTTTTTAACATAATTATGCTTTATTGATGGCCCGGTAGTCGGCCCTGAGATCTAGCCGTGGTATACTGTCTAGTTTTAATGTTATATAATTTCAATAATTTGATTTAATAAATTAATTTTATTTGTTTATTTATTTTGATCTTTAATTAAACATCCGATCACTTAATTTTAATTTGCTTAGCATTTATCTTTAAATACTATTATAATATAAAATTGTTGCTTCAATTTCAATGTTTAAATCATTTTAATTGATTACTACAAAATTGGCACCTCATCGTGTTTTTAATTGAATTGCTTTAATATATATATATATATATATATTGTAGTAATCACAATTGAAAAACCTAAATAAAAATCGTAAAATCACAATAAAACAACTAAATAGAATGTCAGCACGTTGTGGCGCCAAATTATGCAGTATTCAAAATAGATTAAGGGAAAATGAAAATGAAGGAATTTAAATTAAACAAAAGTTTTAAAGAGATAACAATTTAATTTCTTAAACAAAATTTAGTCTTCGTTGATTTACAATTTATTAATAATATTTTGCCTCGGATTTTGTGAGAAACCAATTTCAAGGCCGCCTATCGGGCCTCCTATAAAGATAGTACATAAAAATGTAAATTTAATTTACAACAATAAAAAAACTTCCGAATCTTAAAGTTATATAATTTTAATAAAGTTATCGAAATCTGACGGCAGATATTTGCATATAAAGTTTTCAGATGAGAAATTT
Source organism: Zhengitettix transpicula (assembly GCA_037074705.1). Classification (NCBI taxonomy): domain Eukaryota; kingdom Metazoa; phylum Arthropoda; class Insecta; order Orthoptera; family Tetrigidae; genus Zhengitettix; species Zhengitettix transpicula. The sequence goes on along the minus strand of CM073593.1, from coordinate 54,564,954 downwards.
GTTTGTGTTACATACCATTGTCTGGACTTCTGGGGCTTATGCTCACGTAATCTGATTTTTAGAACTTTTCACTGGCAGGCCATTTGTACTGATTCTATTTTATTATTGTTTGCGAACACATTAAAACACTGCCGACGTCTTTCTGTTCTGACTATATAATGGTTTGTAGATTAACTATCACTCGCTGACCAATTTCCGTTTACTGTTTACTCGCTACATTCTGCTCCTTATACTGGTGACCACTGACACACAATCGTCAGCCTCCCAAATCACACACTGCTCCGAGTAACTCTTAACATTCTCTCTTTCTCTGGCAAATCTGCTACATTCTGCTCCGTATACTGGTGACCGCTAACACACAATCATCAGTCTCCCAAAAACACACACTGCTTCGCTAAAGTTCTACACGTCAATTTTATGCCTTTTTCGACAATGCCCTTGGTAGCGAGCATTATCGCCTCCGCTTTCTCGCCAATAATACAGCCATGGCCTCAGAGTTAATAATGAAGGATAAAAAATTTATTAATTACATATTTGTAATTGCCACTATATATATATTATAATAATCAACAATTAAACTTTATTTAAATTTTGAAGAATGTGCCCAAAATTGTGGTAGCCAATATGTAATAATCAACAATTAGGCTTTAATTTAATAATCAAAATGATAGGTTTTATTTAAATAAAAAAATCAATTTTTAACAAACATTATTTATTTATTAATTTGTGACTTCTAAAATTTACAAACAATTTCTATAAAATGAAATCTCTTAATATCCCAGGGTCTTTAGTGGGTTTGAAGATTTACAGTGAAAATTATTGAATGATCTTATTAACAATACAGTTCAAAAATTTACTTCAAAATAATCTGCTGATAAATGAAAGAAAAACTACAAGAAAAACGAACGAAATCTGACTTTAACCTTTTAGTTAGCGTTTACAGATTTTATTAACGTTTTGGTTACTTACGCATTGTTCGGCTGGTACCAGCATTCTTTTAGCGCTTCAAAAGTACACTATATTTCAAAATTTTTACACAGATTTTAAATTTTTCCCACTGAGTCTACACTTTGAAGTCGAAATGGAATTTCTGGGCTCACAGAAACTCGGATGATCCTCTCCAAATTGGTCAGCTATCTGATGACTGCTTGCTTACAGGAATCATACGAGTTGCAGATTTTTTTTTAGTCTTTTCCCGATTTACTTATTGATTTGGATTGAAACTGCAAAGTAGCTCAGTAAAGATTTATTTTAAATGTCTATCCTTTCGTGGCTGACCGTAGACTTAGACTGTCGACTGAAGACTAACTTTTGCAATGTCTCTCCTCTCGTGGCTGATCCTAGACGTCGACTTCTCTATTTCGCTCCTCGCTGCTGACTGCCAATTGCCTATGCTTTTGCGCGCGTAAACGCCATTCCGAACTCTCAATAATAGGAACAGAGCTCGCCACTCATTGTCGCTCTCGCTATAATACAAACTGTTCGCTAACAATTCAAATTATTTAAAAACAATTAATGGCTTAATTAATTGGCATATATATAAACTATTACAGTGTCTTCACAGTTTTTGTTAACATATCTATGAGCAAGTAATTTTTAATTAATTCTTACCTGATTCCTTGGTCATTATAAATTATTAATTTGCAATATGAGCTACAAAATTGTAAAATATTTCAACTGCTCCGTGTTTCACTACCAGTAACTTAAAACTGGGTTAATGTTGATGTGCAAAAAAAATAATAAAGTGCCTTCTGGCGGTGGAGTTTTCTTAAAAAGGCTTGGAATGTGTGTAGCGTAATGTAGTCGTATTTAAACGAGGGAGCTATTTGTGACGCAGCGAATCGTCGAGCTTGTCGCAAGACGGGCTTCGTTGTCTAATGAGAGTGGTTATTCACTAAACTGCTGTTCAGCTAAAGCTCATTTATGGTACAAATTGCAGTAATTACTCAGTTCTGAGCGCATTCTCGTGGGGACTCTTATGTCGCGTCTTCAAAAGAGCCTTGCTCAGGCGATAACGATTTGACCAAAAAAAAAATTGTTAGTGACCTGCAAGAACTTCTGCAGAGATTTATTTTCAAAGCATGTTATAAGAAAACATTAAATAAAGGCGCGTTGTTCTAAATATGAATGAAAATGTCATTCAAATTTTCTGCATTCTTTATTCAAATTCGTACATATTAATTATTCTTACATGTTATGAATCTTTAAGGACAGTTATTAAGTTACGCGTCATATCCAATACGGATTGAAATATACAGAAAATGTTTCGTTTGCTTATTTCATGTGAGCTACAGTTGTCCATTGTGTTCGTCTTCAGTCTCGATGTTCTTTTTGAAGTAACGTTTTTATAACTAACACACACTGCTGAAAACAATAAAAACATTTAACGACTTCTTCCATGGATACTACAACTCTCAACAACATTTGAGTTTATTGTCTTGCGGGGAAAATTGCAACTGTATGTTTTTCTAGATTAAATGCCAATTTGTCGGAATGAGAATGAATAAAAATTTTAAAAAATTCTGAGAGTTCGGTACGACTGCGGTAAAAACAAATAACTGCAATGTAAACTAAAAATAATTTTATCATTCGGAGTAATAAATGAAATTTATACCTATTAAAATACGGATAGTTACTACGTTCTGCATTTTATATAATTCTCTACATTGACCTTGGTTCGTCGATATTCCTAAATGGATAGACTATATTCAACTTATTACACTATTATAATTATATCGTTACTACTACTTAAAAAAAGTTGAAAAACATTCTCTAGAAAATGACTGTGTTGGAGAAATTCTTTATATAATATACTTTGATATTTGATTCTTAACGTTTGTACATTATACGCAGTACATACAAATTCCTGAATTTAATAAAGGTACAATAAAGCTTTCAGGATAGATACTTATGAATAAATGTAACAAGTAATATTTTTTGACTTAAATAGACATTAGTAAATAGTAATAAAAAAACATATGGTTTAATTAATACATTCGGAAATGAAAAGTAAAATTATAAAATATATATGATAATTTCAATAAAATTATAACTATATAAAGTTTTTAACAACTTCATGTGTTTCAACAATTGTAATAAAATAAACACTTATAAAAATCGAGTGATTTGGTAAAACATTTAAACGCTGTATTTCATTTTTTTATATTATAATTTTTTTTTAATTGATGACGGAAATCTGTCAATCGTCGCGCGATAATTCTTTCTTTAAAAGTTTAATAAATGAAATACTATAGAGGTAAGTTGGTAAATGAATTTCAAATTATGATTTAAAATCGTAATAACAATAATACTGAATGTTGAAATTTGAATGAATGTTTTATAAAAATTTCGTCTGCTAGTAATTACAATAATAATATAGATAATGCTCAATTTTCAATCTTAAAATATTTTAAACCTGTTATTGCTGAAAATTCTTGAAAAATTAATGAATTAGTAGAAAACTTCTCACAAGGTAAAATACTTCATAAAATTTCACTTACTTTTATAGAAGTTTATCTTTTATTAATTATTTAACCTATAAAATTGGTAAAACTTTTGATCTTATAACATAAACGCGATTAGAATTACACTAAAACATCTTCATCATATTTCTGCAACTTTTATACCACCGAAATATAGAAATTTGACAATGTAGGAAAAAACGTAGTTTATCATATATATTTAAAAATGGATTTATTGGCTATAATATTTTAACTTTTCTGAAAAGTCGAATTTATAATCATAGATTACACCTTAAGTCGTTACTTCCATTATGCACCCATTGGAAAACATCTACATTGTTTTTCTTTTGATGATACTAAGATTTTATATCAGGAAATTAACAGAACCATCGAAATATAGAAATTTGACAATGTAGGAAAAAACGTAGTTTATCATATATATTTAAAAATGGATTTATTGGCTATAATATTTTAACTTTTTTGAAAAGTCGAATTTATAATCATAGATTACACCTTAAGTCGTTACTTCCATTATGCACCCATTGGAAAACATCTACATTGTTTTTCTTTTGATGATACTAAGATTTTATATCAGGAAATTAACAGATTAAAATTAAAAATTGCAAAAGTCGTATTTATAAATATTTATAGGAATAAAATCGTTAATGAAGGAATCTACTTAGGTAAATATTATACTGGTATTTTTCATAAATTGGTAACCGCTACATTAACTAGGGCCCCCGGGCTATAGTATAAGGATCCTACCCGGCAATTCGCCTGAAAGTGATGCAGGGAAAACCCTACGCCCTTCCGATGGCGGGAGAAGAGTTTGCTGTGGGGACGCAGCATTTCCTTCTCCGTACCTCGACCAGGTTAGGAGGCAGCTGGCCGACTGTTCCAATGGAAACAGAGAACGCATAAGAAAACAATTAAATTAAAATATTTAACTTTCCAGATACGAGAAAAAAAATTGTCAAACATATAAATCCTTGTAACTTATTCTTTGTCTCCTGCTAGTTGAGTAATAAGGTTATGAGAAATAGTAAAATATTTTCGGCAGTTATTGTACTTAATCTAGGTAATTGTTCTAAATATTAACCTACAGTCGTTAAGTATAAAATTATATTATTTAAATATTCTTAAATGCCTTAACATTATAACTAAATATTTATAATAAATAATTCCTTTAATTTTGGGATGCAAATGTTTTCGTAAGACAGAATAATATTTTTCCATTGAATAACTGTCTCAAGAAACCTAATTGAGGGTTAGTTGATATTCTCTCATCAAGTTTCTCAAATAGTGTGGAGAATGGTTGGTATTTTCCTGCATCATTTCTTGAATAGCGTATCAGGGAAGATTTATTTATTTCATGAAAAATTACGAATTTGCGTCTTGAATATGTTAAAATTCTTAGTCTTTACGGATTTTAAGTTTTTATAAAATAGAAATGTGATTAAGTCAAATTAAATTCCGACTTATTGAATAATGCAATTCCTTTCGTAAATCCATTTAATCTCCAGTTCATTTCCTTTCACATCCTGCAACTATATTTATTGAGTTGATTGTCCTGAATATGTGGTGATCATTTTATTAATATGACATATGTAACGCTATTTTTACCAATAGTAAATTGGTATTTAAAATAAGCATCCTTGCGACTTTAACGAGAAAATTTAGTAGTTTTATTATTACTATGGACAAATAAATATATTTAAATTAATTTTCTTTAACTTTGTTTTTGTCAGGATGTGGAACCTCTGGTTAACGATACAGAGATTAAAATTATTGATATAATTGTACAAAATTATTATTGGGTAGTCAAGGATTTTAAAAAGAGAAGAAATGACACAGATAATGAAGATTATAGAATGTATTAAAATATTATATTACGTAATAAGTCAGCGTCGAGTTTGACATTAGAGAATTTGTGTTATGCTTAATGTGTAGCATTTCGGAAACTAATCTAGACTTATTGCTGTATTTATCCAAACTTTGTAAATGATGTAAATCATGTCGAAGCTTAATGTTGTTTTCGTGTTGCTTAATTCTGTTGATGATGGCTCTTATAACGTGGATGACCATTAATTCCTACGATGAAATTTAGGAAATTAGAATTACCATAACAGTAAATGTACCATATATATATATATATATTGTAATAAACAAAAGGATAGGTTAATTAAATGAAAAAAATAATCAAATTTTTACAAACAAAATAATTTATCATCAATTTGTGGCTTCCAAAAATTACAAACAATTACAATCAAAATTTAATATCTCTTACCTCAGGGCCTTCACTGGGTTTGATAATTAACAGAGTACACGATTTAATGATCTGATTAACAATTCAGTTTAAAATTTACCTAAAACAATAAGTCAATAAATGAAAGAAAGCTAAATGAAAAGTGAACGAAATCTGACTTTTCCCTTTTAGTTACAATTTACAAATATTATTATCGTTTTGGTTACTCACATATTGTCCGACTGGTACCAGCATTCTTTTTTTGCTTCAAAAGTACAATATAATGCAAATTTTATTACACTGATTCTAAATTTACTCACAGATTCTACACATATTAAGTCGAAAATGCAATTACTCAGCTCCCAGGAAACTCGGATGATTCTCTCCTAATTGGTCAGCTATCGGATGTCGTTTTCCCTCAACGCGAAATTGTTCAATCTTTTTATAATGCAGCAACCCTTGCTTCACCGTTGGCTAGTTGTTAGAACATCTCTCTGTCCAACTATCTGCTTGCTTACAGGAACTCACGATTTGCAGATTTTAGACTTTTACTGATTTATTTATCAGTTTGGATTGAAACTGCTAAGTATCTCGGTGAAGATTTGTTTTTAATGTCTATCCTCTCGTGGTTGACCGTAGACTTTTCTCTTTCGCTCCTCGCCGTAGACTCAAGACTAACTATACTTTTGCGCGCGTAATCGGCATTCCGACTCCTCAACAAAGAAACAGAGCCCGCCGCTTATTGTTGCTTTGCTCGTTCTCACCGCTACAATTAATTTATTCGCTAACAATTTAAATTATTTAAAAACAATTAATGGTTTAATTAATTGGCATTAAAATATGTATCTATATATTAATTAGGCATTATGTAATAAGATTCTTGACCATGAATTACGTTTCATGCGGATCCTTTCTATTTTATACACGATATTAATAGCAAAATTCTATTACACAAATGTCCAGTATTAATCAACCTTTAAAGCTAAAGTGCGAGCTATATACTTTGATATACCTCTGAGAGTATCAATTTTAGTAAAATTACCGGCAGACCTCTTATGAATTAAATATAAGCGTTTTATTGATTTTTTATTTATAGTGATATTTAGTATCTTGGACTTTTTTAAACATTGCTTAATGAGAACAGTTTCGATACGCATTTTTTTATATTCGCTAACATGATGGACCATTATTGCTGACACGTTACACATTTAGCGCAGGAAGCTGGAAACAAGCAGCAACAATATTTGCGGTAAGAGCTGCATTTGCCATTCCCGTGCGCCGTTTCGTCGACGTCCAAGATCTCCGTTTGTGGTGGGTACGACAACGCCATTTCCATCTTCACATTGAGATTGTTTACCATTTGGTCATGGTAGCGCATGTAGTCGTTCAAGTGTTTCGGGTCTTCGGCTTCACTCACCTATCGGAAATTAATTTTGGCAATAAGTCAACGACTGAACCATAAGTACAAGGGCGCAAAGAGGGAATATTGCTATTCTATTCATGGGGATGTTCGAAATGCAGTGATCTGTATTCAAGATAGGAATCCTGGCAAGATTCTCAATCAAATGATCTCGTTGGAAGTTTTAAGAATTTGAATAATTACATCGGCGTAGAAACATCAGATGTCGTAGCGATTACTATCCCTTAATTTTGTACTATTGAGGAATAATCTTAATTTGTACATAAGCCAATTAAAGGTTATTTAGTATGCAAAATATTATGTTACAGTACGTTCAAAATCAAACCAAGATAATACCAGATATTTTTCGAAAAAAACTTTGAGCATTATGCATTGAAAATAGAATATATTAATGGAGATACTTAAAAAAAAATTAAGTACGCTCTCAAAATAAAGAAAGGGAACGCGTTTCTGAAGAGAGAGGTTTGTCAGGAAATGTCGTCGATCCCATTCAGCATATAAAAAATGAGGTCCAGGATTCATGAATATGATCAGTATGCTGGATTAATGAAATAAACATGTCCAAGTTTTATAAAGCACGGTAAGGAACATTTCAACTCCTAGACTGTGCAGTGAAATGAACTAAGAAAGTTAGGAATAACTCTTTTGTTTACAAGAACAGCGGAGTTCTGTGAATTTATTGACAGCTAAAATTTTAGAGTATACTGTTTAGAAAGATTAATTAAGGTAATTCAGAAATTCTTTTGATTGTCTTCAGTTTATGATCACTGAAAAATTTTAATTAAAAACAAATCATTTTTGAAATAAATATAAATATGTGGACATTTTTTAAAATGGTCAAAAGACTATAATATGACATTTCTATCATTAGAAATTCGGATAAGTTTAGAATACAAATAATGTTGAAATTATTGCTGCTTTCTAACTTCCGTATTCATCTGTTAATCATAAATTTAGATTTTGCCATTGCAAATAATTTAGATTTAACTCATGAACATTTTGCAAAATCTCATTTAATAATAATCCACGTTATTTTCAATTTTTGTTTCATATTAACACAATAATAATCATGATTTTTTCTGCAAAAAGAATTAGTCTCTGCTAAAGCGAACCTAAGTTCACTATTTTAAAAGTTTTGCACTGTAGCTAAGAAGCCATTTAATTGGGTATATTCTGTAATGCATCTACGATGCAAACTTTAGATCCCATTTCCAAATTCGAACCGTTCAGTACTTGAAAACGCGAAAATTTACCTCAAAATAAGGCTATTAATTTGAGATATTCTTTAACCTTCTATGCTTAGAGTTTAATTTTCTTGAAGTTGAATGGATATATAATGAGCTGCGGTGAAGATTTGTATTGGCTGGTCATATTTTAACCACAACTTTGTACACAAGTTCACATTATACCTATTAATTAACTTCTCGAATTTATTCGGAATTGTTAGAATAAGTACGAATAATGTCGACCTATAAATAATTAGTCTAACGTGGTATTCTTAATTTTCTTTCAGCTGCTAATATTCCAAATAGCAAATAAACTGAAAAAAAGAAAGAATATTTTTTTCGATTTGAACTTTATGTAGTCTTTTCTTCGTCTAGTGACGCTTTTGAAAGGTCAGGGTTAATCGAAATATAAATTGGAGTTCTTTCCCTTCCCATAGGCAATGGAATAACACACTTTTTTTTCACGTTAACAGACGTAAGAAATAAAAAATATATAATAACACATGTATTTCCGAAGAAATAGTGAAAATTATAAAACATTATTTCTGATTGTCTTAAGAAATTCTGCTGTATTTGAAATTTCAAGAGCCAACCGGTGTAAATTTTAAAAAATAATAAAAATAATTCATAAAAGTTTATCCAATTTGATAATTATATGTATGAGTTACAGTATGTACTCGCTTGTGAGATTATTAATACATTTCTATCAAATCGCGTTTTGAATCCCAAGAGTAACTCAAGTGATATTTTTCTTTTTGATATTATCTAAATTTGAGGTAGTAACATTTAAATGAAATGAAACTATTATATAGCATTAAATCAATAATATTTAAAAATTATTCGGAACCAAAGTAGAGATAAAATCCGATACAAAATACTGAAACAAACTGAAAATTAAAGCAAAACTTTTATTCTATTATGCGTTTGAACCTCAACACGAACCCTTACCGTAGTAATGGTGAACATCGATGACGGGGTGAACAATATACATGTTAAAGCGTGTATAATTATTACAAAATATTGTTGAGATTTGCCAACTCGTTTTAATTCTACAAGACAGAGGATTGAATAGAGCAATTAGATGAATCTTACTTGTAGGTGATTCTCCTGTACATCACCATCGTCATGTTCAGAAGTTTGCGACCTAGAGACGAGAACTTGCTCCATATAGCTGTGATGCAGCGACTGTAGACGGAATATTGCGAGGGTGAGCGCCATCACGTCGTTGCGTCTCGCTGGAGGAACGTAGGGTGAGTTTTGGTAGGCCTTGTAAGGTCTGTCATTGCGGAAGAACCGAGAGCTCTTCATTTTGTGAGGCTCTCTTCAATACTCGACAATTTTAGTAATTATTACGATGAAGTACAGTTGCCAAGCAACGGTAGACGGATTTCGAGTGCGCGGACGAAAAGTAAATCTCAACGCAGTTTATCATTAGCAATGATTGTGAAAATCAAATATTTTTATAATTAAATCCAATGAACATTCTGTACCTAAATTAATAAATATGTTTTAATTGGGAATCAGAAGAAGACAATACGCATTATGTCTTGAATGTTAATGAGCCAAATTTTTATTTTCTGCTTGAATTATACAAAGCTCTCCTCTATCATAACAAGCTTTCGATTTTTATAGATATCATATTGTCACATAGATTTATTAATTTATTTTATTATTTCGATTGATACCGCACATTCGTGAGAAATTTTTCTTCACTCAGCTCGGAGAGGACGTGTGAGTATCGGATGTAGACGCTACGCTAACAGATTTTTGGTCTATTCATATTTAAATGCAAACTGTGTAGAAACTCTGTGGTAAGCGATTTTGAGCGGTTCCACGTGTGCTGGTTTGAAGATTTGATTGTTTCCCCGCCTTCGTTCGTCGCTTGGGAAGGAGTTTATTTCTCAGTCTCTGGAGCCACTTTTTAAATTAGTCTTTCTACTGTCGTCATTGGAACTGTGAAAACTCCTGGGCACTCTCTGCTTAGTCTTTATTTTACGATAGTAAACTATAAATTTAATTTTATAGCGCTTTCTTATTTTCATCTTGTCTCAGGATTGTGCTTATATACCAAGTACCCCACGTTATCGACTTTTTCTATTTTATTATCCTAGAAGTCTCCCTATCGATACTGAAGGAGAGACGGCGCTGGATTTTCCTCCGACCTGATTCTCTTCAGCCTGTACATTTCTCTACCTTAGCACGAACTAAAATTTATTAACATTTCGCCCTCTTAGTTTTTGCAGGTCCGCTATATTACAATTTCACGGCAATAAAATAATAAGACAAATGTTTAAATAAGATAAATAGTAATATTGAAGAAATAATAATTGCGTGAGAAATATTTAATTCATAAGACAATACGTTCTTAAAATACTATTGACCAGTTGTTTAAAATCCTGTATTAATAATTACTATTGAATGTAACGCATTTTTTACTCAGTTAAAAAAATAGCTTTTAGAAAAAGACTAAATTTAACAAATTTTGATTTTATGATACGGGTTTAGATACATAATTGAAAGAAGGTATGTAAAATCAGTTGGTAATGTCGATACATTGTCCTATTGAAGGGATTACTTTTCACTGTTGTCATATAAAAAATTGATTTGGATTATATTCATAAGATTTTGTCTATTACATATATATATATATATATATATATAATATTATATTATATACATATATAATTTTGTTCCTAAGATTTTGTCAATTATATATATAATACCTAAAACGTGAAACCTTACTTAAAAAAATATATATTTTTCATTCGTTACCATTTTAAAACAATGAATGAATCAATTAACAACATTTAATAAGCTTTAAAATAAATTTATTATTGTTGATAAATTTTACAATGTACAAAACCTATTTTTAATGCCGAATTTAATCCATTTAAAAAAAATACTTTAATTTTCATTTATTAATTCGTGGCATTTTTGAACATACAGTTCTGATATAATTACAGTCAAATTCGTCGAATCTCTTATCTCAGGGTCATAACTGGGTTTGATAATTAGAACAAATTCAATGTATAAACTGACAATTAACAATTCAAAATATAAAAGTTAACCTAAAACAATATGAAAATAAGTGAAAAGAAAGCTGAACGAAATCTGACTATACTTTTTTAATTATCGTTTACAAAATTTGTATAAAAGTATTGTTACTCACGGACCGTCTGTCCCAGATCTCTCTCTTGTACCTTGAAAACTACCACACTAAAAGGCCATTTTTACACTGACTCTACACTTCATTGAAAATTTGAATACACTCGATTAAAATACTCGTCCTCTGCTATCTGGAACCTAGGATAAGCCGCCCCCTTTGATCTGATAGTGGTTGTCGGTCCCCTCTTTGCGATAATTGTTCAATCAGCGTGAAGCAACCATTTGCTTCACCATGTACAAATTATTAAATAAATCTCTCCGTAAAATATTTGCTTGCTTTCATGTAGAAATACAGGATCTCGCCATTCGTACTTTATATATGCAAACTTTACTGTTCGTTGCTCTAGGTGAACATAACCATATTATCTCCCCGTCGACTTTTAACAGTTTCATCTCTCGTACGCAGATTTTTGACTCCTTCACCTTTCAATCGCTGATTCCAGACTGGCTCTCCAAGTGCATACTAAGTTAAAACGCGCGCGGTCTCCATTGTTGAACAAAGGAAAAACCCGCCTTCATTGTCGCATTTACGCATTCATACCGCTAACAATTTAATTATATTAAAAACAATTAATGGCCTGTTTAATTGGAATTACAATATTATTTCTCTAGAGCCGAAACGAGGTTTTGTAGATTTTTAGAGAAGTCAACATACTCAATCTTCATACATTTGGCATTAATGGGTAAAATTTCAGTGCTATTGTCTCCTCTATATTAGAGGAAGATAAAACAAACTTTGGGACAACTTTTGCAAAGATCGGCAAGTTTGACAAGAACGATACGTCTTAATCATCAGAGTTGTGAACAGAACAAACGGAACAAAAGTATAAGTGAAAGTCAAAAGGCCCTATATACCTTATTACAGTTACATGCATTTATCTTCTTAAATAAAGTTGTTGTAGCAGTCCTTCGCAAATGATTTTCGGCCATGCAGGAGAAATGTATCGTTCATGTATCATCACCTTACGACACTCGGATCGACACACTGTTCTCTCTGTTATACACATTTTCTACTCTATAACCTAGCTGTAGTTACTCCACTATCGTGTTCGCCTATGGGTCCATCACTGGACAGTCTCTAACCTACGACTGTATCAGTTTATGTTCTCCATCGCTCGCCACCCTACCTCACTTCCTTACCCGGCCAGGAATTATCTCTCGGCTGAATGCACTCATGACTTTCGGGGTAATCGACGTTTCGGTCTGGAGTCAGGAATGCCGGCGCATTCCATTCAATAGCTAAACTTGGGACTGTGGGTTGTCGACAGCCGTCTTCTACGCTTTACTCGGAACGGACCACAATTTTAGAAGTTTGCTGATGTCAGCTCTATCTTTATACTGCAACTATACAGCACATATATTCGAATAAAATTTAAATAAAATAACAATGCTGTAAATTTACGCGTTACAACGCTTATAATATCTGGAATCAAATTTCGTTATAGTAGCATAGGTTTCTTTTCTTGAAAATACACTTACGCAATAAATAACTGAACGAAGCGAGAATTGTCTCTTAACGACATTTTGACATGTGTTTCTATTTATAATGTCATCATCCAAACCCTGAAAATTGTATTTAATGTTGATGACGGACTTTCTCCTTGGAATTAGTAATTGTAGGTTATAACTAAAATGAAATTTCGTTTTGATTTTTTTTTATATATGAAAGTGAACGTTCGGAGCTTCACTGCTTTCAGATTATACGACTCGTTTTAATTGTAAGGTAAGCGTTTGAATCTTACAGTCTCATTTACCGTTTACGCGTAATGAGACGTAGCGCCGAGATGCTATGTTCCTGTTGCGTTGTAGCTTCTAAAAAGAGAAACACTGAACCTAAGTGGATAAAAGTCATTTTGCCGAGGATGTCCCATGTCTCTTGGGAAATAAGGGAGCTGGAGAGGCCGCGATGCAGCTTAGTTTATTGTCGGGCCAACGTTTTCTAGTTCAGTGGACATCGGGAGTAAAAGGAGACAGGTATAAGCTACGTATGCGCTTTTTGGCTACGTCCTCCACACTAGAAGGGAAGTTCTGTCTCATCAAAATACTGAATCAGGGCAAGGTCAAGCCCCTTTACAAACTGAGTAAATAACATACTTGCCATTGGATGCCATTAACTACAGACAATAGTAAGTGCTATTTTAAATATTCTGTATGAATAAAGTTACTTCTAAGTAATGCATACAACTTTTCCGACCTGTAAAAGTGTACATAACTTCTTATGTTGAACAGCCTGTCAGCTGCTTCGGTGTATATTGTTGTCGTGTTCATCATAGTTTCTCAAATAAATATCAGCTACTCTACAACATGGTCTACTTCAGCTACTGAAGAAAATTGCATAAACATTTTCGGAAATAAGTGAATCATATACGTGAAGGTAGCAACGAGGAAACGGGGGTTAGTTATTTGCTGTCACGTTTGCAGTGTATAAGTTAACTTAATTGCATATCATATTAATATTACAACATTACTTACAATTTACTATTTACAATTTATTCAATATTAAATTAATATTTAATTTGGCAACTCATATATGAGTAGCTTGACGTAACCGTGAAACGCGGAAACGTGACCTAAAATATCAAACCCCCAGCTTCCTGGCTGCTATTTTCAAGCATTGGTGCAATTATTTCCGAAATTATTTATACAATTTTCATCAGTAGCTAAAGTTTAATCATTCCTCTCTAACACAACATCAATTTTCTTTCAAAAACGTCATCAGTATCATCGTGCGAGGTTCTATTAGAACGTTTCCTGAATACTTCAATAAAATAAAATCACACCATAGTTACATCTCATTTACCAACAAAGTATAGAGTTTTTTGTGGTTTTACCGTGAACGGAAAGCTGCCTAGAGGTTATTTTCCATCAACGTGTTTAATACCAACGAAGATTTCGTTAGCATCTCATTAAATGAGTCAAATATTTTTCATATTGTGCGAATGAGGCCGAAAAGGAATGAATGTTACCTTGTTTTTTGCTAAGACCCGAGTGATGATCGCACTCACGGCAAAATTTTGTACAAATCTCATCTTCAGCTGGTCGGAATAAATCGTCTATCAAGTTTAACATCATAAAATCTCAATATTTCAGATGTAGTGGATGATATTTCCGTATAAAAACTAATATTTCAGGGTTTATGTCCGAGAACGGCTGTCCTGATATGGTGACCACCATAATCATGCCTTCAAAGCTTTGATTAAACTAGCCATTATTTTCTTTGTGCCCTGAGCCATCATCTCCAAATGTTTTGATCACCTTTTGGTTTTCCCAAGTTTACAGGAAAACTTCATGTGGACACGTTTCTGTCTAAAACCTGCCATCGTCAATTTTGCAAGTCAGCAACGCAAAACGCTAGAAACAATATATATTAGCACAAATTCCCTTGACACAAAGGTGGCGTTTTGTCGCACTAGACAGTTTGCACAAACTTCACAGAAATTCCTGCTTTTTTATGATAGTATCTCTTGTGCTTGATAATGTCCGATTACTACTGGCGATACGTAATTAAATTAGAAACGGAAAAATCACACTATTTTACCGAAATTTCCAACCAGTGCTCCATTACCAAAGAGATTATTTCAGGGATAAATTTTATATAAATCTGAGTTTTTTGTTTGACATAGCAGTGTCACACCTCGAAGTGGCGAAGTAGTGGCTCAGAGCCCGGCCAGCCCCGCTGCGGCTCGCCTATCGATCGACACACTTCCAGCTGACAAACTCGGACCCTACCCTACGGTCCACTCAGCAAAATAAGAAAATTAACTCTTCAGGCAGACAGCATTGTCGATTGGTTCATTTTTGTCTATTTGAACGAAGTAAACTTTCGGTAGCTGTAAGACCAATGTTATTTTTATTTTCAGATTTACTGAAAAGGAGTAATGATGTAAGTTGTTCTTTTAAGAGAACAGCATAATGAAATCCGGAAAGAACATAAATCCGTAACATAAAAGAATGATAATATATCAAAAATATGTGTTAAATATTGGAATTATTGAACCACTTTCTGACTGAACACACGTTTATTATGACACTACAGTGAATAAATTATTAAGCGGCCATATCTAGATAAAACATCTGTATTAGGATGGCAGAATAAATTTGACGCATTTTATATGTGAAATAAAACGTACAGAAATAAATCCAATTCATTAATTGTTTTCTTCCTCTAAATATACTACCAGGTACGTTCTACCATTACCCACAATATATATGTTGTGTCTTTATGTCCGGGAAACAAATTTATTCCATTCATATTCAATATATATTATTGTCTTAATATAATTAATTTAACGATACATTTATTGATCTTTTCAATTATTATTTATTGATCCTTATTCTTTGATTAATTGATTATTATTGATCAAAGTAAATTATTAAATTTTTGTTACGAATGTGTGGGTATAATGAATCACTGGTAGAAGGAATTTAATATTAAAAAATGAGCATTTGTTTCTGAATCACAAATTTTTCCCACACATTGTTAAACATTGGAAAAGTATGTACAAAGTGAAATACAGACACTGCATCCTCGTCTGACGAGTAATCTTTGTTAACAAATCTTGGCGCTTTTCTATAATGCTAGTTACTTTCTATTTTACTAATTCAAAATGGTATTGTCGGAATTCTGCTAAGTTAAACATAATTTCACAACTAAAAAAATTCATAATAAACCTTGACTATTGCTACAGGAGTGTCCTACCAGAATGTCACGAGCTTCGTATTTCAGTGAATGCTATTAAAATTATAACGGGTACTGAAGTAACCTTAAAAATACGTTTATTTTCTAAACTATCACTTGGAAAAGTACGAAATATATTAAATTAATTTAAATTGTCCTCTACTCAAGAGTTTTAGTGTTTATTAGATCCCTTTTAATTAATTGGTTGAGCTTTGTTTCAGATCCCGACACACTGTTTCAATCAATTTTCACACAGTTTAAAATAAATTTTACAATGATAAAATAGACATTTATGATTGTGTGCTCATTGTGTAGTTAATGCCTACGTCTGAATAATTCACCTCAAATAATTTATTTTCATGAGAATCGCAATGACACTATGCACAGACTTTCCAATGTAATATAGAATGGAGTGGATTAGAGGTTGCTGTATATCGGGATTATCCTATATTTCCTAACATGAGATTATACGTTTACATCACATCACAAGAGAATGTAACTTAATTTCACCGTAATTAATTCCTCATGTATTAAGAAATTTTTTATGTCAATTGATAATAATGGTGAATACAGCAAGATGTATTGTAATGGGTATAAACCGTACAAGGGAGAGTTTTATGTAGTTATATGTATACTAGATGACTACCGGCGTTTCCCGGGTATTTATTTACTATGCGTTGATGCGAGAAAAAAACTCAGCGACTCTTACAACCCCGGAATCAACACTAATCTCGATCTTCTTTACATTACTTTTTATGTAAATCCCTTCCACCAGCACCCGCACGGTAAGCGTGCTTCACTCCCTTGCCTTTTGGAGTTAAAATTACACACTTAAAAATTCTAGAGTGATCACTATCCAATTAAGTGACCAAGAAAACGTTTTTTTCGTCGCTAATAATGGCCGTTTATAAATGTTTTCTAATTTCACCCCCTTCACCCCAACGTTTAGAGGCGGTAGGTGTGTCTTAAACCCTCAGTTTTTGTTCCTGGATCGTAAGTAATATGTGTATAAAGTAGGAATTTCTTTACGAGTTTAAGATTGTAAACAGAAATTTGTGTCATTCCCTTCCACCCCCACCCCTAGGGGTTGAACTACATCCTAACCAGTATGGTGAATGTCAGAGTTAAACTCAGAGACTTCCATAACACCAGATTCGACACCAGAATCCGTTGCTTACACACCCCCACCCCCACACCTAGGTGCTGAACTACAACTTAAATGACATAGTGAATGTCAGAATTAAACTTATTGGCTTCTATAACCCTGGATTTGACTCAAATCTCGAATGATTCGAGTTATTTTTATGTAACGCCCCCGCCCTATAGCGGTGCTTTAAGGGGTGAAATTATACACTAAAACATCTGAATAGAAACTATTAATCACACCAACCCCTGAAAAGTAATTAATCGACCGTTTTAGCATATTAGCATTTTTTAAAATTTCACTCCCGTTCACCCCTTAAGAGTTTTCTAACGCTTCTAAAACCCAACAGATATATATATATATATATTATAGTAATTGGTAATTAAATGAATTATTATTATAACTTTAATGAACAAACAAAATTTATATACATTGTTCTAATTGGAAAGTTGGATTGTAGAGGACTCATTATTAGTGGATATAGAGCGGACGCCGCAACAATCCGGCGAGGCAAAGAAAACATTGTTGGGCAGTTGAGAGAGTTTACGCGCTCAAAATCTAAGAGACGAAGTTTTACAGTTGGGCAGCGGAGAGCGAACAGTTCGAAAGCTTTACAGTTGGGCAGCCAGAACGAAAGAATGTGGTCCAGTTACAAACATGCTCTTAAATATTGAAAAGTAAAGCAATCTTCAGTCGGGAAGGAGAGAGTGCAACTAATGTTGTATTCGGTGAAAGAGCGAAAATTCATCATGCTGGCCATAGACAAACCAATTAAGGACCTTTTCAACTAAAGTTACGAGATCTGCAAATCCAGGTTGGAGTAAAGCATCGAGAACCTACCAATTTGTGTTAGACCAACTAACAAACTACGCCAATTAGAATTTGTTGACATTTAGAGTCTGTGAGTACTAGAATCAGTGATATCCCCAAATTTTGTGCACGAAAAACCTAAAATGAGACCTGGGCGGCCGTAAGTAGAGAAATCCTTTGAAATCATTTGTAAACCATTTTTAAAAGATAAAAGTCAGATCGTTCTTTAATTATTTAAATATCGATAAAATGAGATCGTTAATTCTTGATCAATTTAAAACTGTTTAAATTCAATCTGTAGTATTATTTCTTCTACAAAAATTTCGTCTATGTTTTAGACGCATTAACTTCCATAAAAGGTAAATGTAATTTTGATTGTATAAATTCAGCCATTTATCAAACCCAGTATAAGACCCTGAGATCCCAAATATTTTGTGTTTTAAAATTGTTAATAAATTTTGTTTGTTCATTAAAGTTATAATAATAATTCATTTAAAAGTGCCCAGCCATTATCTATTATTTAAAATATAATTTTTTAATTATTACAATATATATATATATATATATATTGTTCGGAATTTATGGGAAATTTACGAGTGTTTGTTCGAAGCTGGACACTTGGATAGTTAGTTTGCGCCAGACAGTCCCAACCGGTAATAAAGGGTTCCCGTCGTCAGGTTAAAAAGTAATGAATACAATCCTGGGGCGGGCAAAATTTAGAAAAAAATAACTATGATACAAGACGATTTAGAGGATGTAAAAATCATTTGCAATTGGTTGATATTCTAAAGACAGATGTTTTTAAAAGGGGACGCAGAGCAAGAAAGTGGTTCATTATTTCGGAGTGGCCGTTTGTTGTAATTATTATGTTAGAGTTGGATGATCACCATTATATTGGTGTTGTGGAAATTTTTTGTAAGTGTTTGGAAGTGGCGACTGAAAGTTTGAAGAAGGCTGCCGAGAACACCAAAAGTTCTCCACAGTTATGGTTATGGCGTCGAGACTAATATGATTTTATCACTGCACAGATATAAGCACCTAGCTCACGGATAACTGCCGGTTAATATCAGGCACTGTTCTGTTTTCATGTTAACTAAAATATTGGCACCCATCAATTTATTATAATTTTGAAGTTATTTGATAATTAAATTTTTAATAACTTTTATTCAAATCCAATTTATTTAATTTTAAGTAATGAAAATTCCAGTATTTCCGTTCATAGCTGCCAGAAAACGGAATTAGTTGTATGTTCAGAATGATTTTATGTTAAATATTTATATCTCTGAGAACGCAATAAATTTCATAATTTCTCAGAGGAAGGGTATTACGATATCAAAGAATTTCTCCATAATGTTGTACTCAGAAATGTTTTACAGATCAAACGCTACCTTCATTAACGAACTGGTTTCATTAAATTCCAGTTTTATCATTGCTTGTTTTATTTTTCAAAGAATTGTATAACTGCTAATTTGCTGAAACTGAACAAGTAAGATAAAATGAATTTAATTTTCTCCGCTCACGCGTCACATAAGTTACTCCGAAGAGCATCTGCTACTTACAACCATTAAAATATCTGTAATTAACTTATCTCATAATTGTTAAAACATATTTTAGAAGTAAAATTTAGGTAAACTAAGATTTATTTCGAATTAACTATAATTATTTCGAATTAACAATAACGGAACAAGAATAAAAATTTATATATACGTATTTCTTCTATACACATTCTCAAAAAATCAAAGTTCTTAAATTGGAATACAGTATTTGCAAATATACCGTATATTAAATATTTAAGCTCAAATATTATTTAAGCTGTATACATCATGCCTTATATTTAGTAATAAAAAATTCATTTACGATCCGAGAAGGAACACGAGCAGTAAGTTAAAATATTTAAACTGTTACAGGATTCTGCTTGTGATGGTGGTGTCCTAAATATTTTATGACGTTTTTTTATTTATAAATCACAGCGCACTGATTATATTTACTCATGGAGGTATAACAACTTAAGCTAATGCTATTTCATTATATGAAAATGGTAGCGCAATTTCAGGTGTACCGAAAGGTAGCGTACTCAACTCTTTCATTCTACCCTATAAAACTGGAGAATGTTAATTGTAATGAATTTAATTTAAATTGTTCAATGTTGGTAATGTATTTCTGCAAAACATAAAATGAGGACGATATCTAAGGAGGTCAGCTAAGGATAGTAACTAAAAATTTTAGGAAACAAAGACATTTATAGATTTTGTACAAATAATTAATTAATTTCATACATTTCCAGCGACCGACTTATGAGTTATCTCTTATAGAAACATTTCGAAAGATGGACACTAGGATATTAAAGGATCAGCGTAGAAAAATCTCGATAGTACCGGGAATCGAGCACTTCCACTTGAAACATGGTGCTCTTACCATCTCGGCTACCCAGATCGACTCCTGCCATATTCGAGCTTTCGCCATCTATTGTTTGGAGATCTCAACACTGGCGCTCCTATGATTATTTAAATCGCATTCTCCACGACCTAACGTTCTTCTTGAAAATACTATTATTACCCAACAAAAGGTTAAAATTATTTTAAAAAATTTATTATTTCACTATGCTTGATAAACAGAAAGTTTTTTTTTTAAAAAAATATTGTATTTGCAACACTTAAGTTTCATATTTCAGTGTTCTCTTACAACATATATTAGTTGAGATTATTCCAGCTTGCTTGAGCAGGATCCATGTGATGCGAGCAGAGCGGATCTTGAAGTATGTGTGGAGAGCGCGCAAGCCACTTAACCACTAGATCCTCCCAGCATCCGACCTCCACCCCCGCTTTATTCCACTTCCGTTCCCTTCACACGGCCGTAGAGCCGCTCTTTAGCGCAAACATATTTGTTACCGCCGCCTGTGGTTTTGCTTTGCCAGCAACTCCAACACTTTGAATATGAAGCTGAAGCCTCTGAATTTATGGCCCTATATATCAGAGGCTCTAGCAGACACTGCAACATCTGTCTACCGTATGCTGGAATCGCGTTTTTTTTCCATCTCTTTCTTCGTCTATTTGTTTCGTGGAGGAGCGCTAAATTAATTCATAGATTTCCTCAGACATAAAACGAACAAAAGCGCAAGACTTTCGTTCCTTCCATGAAAAGTCTGAAAGAAAGAAGAAGAAAGTTAAACGTCTAAGATGAGACATTTGTCATACATTCATCTCAACAGAAATACATATAAACTAATAGAATCATTTGTAGCACATATTTGTCAATTAGGGATAATTCAATTTGATATTTTATAATTTTATACTTTTTGATGTGTAAACTTACATAATACAGAGATGCAGTAGTATGATTATTTATGCACCCTTCTCTGAATTATTTTATGGCACCCATCTCTGAGTCAAGAACGTTGATAAGTCCAGTGAAACTAAGGGAAACCTGAAACTCGATATGAAGAATTAAATATATATATATATATTGTAATAATCAACAATTAGGCTTGATTTAAATGAAAAAAATAATCAATTTTTTTTCAAATAAAATTTATTTATTAATTTGTGGCTTCTAAAATTTACAAACAATTACAATAAAATGAAAATCTCTTAATCTGTCACGGTTTTTACAGCGTTTGATGATTTACAGTGAAAATTCTTGAATGATCCTATTAACAATACAGTTTAACAAATTACTTCAAAATAATGATAAATGAAAGAAAAGCTACAAGAAAAGCGAACGAAATCTGACTTTACCCTTTTAGTTAGCGTTTACAGATTTTATTAAAGTTTTGGTTACTTGCGTATTGTTCGGCTGGTACCAGCATTCTTTTAGCGCTTCAAAAGTACACTATATTGCAAAATTTTTACACAGATTCTAAATTTTTCTCACAGATTCTACACTTACGAAGTTGAAATGCGATTACTAGGCTCCCAGGAACTCGGATGATACTCTTAATTGGTCAGCTATCTGATGTTATTTTCCCTCAGCACGAAAATGTCCAAGTTCTTTATAATGAATCAAACCCTTCCTTCCGTTGGCTAATTGTTAGCACATCTACTCTGTCCAACTAACTGCGTGCTTACAGGAATCTTATGAGTTGCAGATTTTAGCCTTTTACCGCATTTATCGGTTTGGATTGAAAATAAGCTCGGTGAAGATTTACTTTTAAAATGTCTCTCCTCTCGTGGTAGACTGAAGACTTCGACTTTTCTCTTTCGCTCCTCGCTGTAGACTCAAACTGTACTCTTTCGCTCCTCGCCGTAGACTTAGACTAACTTTTACAAAGTCTCTCCTCTCGTGGTAGACTGAAGACTGCCTTTACTTTTGCGCGCGTAATCGCCATTCCGAACCCTCAATAATAGGAACAGAGCTCGCCGCTCATTGTTGCTTTGCTCGCTCATTGCTATAATTCAAACTGTTCTAAACAATTCTAATTACTTAAAAACAATTCATGGCTTAATTAATTGGCATTACAATTGGCATTATATATATATATATATATATATATATAGAATCCCACAGATAGCTTGACGATAAAGAACCTCTGACAGAAACTGATATATTGTCTGTTAAATTTGAAGATTTGTATCTAAAGTAAACTCAAAATCTGAAAAAAAAAATTGTGAAAATGTAATTTCATATTCTCCTGTTTATAATAATTGTAACTATGAGATAGTAGAGTAATAAATCGTTTCGAAAAGTAAAGAACTACGCTCGTCTTCAGGGATGTGTTATAGAAGCATTGCTGCGCTCATCACTTCGAGGACTGCTCATAGAAATAAACACGCTAAATTATATCTATTGCAGAAGACTGACCATTGAGGACATATTTAAAGTTATTGGTGTATATAGAGGAAAATATCCTTTTTTATTTTTGGAGTTAGCAGTACATAGGATTTAATAATCACCAAGTTTCGAACGATGTCGGCCGTCAACAGCAGCACACTGTTGGAGACTATCTGGTGCTTTGTACATCTTGTCCACGCACATCCTGGAGCAAAGCGTTAACTTCTTAATCCGCTCATTTAGCTCTGGTATCTCCAAAAAGGAAATCTCAACTGCTCAAATCTGGTGGCTGTGAAGGACAACCAGATACTTAAGAAAAATTTCTCCCCAAACTTTCTGTGAATTTTGAGCTTTTTCCTGTTTAAACAACACATTCCTCAATCCCTATTCTACACTCATAGGCATTCTGGGCTACAGAAAATTTGGCAACATTGTTACACAGCTTTCGGAATTAAATATCCTGGTAACGCCTTCTTCTTCAAAGTAGCTTGGACACATCACGAAAAATTGTAATATGACACCCAACCACAATTTTTTAGGAGAATGTAGCAGTCTTCCGTGAATAACCAGGGGCCAAGGGTTGACTGTACCCCACGGGCTGCATTTCTAAGGATCCTCTCCCGCAATTAGCCTAAAAGTGATGCAGGAAAAATCATAGAAAAACCTGAATCAGGTAGGCCGGGCATTTGGTATATGTCCAACTTCCTTCCGATGGCGGGAGAAAGGGTTTGCTGTGGGGACGCAGTATTCTCCATGCCTCGACTAGTTTAGGAGGCAGCTGGCCGACTGCTCCAATAGGAATAGTGAGCAACTCTTACCGTATGGCCCAGGTCTGCGAACCCGGAAACGTACATCTCTGAAAACAGGCCGAGGGGCCTCGGCTTGCAGGTCCTAGTATATAGTAATTTAAATATTTATTTGTTGTTAATATATTTATTTCGTCGTAATCGATTATTTGAATGAATGCTTGCAGCGTTTCTTAACTATAAGTGGTGGATCATTCTTACAAATATTATTCTGTTACGGTAGTTATTCCCTTCTTTCCATTTCTTCATAATATTTAACTTGAATGTTTCTGTTAATTACGTATCTCGGCGTCGTGTCTTGCACTAGAGATTTTCTCAAGCAGCCAGTACAGCTATATGAAACCTCAACGTAGTTGTGCTGCTTGGGAAACATTTATGGACATTGTCGACCTATCTGGTAATACAATGTTGTAACACCGTACAAGTAGCTCACAGAAATGGAGTCCATTTCACTATAATGAACTTCCAAGTTATGCACGTTCATTATAAATTAAAATTTTTTTTATCATTAATTTAAAATTATGTAGCATCATAAAGTCTTTTAGTGGTTAATAATTACTATTAAACCGAATTAATGTAACCGTCATTGAGCCCGGGCTCATTTAATTTGTTTGAGTGAAGCACTCAAAAATACTTGGATTGTTCACGAAAATCTATCTGATCCTATCTGCTCTATTTCGAGTTCGAACGATTCACGTTACATTGTTACCATGGTAACCTAGCGCCCCCTTCAAAACGTCAGCAATAATGCAGTCATCTGCACGGGAGTTTCTGTTAATGTTTTCATTCACACTCTTTATAATTAGCTAAGCAAACTTAATTGGATTCTTGCTTCTTGGTTAATTAAAAAATAAATGACAAGCTTTGAATAGTTAGATGAATGTGGCTTTAAGAAATGCTGTATTCAGAATTCAAAATTAATGGAATGGCCCCATTGTAAGTATCTAAGAATGTAAGAAAAGAAGCAGTTTCAATTTAATTGAAATATATTTTATTTTATCACACATTTCGCATTCCGAAATGAAGTCTACAATCCTAACTTTCAAAATTGAGCCATAACTATTTCTAATTGATTAAATAATTATTCACTAACGCTGTTAAGAACTTTTAACATTGTAATTTTTATTTTTAATTCACGAGGAGTCTTCATGACTAAAAGCATATTTAAAGTCACACAATTCAACGTTTTACGGAAATATTACAATAATTAGAATAATATATCTGGTCCATTATACTTTTGAAAAAAAAAAAGAGCTCGAAATTTATATTATTTAGGTATTTGAAATTAGGCCAAAACATTAAATATTGGGAACATTTCGTTACTCTCCTTAATAAAGAATTTACTAATTACTCCATTAACGTTTTGATCTGCTATTTAAATAATTAGCCAGACAGTCTATAAAACAATTAATTAACTTTCATTACTGTTTTCATTAATTTAATACATATATCTGTTAATTGACAGGGCCAAATGTAATCTTTCTTGACAACACCCGTCTCTCAATAGCACTGAGTAATGCAATAATTTGATATTTTATGAAGTTTCCGGATAATATAAATGTTATGGGTCACGCACGGAATGAAAAAGCAGCCCGCCTCTACACGGTTTAGTCGACATAAAACGATTTGATATTGAAAGCACACGGTCTCTCATTTTTGAATAGTTGAAATTCAATTCATCATTAATTTTTAATATGAACTATGCATTAATTAATATTTATACATTAACAGTCTAATTCACTTAAGGTTTGAATGTACCATATCAACTAAATAGATAATTAATTTTTTTTTCTGAAAGGTTTTTATTTCCTTTTGTGTGAATACATATTCTTGCGTAATGAAATTTAGTTTATTGTGTTTAGTGTTTTGTTTTTATTTCGATGATTCTAGTATTTTTAAGGTATTTTAGCATTTCAAAATCTATTTTATGATTTCGAGCGGAGGTCCTGGAGTTTGATTATTTGTCCGGCCGAGATTTCTCAAGCCTAATCCGTTAATTCGACTTTTAGAGGTGAACTTCGATAAAAATATGTTTTCTGTTCTGTAATATGGTATTTGGGTATAGGCCTAATTATGAATTTTTGAATATTTTTTATTTAGTGTCTCCAAAGTGTTATTAATCTGTTTAGGTGTTTATTTGATTGTTAATGACGTTTATTATGCATTTTATGATTGGATGCATAATCTCAACACAAATTTAGATTTTTTTTCGTTTTTATTTTCATAAATACAACCAAAGAAACATACATTGTCAATTTCACCAAATTGATTCACCTTTTCGAAACAAGCTAATTTATGGCAAGTGTATACTTGTGACCGTATATCCTAGAAACGTTGTTTAAATATAATTTTCACGCGCATAGTAAATTATAACTATTATGCATATTAAATTTATTCTATAACTCAAACATTTTTTTGAAATAATCGTTGGCGAAATAAGTAAATAAATATTTCGATGTTTGTCATTTATTACTTAAGTTGATCTGAAGATTACCTGGCCGCAAATTTATACACTTAATATTAAGTTATAACTTTACTTGGTTGGGAGTTCCATGATATTAATTTACTATATATTGTATATTTGGATAACGCATATCAAGACCTCATATTTCCTCAATTATATATTCACTGTTATTAGGATTTTTGGAGAAAATATAATGTATAATAATAAATATATCTGACAAAAGAAGTGAGAAGTGATGATATAAATACTATCACATATAATCACTTCTTTTGTCTGTATTTGGCTATCTTATTATTTTTCAAAACGCTTAAATTTTTCATTTTAGCATTAAATAAATGTTAGACCACTCTCATTTCAAACAAACTTCAATTAAAACAATCGTAAATGTAATAGTAATTTTATGTGTCACAAAATTGAATTTGCTTCAAAAATTAGAAATTTTAAAGTTTTTACTGTGTAATTTTTATGTTACCCAGATTTCTCGTTTGTGTTGTATAAAATAATGAATAAACAGTTCCTCAACGTTAAATTAATTTAGTTAACTACGCAATTAACTCTGTTGTTTCTGTTGTTTTTTTTCACAGTTTCCAGTATTTTATCTAGAACGTTATGTATGAATGAAGCAATATTATCATTTCGCAGTAAATTTAATTTGTATTAATGAATGTAAAAATTTACGTACAATAGAAGTTATATCGAAACACGTGTATTAAAATTGGAAATTATTTATTTATTCTTCCCTTTGTTTGAATTTATAACGGGTAAATATAATTATATTTGAGTGGAATTTATGCCAGGTATTACTGGTTAATATGACAAAGGAACTTCGGTGGCTGTCTGTGGTTTGCCGTTCTCAGAATTATAAACCGATGTAATCAAACTTTCAATCTATTCGATTTTGTACACTTTTTACCAGAAAACGATCGGACTTTCCCGGTGAAGTTGTTCAATAAATAGTTCTCGGAATTCACACGGGTTTTGCATATTTATATTTAGACGCAACGTTTCGACGACTGAAAGCACATATATTTCACGTCATATATAATATATAACATGAATTGAATGGTTCCGGCACTTCGCCTAGAAGGTGACGACAGTGCTTTCAGTCGAACCATCGGACTGATTTCGACTGTTTTAGGAGAATTTTAATAATATAAAGAAGAGGAAAAATGTCAAGACGCCCAAAACT
Organism: Zhengitettix transpicula; assembly: GCA_037074705.1. NCBI lineage: Eukaryota > Metazoa > Arthropoda > Insecta > Orthoptera > Tetrigidae > Zhengitettix > Zhengitettix transpicula. Next base: position 54,537,579 of record CM073593.1, on the reverse strand, counting down.
TGTATTTTGTTCGAGAAAGGAAACGGTCCGACCGATGTTTTCATTGTTATATTGAGTCGTAAGAAGGCTTGTAGAAATATCGAACTGACTTCCGCTGTCTTGATAAAAAAATGGCGATCTTCCCAAAAAGTTGTTTGAGATGCTTGGAATCTTAATAGAAAATATAATCGTCTCTCCTCTGTATTGGTATATAAATTTGAAGCTGTCTCCAAATATCACACGCTATTTGAAAAAGTTGAAACTTAAAATTCTGTCTGATAGTTTTATTTGTCTTTTTATGTACCAGATAAAACCTGTCTATAACAAAAATATATTAAATTAAAAATCCTCGAGAATGGAACTCATTAAAAAAATACCAATAATGATCACAAAGACACCTCTTTGTGCCAAAGAAACCCCCAATGTTAAGAACATAACACAAGGCTTTCATCCCCTTATGAAAGATGTATAGACTGCCAGTTGAGTAATGCAATTTATTAAGGTAGTTAAATATTATTTTTATATTTTATAAGATAAATAATTGCTTCAAAGTCTTCGTGTAGAAAATATATTTTCCTATTTTATTTTCGTTAATAAATTAAATAATACGATACTCTATATTTAAATTTTTTGATTCTTCTCCTGATTTATCTCTAATTACTTAAATATCTGGAAAAAAACAAAAAATTTACCTTAACACAAATTCCCATTTGAAGCATTAACAAATGGATTACAATTTCTATCAAAATCCATTATCATAATTTAAAAACATGTTAGTGACGTGTACGTGCACGAGTAGAGATTCCAACGATTATTCGTATTTCCTTCTTCGCGCAATAGAGACAGTTGGTATTCATGCGCATTTTACGGATGTGAAGGATCAGACATTCGGAAACCAAACACTCTTCTGATCCGACACTATTTCATAGTCTGAGATGTAAACGTATATTCAGGAGACGATAAACTGTTCTTGAAGCAGAGACGCGGAGCAGTACTAGAATACTGATTTCATTCTCACACGCTGGGCGCCTTTATACGCGTCTTAACATAAAAAAGTTGTGGACATGAAATACAGCTGAATTTAAACAATTTTAATAAAATCGGAAAATATTTTATTTTTAATTATGTACTGAAATAAACTATTTTACGTATGAGCAATTTTCAATATCAAGCCATAAACAAGTCGGAGATAAAATGAAATAAAGAATTATTCTTTCGAATTTTTAATACTTCAGCTCAATGGTAACAAAAAAATAATTTTATATCTAAATTAAATTTAAATATAAATTTAATATAAATATAAAATTTATATAAATAATTTTTTATAAATTCACAGAAATAAAAAAGGTTATTTAACACTGAAATCATAGAGTTTATTGTTTATAAATATAAATTTAAATAATTTGAAAAAATAGGAGTAGTCTGTAGGTTAAGAAATATTTTGAACCTTAAAGGTAAAAACCCAGTATTTAGGTCAATAGTGGTTCCCCCATTGTAATTCAGTATTGTTTGGTATAAATCGTAATGTTATTAATAAATTAGAATAATATTGAATAGAGAATTAAGAGCTATATTTAATTAAAATGAATATAGTAATATTCTGGATATGTTAAATAAATTAGAATTGTTAAATGTTAGGGACCAAATTTTGTAATTTTTATTTATAGAATAGATAAGCGGCAGTTGCCAGAGTATTTAAATATTTCTATAAAAAGAAAATTGTATGACCATAATCATAACACCAGGCGTAGGTTAAAAATTTTTCTGGAGCATCTGAATCTAATTAGATGTTTCATATAGTTAATATTATATAATGAGTTACCTGTAAGAGTAAAGAATAAGAATAGTTTAAATGTATTTAAAAATATAGTGATATTGAAGAATATATAATTAACTTTCAGCTAAATTGTCAAAATACGTGAATAAATAAACTTTAAGCTAAATTGACAAAATTCCCACAGGTCGAGGCACCTCGGCCTTGGGCATACGGTAAGAGTTGTCCGCTATTCCCATTGGAATAGTCGGCCAGCTGCCTCCTAAACTGGTCGTAGTTAACCCTTGGCTACCTTCCTCTACCCTTCCGCATCACCCCTTTCAAATCCCTTCGTATACTATTAAAGGGGAGTTGCACAACGTGGATTACCGTCATGTAGCCTGTTGCCCTATATAAAAAAGAAGACAAAATAAATAAATAAACTTTAAGCAAATTAAATGAAGATTCAGTTAAGATCATCCGATTAATTTTATTAGTTGTGCTTGTCTTATACGTTATTGAGCTAAAAGAAGAAATAAAGTATATTATTGTATTCTTTGGCTGTAATCTGTTTCACATTAATCCAGAATATTTTCCTGTGGTGTATGCCTCGTTGTTAGAGTTTGGAAAACATGAACTATAATTTAAAATTCCTGAACGTACATAATTTTAAAACAGAACGTACATTTGTGACCGTCAATTTCATGTTTCGTTTACATAATTATGATAATTTAATAATACATCTATTATTCAAACGTCTATGAGTTATCGTTAAAACAGTAATTTTTCTGCCAAGCGAATTTTCTATCATTTTTAATGAATTTTTGGTGGAATTGATTATGAGAAACCTACTTCATAAGTTTCTGTGATAATTAAGACGAAGAATATTAGGAATGAGTGACGCACATTATATATTTAGATAGACGATGACTGAGTTTACGGTAAATATGAAACTCGTACAGATATGGTTTTACGTAGTTAAGGGGCTTTCCCCAGAGGGACGCTTATGGAGGCATAAAGCCGTATGACATACACGTTATTATCAACTTTTGTGAAGCAAATATCATAGGTATGTTCACGAATTCCGCATTTTCGAACTAAACAATGACATTTTAGACTGTGTTACTGTTTTAGAAAAGACAAATAAAAATCTGTGGCAACACGACTTTATTAAGTTTTCAATAAAGGATTTATCAAACAGTTTAAAGGAAAATTTCGTTTATCTCTTCTGATTACTATTAACTTCAATTACGAAGTCTTCTTGTGTAGATATATCATTCTTGTGAAATATTGTAAAGTAATTAATCATATATTGTAATATTTATTTTATCAGTTGAAATATTAGAAGGGATGATGAATAAAGAAAAAAAAATTTATTACAAAATTTATTTGTCTAAAAACATTTATTTTATATTATTTTGTTAGTTTAATTGAAGCTATAAATAAGGTTAATGTTATTTCAGAACTATAAGCTCTCTTTCCTCAACTGCCTATCACTGTATCTCTTTAAAACACTCTACACAACTGATGCTAAGCAGTCTGTAAGCCTTTTTAACAACTTCGTCCCTTTTCACAACGAACGCCCCAAATTCATCCATCTCCTTAATTCTCTTTCAATCACAAATTATAATTTGTATCATATCTGCCCTTAATCCAACATGTTTGACTAATTGTTGTTACTAATTTCCTCGGCTTTGTCTTAGGTCTTCCAAGTGACGCCTGTTAGGCTGGAGTCTTAATTACTTGTCTCTCCAGTGTAAAGAATTATATTATTGGGCTGGGGTTTTACGTTGAATCAAAAATATTATTGACCATTTGAGAATTTTTTATAAGTTTATTACAGTTAGTCATGAAAAACTCTTATCTCAGGCACCTGTGGATTACGTAGAAGAGATTAGCTGCCCGGTATCAAATACGTACTGCTATTTCTGTGTTCTCTTCGACTGCTGTAGCTCTCGTAACCAACGTACTGACGCCTCCAAATCTCGCAGCTTGCAGAACGGGTTAACTGCAGCGAGATCTAGTCAGGATCACTGCATGGCGTCGACTCAGGGGTTGACCACTGGCTAAGGCGTCGGCCTCCGGGATTATGTTGCGACGTACTGGATTTTATTGGAACGTACTCGTGCTGCCCATTTGTGTACTGGAAGACGTGGCACGTAATATTCGCTCTTCACAGCTTTTGTGCTTCGTGACCTTTTTGCATTATGTACAACAGTAGCTCATCGACCAGACTGACTCATTTTATTACGAGAGGTGCAGGTCCGTTAAATTCAAACGTGCGCCACATTGCCAATCTCTGCCTTCGTACTTTAAGAAGCTTCCCATATCTTGCTCATAAACATCGTGAATACACTTCCACTCATTTAGTTTTCATATTTTAGTTCCCTCCATTTATATCCTCCCATTCTTTTTACTTTTTTCATTATTAGAAAACTTGGTCGAAATGTCATTGTTTCACTGATTCTTCCATTGTTACAAGAGTTATAATACAAAGCTGCAGTTCCTTAGTCAACAATGGCCAAAATTCAGTAATGTTGAGGCCAAAAATCGAGACAGGACACATCCGTCCGCCAATGCACGATTTGGATTTCTCCGAACTACAGCAGACAACACTTCCGAAGACAAAGCAAATTAAAACCAAAATACACGCGTTACACCAGAAATCGGGAACAAGCGATGGGACGGCGCCAATTCACACTACCAGTGAATTGTCTGATATTGAGAATGCATCTCTTCCTTGCTCTGTCACAAAAAGAATATCAAATGATTCGAAGTATTGTTTAAAAGAATAAAAATTAATTATTTTAATCGAACAATAATACTCGCTTTATCGGTGTTTATATAAACTTAGCTGTTTTCTTAAAAATGTGAGGTCGAAGATTTAAGTAGAACATATTGTGACATCCTGCATATTAGCAGAAACAAAAGGATGTTTGGATTCCTTGTGGGACTAATTGCAACTGAATCGATTAGTATTAATAATAATTCTGTATCCTGAAATTACTCGCAGAGAAAATTCAGGGGCATCTTTTCAACTTATAAATTATTTAATAAAATATTTGTTAGTCAATAATTTGAGATAAAGTAAAAAGTATTTATTTGTTACTTAAGGGGTTTTTGTCCCATGTGACCTTGTGTTGGAAAGTAAAGTTTTGATATAGAGGACCGCGTGTGTTGTGGCCTGGCTCTGTGTGGGTGGGAGAAGCGATGGCCCCGTCGAGCTTCTAAATATTTAGGCCCAAGTTTCCGCAGCTCCCCTCGCTGAATATGAACCTGTAACCAGCGGTCTCAGATTTATAGGGCCATACATCAGCGCGAATGAGCTGCGCCAATGCAGCCTTAGCCGCAGAGCCCCGGAAACGTGTTTCATGCGCATTTGCATTCTTTCTCTACGTCGCCCCAAACGCAGCTGTCCTTATCATTCATATTAATTTTATTTAAAACTACCAACAGTAAACTGTTCTTTTTTACACAAATTAAAATTTCATATATAAAATTGACATAGGATACTAACCTTTTAAGAACGGTGTTAATCATCTCCCGTAATAAATATAAAGATGTAATATGAATATACCATCCATCATGCTCACTGTCTTAATAATTAAAATGATCAGCAAACTGTAATAACACTACTGTAATTTTGTCTATGGAAACAATTTGTTCAGGTCTCTTTTTAACAAAAAAAATAATTATAAACAAAGTAGATGTAATCCCCAGGCTGAGAGACGTGACGTCACTAAATGTGTACGCTCTGAAAATTGAACGAAAAGTCGAAGTCCAGTAGCTTGTAGGTGTGATTGGATCAGAAGTAATGCCAAAAATTTCATTCAAGATTTTCATCAAACATAGCCATTTCATGCATTATTGTGCCATTCTTCACGACGTTTACGTGTTTAAGCGACATTTCTCAGGAATTATATATTTCAGTCTTTCATAACGTCTAAATTGCAATTGCACTCTGCAGCTTCTATAAGATAAGTCAAACCGCCTGAACATGGTGCAATTTATTTGTATACTGATTGTCAGGAAGAACTTAAAAGCTCATGGCAATGTTTGAAGAAGAATTGGGTACACTTTCTATCGTCAAGGGTTTGGAAGATTTGGAGTTATAAATTGTATTTTTTTCCGCAAAATCTATGACTGACAATAAATCAAATTATTTAAACAACATTGCAAACCTCAATTGAGATACAAGGGACACTTAGGCTGAAGAAATATTGTCTTAATGCAACATTTCGATAACAGTTACGAAGTTTAATTGGTACGAAGTGGGTTGAAATCGGAGTCAAAATAAAAATGTTTTCCACATATGTATAAAATGTTTATATATTTTACTGTGGAAGTAGTCTCGATAGTACATATTTCTCGTCCATTTAAAATAATAAAAATATTAGGCTTTTTGTTCTATTTTATACATACATTACGTGATTGTCAAAACATTAAGTAACTATTTAATGATTTATAAGGAAAGTCAACAACAAATAACTGGATTATATATATAAAAGTTACGATATTTCCTATGAGGTTACCTAACGAGAAAGAATGAAGAATTATTTTCTTCTAAAGAAACATTTGAAGTTTATATTTGAATTTTAAATTCTGACCAATGTGAATATTGTTTGTTTCGATGGTATGAAACTAAAAGGAAATAAAAAGGAGCAAAAGGTCCTTTCCAGAGGTATGTGTGTCAAGATAGTAGTGCGAGGTGATTAAAAAATCTCTGATTTGGTATATACAATTAAGTTTTGTTTGTAAAAACCTAATCATTTTAACTAATGGCCACATTTCCTTACTATGTGGTCGGACTATTTTGTTGTTGATTAATATCTATACTAAAGTTTTCTATAGTTTTTTGAAAATGTATTTTTTATATTTTATTTTCTATTTCGTCTGTCTAGTAATAATTAACTCCTAATCACATTAATAATACAAACAGTGTATTGAACAATTTTTGAAGAAATTATGCTTGAACATTTCTCTGTTTGACGAGGGGATACTTTTACTTCATTCCGTCTTGTAGTACTTGTTACTAATTGATGGTCTCAGCTGGAAACAATAATTTTCATCTCATGAGCTTTTGATTCCAGAGAAAACCAATTTAGTGGCCAGGACGGATCAGTTAGTCGGATAGAAGTTTGGACGTATGAATGCAACACCAGAATATATTTATTCTGGGAATAACATTTTTATTATTAGACAACGCGTAACACTTTGGGAGGATCAGTGCCTCGATTACTTATACTTATTGAGCCATGTTTTCTATTTCAAAATATGAAATAATATCATTCTCACTGTAATCAAATTAATATCGGTTATTATGTTTTATATTTGTACGGTTTATTACGTTCTTTACAAAAATCATCGCTTATAAGTAATGATGTTATATTAATCAATAATAAGGTATTGATGGTTTGAGGCACTCCCTTCGCTAGCAGCCGTAGCATGTTTCCTGGAACGGCTTACCTGCGGTGGGCGGAAGTACTAGGGAAAACAACAACTCATTCCATACTTAACTAATTTATTAAAAATATAAATATAAAATTTTGCCCCGACTAGCCAGTTATGAAATCCAGAGATTGTTATGGAAAACTTAGCTCGAGAAACGAATTTTATACAAAGTGCTCTAAGCAACCATGAAAAATGTGCGATATAGGTTACCCGACTGGAGGTTCTCAGCAACACAGCGACGTCCCTCGCAGCTAATCATTGATTTCGTGCCTCTGGTGGAGTCTCGCTGATCATATCTTGAAAAACCAAGAGCAACTGCTCACTGCCACCTGTCCAGTCAGAATGCCCTCAGGCATCCATTTCTCCCGACCTGTGAGACCAACTGTTTCTCCTATTGGTCTATTTAATTTGTAATGGACCAATCACAGGTACTAGACAATCTGATGTAGTAAATTTCAACAGGTAGACCCTATGCACCTGCTGTTTGCGGACGGGAAAACCTCCCCGATGGAGGTAAAGTTATAATCCCCAGCCGGACTGGCACAAAACTGTATTTTCTGCTGATGTTGGAATAACCAGAAAAACGTGGTTGCTCACACGATTAACAAACTCACTAAAATATCAGTATAAATCAATGAAAAGACACCTATCCTCAATAATGCGCTATAGTTGGTCGAATTGCACATGTCAATAGATAAAATCATCAGTTCTTTTGAGAGTATTATTCAAAATATTTACTCGCTATGGACAGTTGATAAAAAAATGTAGGCGAAAAACAGCCAGAATAAATTTACACACTGAATTAATTAAAATTAAACTGAAATTTACTAACTTTTTGAAGTAAATTTTGATTAATTTAGAGATTAAATTTTTTCTGTTTTTGGCAATTTTATACTTTATAAAGAGCCAGCTAGTGTTCAGTACCAAAGTGTGTTCAGAACTGCGATCCTGATTTAACAATCAACTGAAACATGTTAATCTGTCAACCAACATCAAAACGAATGAAACGATTTTTTTATCTGTAGCTAGATGTTTCACCGGAACAGCCCGATGCAATCAGAAATTTATATTTACGTAATATATTACGGAAAAGTATAGTGCCTACTTTTACAGTAATCATAACACTACATAGAAGATAAACGGTCGTATGAAAATCAAATAATTAATTAGGTTTTAGTAAATATAAATTCTTTTATGTATTTTATATCCCAGTTTAAAATTTTACGGAATTTATATGCTGTATTACTACTGTTTCTGATATTTTAGGAGCGTACACTTCTTATTGTTCAGTCAGTGTCAGTCGCGAGTATGTCCAGAGAGCGTCGAGCAACGACGGATTACAGATTGATGGGAAATTGGTATTACAACAAGAATTTCCAAAACATCGACGAAACTCAAGTGGAAAACATTCACAGGTTTTCGATACAATCCTTTGTAATACATTGATTCGTTACTTTATCCGTATGATTTGTTACGATTCATAGTATTTTAAATGCAGTGAAACGGGTGAGATTTAAACAAAAATGTTGATATTAAACGAAACGCAGCCTCGCAGATAAATACATTTTTCGTTCCAGAGGTTGTACTATTGCTTATAGCGAGATTTAAAAAGGGATAACTTTGGGAGATATTAGAGAAAATATAGCCTAATGTATTTTTTTTCTGTAAAAGAATACAGAATTATTGAGCAGGCTTTGTATGTTTATTTTTCTGACAGAAACTGTAGCATTGTAGCTGTATATTTTTTACAAGCTCTTTTTTTTAAAAAAATATATTGCTATGTTACTAACGGATAAAAATCTCTTTATCTAAATAGAAAGTAGAATTAATAATATTGTTTCTAGTCAGTATAATAGAATTTTAAAATAGAAACAAAGATGATTTTCTTATCGCTGAAGGAAGTCTGCCAGCTCCTCACGAACGCCAATGTCCGAGATCTTTCGCTTGAAACTTAGTCTATTAAGGCTCCCAGTCCCTAATCTCCCATTGAGCGGAGTCAAAGTTGAAACGATTAAATAGTCTGCAGTTCCATTTGAGTTTATTGTACATCCCTCTGGGCATCTACCTCAGTCTACCAGAGGAAGACTCGTAAAATAACGAACGTCAGGTTTGATTTGAAACTTACATGGGATTGCTGAAGATCAATGTCATGAATAATGTGACTTAGACACTCGAATAATTGATTAATTATTGAATAACAACTCTTTTAAACGCAAAGAATGTGTAAACCACTCCTACATCGTTCTTTAAATTGAAATTATTATTTTTATACATATTGTAAATACTTTCTTCGAGAGTGCAAATATTTATATTTCCTTTCCGAAACTTAGAAATATCATGTTATTGAAAAATATGAAAACAAACCTTATTTTTTATGTATTAGCAGTAGAAATGAATTCATATTATGAAGTGATAAAATTTTTTCGGTTATATATACTTGTTATCTATCAAACCACAAAGTTCTCTCATATATTTATATTTCTTAGATATTTAAATTAAAAAGCTTTCAGCGTGTGCCATAATAATCTGTTTTTTTTAAAAATAATCATCAATCATACATACATAATTTTATATACATCATGTAATTATTATTTTTTACATTACATCACAATACATTATATTTCATACCTGTCATCTACTGTAAAATGATTTCAGTGACATTTATGAAGTGCATTACGTCAATTCTTTCCTCGTTCGTAACATATATGTTTACGTCCAGCACTCTATTCGGTTAGTCAATTTTTCATACTTCAAACTTATCACTCTCTTTCATTTACGACAATCGGCTTAATATTTTCTAGTACATACATTTTTCATTACATTATTTTACAATGTTCATTAATATTTATTTTTTGAAAGTTCTTTTAAACCTACTTATTCTAACATTTATTGCAAGTACCACATTTTTTCTGCACTTATTTTAATTTTCTCAGGTGTACTGTTACCCTTTTCCCATTCTTTTTATTCATTTTGATTATACTGTCATAGAAACCCCCTTATTCCCTGAAATCGTTCTTTTATTCACAAGTTCGTCTAAATACTCTTGAATATATACCGCTTATAGCAATCCTCTTTTATATCTAAAGTTTTCAAAATCAAACAACTCACATTTATGTCCAGTGTCCTTTAAATGTTTTGATAATGCTGTGATTGTGTTACATTCATCTTTCCTTTGTGGTTATCGATCCTACTACCCATATCAATACTCGTCATACCGATATACTTTTTCTCGCACCCATCACATTGTATTTTATGTATGTAATTCGTTCTTTTGAATCTTATCCTTCACACTGTGCATCATATTCCTTATTTAGTTTTCCAGTCTATCTTCTCTTCCCAGAATCCGTTGCATTTCAATAATATTCCAAACCTTTCTGATAATCCCTTTACGTACGTCATTCCCGGATAGTTGATATTCATCCTTTTTTCCTGTTCATCATACTTCTGACTCTTCATTGATTCATCTTTTTTTCATCTGTTTCTTTTTCTTTATTTTTATGCCGAGGAGTGAAGTATTGATATTGTCATTTTTCCTCCTCTTTTCTTATACATTCATCTCACTTTTCTCATAACCCCTTGTTTCATCTTTATTTTCCTTTCTGTTATTTTCAGTATCATTTCCTTCTGATTGCTTCTCGCAATCTTTCCACATGTAACGTATGTATTCTTCCGGATACCAATTTTCTTTTAAGATTTTAAAGCACATCATTTGTATTTCATTTCTGTATACATCTTCACTAACTTTTATTTCTTTTTTTACTAGGTTCCTCTCAACATTTTCTTTGTATCTGAACGGAGGTCTTACAGATATTGAAATACTAATGTAAATGTATTGTGATTTAATGTAGAAAATAATAATTATGTGTTGTATGTAAAATTATGATTGATATTTTTTTTAAAAAGAGAGAACTTATATGTGGTTTGATACATGAATTCATAATTTAAATTATTATTATTATTGGCTTTCATTTTATATTTTCGATAACTGATTTATATATATATATATATATATATATATATTTATTTATTTAAAACTCAATTTTGTATTACACTTAAGTTGGAAGTTTTCAAATGAATCTATAATACATTTCAGTTTGTTACTAAGAACAGAAATGAATTTCTCAAAATATAATTCAGAGCTCTTGGAGTTTTGCAACATTCCATCCTTCACGAATAATGTATTGCGCTTTATTTCAGACCAGGAGTTGTATTCATCTTGTGAACATTTATTGATATTAATTGTATGTGGAGTAGCATTGCATCTTTAGTTTAGTACTTAGTATATCCAATTCTCTCATTTATTTTGAACTATCTGAGTGCCCGGCGTTGCCACGTGTAATTATTTATATAAACCCGAAAAAGTATTTAATTCTATATTAATCTTTAGTGAAGAAGTGATGTAACCTAAATCTAACTGTTCCTAGTTCCGTACATACTTTCGACCGATTGAACAGCTGTAAAATACATTGAATTTTATTGCATCAGCCCCAACAAACATATCTCCGAATTGCTTTAAGAATATAATACTTAAATATACTCCTTGAGTATTAAAATATATAATTGTCCCTCAGTCTTCAGACATTACGAAAGATTAAATTCATGAAAATCTTAGCTACATTTAAAATGTAAACAAATGGTCGCAATATTGGTATCTCTAATATGGCACGAAAATTAACTTACATTTTTTGCAAGGATCGTAAAGTATTTCGATGCATAAAATTATACTTTTTATTCAATGAAAATATTACTGCTTTATTTCATTACGGAAAAAAGAACTATTTCCTTTGTTCGTCACGTAGTAACGTCTCTGTCGCGTGACGTCACGGTCTCTTGGCGCGCAGTGATTTAACTCAAAATGATCACATTTTTTTATTTATAAATCTTTCCACCTTTATGCTACGTGTTTCTCACGCCCCCCCCCCCCCCACAGTACCGTTTCTCGTGTTTTGAAGAATATGCGTACCAATTTTTGTTTAAATATGTCCACGACTTTAAATTTGTATATAAATTAACGTGAATACATACAAACAAATATACATCATTTTTTTACTATACAGATACCGTGTTAAATAAATAATTTTTCTCGACCATATTTTGTTCTTCAGGAACTTTGTCGTTCCCAGTGAATTTAATGAAGGAATAATTATTTCTCGTGATAATGGATATAGCAGTTCCAGCCGTCTAATCGTAGACATGAACCTCTATAACCCGGACGGAAATACCACGATTCGATTGTTTCATATGCAGATGTCTTTTGTTTCTATTAATGTTAAAACCTTCATATTCTACATTATAGCTATTTAAGCTGTATATCTACACGCTTCAACTCTCTGTACCTGATGTTTTAGAACGCCATCCAATATTATTTTTATTGTTAAAGTAAGTGAAAGTTTATAATAAATTATTGTTATATTTTCACCTGAAATGGTTTAAGTTTTTGAATTTTTTGTGTCCATTTTCTATCGCAAATAATTTTATTTCATTACATAAATGGATGATTGGCAAGTTAGTGTTACACCTCTAGGATTTCACAACATCCTGATGCATATCATTATTTGGATTTTCATATGTCCAAAACCAGAAACTTATTACCTTGAGTCACGTATGCTGTTTACATTAAAAATAAAATAAAAACACCGTTGTCCAAATCTGGACGTGTTTTCCGTGAAAGTAATTTCAGTGCTGCCAACGTTATCCAAAACTTGGGGAACAATTTATAGGAACTTCACCGTGGCGCGTTTATGAAGACGAATCCAACTGTTTCGTTTTAAAAGAGTGGAATGCAGCAAACTAGAAAATTATTCAAGCACCATTGTCCTCATACGTCCGTATTCCCAACAAAATAGATGCATTGGCCAAAGCAGAGCAAGGATAAAAGTGTAACAAATGGAAATTTAAATTGGTTTCTGTGGGGCACGGGGTTGGTATCGGATTATATTAGAGCGGAGAGCAGGGAGGGGCACTGAGATTAATTGCGTCTACCACACAATGGTCCTGGCGGCCGAATTTGATGACCTCTGTTTACAGTTATTGGACGTGTCAGTCGCACAGTCAGTATAGCTGATTGATTGTGTTAGGATATGTGCGTCTAATCAATATGAACATCGGCAGAATATCCGCCTCGAAAAAAGTCTCGCTTAAGATACGATTTTATTGAATATGAATCCCGTCTATCGTTCGGAGCGTAATCAAACATTGCTTCACTCTGAAAATGAAACTCATTTAACCCCTACCACCTATGACTTCCATGAGCCCAATTATTTTGTCAATAATGATTCTGCCAAATGCTCTCCGTTAACTACTTCATTTCATTACTCACTTTATTGTGATATTTATGATAAATTGTGAATTTTATAGATTTCTTAAAACCATAGTTTTAATTTCACTGATCAGCCCTGGAACATACTGATATTTTCTGAATATATTTTGGTCCTGTTCTAATTTGTATTGGATGATAACTGAATAAATATGGAGACAAATTGCATGAAATTAAACTCAGAACATCCACGTAGATGGCGTCATTTTCATATATCCAAATATTTTCCTATGACTGGTAACAGAAATGAAGGTACTGTAGTCTTAATGTTGGTTATTTTATTAATTTTTTGTACAAGCATTGTGGGTAATACATATTCTCGCGGACGGACTGGACAGGTCATTGCATGGGACTCGGGTAGTGAATGCAAATAAACGATCAAACGACCAAACGGCCTCCCTTTAAGGAGATTAGAAATTATGAACAACTAGCAACTGGTTACAAGATTTTTGCTAGTTCGACAAATATTGCCCGCCAAGGACTTGAAATTAGTTATGTGACCCTGTAGGGAATATTGAGATTTGTGGGAGTTCAGATCATATTTTCATTGGCGAATATCCTCAAGATTTCACGATTTTGTGTGCGGAATACTTGCTCACCGCGATGCGGAGGTGGACCTGCAGAGCAGTCAGGAGATCAGTTTGTCAGAAGATGAGGAGCAGTTATGGAGGAGACACTAAGTTATTCGGTAGACATGATGATAGTCCGTAGTAGTGAAGTTGCGAAGTTATTTAGTTGTTAGTTATTCAACAGTCGTGCAGTATGTCAGTTATTCTCGGAAGTTATGTTGTGAACGGGAAGTCATGAGTTGGGACGTTATTGAGTTATCAGGAAGTTGCGAAGTTAATTGTTTAGTGCTGTTAAGGATTTCAGGTTATATAGTAATACGACTTTAAGGGAATCCGTTTTGAGTAATTTACGGCTTTTAGCGATGATTGAATAAGTTATTGTTTCTTTTTCTAAAATTTCTGCGTACCTGAATTTGTGTGTAGTATTAATTGTCAAATATGCATACTGACGAATGCTAGTAAGAATGACAATGTTTTAAGAGCTCCCTGCTTGAAACATAATCCACAAACCCTTTTTTAATCATTAAATTTTTATCAAAATAATTATATAAAATAAATATAAAATATTTTTATAAGGAGGGTATTTAATTTTAGAAAGTTAATTTTGACATTATTTTAGCAGATTAGATAACTGACTTAAATTAGTGTAAAAAATTTCTAATTTAACTTACTATAGGCACAAAATTCTAAGAATTCATAAAGAAATTATTTACAATGTTTATTTCAGTGTTACACGATTAGTTTGCAGTTGCATAATGTGTTTCTTGACAATTGTAAAAATGCATACCTGATAAAACTAAGAGATCAAAATAAGGTTGTAAAGCAATTTTAATTCTAGCTAATGTACGGAAATGAACAGGCTGTGGTGGATCAGGTCGGAGGAAGATGTAGTACTGTATCTTCTTTAGTGCCGTAAGGAAGACTTTAAGATAGGAAAATAGGAAAGTCGATTACGAGGTGTTTTAGGTATCGAAATACCTTCCAGAGACGAACCAAAATCAGAAATCGCTATGAAGTTAACAATTAATTTTAATATTAAAATGACTTGTCTGAATATCAAGTAGCTAGGAGCCTCCCTCACTCCAAGATGGTCATATCAAGAGTAAAGACTGAAAGTGGCTCTGAATTTGGAGAGAAAAACCACATCCCACGTGAAAAACAATTTGTGGAAGGCGGGGAACGAATCAAAACTTCAAATAAAACCACGTGATCGGTTTCGGAGCCCATCTACAAGCGGTTTAAACAGAGTTTAGACATCGCCAGCAACGTAACGCGAACCCACTAATTTTCTGCAGGTCTAGCGTCACCAACCGAAACCCACACATCCTCTCTAATCCGTGGTGAAATAAAATTTCTCAAAGGTGTGTGTGTGTGTGGTAACCATCGAAATGACAAAGAAAGTTGGTTAAGCTATAAGACACAATTAAATGATAACAGATTGATTGAAAAAATTACAATAAATCATTAACTGCAACACTACTTCTTCTAAAATCTCTTGTTTATAACAGTGCCGACTGAGACTTTATAATATCCGAAAATTGAGCGATAGTTTTTCGTAAATCATTTACTCATATGAAAGAGACCAGAATAGAACCTTATAGAACCCCAATATGTCTTTAAACAATCAGAATGAAACTGTTTAACATAATATGAATCTTTCTGTGTTTCTCTATGTATCGTATTACTTAACTAGTATATAACCAGGAATGTAAGGTAACTGAACAGTAGTTCATTATTTCTTACGGAATCAACACAAATGCATGTTTTTGATAGGCCACGAAACATTTCAAATGGATACTGTGCTTGGTTTGATTATTCGTAGTGTTTAGTCTGCTTACAATACTGCATCCATTTATTTAATTTTATTCAGGATGGATTGTGAAATTTATATTGCGAACATAACTCTTTGATATTGATTATGATTATAACGACCTGTTTTATCTCCTTCTGAATCACAGTAACTTGCACAATGGTTGTGGAAATTTCTCAAGATAAAATACGATCCGTTTTCAAACCAATACAAAATACATTAACTAATCCCGTTTAAATAAACTATTTTTTTAATAAGGAATTGTTGATTAATTTTATACGGAAAATTTTATGGAATAATGTTTCAAGGATGCTAATAGTAATTATTTTATATCACTTAGCAAATGTTCTGTAGTTCAGTTAAATTAATTCTGCTATGCGATTATTTGTAATGATTTTGCATGATAAAAGAAACATTCGTTTTTTAAGTTATTTACATAATATTATTAACATGAAAGTGTTGTTAGTTTATTGTAGATTAAATAAATTTAAGTATGTTCGTTCCTATCATACGTTGTTTTGTGAAAGCTCGGTGCTTGTATAAATGTATCCGCAGAACGTTACCTCGGCAAATGACACATCTGCTGAACATCATCCCATATTCATGAGACCAATGCAAAACAATTCATCCAATTGAAATGCTACACTTCGTGGCATGCAAATGAACGGTTGTTTACCTTGAAAGATAAGGTAAAATTAATGTTTACTCTGTGTACATCAACTATTATTCGCGTCGAGATTCCTGTCTCTCTCTCTAGCATGTATTTGCGAAATTTTATAGTTCAATAAACACCTCCAGGGAAAGTATTTAATTAGTTAAGCAATAATTGCAGACATAAAGTTTCTATTCCTTGGAAATAAAATTAAATGGTTAGTTTCTAAGATAATATTTATCGAAGTGGAGTTGATGTCACAGTTAAAGTTAGTTTTAGGAATTCTGACAATTAATTTCCCTTTTATACGCAAACTTTGATTACATATACACGACGTGGTTCAGCTACCAAATTTGAAAACTAAGAAATGGTGAGGCAATAATGTGTAATTTTTTTTATCCTTTAGCTCTAAAGGTGTATTTTAAGAGCGTACATGCGGGCTATGGCTTCCAAGAACCAGTACTATTTCAGAATTATTACGAAAGAGTCGAGTTATAACTGGAATTAAAAATAACTAAATATAAGCATTAGTCCAGTTTAAAATAATTTTGAGCAGGGAATATATTATATAGAAAATTTATTTCGGCTCATTACAGCTTACTTTGTCTTCGGCGTTTTTCTATCAATATTGAAATAAAATGTTTCCGAAAATTCCTGAAATTTTATTCTACATACACTATAAGTATATTCAAACAATTAATGCTGTAAAGTAGAAAATTCCTGAAGCTCCGTTTTTTAAACTAAGGTTCCCACAAGCCGAGGCACGTCGCACTGTTCTGAGAGGTGTATGTTCCGGGGTCACAGACCTTGGGCATACGGTAAGAGTTGTCCGCTAATCCCATTGGGGAATAGTTAGCCAGCTGCCTCCTAAACTGGTCGAGGCACGGAGAAGGGAATGCTGCGTCCCCACAGCAAACTCCTCCCCCCGCTATCGGAAGGGCGTGGGACAAGTACCCAATGCCCGACCTACCTGTGCAGGTTTTTCTACGGTTTTCCCTGCATTTCTTTAGGCGAATGCCGGGTAGGATTCTTAAAATATAGCCCGGGGGCCCTAGTTAACCCTTGGCTATCTTCCTCTACCCTTCCGCATCCCGCCTTTCAAATCCCTTCCTATGCTATTAAAAGGGAGTTTCCCAACGTGTATTACCCTCGTGTAGCCTGTTACCCTAAAAAAGAAAAAGAAAAAAAAGCTATAGCTCGGAAATTGGACCTTGCTCTCCCTTCGGAATACCTACTTTCCAAATATTTTCCTAAGCTATTAAAGGAGAGTTGACTATGGCAGTAAAAAAGTCTTACGGACACTTTCCTCTAATTTTAATAACTGTACTCTGATTTCTTTACGCTAATACGTCATTCATGCACAATCTAGTTTTAAAAGTTTTTTTATTATGGTGTAATTTACAATTGAAAAATATCCATATTTAACGTTCACGATGTAGTTTTACTTACTGACCTTTCATCTATATTCGCCACTACCACGGTTTAATTTTTTTAGATACATTATAATAGGTTCTTTAATTTAATAATAATCGAAAAAATTAATTTGCCCCATTTTAAATCTACCTTTTGGGACTTGTTAATTTGGAAAGCCCTCAGATATGATAAATGTTATGCTGTAAATATTATAGTTTAAAAAATTATCTTACTTATGTCTTTAAAATTCATAATTTTTTCTCGTAGTAATATAAATTGAATTATAAATAATTTATAACAATTTAAATTGCAAAATTATTCAAATTCATAGCATTAGCCTGATCTTGACTGGAAATCCATAATTGTTACTATAATATCCACAGACGTATTTCATTGTCAACAGAAGCACATATAGGATAATCAGTTCGTCCTACTTGTTTATTTTAACTGAGATCCTGTTAGTGTAAAGACAGTTCTCGTCATGCTGATGAGTACACTGAAATTTAATAATGATTCAAGGAATCTCCCCAGACTGAATCTTTAAAGAGTCTGTTTTTTTTGCTTCTTTACGGAGATACAAAAGTAGGAAGACATCTAATTATGTCTCCCGAAGATTGTTTCTCAAATATGTACAGTAGTTTAGTCACGTAATACTAATGAAAGATTATCAACATTTTTTCTATAAGCTGTTATAAATACATGTATACTGTTACGAGTTAACAATATTTATTGTTTGTATCGTTAAAATAGAGAAGGATTTAGTATCTACTTATATATAGTGTGTAACAAAACTCGACGGCAAAATTTCAGGAATATTTATAGAATAAAATAATGCTGAACAACATGGGTCCGAAAATACATAATTTCAGAACTATCTAACTTCTCTATCTGATCGGTTTGTATGAAGTTAAACTGACTAGTTAGAGCGCTCTGTTCAGATATCAGATAAAATCTTCAAAGTGACCTTAATTTGACTGAATAAGGCAGTTTCTCTTCTTCGCATTGACTTTTGAACGCGTTCAAAATGCGTGGTGTAGTGCATAGTGTATGTTAGACTGCCATAATGCTTGCACTTAGACGGGTAATAATTTTCGGGCGCTAAGAACAACATTAATTTTATTCGGAACATGTAATAATTGTAACCAGCGTCTCGCATTTTAGTCCAGATAACAAGGCATATCGTCATGAACAAAAATTATTAAAAGTTCGGATGCGTCTGCAATTATGAATATCGGGACCCATGTTGTAATACACGTTTTCGACAGGTATTTCGCGCACGCTTTTAGCCGTAATGATTAGTCTTCAACTGAGCAAAGTCGAGTATCGTAAGTTACGGACTTCAGATGTCCCCATGAGAAGTAATCGAAAAATGTTGAGCGTTAATCGTAAACATTGCTGGAAACAAGCAAATAAACATTATTTTTCTGTTTATGGCTCATTTTTTGAGTTCCTGCCTCAACGCGTCACTTTCTTCACACATTCCTGTACAAAAAATGTACATTTTTTGTGAACTTGTTCCATGATTGTAGCATCACCTTATATTTTACCGTAATAAACCGAAAAAAAAAGTCTCAAATGACGTCACAGAGTATTACTACGGTGTTTTCATTCTCCATTCTAATATTTTATAGTGAATATTTGTCCTACTGTTTATAACGGGCCACTCTTACTAGTCTTGAATGAGTCAATGGATTTTGATTTTGACAACCGTTACTACATTTTCTTTTAAATCGTCTGCCAGAGTGGAGCATTTTCAGAAGTTTTGCCACGTACTCTTTGATAACAACGTCGCTCTCGTTTTATTGAATCCATTTGATCCAGCAAGAAATCGCAGTGGGCTTCGTTCTATGTAGTCCACTTCCTCGGCAGGGAATTAGATTCCGCTGAAAACAAGATTAAATTGCAGTGAAACCAAGACAATGCCATGTGCAACGACAGCGCTGATGACGTCGAAGAGGGCAAGACTTTCAGCTCAACCGCGAAGTAGGCGTCCACTCAAATGGCGCTCATATCAAGTTGTAGTAGATGGCTGGCAGAAATCGAGTTTCACTTTCTAGACGTGTAGACGTCGAAAGTACGAAACTGAGATATAAGTCATTATTTTTCGCTATATTTTTCTATAGATTACACGAAATAACTTTATTATTAACAATTAAGGGTTAATTTTATTGTTGTAGTCGTCGCTGTCAAATACTTTTGATTATAAAAATAATTTAATAATAAACTTTTATTATAATGTTGGTACGTATGGAGTTGGAAGAGAATTGCTATAAGGTTGGTTTTGTTAAGGTAGTCGTTGGTGGGGATCACGGGGTAGGTTGATAAATTATGTCGATGGCGTGCGATTTGGAAGCGGACACAGGGCTCCGATACTGGTTCGCTCTCGCTGCGATGCATCAATGTCCTTGTCAGAGAGATAGCTCCATTGAGCGCAGCTCGGCGAGATTAAATTCCTAGACCCAATCGCCCATTGCGAACCGCAAACCCTGGTATTTGAGAACTGCAGGTGGCCAGTGATCGAACAGTATTCAAGCCTCGCAACATTTAATGCACCCTAATTATACTGCCCGCCCTCATGAAAAAAGATCGATTGTTTAGCTCAACAACATATTTTGTGCGATTTGCGAGAAGAAGCTGATGTAGGTCAAGTTGAATATTCGATGTTTTATTTTAAAGCATATCATAATATTCCAAGCTATATAAAGAGCGCTGAACAATGCGGGTAAAATATAATTAAATTAAATTAAGTTAACCGTGCGGAAACTACTACAACCATAATTCAACTCTTTATGAGTGTTTCGTGTTTCTGGATAGTAAAAATTGAGTTTAATAATTATAAATATTATTATTTTAAAATAAATGGGATTACTTATCAGTATACAGAACTTTATCTTCTTTGCAGTATTTAACAACGTCCGATATTTTTTAAAACCCTCATATGGCATTGTAAATGGTATCAAATATTTCATTACAATCAGACTCCAAATTTAATAGTTAAATGAAATAGAAAGAATTAGTTGGAAATAGATTTCAGAATAACAGTCGGCCAGCTGCCTCATAAACTGGTCGAGGCACGGAGAAGGGAATGCTGCGTCCCAACAGAAAACTCCACTCCAGCTATCGGAAGGGCGTGGGACAAGTACCAAGAGCCCGACATACCTGATGCAGGTTTTCTAGGGTTTTTCCTGCGACACTTTTAGGCTAATTCCGGGTAGGATCCTTAAAACTACAGCCTGGGGGCCGTAGTTAACCCTTGGTTACCTTCCTCTACCCTTCCGCATCCTCTCTTTAGAATCCCTTTCTATGCTATTGAAGGGGAGTCCCTAAAAAAATAACGCCTATAAACTTGATATTAATAGAAACATTTTCAACGTTACTTTTTCGGTTATTCATTTTCTCTGTACATCTCCTACAAATAAATTTGGACTACTAATAAAATTTTAATATTAAAACTACATGTATTGATACAAATAAACGATTAAAATAAACAATAACACATTTCGAAAAGCAGTATTTAGTTAAGTCAACACGGGTGCTGCTAAATAACGTGGTATGGAATCAAACAAACTTTTAATGTGTGCATGACATAAATCATTCCAGATTGTCTTTAATGTGAACCAAAATGTCGTCTGTGGAACAAGGATCACGAGCGAGACGCCGATCAACGAAATCTCTCACATTTGGATTGGGCGACATACCCGGTGAATAAGAAAGTCAAGGAGAAAGTTGTATCTGTTGTGCTCAAAAGAAGTCCTGAACATTTCTAGAAATGTGCGGGCCGTCATTGTCCTATAGAAATACAGCTCCCGGAATGCCTTGAATGACTGGAAGGACTTCAGGGAACCGCACTACGCTGATGAACCGGTTGCCCTATTAATAATACCCACCATTCAGAGCAGGTGAGATGGACAATGATACGTAATCGCACCCCAGTTCAGTATGATGTTGGATAACGCACTCCGGAAGACGGTAAGTCGTCTAACACTAATGCAGCCGTCTCTGTACCCCAATTAAAGCGGTATTCATCAGAAAGAACTATTTTTTGCCAATTAGAAATCCAGCCTGTATGTCCATGAGACCATTGGAGTCGCACACGTCGACGAATAATTCAAGCGCACAATTATACACCTCTAACAGTGCACCAACGTTCTGATAACTGTCCAGGTGAAGCTATATGGTCGGTCAGCACCATACGGGCCAGGTATCTATCATTCCGTACTGACGTCACCTTTTGGCGTCCACATCAGGATTTCGAATTGTCCGGATTCTCTTTGGGGCCACTGCTTCTAAATTCAGTGTACTGACGTTACAGTCCATACGACCTGCTATTGCTCGATAAGAAAACCCTTCTTCACGGAGGCTGATGATTCTTCCCCGTTCAAACTCCGTAACTTGCTGAAATGTCTCTATCTTTTGTCGTGTAGGCGTAATGACATTTCATGTAACGTGAACCTCTAACTTTTAACCATTCACTATTTAAATAGAGCCAGCAACAGTTCAGAGGGCGCTCATGCTAATGCAAGTGTGACTCTGGACTTCTAATAACTTCAATAGTAGATCCGGATTTGTATGAATTTATTTGATCTGACTACTGTACAGAATATAATGAACCAAACAGATTTATACTTACACACTCTTTATGACTCACCAGTCTGTGAAATAACGCTTAAATATGTACAAAGCGCACAAATACCTGATTGGTTGACTTCAAGGCTGATAGAATCGGAGACTGCACAACGTATCGATTTTTTTCTGAGAAAGTTTTCGCTGTAACCTGCCCTGAAACACCCTTGCAAGCTTTTCGGACATTTTTTGGACAACACTGTATATAATGGCCTTCGCCAAATTTATAATTTATATATTTTTCTTACGTCTAGTTTATTTATTAAAAATTATTATATTTATTGATTGTAATTTCATGTATCTGCCCCTGGGAAAACTTTCCATTTGTAGATAATATATATTATAATAAATAAAAATGAGACGTTAATAAATTAAATGTTTAAACAATTAACAAACAAAATATTTATTTTATTTTATTTTGTGGCAATAAAAGATAATTACAAACAAAATTTGAGATCTGTCCTCTCAGGGCCACTACTGGGTTTGATAATGAACACAAAAAAAATGATTTAAAATCTTATTAACAAAACAGTTCACAATTAACCTAAACAATGTGTCGATAGAATAAAAGAAATTAAAAGGTAAATAAATTAACTTTGATTGACAATTAAAAGAGAACGAAATCTGACTTTATCCTTTAATTTGCGTTTAAAATATTATTCAAAATTATGTTACTTACGGACCGTCGGTCTGGCACCAGAACAATCAATTTTACCTCGTTCGGACGCTTTACACTCTTTAATTATTTAATATCAGGCCTTGGTTTTCACTGATTTTACACTTCACTTTAATATTTGGCAATATTGGC
Source organism: Zhengitettix transpicula (assembly GCA_037074705.1). Lineage (NCBI taxonomy): Eukaryota > Metazoa > Arthropoda > Insecta > Orthoptera > Tetrigidae > Zhengitettix > Zhengitettix transpicula. Next base: position 54,514,205 of record CM073593.1, on the reverse strand, counting down.
TGTATTCCGTTGATTGCTTCACTCCACAATAATTTACCAATGTTATTCCGCAACAATTCCTCCACGAAGATTGTACAAAGTTCTATTTTGACGAAACTGGTATTACTTTACAATATTCACGATGCAATATCTCGGTGAATGTTTTACTCTGCTTAATTTGATAAAGACCGTTCTCTGCAACGTTTTCACCGTCGGCCGCTTCTATTCTCCAATGATTCACCAACTTTATTATATTATGCTCGACGATGTCTGACCTCTCTACAATCCAGACCACAACGACCAACTCACTATGCTTCAGCGCGCGTAAACGCCATTCCGCGCCTTCAATAATAGAAACAGAGCTCACCACTCATTGACGCTCGGATCGCTCTCTCTATAATACAAACTTTTCGGTAAACAATTCAAATTTATTTCAAAACAATTAATTGATTAATTGATTGGCATATATATATATATATATAGATAGATAGATAGATAGATAGATAGATAGATAGATAGATAGATAAGGTGAATTCGGAATGATCGACGTGAGAAGTAAGGATAATAAACTTATTAGTTACGTGAAAGAATCAATGAAATTTTTGCAAGAATTACAAATACACATAAAGTCAGTGAATCTTCTCTGTATTTTTGCCAAAGTGAAAAGTTAAATTATTTTTTTTTCAAAAAGCTTTACTTTCTGTTGTTTTCTAGCCTCGTTTTACATTATCTATACTATGAAGTCAAGTCTGCCGTACTTATATATTTAATAAACCAGTTTTTCTCTTTACATGAGTATGCATCAGTTTCTATCGTCCTTGCAATTTCATTTGCGATGTTAAAGTACGTTTGTTGATGTCTACAACGATCGTGATTTTTTTTTCTTGAAGTAGTATTCTCCCAGTTATTGTTTTTCTCAAAACTGAACTATATACATTAAATTTTGAAGATTTAGATGCTTCGCTGACAGAATCTTTGCAGTAGCTCGATTCCGACCTCCTCGACAAATGTTTCCCTTTAGCTTTTCGTTAGGCAAAAGAGAATCTGTTGTTACATTTTCATTCTTGTGGTTGACTTATTCATGAAACTCGACGGGCTCCTAATTTTGGGCCACGGTCTGAACGCTGCATGTAGAAAAACACCTACGAAGTGGAGCCACTATATCATGTTATGTTGTCTCTAATTTCCCAAGGGGCTGCAAAGGCGCAAAAAGTTTTACGCTCTCGCCGGGTTGTCTTTGTCCCCGCGCTTGGTCGCCGCTCGGAGTGGTTTAGTGGCCGCAAAGTGGCTCTGCCGGCCTCACAAATACGCATTCCACCAGACGGCTTCAATTATTCACCACGGGACAAAGGATATCAAACAAATCACTAAAATCGTTAAGAGAAAAAAATTGATTGGATCTGTGAGTGAAGTACTAGTTTATTATGACTGAAAAATTTTGTTTTTTTAATTATGAACATTTCATGTCTTAGATGTGAAATTGACGGTAACAATGGTGAGTTTGAAACAATTAACTGTGCCGACGGAAAATAAGAAAATAAAACGAAGCTTTTGTAATGGTATAAATGGTAAAAGAAAATTTTGTTTTTTTAATTATGAACATTTCATGTCTTAGATGTGAAATTGACGGTAACAATGGTGAGTTTGAAACAATTAACTGTGCCGACGGAAAATAAGAAAATAAAACGAAGCTTTTGTAATGGTATAAATGGTAAAAGAAATAACTTTATCTCCAGTAATTACAAAATTGTTATTCTTCAGACGAAAGGGAATCACTGAAGAACATAATCATAGTAGCATACTGACAGAAACGTAGTTATTAGCTATGTTTTAAATTAATTTTAAATAAATTGCCAAACTACAGTGGTGTAACGCTAGAATGAATTAACTGTAAATATTACAGTCAAGATGACATAGAATTATTCACCATTAACACACGAAAAGGACCGCAGTATTCAATGTCATACCAAGTTATTCAATCTTCTTTAATTTTGGTAAGCGTCTTTATTATGATTCTTCTACTGAATCACTATTTAGGCATTTGATCTCTAGCTCCTATTACTTATCACTTGCTCTTCAAGTTTGAGTACTTTTCCCCATTCCCTAGAAGTTTCAGCTTCACTCTCTTCAAGTGGCCTTTTATTTTCCTTTCTACTTTTCAGAACCAGGGACACATTCATGTCGATTATTTATCTATGGAGCATTTAGTAACGTGTAAGAGTTTGATGTGTGATACACAATTATTAATTAATCAGAAACTTAATTTTTAATTAGGGTAAATTTTGCGACGATTCTCACGTCTCAAACGACCTCACTTTAATATTGAATATTACGTGAAAATTTAATTATTAATTAACACGAGGAATATTTTAAATAAATGGAGCACTAAGAATAATTTACTAGTAGCACTAATAGATTGACGGTTAATAAATTTAACATTGAACATTTACAATACGTTTAAGATAGTCAATAAAATCCTTTTACAATGATTCCTAACACACACTTCTCAGGTTATGTGGGTATGTTTGGGGATTACTTTTGTCAAAGACATTTGATATTTTGATATTTGTCGAAGGTTTCCCGTAGCTTCTCAATGGTTGCGACATGAAACAAGGATTAATAGAACTGGGGTGTTCAGTTAGGCAGCGAAGAGTTTCTTTAACTTACACTTTCAGTGGTAAGATGCATGAACAACCGCCTTTCAAGTTCACGAAAAATATCTGTAAATTAAGTAAAAAACATGACAATAAAAATAACAAACTGCATATATACGCTTTAACAGACGGAAATTTTATCAAGAAAATTAATCAGCAGAGAATTCTCTTCTCCATGCCTCGACTAGTTACGCAACTCTTACCGTATGCCCAAGGTCTGCGACCCCGTAACATACACCTCTCAAAACAGGTGGAGGTGCCTCGGCTTATGGGAACCTTAGTTAAAAAACGGATAGAGGTAAAGGAATTCCCAAATGCAGCTGTCTCCATCACTCCGGAAAGGTTCTGCCTGAAAGAGCCAAGCTCCTATAGGCTTCATCCGACGAAGAAGAAAGTCTAGATTGGCTATATATATAGGGTAATCCACATTGTGACAAGTCCCCTCTTAAAGAATAGGAAAAGGGATTGAAAAGGTGGATGCGACCAGATAAAGCAAGATAACCAAGGGTTAAGTAGGACCCCGGGGCTATAGTTGATTTTTTTAGGGTAACAGGCTACATGAGGGTAATCCTTTAATAGCATAGGAAGGGATTTGAAAGAGGTGATGCGGAAGGGTAGAGGAAGGTAGCCAAGGGTTAACTAGGGCCCCCGGGCTATAGTTTAAGGATCCTACCCGGCATTCGCCTAAAAGTAATGCAGGGAAAACCCTATAAAACATGCATCAGGTAGGTCGGGCATTGGGTACTTGTCCCACGCCCTTCCGATAGCGGGAGAAGAGTTTGCTGTGGGGACGCAGCATTCCCTTCTCCGTACCTCGACCAGTTTAGGAGGCAGCTGGCCGACTGTTCCAATGGGAATAGCGAACAACTCTTACCGTATGCCCGAGGTCTGTGACCCCGGAACATACACCTCTCAAAACAGGCCGAGGTGCCTCGGCTTGTGGGAACCTTAGTTCAAAAACGGAGAGAGGAAAAGGCATCGCCAACGGTAGCCCCTTCCTGTCCCTCCTACAAGGTTCTGCTTGCGAGAGAACATCCCTCGCAGGTACTGCCTGTGAGAGAATAGCCCTCGCGTACTGTTTCCTCCAGGTATCCATTTTTTTAAGGTAACAGGCTACATGAGGGTAGCAACTCCCCTTTAATAGCATAGGAAGGGTTTGAAAGGGGGGATGCGGATTCCAGGTAGCCAATATTTCTTTTTACGGTAACAGACTAACTTTCTTGATATATCAGCGTCGTGTTTGTACAGAACTGTGATATATATACTGACGTTTTTATTAACCACATTATATATCTAAGCATACCAAAGAGTAGTCTTGGACCTTAAATTCCTCTATATTATAACTTTGTTTTTATTGTGTGACTTTTTAAATTATATTAACAATTAATTTTCAAGGCAAACATATGCAGATGAAATTGGATAGGAATATGTAATTGGATGACAAAAATTTATTCACCTTCGAATAAAGTTATAATTGTTTTTTAATACTTTGCAATTGTTTGTTAATTTGGCGCAGGACTTTTATGTGTAGGTGTCCGGAATATTCGTTTATAGAAAACAATTAAAATCAACAAATTGATTCGAGGGAATGTGTTTAACAATTACGACATTTAGACGGTTGACCAGTTATTTTGCATTTCTGGTTGCATGAACTCAGGGGCGAACGGTACTTTCTTCTGTGTTTCGTACATATTTATAATATTGGTTTCGTATTTAATGTACAGAATCTTGTTGAAATAAATGAAGAATTTATTCTGTAAGTGAATGAAATATATTTTTGAAAGTCGTGCATAATTTTGAACAATAATTACATCATAAAAAAGTGCGGCATAATGTTCCTGTGAAGCAGAAACATGCAGCTCTGTGGAGATAACGATGAAATTAACACTGTGTTTTGCTAATAAAGGAACTCGTAAAGTGCAGTTACACCCAGCCCGATAGTGGGAACGAGCTTTCTGCTCACGCTCAATTACACATGTTTAACGCTTTCCCGATGGTTTCACAGGCCTATGTTGAACTTTTCAAACAACGAAATATATTGCTCGATTTATTTCGAAAGTGTTTAATTTATCATCGAAGCCGTGCATATCGGTTGGCTCCGGCTGTAAATCGAGTTTGAGTCGTACGTGGGAAATCCTATTACGGCCATTATATTCGCACGCAGGACATGATAAAATTGCGTCATGAGCTATCGCAATTGCAGGTACACAATTCACCAATTAGAATTTTAATGTTAATTTGTATCACAGAGGAACAATTTAAAACACACGAACTATTATAATTAATGAGCAGCGTTTATTATTTGAATTTGTATTCGGAATCCAAACATAAAATGCTCGTATGATCGTTGAGGTTAAACAAAAGTAAATGAAATTTTTACCTTCAAGAGACGCAAACGCGAACAGACATACGAAAAAAGTTTATAATGGAGAAAGGCATTCTAATTTATCGTTAACATATACTTATTAATAACCTGAAGTATTAATTAAAGAATACTAAGATACGACAAAGTTAATTAAAGAAAATAATTGATTATTATTATTTGCTAAACAATTTCGGTAGCTGTTTCCTTTCGAAAAGGCTGAGAAATAGGGACACATAATAAAGTTTGTGTTGATAATTTACCGTAATATTTACTCATTACTTCAGAAAAAGAAATTTATTAATAACCCAATAAATTAATGAAAAATTGTAGGATACACGAAATTTATTATAACAAAAAATTGCTAACCAAGTTTCTCGAGAATATATACTTTATATATATATATATATATATATAGTAATACCCAGTTAAGAAGAACATGAATTTTGTTCTTATTTCATCAGATTTGTTTACCAACTCAGACTGGGGATTCTTGAGTGGTTTGTATATAAAAGAAGATAATAATAAAATGATGGATAAGTGGCTCTTAGAGAAGAGGAGGACTATATCTGGACGTTTAGCGGCTCTTAGAGCTAATGGTTTTGACAGACATCTGGACGGAACCCTGAAGGCATAATGATAGAAGTTTTATGGACATACAATTATATTAAAAGGAAATGTTTATTTTAATTGTATTGAGTGGCTCTCGGAGTGTGAGAAAGCCAACAGCTGGTGTTTGTTTGGCGAACGTGGAAATTCAAAAACTGTGAAAAGAACGGAATATTCTGGAGAGGGGGAAGCAGATAAAAGGAGTTGGACTGAAGTGTGGTGACACAGTTGTACTGGAGACCTAAGAGGAGTTGGACGTGAGAGTTGGAAGAAGATGGACGTGGAGTCGGGTGAGAGAGCCACAAGAGGGAAGGATGTTGGAGTGTCCGCAAAGGAGGAGGACGTGGAGGCGGCGGTAAATATTCGTTCAAATTGAATGGTGGCCGTGCCTAAAAATGAAATAAACATTTTAGTCCATGCAAACTGTCAGGAGTCGGGATATCAAAAAGGGACAAAGTGAACGTGTGTGTTAAGCGTGAGTAAAAGTCTGTGCACAGAAGGGCATTGTAGAGTAAAGAGCATTCCTGAAAACTCCAAATAAAATTGTAAGTAGGCATTCAGTAATAAATTTTGTAAATTGTTAAATAAGGGTAATGAGTCAGATTTCGTTTCATTTCGTTTTTCATTTATTTTAACTGCATTGTTTAATTGTAAATTTTGTGTTCCGTTTCCTTATCAACCCAGTAAAGACCCTGGGGTACAGAGTCTGATTTATTAAAATGTATTTTAGATTAATAAAATTGTTTTGTTGATATAATTTAATAACGTGTTTAATTTAATTTCCCTTGCATAATTATTAATAAGTGGGGTAGTATATATATATATATATATATATATATATATATATATATATGTATAACTTAATCGTTTAAACTTACGTTTAATTAGAGGCTGTATTGTTGCGTCTGTTTATATGAAATAGATAATTCAGTTTTCTGACCTATTACGGACAATATTTTTTTATTGAATTACAACAACGTTTCGGTACGTGTTTGTACCTTCATATGGTCTTTCCTGTGGAGAAATTTCAAAAAACAAATTTTTTGTTATCAAAAAGCTAATGAATTTACAAAAGTGGTTGAACAAAATATATTATACCACTAACAGGACACTCACCTAAATAATATAAAAAAACTATTTTCACATCATTTTAAAATACAACATTAAGATTAATTAATTAAGTAGTGCACACTATAAACAATTATGTATAAAAGAGAATATAAATTAACAAATAATTTGTGCAAATTAAATATACTTTTTACGGATATGAAATATGTCATATTTTATATGCATACGAATACGATAAAAAAATTGCCAAATAACAGACAAAATAAGTGATAAAATAAATACCAACAACGTTTATGCAATCCTTGTTGCTTCCTACGAACGACGTAGCACCGCACCAACCGGGTGACGAACTCAAAAAGCAAAGCTAAAACAGAGTTAAACACAAATACAATTGAAACGCGAAGAGCGTAAAAATAGGGAATCATAGCCATTGCTAAGTTTCATGGTATCAGTTTGTATATCAGTTAAATAAACTATATTAATATATTTAAAATTCTAATGTGAATAATAAAATAAAACTAGCAAAAATTAGATTGTGGAATAGACAAAACTACAGAAAATTTCATTTGAGACTACAATTATGTAAATTTTGGTATTAAAATCAAAGTTTCCATACCAACATTTGTTTCCAGTTATATTTTGATGTAATTTTCTTTTCATTCTACTTAGTGTAATACAAGTTATAAAAACATATATATTAATGTTTAATTTCAAATCAACATAAATAATGAAAAAAATAAAAGTACGTTAATTGAATTGATGTTAGATTTTAATATATATTTCTGATGTAGTTCTGCAATAGATGCCAAATTAATGAATGTTTATAATTGATAATAAGCTTTGCGACAACAGTTTGTCAATGGGAAGTTTGGTATTGGGTATTTCTTCTTTGATACGGGTGTTAAGTGATCTTTTTGTTTGACCCATGTAGCAGCAATTACAATCAGATATAATATGAAAAAAGGAATGAGTATTAAAGCATGTTAAATGAAATCCTAAATTTAGTTTTTTCTTTTATTGGCACTATAAGCCAATGTGAGTTTTGGCCTTATTAACAATTTTCTTCCAATCCGCCTGTGACAATCCTGTGTCAGTCTCCGCCATCCTCTTACTTTCATGGTTTGTATATCCTTCTCGATGTCATCTACCCATCTTGTCCAGGGTCTCCCCCTTTTCCTTCTCCCAATTGGCTTCTAGTCCATAATCCGTCTTGGTGTTCTGCTTTCATCCATCCTAAGTATGCGTCCCATCCAGGCTAACCTTTTGTCCTTGATAAACCTAATAATGTCCTCGTTATTTATGAGCTGCTCTAGTTCTCTGTTTGTTCTAATTCTCCATTCGTACATACAGGTCCGTGAGATCCTAAATTAAATTAAGTAAATTCTTGAAAATTAATAGTATCGTTGTGTACAAAAAATAGAGTGAAGTTAAAATTTAGGATAATTCCTATTATTTAGACCTTTTAGTCATGGAAAACTTCGATTGGATCATATAATTCTCAGATTTAAATTTGACAAATATGATGAGAACGTTTTTTGAGTTTTACACAGTAAATAATGGGCTATTACGTTTTATTAAAGCAGTTAATTTCTTCAGAGTATTTTTATACAGTACATTTAGTAATTCTTCTTTATTATACTTCATCGCTACGTAGTGATTTACCAGACACGTTACACTTCTGGGAGCATTGTACACCTGTTGGTCGTTGTTAACCCATACTTTAGCAAAGAAGCCATTCATGTGACAAACCGCGCCTCCAGACACCGCCAAAGGACTCTCTCAAGTGCCATAAACCAAGCGGAAAGACGTAATTGAAGTTCAAATCCACTCTCAACTACGGTCGTAAAAATGACAATATGCCGCTTGTCAGATTGATTTGAATTCCGGTTATGCAAAAATTCTAACATTATTTTTGAGGCTGTCATAAATTAAACTACAGAAATAAGTATTAATAAACCGCGTACGTGGTAACTACAAAGGACAAAACTGATTAACGGTAACAAATTAAGATATTTATATGATATAAAAATGAAAGTGAAGGTCAATTATATTTGTTATTATTAGGGTGCTTCTGAAATGACATAAACTACTGTCCAGTACGTAGAAACAATTCCTAAATTAAATGATTTGTTATGCTTATTAAGCTGTTAATGGATTTTTTTTACAAACAAATTATTGAGAATATAGTTTTATGCAGAAATGATACATATGAAATTAAATAATAACTTTATTAATATTAAGAGTGATATAAACGCTTTTTAGCAGTATCTATGACATTATTTTATCTTCCTGATATATTTGATATTTTTAAACTTATTCAACGTGGAAATTTTTTAGAACACATGAATAGTCGTATGAAACTTTGTGCCTAAGTTTAAATAATTTTTTTTTCTTTTGTTCATTCTGGTTATGACCGCATTCTCAATAATTTAATTATTTTTATGTTACGTGATTCAGAAAAATTCATGTTTTTTTTTAATTCCGATAAAAATCACCCAGTATAAATATTTTCCTGTCTATGTTATTGCCAATTTCACATATTACCGTATTATTTTATTTTCATGACAAAGTATTGTAATAAACTGAGGAATTTCTTCTCAATTTCACTCATAAAAATATCTTTGATAACTTTAAGTGATCAGTCTTATATGTGCAAAATATTATTTAATATTTAAACTACGAATTAATTATAAAAATGAATTTTATGCAGATTTTAAATGGTCTGTTTTCCATTATAACGTTAATAATTTAAGGAATTTCTCAAATTCGAGTATTTCCAGTGTTGTTTATGCGTTAATTCATATATTTATTTACACGTGTTCACTGGTTCGTAGTAAACTTCCTTCAGCGTGGTAAATTTCGAAATGCACGACGTCACTTCCGACAGGTGGTTGGTGGTTCCACTTCCGGTAGTTCACAACAGCACCCCGGATGTGATGCAACTGCCCATGCTGGTGTGTAATTGTCGCACTTCAGCGCCTCTCAGCTCGCTCGCCACATTGTCGCTCTCTAAAATATGTAAATATGAATAAATTTATAAAGATTAATCGACTGTTATATGGCTGGGAACATATATACGAATCAGACATTTTTCTGAAATACGTTTCAAAAACAGCAATCGTTAACCATTTTCATATTACGTGATTTAAATGAACTTTCAACCCACTATTTTTGTTGCTCCCGCGTACAACAAAAAACAATTTTAACATAACTAATAAAACTCTTTTGTTTGATATATAGAAGTGAATAATTTACAATGCCTATCAATTTTAAAATTATCAGCGTACTATCACAGTTTACTTAGTTATTCGTTTACTGAATTTCTTAAGATATTAACCCAAAAAAATCACTGTTTCGTATTTCCTTATGCAAATAAAATCAAGAAAATTTCATACCAATTTATTTTATGAAACCGAAGAGGAAATTGTTTAAGAGGAAAATCTCTGCTAATGGTATATACAAATTATTGAAATAATCTGTTTAATACGCCGACACCCGTTCATATTGCGTGAACGTTTCCCAATTTGGTGAAACGATTACAAAAAGCCAATTTGCTTCACTCTGTAAATCGCGTCACGTCACAATCCCAATGAGATGTAATAATTTCTTTGATGTTTTAAATGTCACGTAGTATTATTTCATTATCGATATATATATATTTGGGCCGGGATCGAAAATGAATGCTCTTATTTAGTAATCATTGGAAATTTCGTTATTATTCCAGTTCAATAATACATTAAAAAACGTGCTCTCATCGAAAACAAATATTTGCCTTTCCTACATTTCACTTGTATGAAGATGTGATTGGCTAGTGATACGATCTTCCGTTGAATATTATTTGAGTTCCCTATCTCCATAGAATCGACTCAATTTATGTGCTCGGCTGAACCTGCATCGCTTTTCTTGCATTGTATGCAGTCATATTTTGAATATGAACGTTTGATTTGGTCCTTTTTCAACGATAAATGAAGAGGAAAGTCTAAAGTTTTATAAAATAATCAATGGAATATTTTCAAGAAGATTTCTGATTTTCTCCGATTGAAAAAAGAATTGTGTAATAAATATTCTTATGTATAGTGAACGGGATGAGTGTATGAAGATGTTTTTACTAAGTGATATACGGTCTCGTGGTATTAGTATCATTATACTGATTGCATCTGTTCAAATTTTGTTTCATTTCAAAGACGTGAATTTCATTTGTTTATCAATCTTATTATGACACTATTTTCTCCTTCTCGTTATCTAATGTACTTTTATTATTTATGTATAATTTTTTTAGAGTAACAGGGTACACGTTGTGGCAACTCCCCTTTAATAACATAGGAATGGATTCGAAAGGGGGAATGTGGAAAGGTAGATGAAGGTAGCCAAGGGTTAACTCTGACCCCAGAGCTCAGGTTTAAGGATCCTACCACTTTAGGAGGCAGTTGGCCGACTGTTCCAGTCGAACAGCGAACAACTCTTACCGTATGGCCAAGGTAGTTTAGAGTGTGTACTAAAGCTGCGGCTATCCGTCAGTGACGAGCTACTAGTTTCGCTGGTTTCTCGTCTCAGCTGTAGAGAAGAGAAAGAAGAAATCCACCAGGTGTGATACATCACATCGCTACACTGCGTTCTCAAAATAAAACGCTACATTGCCCCAAAATGTGTGACTACTATTGTCGTCGGGACTTTTTCAAATTTGGTTTCATCCATATTTTGTAGTTCAATCACACAACATATATACGACACAGTCGGTACACAACTTTTTAAAATGCAAATCAGTTTATTTATCAAGTTTTGCATCAACTATTGACCGACTTAAAATATTATTTATACGATATAATCATGAACCAACTTTCATAAACTCTAAAGCCACTACGCATATGATTTTGAGAGATCCTTTTTGGGTCCTATAAAGGAATTAAAGGAAAAACATATATTTCTCTTAGTTTTCATCTGACGAATTTGCTTCTTTATAAAGTTTTTATCCTATTAAATTTAGTATATAAACTGGCTTTATTTTATAAAATGTTTTAACGAAGAAATGACTTTTTATTAAACTGAAGTTCCTACAGTTCGTTATCTGCAGTGCACTGTTCATGATGAATTCCTTGAATACATATGATATGAACACACACACACACATATATATATATATATGTATATATTGTAATAATCAACAAGTTAGGCTTTATTTAAATTATGCCCCACGTTGTGGTAGACATTTATGTAATGATCAAATGTAAAGGTTAATTAAATTAAAATATTATGAGAAATTAACAAACAAAATAATTTATTATTTATTCATTTGTGGCTTCCAAATAATTAAAAAAATTACAATCAAATTAAGATCTCTTCTCTAGGGTCGTAACTGGGTTTGATAACTACCAGAAAAGTGATTTAATAAACTGATTAACAAATCAAGCATAAAATTTACCTAAAACCAATATGTCGATAAATGAAAGAAAGTTAAATTTAAAGAAATTAAACTTGAACCAAATTAAAAAAGAACGAAATCTGACTACCCTTTTAGTTATCGTTTACAAATTATTATTATCAAAGTTTTGGTTACTCACATAATGTCCGACTGGTACCAGTTTTCTTTTGTAGCTTCAACACTACTCTTTCAATGCAAAATTTTACACTGATTCTAAATTTCCTCACAGATTCTACACATACTCTTTCTAAATGCACGTATTCAGTTCTCAGGAACATCGGATGATCCTCTTATACTTTGTCAGCTATCGGATGTCGGTTTCCCTCAATGCAAAATTGTTCAATATTTATAATGAAGCAACCTTTGCTTCACCGATGGCTAGTTGTTAGAAAATCTCTCTGTCCAACTGTCTGCATGCTTGCAGGAACTCACGATTTGCAGATTTTAGACTTTCACTGTTTTATTTATCGATTTGGATCGAACTGCTAAGTATCTCGGTGAAGATTTGTTTTAATGTCTCTCCTCTCGTGGCTGACCGTAGACGTAACTTCTCGTATGCAGATTTGGTTGTCTATCCTTTCGTGGCTGAGCGTGGACGTAGACTAACTTTACTTTTGCGCGCGCAATCGCCATTTCGGCTCTTCAACAAAGAAACAGAGCTCAGCGCTATTGTCGCTTTGGTCGCTCAATACCGCTACAATTCATTTATCAAAACAATTCAAATTATCTCTAATCAATTAATGGCCTAAGTAACTATTGTTTCACAAACTGATCAAGAATTCTTATCGAAATAGAAATTGTACAAAGGCAATATTTCTCCAGTCTGCATCTTTCACTTTCGTTATTTTGGTACAAAGACATTTCTAAGTCCCTCTAAATAGAAGTTATCCGCATGCGGACCTCGTGAGGAAGAACTGACCGCAGTACGAGCCTACTTATGCACATGCACGCATTCAGTTAGGAATATTTCGTAAGCCATTTGTCTCCCGAACGTTGGCGCACAATTTGGCCGTGTTTCAAATGACCTTATTCCCTGCGCCAAATATACGGCACACCAATAATGTCGGCGGATTTGTGGCTGCTCATTAAAGATATGGCACCGTCCGTCTCCTGGCTCTCGCACCAACCACTTTCATTACCGACGGAGATACTTTATTGCGCCCTGCCATAGCGCCTAATTTAACTTCAGAAAATAAAGGACGCATACGGATGAACATTCATATTTTAATTTAAAAAATAATATAATTTAGTATTAATTTTTTTTAAATTTATTTTTCCGCATCATCTCAAGAAGTAAAACAAATATAAGTTTTGGGCAGATTAAGAATAAAATATTACCAAATGTTGTAATTATAACAAAATCAAAAAATAATTCACACCGAACTTTATATATTCCCATTATGAAATATATACTCGTGTGTCATATTAAACGATATTTTGGCAAAATAAAATAAATCCAAGAAGACTGAATAGACGTATTACAAAATACTTAAACGATAAAATTTTCAAAACTTTAAAAGTATAAGAATTTATTAAATTATTTCTCAAAACTAAAGCAGTATCAGATTTTTTTTCAAAAATTTCAAAACTAAAATATATTCAGAATATTTTTGATTTGTTTATACAGTCGCATCATTCACTGTCATTAGAGACCCCTATCAGATAAATTCGCATAGGTAGGATTCTTTATGCTGTGCACTGATCCCGGTTCCTGTATTAAGGATTCATACCTGATCGTTTAACTTGGCCTCAGAATGTTATAAAGCTATATAACTGGAGGAAATAATTCAGATGATAAGACTCTTCTATGTACAATAGATTTAAAAGAAAAAATTACTTCTATTCGCAACAAGAAAATCATGAATGAAACAGTGATCGATTTAAGTTTATTTTCCACCAAATTTCACATCAAGAATCGGGACGACTAATGTTTGAACCCACAACAGGCAATCCTAATTTGGGATGTTTTTCTAGTTCAATCTGTTATGATTACAAATATAATTTGTGAGATCGAGACAAAAAGTGTTTTTGTGAAATGTGTCAGAAACGCTCCTTCGAAACATCTGGAAGAATATACGTTAAGTAATTATAAATCGTACTAACGAGTTTTCCTGGGAAGTGTCACGCGACAGAGAGACGTAACTACGCGACGAACAAAGGAAATAGTTCCTCTTTCCGTAATTAAATAAAGCAGAAATATTTTCATTGAATAAAAAGTATAATTTTATCCAGTAATACTCCATCGAATGATAATAAAAATCAATACGAAATCCTTTACGATGCTTGCGGAAAATGTAAACAAATAGTCGCCATATTGGAGTCACTAATATGGTACGAAAAATAACTTACATTATGAATATAGTTAAGAATTCAATTAATTTAATCTTTCGTAATGTCCATAGACTGAAGGACAAGTATATCCTGCAATACCCAAGGAGTATATTTTAGTATTCTATTCGTAATGAAATTCGGAGGTATATTTGTTGGGATTGATGCAATAAAATTGAATATATTTTATAGCTGTTCAATTCATGCACTTTCAGTCGAAAATATGTACGGAACTAGGAACAGTTATATTTAGGTTAAATCACTTCTTGACTAAAGATTAATATAGAATTAAACATTTTTTTCTGGTTTATATAAATAACTTCACGGGGAACGCCGGTCACCCAGCTAGTTTTAAATAAAAATATAGTAGAAATTCTGTTACAATGATCATATATCCAAAAAAAATTTTTTATTGGTATTTATATTATATATTCTTTAAACAAATGAAATTCATGTAAGTATTAATAAATAACAAATTATTTGCCTTCATCATAACATTGTTCCAAAAAATTAATAATTCTTACATAGACAACTGCATATCTCGTAACGCACACGATGATAATCAGGAGTATATATATATATATATATATATATATATATATTAATTTCAAAGTTCTTTCTATAAGTTTAATTAGCACTCATTCACTTTATATCGCTATACAATCAGAAGATATACTTACTTATGAACATTTCTGAAATATAAAGACAGATTATTTTAAATTGAGAAGAGAGCTTTTTACAGTAATATATCCTACATTATATAATTCGTATACTTTCAGAATAAGCCATTTCCATTCATTAAACTACTATTTACTTATTTTGTTTTCACTGTGCGCACCCAATGCTCCCATTACAATTGTAACACAACTCGAAAATATATAAAAAAGTCACAATTTGAACCTGTGCTGCACTTCACATTCTGTGTTAGGATTATCAATAATTTAATTTCTTTGAGAAGGGTCAATTATGAAAATTAAATCATTGTACAAAACTAGTTAATTTATTGCCAATTAATACAATTTAAAATAGTGTTGCATTAACAATAGAATTTTATATGTACTTAATTGTAAAAGATTTATGCTTCAACAACATTTTTTTATAATATATTTGTTATGTATTGTTGCAACTTAATTTTTTCTATTAATTTCGTGGTTGCCTACAGTTTTAAAAGTAAGTCGTTTGATGTAAATTGAATTAGCAATAAATTAATTTGGTGAAACTAGTTGTCACCTGGTTGCTGAGTGTGGTAACTGTTAATGAACACGTACCCCCAGCCTGCGCCTGAGTCAGATTCGTATCTCTCCCACTGTGTACACACGCTATAATCTATGGTCCCCAGTCAAGGCTCCATATATTCACTAGAACGCTCCCACGCATTTAACATTCATGAGACATTTTAAGTAAGTATTCAGTCATTGTGAATTTCCTTTCACAACTTTACCAGAATTTTTCGGACTTTCTAATTCAATCAGGTTTATCCCAGATCTTGGCGTAAACATTCAATTCAGTGATACTTTTTAGTAGAGTTGAACTGTTAAGACAATACTGTTGCGTTTGACAATTATTCATACACTTACTCAGCCATTAAAGTTGATCACCCAAACTTTAATGCAACAAAATGGCTTGAAATGGGTTCAACCACGAGCCCTTGACCATTAAGAGTCCCCATTCTTACCGCGGAGCCATCTAGACTGATGTTATGACATTTATTGGCTATGAAATAAATTAGCTTTTCACATTAAAATGTAAGACTTAGACTGACGAATATATGCCTGAATCGTAGTTGCTTAAAACCATGTAGTTGCATTATATCAAAAGTTAGATTTCATGAAGCACCTATTTAAAATAATAATAATAAATGCATCATAATTTCGTAATTGGGAAACTTTATCATAAGTGTATAAATTGTCAAATAACTTGTAATAGAAGGTCTTTCGTAGTTAATATGTCGAACACACGTACCAACTATGTATTGCTTGTTGCATGCTGGAAGGGGCGCTTAATGTTTTTGCCGGAGTGTGGACATTAAGTACTTAAGAATACAAACCATAAATAAATAAAATTATTTGAAATCTCAAGGAATAGAAAAAGTACGCATAAATGAAAACAAAAATAATATTTTTATACTTTTCTCGCAAAGGACTTAATATTTACGTACTTAAAAATTAATTAAATATATAATTTAATAACTTAATTTAGTAATTACTTTGATTCTACTTTTTTATTTTACCAGAATCTGTATATAATAACGTTCTTGATATTAAAAATCTCGTTCGTCTTGCATACGTACAGCTGTATAGTCAAATATGCAAATTACCTTTCTTATCTACTGAAATAGCAATAAAAGTCGAAATCAACCCGTAATATACATAAAACATGTAATATTTACTCCGAGATTAATATAAGTAACTGTATTTTTATTGTACCACATTTAATATTTTCTTTCATTCATATACAGAAGCTCCAAAACAAGTTTTTACATTTACTAATTCTACTATATAAGAATTTCAAAACAACTCCAATGCTATCATTTAACGATTCCAAGTGTTTATGGGGATACGAAATGTAGATTATTCTTTCAAAATTTAATTAATTGCACCAGGGATCGTTCTAAATTGAAATTTACTTTAGAGTGACAAACGAGCAAAACTGTCAGACAAAAGTCGTTAAAGGAAAGTTTTTATAATTTTTAAACGTGGAACTGTTTTAATTGAGCAAGGTGGGGTCAGCACAATTTGCTCCTACGATTTATATTTTACAGAACAAATATTGTATTAGCTTTAAATAAAATTCATGACATATCTTTAAAATAAAATATCTGAAGTCATATTTTAGAGTTTGGAAGTATCAGCTGTATGGCTCTTATAATATTTAATATACCCTTATCTTCCAGAACGTCTCATTATTTTAGTAACAAAAGAAATTTTACCACATATTGTCCTATCTATTGTCTGTAGGTGTGCTTCGTGTTATATTTCTAAAATATATATTATTTTTCTGTTTTTATGTAATTATATTTGGCTTAAGCGCCTTCATAATGTTTAATATTTATATATGTGAATATAACATACTTTTTCATCAGTTGACTAATTTGTTACCTATTTAAATTTCACATGTTATCCCTAAATATCTTTTATCTGCATTAATTAACTTTTAATTGTTTACATTCCATTTCCGTTTCTATTAATAGCGTTTTAATTTCCATATTTTTTAATTATCACAAGTACACTCATCTATGGTGTGGAACAAACAAGATTTTCCGACATTTGGTTGAATTAGGAGTTGCTTTACGTGGAATGTGAGGAGTAAACTGAGGAGGAGGAGTATAATTCCCAATTTTATCCAGAGACAACATTCCTGCTACTCTACTCACTAAACGTAATCACATTATACTTCAGGCGCCAACGCATTAAGATAATGTGTGGTGAATGTTTGCAAACTACTGTATAGCCTTTAATGAAATTTTCCGCTTCGAATTCTCTTTCTAATTAGGAAATGTTGCTACAAAATTTTAGGTAGACAACTTAAATTTACAAGTTTATGAATTAACAAGTTTATGGCAAAATGACTACAATAGACATCATAAATTTAATATCCCAGGTTGGGAAAATTAAATTAAAATTTGTGCATTATAACGTTCTTTTGAGTTACTTTGTAGTGTGATAGTTTCTTTTTATCATCTGGTTCAAATTATATTTACATATATTTTTAAATAGCAAAAAGGTTTGTTTCTTTAACGTTTTAAAACCTAGAACGTTATACTCAAATTAAAAATAAATAAATGCTAATGTACTTGTACTGTTTTAACGTTGCCAAAGTGGCATGCTGTATGTAATTTGAAGTGTCTTATCTTCATGTAATAGCAGCATATTGTCTTTTCCTTATCTTTGATTGAACATAATAATTATTAAGATAATAGGTTCCGACGACTGTTAAATTACAAATTTACTACTTACCTTTCAAATTTAAAGGATTTCGATACATATTTTCATGTTTAGAATGTGTAATGTCCTGTTATCCGAGTGTTTAATCCAACGAGGTTGGATTCTAGAAGTGGATGGGTACATTTGACTATGGTCATAATTATTATTAAAGAGTTCTGCCTATTGGCAGGTCCTTGGATTTTGTTTGTAAATTTCCTCTGCCATCTTACCCTGTTCTCAGCTTCTTCCTTCATCACACAATCTTCATGGTCATAATTAAAGCTCAATTAAGATGTGGAATGTATTCAAAAGATGTGTATTTAGTATTTTAGTATTAACTGTGATTCAATTCATATGTCTATGCAAGTTTCCTCACATTTGTCCCTGATAAATAATATGGAACATTTTTCGACTAAGTCGATAAATAATAATGAAACGGTTGGGCTTTTTGACAATTGAAATTACAGAATATGACGCCCGGTGTTTGATAAAGTAGTTGGTAAACATGGCCCATATTACCGTGCGGTAATCAATTACAGCTACTTTTAGAATTATGACGAGATTGGTTATTACTGAATCTAAAACAGAGAACACACCTTATGCCGAGAGTGAAATTCGGATGTGTGGCAGGTTACTGAGTTTATATCATATTCATTTCTGGAGTACATGCTTACCTGTGTACGTCTGATTCCATACTTTTTGTTTTTTTACCATCGGAGAATATAGCCTTATCAGAAAATTTGTTGAATATTAGCTACGTTAAGTAATTGTACGAATATAGTTTAAAGATTACCAAATGACAAAAATATAATTTTGAACAGAAATTCTTAATGAAAGTTCAGTTAAAAGCTTTGGTGACGTTGCATTAATGAAATGAGGCAGAAATATTCCACAGAACCAGGAATCGAACCCGGTACCACTGCTAAGTACTAAGATTCCCAAAGAATCTGAGGTATCCTGTCAACACCAGTTCGGTACAAGTCTTCTCTCTCTCTCTCTCTCTTGTATATATACCTGTATTTTAGGTGACTGAATAATTGCAAAAAAATTATAAAATAATATCACCAATAATTAATAAAAATTTAAATAAAGCTGCGGACACAATGACACCAGGTTTTGGTATGAAGGCTTAGGAATTAGTCGTATAATTTTATTTTGTACAGGAATATATGTCATACATGCAGGATAAATTGCATCCTAAATAGATGTATTTCTCAACGCAGTAATTGCTAATAGTTATGAAACGTCACAAACAGGAAGAAGTGTGAAGAATTTTGTTCATCGGAATGTGTCCCTGTTTAACAAATTTCCTGATTTGTGATAGAAAGATTAAAAACATCTTAAATTGAAATATATGAGTTTCATATAAACACTTGGTGCCAATATTCAGGAATCTATAGCACACGTCAGAGGCGATGGAGTGAGCCGCAGACTAGTGAGGGGAGGGGGTAGGAGCTTTAAAGAACGACTTATAACAGGGCCGCCAAGAAATGTGACGTGCACCTTAGTGTGCAAGCATCTTGAAAATTATTGTTCCAAACCAGATTCGGTAGGGTTTCACATAATTTTTATTTTTTAAATACTTTTACAGTTATGAGCATTTATTTTATACCAAAGTAAAGTCAAGAATGAATTGAATGAATTCCTTTTTCTTACAAGAAAATACGGCCTGAATGCACAAAAGGAGAGGACATGAAATATTTTAATTATTCTTTGTAGTATGAATTGCAGTAATACGACGTTGGCGAACATAACACGATAATCGCACGCCTTCTTCGAAAGCTTCGGATCCCAGAGTGGGATTTCAATTCTCCGCAGTACCCCGGTGCAAGTGCGTTATTAGTTCTGTTTGCAGCGCCCGCCTGTAGATAGCGGCGATGTAGAGGGACTCTTTATGGGGTTGGTATTAGGGGGCGAGGCGCAATCACAAAAGCATTGCGCTATATTCAGTCCGTGGCTCCAGGGTACAATTACAAAGACGCTCGCTGCGCCATCATGGAATGGGTTTTCAGATTGCTTACACTGTGCGGGGACGCGGGATAAAATGCGTTCGCAAGTGGAATACCAACATCTCGAAACAAAACGCTGCTCGGCTAATAATGTACTGGCGCAATTACGGCAGAAGTATTGCGAGAGGCCGTGCTATGGTGCGAAGCGGCCACATATGCCAGCCACTTGGGACAGATTCGCAGCTAAATTGGCTCCGACCAATGCGCAGGCCGGGGGCGTATTGGTTTCGGAGAGACCAGACCATTATTATGACCGCAGCTTCAAGCCTGTAAACTAACTACACTTCTTCCGCAGCTACAGTAGAAAACCATCATATTACAGAATAGCAATAACTACACCATTGTATCAGGCACGGATACCTTACGGTTCTTTACATGTTCCCTCCAATTTAAAACAACTATTCCTTTACTACGAGTATCGACCCCTTTTGTTACCACTACTCCGCAATACATTGACCATCTGAATATCTCCTGTTGGCTAACACATGCGTGCTTTGTTAATCATATTTGTTACATTTTTCATTCGTTTGAATCCTTCACATTTTATCATTTAATATTTAACTAAAGGCTCATTTTAAACATAAGTAATGTCAAATAAATTGTTACCCTGACAATAGACGGGGCACGATAATATATTGATGTGAAATTTCGGCGATATATAACATATATTCCAACACTAATAGTATATATATAAATATATATATATATATATACATGAATATAAACAAATATATATGTATATATGTATGATTAGTCAAATTGGTAATTTATATAAATATAAGTATATACAAGTAAAGTGCATCTGAATAAAAAAGCGTTAAAAGTAAGAATCACGATTCACATTGAAATATTATTAAACAAATTAAAAGTATTTTTTGTCATATTCGGTTATATTATAATAAAACCGAAATTTCAGTTATATATATTTGTCGGTTTAAGTTTATTTAAAGACCCAACCCAAGCCAAGATGATAACTAAAAATAAGCAAATTAATAGTTATGTTTTGTAAGAGAACAGCCTGTTTGATTTTAAAATATTTTCTTACAATTATTGTAGGTTTTTTTTTCTGAAAATTATTTTTATATTCAGTTTGAATAGAATTTAAAGTACGGATTCATTATTGCAATATTTTTATAATTAAAGAATTACGGTAATTTTTTTATAGTTTATTTATTCAAATAAAAGTGTGAAATATCTTGAACCGCAAGATAAAATGATATTATCGTTTTATTAATAACGTTTATTTATTTAATGTTAGTTCTATTTATAATTTTAATGATTTTATTTCATATTTGTTTTCATTTCCTCTTTGTTTTCACGTGTTAATTGATCGTATCGCTTATTTTTTTAGAGATAAATTCCCATTTATTTACATTACTTATTTGTAAATTTTTGAAATAATTTATGGTAATAATTTTGGTAAGGATTTACGTGTGAATTGTTAACAGCAAGGCAGTCTTTTATTTATTTAATTGTCATAAAATGAGTTTATTGTAACAAGAAACAACTTTGATATACAAATGTTTTCTCTTTACCATATTAAAGAGATAAAAAATAATATTTGTCGTCGTATTTTTCTTAGTCCTTTGAAATATATTTCGTTTAGTATAACATAAACCTATGAACGTGATCATTAGACACTGCCTTTAGTATCAGCCAAATTTTATAGAAATAATAGAACCAGGTAGGGGTTATTAAAACACATTCTAAGTATACAACTAGTATAATATCGTATCTAGAGTTGACTAGCATTCCGCAACTAAACTTTACTAATAATATATGGAGTATTTTTTTAAAAATAGAAAAACATTTTCACTACAAATATGTAACAGTGTTGCAAAATGAACAATAATTTTTGAATTCAAAATTTATTACTTGTCAATTATATGAAATTTTATTGAGGGTGCGTGTGGTCAAACATTAAATAGCAACCAGTCATAGCGTTAATACAAGGTTTGATTGTGAAGGATTAAACACAGAATATAATAATAACTGTGTAAAGAAACAATACATGTATTCTGAAATATTTACGGGGACATGTTCTCAGATAATTTTATAACATTTATGCATATGCGGACTGTATATACTCATGAATTTGTCTAGTGTGAATTACAGTTAATGAATTATTATTTTGATAGTGCCAATATGTATTAAAACATTACTATAAATTTAAAGACGTAGTGTAGGAATTATCTTCAAATAGTCTGTTTTTAATATGATTAATAGACAGGTTTTGTATAAAACTGTAACATTATTTAACGTCAAATTGTAGTTTTATTATTCTCCCTCATTACATGTTACAGATTTCGTACTTCCTTCTTAAACGTCAATAATTATTAATACCTATATATACTGTGAATAGCCCAGTATAAAAAAGAGAATACAGAAAATATTTACTACACATGCAGGTTAACTACCAGATAATGAATTTCCTTCAATCCCACTTCAATTATTTCTATTCTTATATCTAGTATTTACGACATTATTCTCGAGCTGTTAAGTATTGTATGGACGATTCACTGACATATTTGTAAAAACTTTTCGTTCTGTTTAAAATATTCACATTTACTCACTTTGGTCGGTTGTTCTCTCCCTGGAACATTTAAGAATGGATTATGAGTTTGAGGAAGTTAACAATTATTCGTAGTACAATTAACTACATTATTGACATATTATTAAATATAGAAAATAAACTCTGAATTAAGAGTGTAACTTTTTTTCTTTAAACAATTATACTACCCGTACGACGATTACATTTTGTACTAAATAAAATAAGTACCAGTTTCTTACAAATATTAATGAGTTAGGCGTGTTTAATGATGGTTTTAAATGTTAAAACTTTTAATTTACGTCATCATAATAAAATTTTATAATTAGGGCCAAACTTATAATCAAGTTATTTTCATTTACGTGTACTTTATGTGACTACGATATATATGATTTGTGGGTTTTCAATAAATATTGACTACTCACACCAAATGATGCGAGCAAAAGTATTTTATGAAATAATTTATTGGATGTGAATGAATTAAATTTTATTGCCATGTTATCCAGTAATTATCTATATTTTATTGCTCGGCCGTTCAGAAGTCGATGAAAATATTAAATATGGTTAAGGATTAATGAAAAAAAAACTTTTTAATTTCAGGATAAAATATATCAAAAGTATTTCCACCTCATGAAAAGTAATTTTTGACAGTAATTCAATATTAAATAGATAAATAAATAGCCAAATAACCGCTAAAATAAGTGCTAAATAAACATCACACATAGGGTCTGAAATCCGTGTTGCTTTCGACATCTGATTAAAAATACGCAAGAGACGTAAGAACGCATAAACCAGGTGACAAACTCTATAGCACTTATTATTTAGCGCCCATTTTTTCAGTGATTTGGTTTATCTAATTAGTACATTTTTACACAGACGTATTATAGATGAATTTCAGTAATTAAATATCACTATTTACTAGTTTAAATATTACAAAGAGTAATTTAGTTGTGAGGATAATTTAGTTTGTCTTTATATATTATATCATCAAAAAGAATTAAAAGCTGCAGTTAAATTCATATATAGTTGAATAAAATTAAGAGGCAAATAATTTGCGCTCTGAACTTTCCTCGTAACTTTAAGCCTATTCTTTTAGGAATTATGTTCACTCTGACTAATGCAACAGCTCCTGTTTATATTACTACAGTTGAGCCATTAATGCATGGAGCTCTTACAGTTATCATCATAAAAAGTATTATTTATGAAGCAATAAAACTTTAATTAAAGTCTTGAACTCGAAAATCTTAAATGTGCTGTGTCGTCCATTATCAGGTACAGCGAAATTCGTTTCATACTACGAACAACGCGCAGTTGTAAAAGCCGAATGCATTTTGATCACCTAATCTAAGTTAGAATTAAAAGAACGAGTTCTCAGAGCAGAGTTTGTATCGGTTCCCGGAATTTCGAACGCTAGGGAAGAGATTCACTTCGTTTCTCCGAAAGTAAGAAGTCCATTTAGCGACTTTCTTTTCTTTGCAAGAAAGAATACGGCGGTACATGCCAGAAAAGAAGCATTGGGCCGAGAGGAAAAACACAGGGTAATTACGCACGTCATTAGTAATGTCTGGTTGGGCGTTTTTACGCCTGTCAACTTTAGGTATCGTTCTCCAGTTCAAGACAAATGAACGACTTGTCTAATGCGAACGGAAGGAATCATTAGTGTTTCTTCACGGAAAATATTTGCCGTAACTACGTGGTAATTGAATCCTATTTTCCATTAAAACATATAGAATTTTATGCGTCATTAATATAAAACGAAACGATCTAATGGTTTGCGACTGGTTGAAACAACTGAAGCACAACGCAGAAGAATTACAGACACTTGAAAAGAAAAAGAAATTATTTATAAAAAATTAAGATTCAAACTATTTAAAAATGATAATGGCTCTACCAAAAAATTATAAATATTTCATGGTGCTCTGAAAGTAAAAATTGGTTTTATAGATGTATCTTTAAAATTTTCCATGCATACAGTGGTATGAAAAATGGATGAGGCAAAACAGCAGTAAAATATTTGTAAGATGTAATTAGGGAATTTAAACAAAAACAAAGTACCATCTGCGCCTTGGAATCAATATATATAGTGGTGACAATCAATGTGTAATGAAAGGATATTTTTATAATTTCTTTATAATTTGAATTGTCGGCACAATCATTATGGAACAGGTATTGTAAACAACAGTCAGTGTGACGTAAGAATATGGAGTGTTGGAGACGTATTATTGACGGCGTTAATGAGGTTCAAAGCTTGGACGAGAGTTTTGGGAGCTCGGCCGGTGGTGGTCATGGCGTAATAAAAGCCACTCGTCGGAAAAGAGAGGTGAATCTCAACAGTGACCAACTGAAGAATCCTGGATACAGCTGCTGATGAAACTAAGTGGTTCTCAGAGTAATTCTGACCACTGTTCGAATTCTGTAACTCGTTCCACTGTCATGGTTTATAAATTCTTGTTTCAAAATGAAAAGTACAATTTCTTCGGTCGTATTGTAGGGCTCGCATAATTGACCCTTGCACAAACAAGAGAAATTTCATTTCTTTCTCCACTGTTGCTTCATCTCCACAATCATAACTCTGACACCAGATTTAATTATCATATTGCGACACCTAATGTAAGATTAAGTAAGACTAAACAGTGGTTTAATTAGATTTCAATTCATCTGTTTAATTATCTAAGAAGTCCCAAACCATACGATTATATATGTTAAAAATCTTAATTAAAAAAAATGATGTATTGTAAATCCATTCTATTCATTAAATGAATTTTTTCAAATTTCCCTAAATATGGAATTTTAATTCGGTATTATCTGTATTTTTTTATTAATTGACGCTTGAAAATTCCTGTATTCTGCAGTTTTTGGCAATAAATGAATTGATTGTTTGATTAATTATTTTTGTAGTATGATTTTTTAACGATAAAGGTAATAAATATACATATAAATTTTGCCACAGTATTTATTTTATATGTTAATTCGAACCTCAAATTTTTAATCGTATTTCTCTTCCAACTAAGACGCATTATATATATTTAATAACAGACCTATTCATGAATAATACTATAATACGCGTTATCAGTGAATGGATATTAAAAACCAACGTTACAAACAAAATAATTTATAATCAATTAAAATTATGTTACATAACCAGAATAAATTATAATTAATCAAATAAACTAAAATTATAACTTAAGACACTCTATAGATAATACTAGAATTTTTTCGAAACAAGTCTTCAGAAGCTGTTCGATAAAATTAATTTTCTCTTCAAATCACAAACTGTTTAAAAATTTCTCAAATATTCTCAAATTAATTCTTATTTATGTTGTTAGAATCGTCGGTTTGAATTTTAGTGACCGTGAATTTAAAGTTTCTTGAATAATTTTTGAGGTTTCTTTATTTTCCCTACTTATTGAGCTAACAATGCCATCCAAATACTGAGCACAGTCTCTTTACTACATCGCACTGAAACTTGGATCTAATAATAATTATCAAACACAATATTGACTTAGTATCAATACATGAGTATAGTTATTGAATGTTAATTAAAGGAATCTTAAATACAGGATAATAGTTTTTATAACTGTAAAGTCATTTTTTTCGATTTTCGTACAATTTGTTATTTTTATTTCTCAACTTACACTATATATATAAATTGTTTTCTATGTAGTTGATTCAATATTACGCTTGTGATACAAAGACGTTTCTTACAACAGCGGGAACCCTATTTCTTGGGTATATTAAATAAACCAACTACAAGCCCATCTTTCTGCACATGATCTTGTTGAAGTCTAGTCACACGCATTCCGCAATATCTTGCCGTCTCGCACAGGAAGCAATTTTCCAGCCAGTTGGTCGTTACTGGGTTAGCCCGCTCAGGGGCAACTAAAGCGGCTCCTTGGTCAGGCTAGTACGAGTATAGTTTGTTTAATCCCAGCTAAGCCTCCCCTAGTCCCTCGGGACCGGCGCTAAGAGCTGCCAGGGTCTTGCCACGTCACTGTAGATTCAGCTTCACACAGACATCTCACAATTCCAGAATTAAACATGGTTTTTAACTCCTAATGACACATACTTTATGCAAATTTTACATTCACAATACTATTGAGGTGTTTCCACGTGTTTACTGTTAATTGATTAAGGAAAGTGTAACTTCATTCCAGAATTTTGTATTTTACTTATTAGTTGTAGTAGTATAACCTTTAGTTTCTTTAGGAACATAGGGCATCTGTGAAACATTTCCACCTAACGCTATTCTTTGCCAACATTTTAACTGCTTTCCAGGTCTTGCCACACTACTGATCGTCTTCTTCCAGTTTTGTTTAGGTCTTCCTACTTTTCGTTCACCTTGAGGATTCCAGTCTAATGCTTCCTTCTCAACTGACCCTTCATTCCTCCTCAAAGTATGTCCTATCCATCTCCATTTCCTCATTTTTATCTGTTTCTCTATTTCTGTCTCACCCCAGGCTTCCCATAATGCAGAGTTACTTATTATTTCGGGCCACCTTATACCAATTATTTTTCTTAGACAGCGATTTATAAATGTTTTTTTTTTACTTAATATTCCACTCATAATAGTGATCAGTGGTTTTAATATGTTACTGGGTTAAAATTGAAGGACTCAATTCATCCAAAATTTTCAGTATAGTTTCCAGTTCAATTGGACGGGGCAAACTTCAAAATTGCTGAACAGATTGCAACCAATTTTCATATCAGTATTTATATTTACAGAGGGTACAAAATATTATATATATTATGAGATTCCGTATGTTATTCGCCGATTTTGCGAACTTTTCAGATTTTTCGCTGAAGATAACAGCGTTTATTCTCTAATTTTTGTTCAACAATACGCGAAGTGTTCTCAATGCTTCTCAAACAACAATTACAGAAAATAAATGATAAAATTTTTCGTAACTTATTTAAGCATGAAATAAAAACAAGAGTAATTTATTTTATTTTATTTATTTAAATTAACGTAATAAATTCTACATCTTTTTACTAATAAATTAGCGGCAGGTTTATCTTTGGAGAATGAAACAAATAACTATTGTTTTTTTTGGGTGTAGACAGGCTATGTATAGGGTAATCCACATAGTGGCAACTCCCCTCTTATAGCATAGGAAAGGGATTTGAAAGGGGGCAAGCGGAAGGTTGGAGGAAGGTAGCCAATGGTAACTAGGGCCCCCGGGCTATGGTTTAAGGATCCTACCCGGCATTCGCCTAAAAGAAAATGCAGGACAAACCCTAGGAAAACCTGCATCAGGTAGGTCGGGCATTGGGAACTTGTCCCACGCCCTTCCGATAGCGGGAGAGGAGTTTGCTGTGGAGACGCAGCATTCCCTTTTCCGTGTCTCGACCAGTTTAGGAGGCAGTTGGCCGACTATTCCAATTTGAAATTGCCAACCTTGTCTTTTTCTAAAAAAAAAGAGTTGAGGTTTTATCTTCTTCTTTTTTCAACTTCTGAAAAGATAGAACATGCTATTTTCTTCAAGAAATTTATAGATAAGCACGCTCCCAACAGAATCATTCGATTTTTTTGAAAAGTATATTAAGCATTATTCAAAACTTATAAAACGGAACAAAAATTCAGATTAAGCTACAAAGTGTCCCGAAGCGGTACATCATTCAAGTTCCCAGTAGGACATCAACAAAGAGACACCGTGGACATTCTGGTCCTCCATTTTCCCCATCGCGGAAGCTGATCCGGTCAAGCAACAGTTCTTCTGGTTCATCATAGCCAGGACGTATTGCAGATGTATTGAGGTACTGAGTGGAGACTAGAACACAAGAAGCTATTAATAAAGTGTACAAAGTGTACAAAAAATATTATTATTTGAATAAGAATTTAGTTTAACGTATTATTTGTTGTTGTCTTTTGCTTGTGTTTTTGTTTGGTTTTGTTGTTATTAGTTAATTTTTTTTTTTTTTAATTTATTAGAAAATTAACAATCGGAACTATATAGTACATGTTCCATGAGTTAATGTGATGACACAATAATATAATAACGTGAGCGAATACCCATCCAATGACGTTATCCGGATTGTGAACTTATACTGCTTTCAGGTCATTCGGCCATTTCTTGTTCTGAAGTCTTCTGTAGGGAGGGTCATGTTGCAGAGTGGACGCTAGTTCGTTTGAGTGAAGTTGGAGACGCAGGAAGTGGCTGGCACTCCGGTTGGTGCATTCTTCTTGAACGGTTGGCATTCCGAGGTCCGTATGTAATGTTCGATTGCTGACGTACCAAGGTGCATTTACAAGCATTCTGAGTGTTTTCGATTGAAATCGTTGGATGATGTTGACGTTGGATTTGCAAGAGCAGCCCCATAGCTCAATGCCATATGTCCAAATTGGTTTTATTATAGCTTTGTAAAGTAATATTTTGTTTTCAAGCGATAAACACGATTTTCTCCCCAGTGCCCAGTACATTTTTCTCAGTCGCAGGTCGGATTCCTTCCTTTTTTTTAATATATGTTTTTTCCAGGTTAGTTTTTTGTCCAAATGTAGACCCAGATAGCGAACTTCGTTTGATTTTGGAATTTCTATATTGTTTAGGGACACTGATGGACATTCTGATCGATTTAATGTAAAATTGACTTGAGTACTTTTTGCTTCATTAACTTTGATCCGCCATTTATTGAGCCATACTTGGAGAAGGGATAGATGGGTTTGAAGGTTTGAGGAGGCCATGTGTGGGTCGGTATGTTGAGATAGGAGGACGGTGTCATCAGCAAAAGTGCCTATATATGTGTCAGCTGTTGTATTATTAGTTAATGTGGTTTTTATCGGGAGCACCAAGCCAAAAAGTTTGGATCCTTTGCCATGTTTCAAATCACACGAATTCTTAAAGATGCTTATATTAAGACGAAGTGAAAATTAACATAGAATTAAATACATACAATATAAAGTAATATAGAAATATAAACTATACTATGACATACGCTGTCTGCGGACGAATAAATTGCAATACATTTTAAATTATTTTTTTGAGATGATAATGCTCAAGTGTGTCTGATTTTTTCGAATAATTACTTAAAATATCCGTGATTTACATAATAGGGAAAGTAAGTAAACTCAGAAGGCTGAAAGATTCTATTAGCCGAATTGAAAGAAATAGATTCCTGCCACTAAAGATTGTTTTGTTTTTTCATACGCTGTGTACTGATACTCTTTACTGCCGAAAGACTATCAGAGTTGTTTACAGTTAAGAATTTTTTGCTTTTCCTAATCACGTTGTAAAATTCTCATTCTCTCATTATTCGCTCCCATGCTACCGTCACACTAAACAAATTCTCTCTCACTCATAGTTCGCCTATGTCTTCTCCTAATAACATAGAAAAACATAATAATATTTTATCCTCCCTCCACCCTTCCGCATCCCCCCTTTCAAACCCCTTTCCTATGCTATAAGAGGGGAGTTGCCACTATGTGGATTACCCTATACATAGTCTGTCTACACCCAAAAAAAATTTTTTTTATTATTAAAAAAAAAAAAATTAATAAAATAAAATAAATTACAATTATATCTAAATTTTAAACGTATAGATTTTAAAATTTAAAACAATTCTCGGAATGAACTTAAGAATCCGTTTCAGTCATTTGTTATTTAAATGTATTTCATTTCATCAAATACACCTTAACTGTTTGATGTACATAATCATTAGATTGGTTATTTTAATGGACCTACCAAAACTACTCTCAATTTCACGGGAACTGAAAGGAACGCAGAGAGTTCCATATTGAACCAGCAGTGCACAAGGTATCTGATGGTTGCAAAGTAAAAAAAAAACATGCTCAAATTCTGACCGCATCGTAGGGATTCCAGCTCAAAAATTGATATTTTTTTCTAAATATATTTTCGGTAATATACGTGTGAGTATTAAGCTGTAAAGTACAATTTTTTAAAAGTTTTTCTTTTCCTTGTACAACTTTCTAGATGTCAATTTTTGTATTTGTCTGTTTTACTTCTTAGTAGTCTACGGTAATGAATACATTTTGCCTGTTGCTTTTAGCTTCTGGCAAAAATGCTTGTCTTTTCATTGCTAAAAACCGTGCAGTGGATATTTATTAATCAAAATAGCCGTTTCGCCGAAATTGGTTCATCCGATCATACAGATGAAATTTAGTGTCGGATACCCTCAAATAAGCTCAAATTACTCAATTTGAAGAAGTATACATACTAAATTGTTTTTTCATTTATATAGAGTTTAAATGATTACAAAAAAAAATTTTAACAACCCTTTGGCTGATATTTATAATTTCAAAAAAACCTTTCGTCGAAATTAATTCAACCAATTAAATAGACGGAAATTTATATTACACCAGTGTCGGATACCCTAAAATAAGCTAAAATTACTCGATTCGAAGAAATGTACGTACTGAATTGTTATTTTATCTATACGGTCTTTACATCAATACATACAAAAAAAAATTACTCTCGACTGAATGAAATACAGAAATTTTGATAACTTTCATAAACATATTTACGTATAATTGTGTTTCTTTAACTCGTGTATCAGTGATTATTTCTGTTAAAATTATGTTATAATAAGGAGTGGAAATGAGAGAAAAGGCGACTTTGTAAAATGCGACGGAAAGCAACTATTTTCCGAGAGCATTTGTTTGAAGCAATGCGTGTTCCTCCTCGCAGGTTGAGAAATGTACAGAGTGCCTGACAGAATGTAATCTGGGAGCTGAGTGTTCCTCGGCCCCTTGTATCTGGAGACTCATGCATCTTCTCGGGACCACAGAGATAATAGAATTGTTGTAGCTTCCCAGGCGCCTGACGGTCCGCTAAAGGATGTCCCCTCCTTCTTATTACTGACAACCCCGACGAGCGGTATTGCTCTTCTCTGATATGAAAGCTTCTCATCTAAGAGACTTAATTATGTCCTTATTCATTACAAGACATATCAGTGACCTTGGAGAAGTTCATAATGGAATCAGATGTATACGTTTCTGAGTTAATTATCTTTAAAAGTATTACACTCGCAATAAAATAAAATATTTGCAGTATATTTAGTGATACGTTTTTTAAAACCAAACCGTATTTCATACTTTATCAGTCTTGAATATATTTATTATTACGCTGATAATGTATTTATAAAATCTAAGTTATTTAATATAATAAATAAATAAACAACAGTCAATATGTAAAAATGTATTAATTAATTAAAACGAAATTTTATTTCAATAGAGTAATAATTTGTTTGTAATTCATTAAAACATTTTCTAATATATTGGTTGTTAATTTTTTAAGTTATTAGTAATGAAATAATTTTTGGGTTTTAATTAATTAATTTATTTTTTATGATGTGTTGGATTTGTTGTTTATTTCTTTATTTAGCACAGTATAACAATTTTTCTTAAATTCTCAGAAACATATGGTTGTAGCAATTCAAAAAGAGCTCATTTGAAATGTTATAAGAAATTAGAAACATTTGTCTGAAATTATTTGTTCAGTCATTGTCTGTCTAATAAAATATTATCACGTCAGAAAATAGATTATTCAGCGACTATCAGGATATATTTTCTGTTTTTGAAAAATTATGTCAGTGACTTGAATAATCGAATTGATTGTTCAACCGTCTGAAAATTATAGACGAGGTTTTCGGATACGTTATTTCATATGAGGTGTTAAAATAATTACTTCAGTCCCTTGAACGCAGTCGTCAACAGATAAATTTTGGAATGCGAATAAAGCGCCAGAAATATTAGTACCTACTTATTATACAAATGTGACTTTTTTTCAGGGTAACAGGCTACATGAGGGTAATCCACATGGTGGCAACTCCCCTTTAATAGCATAGAAAGGAATTTGAAAGGGGGGATGAGGAAGGGTAGAGGAAGGTAGCCAAGGATTAACTAGGGCCCCCGGGTTATGGTTTAAGGATCCTACCAGGCAATTCGCCAAAAGTAATGCAGGGAAAACCCTATAAAAGCCTGCATCAGGTAGGCCGGGCATTTGGTACTTGTCCCACGCCATTCCGATGGTGGGAGAGCGGTTAGCTGTGGGGTCGCAGATTTCCCCTCTCCGTGCCTTGACCGGTTTAGGAGGCAGCTGGCCGACTATTCCAATAGAAATAGACAACTCTTACCGTTTGCTCAAGGTCTGCGACCCCGGAACATACACCTCTCAAAACAGTGTATCCGTGGGTTTATAAATAATCGAGCGAAAAAGTATTACAAAGAAAAAATTCCCCCTTTCAAATCCTTTCCTATGCTATTAAAGGGGAGTTTCCACTTTGTGGATTACCTTCAAGTAGTCTGTTACTCTAACAAAGACAGTAGTAAGTAACTTCATATTGTTTCACGTTTTTAAACAAAATATAATGGATAAACACATGTTTAAAATGTGTACAAAATAATTTTATTTATATAACACTTTGTTTGGAGATTATCAGAAACAGATATTGGAAGGGAGCTGAAAGGTCGCTTGTTACGCGCTGTGATAGTCGTTATGAACGGGCTTTTAGTTTGGTTGCTACAAACACGGTCGCTATAAAACGGCCCCTTGTAGATGTGAGGTGACGAAACTCGCTCATCAGTCTACTATCATCAACACCCTGGCAACATTCCACTCTCCAACATTACTCTCTCTCTGCATCTTTGTCACTGATACTCGTCGCTCTCATACTTTGCTTATCAATCTCCAGTTTATTACTACTCGCCGTAAATTCACCCTCGGCATTATTCCTTAACTGTAGTGCCAGAAGAACATTCTTTCCTTCTAGCACTGGAAGCTCATCGCACAGTACGTGGACAAGGTGTTAAATGCCCTATTTTTGTGACTTAAAAAGTTGTCTCTGTTCATATTTTCATGACTTTCTATCTTTGCTGATGTCACGACCGTGTACTCGATCGCGGACCCTGCAGTTCACGTGGTGTAATACGCTCACAAGCGAGTCTCGGATTCATTGTCAAAATAAAATATTTAAAGATTAACATTAAATTAATTAGAGTAAGTCAGTGGAAGGTAAAACCTTATCGGATTGGTGAAGCTTTTTACTGGTATTCAATGGTAAATATTCTGCTTACAGAATAAGCAAAAGAAAGACATTATTTTTCTATATTAAAAGTTTTTGTTTGTGAGTAGAAAATTAAGTGATGCAGAAAAATTGTCGTGAAGAAGAAACATTTTGATCAGTGATTTCCAAATTTTGTATTTAGAGAAACAAGTGTACTTGTAATGTAGTATATAGCTGAAGTTATTTTAAAGAATTATGTTTGTTTTGGAGGTGGTATAATATGATAATAAATTTAGATAATTTTTTTACCCTTGGGTGATTGAAAATATTTTGAAACTTTGGAATTACGCATTATATTGAATTTAGTTTTTTTTACATTCACGTGGTTTATCTTTATTGAATGTATATTGTGCACCATTAAATGCAGAAGTGGATTTCTGTGTATTTTTAGACTATTTTCTATTGAATATATATATATACACTAACACACACACACACACACATATATATATATATATATATATATATATATATATATATATATATATATATATATTCCTAAGGTATACAAAAGTAAGTTCAAAGAATACGATGGAGTACTTTATACAAATATGACGATCTGAACGAAGAGCTAAGAAAATAAGATTTGTTTTCATATTCACACGAGACCTACAGGGATTGTCATATTATAATAGGATCTGGGGACCTGTCCAGGGCCAGAAGTTGGCAGTTTCCGCAAGACCGCAGCTGCGCCAGCTGTCCCCAGTCCGACGCAATATCGCACTGCCATCTCCTCCACGGACAAATAAAAACGCCGACAGACACGTTACTCTTCCGGAGGAAGACCGTATTTCACTTCGACGCCCAAGGCCAATGCGGAATATGCTATCAGCTTTCACCCTGCTGAGATACCCAATGCAGCTATTGTCAGTATATGAAAAAAGCTTCAATTGCACATATGTATTATATATATTTATTTATAACTGTTAACGGATATTTTTAAACAGTGTTACCATCGGATAAAATTTGAAAAGAAAAAGTTAGACTTTTTAATTTTCGCTTTAAATTATTTAAATACGTCAACTTATGATGGTGAAAATAATTAAATTTAATTAATTATTGAATGATATTTTTCACTCTAACAGATAAACATTAAATTCTCACCATGTAGTAAATTTTACAAGGAATTTAAGCAATTTGTATGATAATCGGAATTCTTAATGTTAAGCAAAAGTTAAAAAGAATTTATTCATGAGCGGGGATTTCTTAAGTGGGTTCAAAGAAGTTTACAAATGTTTTCACCACATTTACACTCTCAGGCAACAATTTGCCAAGTGGATGTCGAAGAATATTTTCAGGTTCTGTGTGAGTTACATGATAAACCGTTTACAGTGTTTATGCATAATTTAAAATGCCCGTTGTTCCGAAATTTACTTCAACGACCAAACAGTTGGATTACGCTTCAGAAAGTGAAAATCAATATTGTAATTAAAAGTGTACTCGTGTTTATAGCGTCCCTTAATGCATATTGGTCAGTTGATTTATATGGATATAAATATGTAAATATTTTAAAATTGGTGTCGATTTGACCTTGAAGCTCTTCCGTGTGCTGTCGAATCAAACTCGCGCGACGTTGTCACATATTATTGTGCACGCAGTAACAGATTATAGTAAATCATTCGTGAGGATGTGATATTTCTCTTTTCTCATTCGCTGACAGAAAGAACGCCTTTTCTAAAATTTTATAGTCTCTGTTTTGTAATGACAAGTATACACCAAATTTTATTCATTGTACTTTATTTAAAGGAATTCCTCCCCTGCAACACAAATGGTCCCAACATTTTTATATTTATATATTAAATTTATTGATTACATTCCTATGTTATCTCCCGTTCTGCATGTGCTGTTAAATAATTTTAATTTTACCCGAACCTGTTATAGAGCGACTGAACATATTGAATAATTTTTTGTAACTGCTGATTTTTATTTTGCAAAGCAGTAGCACGTTAAATAATACGATTATATTATCTAGGAATCAAATGCACGTTTTGTCTCTATTAATTATTACTGTAATCCAAAAATAAGGTCAGTGCATTGAAAACACGGGCTCATCCGTACCTGATCAGGAGTTTCAATTATTGGGTAATATATTTAGATAAAATATGTTACAGATATGCAATATTTAATTTCCAGTTGTAACAATAATTTAATATCGTATTTTTTATATATAGTTCGTCAAAGCGTAGGTGTGGTATATTTCTGGACAATGGACCATTGAGATTTAATATTTTGAATGAAATTTTAATAATCTCGAAGAGCGTTTATTTTAGGGATAGCCATTGGAAGATGAAGAGGAAAGGCAATGGCAATTCGCAAGGGAATTCGTGAGTCCAGTTAGATTCGTTTATCAGTTTAAAAGGTTTTTAGGTCAAAGTCAGAAATTAGCTTAAAAGCTATTTGTGTGTAATTTAACCTAGACAACTAAAGAGAATGACAAAATAAATGTACGACTGGGTCGTATTCAGAGGCGGATGAAACAAGAGGCTGTAATATAATGTAGTAATCACAATTAAATTTCAATTTAATTTGCACCACGTTGAGGTGCCAAAATGTAGTAATCACAATTTTTTATTAATTTTAAATTTAAATGAAGCCGACGTTGGAACACATTTGTAGTAATACAATTTAATTAGATTTTAAATGAACACAATTAATAGTTGAAATGATAGTATTTTAAATGAATAATCAGATTTTAAAATATACAAATTTAATTTATTAAAACAAATTCTTATCACCATTAAAATTGTTTTTACAAGTTGGTAAAGTGCCACGGAAAAATTTCAGGGCCGCCTGTCGGCCCTCCAATGAATAATGTTACGACAAGACAATTAAATACTTACAAAGTGAAATATGAAATTTGGCGATAAGTATTACTTACATTAGGTTTACAGTTAATAAATTTTCTTTTTAGTTTACATTACCATTTTGCTGTTCGAAGGAGGCTTGGCCTCACTCCATTATTGTTAAACACTTCACATACAGGCCATGTTTCACTGAATTTAATGTGGTCGTAATTTTCAGACATAACACTTCCTGCTCTTTAGAGTTGACAACGTTGCTTTAAATCTTTGATACTTGCATAAATATGCCAATGGACAAAAATCATTCAGATTGTCACCTCGTAATCCATAAACCCGGGATTTTACTATATTACGTCTCTGCTGCCCTTATACACTTGATTGAATATAGTCACAGGAACTTTTATTCAGGTTCGCTTTCCTTGTCTAAGCAATTCTCAATTGCAAGTTCTGACAAAAACACTCTGCAGCTTTCCACAGAATACTCTCTGCTCTCTCTCACTCCGCCTATACCCAACACACACTATTTCTGCTCTCTGACTATCCTGTACGTCTCCCAAAAACACACTAAAGTTCCACGCGTCCTGCCATGCCTTCGCGACAATGCCCATAGCAAGCATTATAAGCCCCATATTATTGTACGAAATTCTTAAAATTCAACCCGTCGACAATGAAAATCGTAAAATTTTGTTAATTAATTAATTACATCTTTTTAATTACTACAATATATTAAATTTATTTGATGATAGTTTTGTTTCAAATTTGAATATTTATGGTTTTATTTATCTACATATATTGAATTAGTCAATAAATCGACCAACATTTCAGAAGCAAATAAATAAATTGAATAACACAAGGTTTCGTTCCTTTCCTTAGAACTTTCTAAGGTGCACTCTATTAATAACTAACTATGCCATCAGACATTAGTAGAATATTGTAATGAGAGAATATATTTTTTTACAAATACAATTAAAGAAATACCCAGACGTTTTTCGAGAAAATTATTTTAAAAAACGTCTAATTTTTAATAGGTGTAAACCAAGTTTATTCTGTGTCATAAATAAATATAAAATTCTTTGTTTCAGTAAATTTTATTACTTCTATCATAAAAACAAAAGCTTTGCGAAAACTAAACTAAAATAGTTATCGTATGATTACTTTTATTTTAGAGCTGAAATTCACAATGCTGATTTGAATTTGTAATGTGACGAGGCACGATCTTCTCAAATATCACATTAAAATAGACAGCTTATTCGGAAATTAGGCTCCAGAGCAAGGGATATGATTGACAATTTCTGTACTTTGACGTATATTTGTAATGTTTCGCTGATCGACGTGAGGAGTTTTCTTATTGACCCACACGTCTTGGAGAACTATCTGGAGAAGTCCCATCTCCGCCCGTTGATGCGCTGTCTTGTATGCCGCCATGTCGACGTCTCGACAGCACTCTTTTCCATTTCCTGCTGCCACGCGCCGCTTTTGCAAACATCGTTGTGATAGCAGAGAAACTACACGACTGAGAGAATGTTATTGTCTACATATCCCTGAACCAAAACCACGACACAACCAAATTCATCGTTTCTAATTTTGTTCTACGCAATCTATTTGCTAATAATAACCTAAGTCAGTGATTATTAGTAAGATTTTTTATTAAATTCACAAAATTATAAATTAGATGTTAAAAATACCAACCTATTGGTCAGAATTTTTTACTTTTTAAGACCACATTTCTTTTATAAGGAGCAGCGGCAGCTACTGAGTTTTTTAAGGTATGATCTACATCACACCTCAAGAAATTATTTTTAAGAGAATAATATGTAAAATAATAATAATACAGCGATAATGTTACCATATTCTGGCCCGACCTGTATGATTGACAATAAATTCAAATGGAATCACCACATAAATAAACTCTGGGGCAAACTTAGCAAAATTTGCTTCACACGAAGAGTGTTATCTCGGAAAGCGAAATATGTACATCTAAAATGGTATATCATGCATATTTTAATTGTGTCATGTCTTACAGTTTAGCAAACTGGGGTCGTTCACATCACGCGTTTCAAATTTTTAAACTTCAAACGAGGGCCGTACGAACCATATCTGATTGTAATGTCAGCAGTAAGCCTCCGTTTCGGAATCTTGGGATTTTAACATTGCCTTATACGTATTTTATATAAATTTTAAACTTGGTCTGGAGAAACTTCAATTTATATGTCCTAACTGAGGAAATGATTTATACAGCAATAGAAAATCGCTCTCAATTTTGCATTGAAAAATCGCGTAAGCCTTTTTGAATCAAGTATTCGTTATACCAGTATGAATCTATATAATAGTCTTCCGGACGAAAAAAAACTTAAACTATAAAAAATATATTTGTTAATTATTGGAACATATCACTGGGTGAGAGAGTTTGTAGGTAGGAAGGACAGATTGATCATTTTAATAAAATAGCTTGCTGGTATCCTATTGTGTTAAGCTATTATTTTACGATGATAATCTTGTAGAAGTTAACTGCCAACTTATTTTCTTATTCATGTTCGACGGGAATCCAAGTAATATTTGTTGCTGGAAACTCCGCCGAATGAAAATTGAAGATTAATATAGTTATAATTCCTTTAATTACTGTTATATTAATATATTTAACGTTGTTTTTAAAATTATATATATATATATATATTTGTTAAGTACAATATTTGTTTTTTAAATTTTGTAATTGTAATAATTTATTATTTTCTTGTAATATTATATTATATCCGATTTCCTCGAGCGAGGACTAATGGAATGAATAATAAATATAAATCTAAATATTTATACTTCAGTCTACATAGTTTTCAATAGTGCTCTAATTTTTAAACCCGGAATACTTAAGTACGAAATTGACACACATTTTTAAGATGAAAGTAGTTTTCCTTGGCCCCTTTTTTTAAAATAAATTTAATATCTGTAAGAAGCCACGTATGATGACAGTGTTGTGTATGTGCTCACTGACACGGAAAGGAGGTAGTTTGTGGAGCTTTACGGGTAGTGCAACCGGGTGAAACACAACACTGCCCAGCGCGTTTCTCATTCCAGACGGCAATGGTGTGCTATAGCCGTGAGTAGCACAGAAATGGCCACCTGGCTGCATTAGCGGTTGGCGGATAGTTCAATGTCTTCGATATCGAAGCAGAAATTATCACTGTAATCCCAAATTATTATGAAGGTTCTTGAAACGAAGATAAATTAATTCTTCGTAAAATAATTTATTTGCTGCAGAAAAATGAGCACATGTGCACGAGCCGCCACTGATAAGTAGTAAAAGAAACTTTTACGATCATGACCATTGTGGCGATATAAAGGAAAAGCGGATGTCTGAAAATGTGATGTTAAAGGAGAGAAGCGTTATAGGAGAAGATGTTCAGTTATGAAGAAATTTAGACAACAATATTCATCATTCTACTACGCAGCAACAATAACGGCGCAATCATCGGAACTTGTCATCTAAAAAATCAGTAACAGATTTACTATATTTGTTGATCAGAGTACGTCGCGTACTAAAAATGAATTTGAAGTTAAACTTTTAGTGGGTATTGGCACGCGAGGAAGTTTCGATTATCAATTTTTCTATTTAACCGCAATAAACATGACAAAAAGTAAAGTTATGCTTCGGATAAAAGCAAAAAATGTTGTATTAAATAATATATATATATATATACGGTGACAAATATTTGATTTAATTAAAAATGTAGTCGATAAAATCAGTTCTTTTTAAAACATCAGGAATTAATTTATCATTTATGGAATAGATTTTCCTTAATTACATTAAGACTTAAGTATCACGCTATAATGGTTTGAATATAAATGAATTTCCTCCCCTTAATTAATGTTGTGTAAATAGCGTGAATTAAGATTCATCAATCTTTTAAGGACTGCGCGGAGAAAAGAGGCGTGCATATAAATAGGGTGAAATAAATCCATCTCTTAGAAACGGCCGAATCTTTTTCATTTACGACGAAAATAGAAAAGAGGTCTGTAGACGCAGAATACCGAGAAAAGATATACAGCTTTACTCCATCTCGCTAATCTCCTATATTAAATTACATTTTCCTTTATCTTCGTTAATTAACTTATATATGAAGTGTTGACGAAACTATAGAAGATATACAACTTCAAATTTACAATGAAACTAAAATAGAATTTTCTAAAGCTTTGTGATAGACAACATTTCATTCAGTAGTGCAATTAATTATAAGGTTCTTATATACGTATCTCGTGGAAGTACGTTTGTGCCAGATATGTAATTAATTTTAAATTTAAAAAACTCCACCCTATTAGTCAGGAAATTTATTATTAAACTTAAAGCGTTATAATTAAACAAATACTGAATCTCATTCCTAATTGGACCTCTTCAGGGGTAAAGTGACATTTAGATTAGTTAGATAAAATTTTTTTAAGAAAACAAAATCTCACACACACAACTTTTAAAACCATTATATAGAAGTATGATTTATAGAGTATAACAATTTGTTATATGAAAATTTAGATCGATGGCGGTCGAAATAAATTATACTGATATAATTATAATATATCTCATACATTATATAATTTTTTTATTTCCATCATAGTTTTAAAATTGAACTATTCTGTTAACAGTTGTAAGAAATCGTAAATTTTATTTAAATTATGTGTGCCAATTTTTACATTAACCTTCGATTTTTGATATATAATAGATAAAATTTCGATCATTAATCTGGAATAATATTTGCATTATTCATACAAAATCTTTACACTATGCCAATAAAAATTATGTATTTTAAAATATATCTGTTGGGACACAACTGATTAATTTTGGACGTTAAATTGTTTCTATGTAAATTGATTAGAGTATTCAGAGAGCATTTTGTTTGCCAGATATAACAATAATTACAATCGAAACAATTGATTTTATAAATAACACTATGCTCATTTAAAATGTTAATTTTGTCTGTCAATAATTTAAATTTTGTTAAAAATATTTAACTTTTAAAAATAATGCAAATAAATTATTTTTATAATAATTATCATGTGTGTAACACTTTTTATTACATTTTTTTTTAAATAACGAATTTGATTGAATTATACACCTTTGTGGTCCCAATTAGGTATGTTGTTGTTCGTTAAATTGTTATGTTTTAAATTTTATAATATCTTTTCTGACGAATAGGCTAATGATTTTCACGTGTATTTTTAAAAAAGCCCGTTAATATAAATAATGTTCATTTAGGGATTTTATTAAATATATTGATGCCCATGCTGTTGTGATCCTAATAGGTGTTATTAAAATTGGCCACAATAAAATTAGTATTTATTTCAATCTGATAAATACAGTTTTTTATTTTGACGACCTGTATTGTATATTTAAAATTACACTATTAAGTAGAATGACCATATAAACAATACGACCCTCAATGGAAAGATGAAATCACATTCATCAGTGAAATTAAACTGTACATTTATTCTGTAGATATTAGCAATTCCAAAAAGCCAGATATTTCAAAAATATAATAAGACAATATTCGAGTTCATAAAGTCATGTGAAAGATAATTCATCCTGAAATTTTGTGAAACAGTAAAACCATTTGAATTTATAGTCACGTCGATATAAATATGCAAAAAAATATTAATACATTTGTGTTACACCATTTAAAAT
Organism: Zhengitettix transpicula; assembly: GCA_037074705.1. Classification (NCBI taxonomy): domain Eukaryota; kingdom Metazoa; phylum Arthropoda; class Insecta; order Orthoptera; family Tetrigidae; genus Zhengitettix; species Zhengitettix transpicula. The sequence continues at coordinate 54,471,824 of CM073593.1, read as the reverse complement.
ACCGATTTTAAACACCATATTAAATTTCAGTTACAACTTGGTGGTAAAACGATAATGACTGATTTCTTAGTAGAGAATTAAAGGAAACTATTTTACAATTACATTATCGTAACGGTAAGCAAATATAAATATGAAATATAAAGTATCAAAAGAATCTCTTTGAGAACTAGAAAACATTATCTGAAGAGTTCATTGATGAAAATTTTATCCTTTCCAATTAAAAAATATCTAAAAAAACATTATTGTGGATATCCACACTTATAAATATTTAATTTATGATTATATTTAAGATTTTATTATCATGGAAACCTAAGTTTATCTGACAGTATAAAATTCAACTTAGTAAAATTATATGACGAAAATTTGGGGTAGTATAAGTTTATTTCATTATGTATATAAGCGTCAGTTGCTTCCACTTGACTTGCAATTTTAGAGTGTACGATAGCACTTTTTTATTTCCCAGTATCCTGAATATGCGTAATGCACAAACTTTTAGGACCGTATTTCTCTTAATTTCACAAATACAACGCAGCAAACAAAATGGGAAAAACTTTCTAACGCCATTTATCAGCTTCCCTCGTAAAAGAAAAATTGCACTTGCAGCTTTGGAGAAAATGAGATCGTAAATAAAGTGAATTTATTCTTCAAACATTGCGCGGTGTTAGCAATATGGTAGAATCATGAAAGTCCTTCATTAAAATCCACTCCTAAAATAATTGTCACGAAATGATGGTATCCTTGGGAGCCATTTTATGCTCAGAAGAGGTTCTCAATTTATACATAGTTCAACATGAATGGTAGGTGCCTAAATATATATTTATGAGCTTACTTTTTTGTTAATAGCAAATGATTAATGGGATTGCTTCATTCATCAACATGTTATATCAGATTAATGTTTCTGCTAACAGTTCATGAAATGTTTAATTAAATCCTGATCATGATGTGTCCACAGTTAGTGATTATTTATAAACAGGAGTATTTTATTTAGATATTTTAAAAAGTACGGGTTATAATAATTTATTATAATCAAATGGAATAATTTTTTTTAGGGCAACAGGCTACATGAGGGTAATCCACGTTGGTCAACTCCCCTCTTATAGCATAGGAAGGGAGCCAAGGGTTAACTAGGGCCCCCGGGCTATATGTTAAGGATCCTACCCGGCATTCGCCTAAAAGTAATGCAGGGAAAACCCTAGAAAAACCTGCATCACGTAGGTCGGGCATTGGGTACTTGTCCCATGCCCTTCCGATGGCGGGAGAGGAGTTTGCTGTGGGGACGCAGCATTCCCTTCTCCGTGCCTCGACCAGTTTAGGAGGCAGCTGGCCGACTGTACCAATGGGAATAGCGGACAACTCTTACCGTATGCCCAAGGTCTGTGACCCCGGAATATACACCTCTCAGAACAGGCCGAGGTGTCTCGTCTTGTGGGAACCTTAGTTCAAAAACGGAGAGGAAAAGGCATCCCCAAAGGTAGCCCCTTCGTATCTCTCCTACAAGGTTCTGCTCAAATTTTTATTTTGTAATATATTTATATTTAGTTGTTGCTACTTAGTGTTTTAACTTAAGAAACTCTTTTATTCAGAATTATGTGAGTTCAACTACTATGGTCATTATTTAATACAATATTTATTTTATTGTGAATATTTTGAGGTGGACTACCTCAAATTCTTGGGTTGATGTGTAATTTATCTAAGGTGGAACAGAAACTACAATTTATTACTCATAACAGCGATTGTACATTGATAACGTCAAAATTCCATATCAATTGATTTACATCTCTAATATATTATGGTAAAAAGGACTGTTTACGTTGATGACCAGATAAAACCAAAAACAGTCTCCAAGTTTTATTTTTATTTTATTAAATAATTAGTTGGAAGCTTTCAACTCTATTGTTATAATCAACCTTCCTGTTCTATAATTTAAATCACAATAACTTTAAAAAATATTAGTTCCTATAAGTCAATATGTTGCTTATTCAACAAGGTCTGATCTTAAACTCAGTTGGAGACTTTTTCTGTTTGTTTCTGCTCATCAACATCTCTAATATAATAAATTTTATTCCCCTTACTTTTTATCGTTAACTGCCAACTTCCATCTTCAGTCACTATTTTCTTGCCGATACAAAACTTCACTTTCTTATTCCCATTATAAATAGTCATCGATGAACAGATATTCGCTATTCCTTCCTTTGACAGCAACAAATTTCAGGTCATTTTTCTCATCCGGGGTAAAATACAATTCGGACCATATGCTGGGGCAAAAAAGCAACTGGTGTTTACGCTAGCTGCTAATAGTCATAATAAAAAATCAGTAGTATCTGCTAGAATATAATTTATTTATATTTTTAGTATTGTATTTTACACTTTATATTTTGGCAATACGGTTATATACATTCGAAATGTGTGTTTAACGCTAATGGATCAAGAGAATATTGTTGTACATATTACTAACTACGATCTTATAGGAAGTAAATAGAAAATATTAATGAAGATTGTAGAATGAATCTCAGTAACGGTATTTATGCTATATTATGTTATTATTGTGTACGAACAGAAAATATTTTTAATTTGACCGATTAATTCGGTGTGTCTTATTTATAAGCGGCTATTTTTTCAGTTACTACTGTTACAAACAAAATAATAAGAAAAATGTTATTGGAAAAAAAGTAGTTTGATATTCGACGTTGCTCTACAGTGTTCTCTAGTAACCGGAGACAGGAGTGACTCACTCATAAACGATGACTAAGTCCTTGATGATAGATCGTATTGATATTTTAGGATAATTATTTAATTACAGTATATTATTGAATTTTTTTGCAGAAGAGAGATAGAATGAAAACCGAGCACACAATGGCCGCCGCGACGCTTGTCCGCCTTACCTTGTAGTATCTCGTTTCATTTTGCCACTGGCGTCGGAATCCAAGTCCACATTAAAATCTGACGAATTTTTTACTTTTGACAGCCATTATTAATTATAATTGGATCTCTACTTCTAAATTGGGTGGCTTTAATATATTGAAGAACTACCCACTCCTCGCTCGGTAAACTCTATAAAATCGGGAGGGGCGCTCAGACACTCGACCAAGGCGGAGGGTCTTGTTGGACTTTCTTCATTTTCCGTTCATTAAAACTAATCTTACTTTTTACTTCAAGTGTTGTTTGCAAACATATATTTCCAATTTCTGAGTTTGAGTGTCAAAACATTCATCAACCCAAATACTTTCGTATTTCCTATCTACAATTCTCGAACTTCGTGATTTCTATCTACATTTCTCCTAGCCTTAACTTGTCAGACGTCTGCAACAAGACCGTTTGCGTTTGGTGTTACAAGACTAAGCTTTTCCGTTTTACTAGTGAACTCTCCAAATGGGGAATCCTGTGAAAGAGTATTCTCTCGGAGGTGTACTTTCCCAGAGAGCTCTGTAGGAGGCTACCTTTGGAGGCACCTCGGCCTGTTCTGAGTGGTGTATGTTCCGGGGTCGCAAACCTTGGGCATACGGTAACAGTTGTCCGCTATTCCAATTGGAAAAGTCGACCAGCTGCCTCTTAAACTAGTCGAGGCACGGAGAAGGGAATGCTGCGTCCCCACAGCAAACTCCTCTCCCGCCATCGGAAGGGCGTGGGACAAGTACCCAATGCCCGACCTACCTGATGCAGATTTTTCTAGGGTTTGTCTTGTATTTCTTTTAGGCAAATGCCGGGTAGGATCCTTAAACCATAGCCCGGGGGCCCTAGTTACCCTTGGCTACCTTCCTCCACCCTTCCGCATCCCCCCTTTCAAATCCCTTTCCTATGCTATAAGAGGGAAGTTGCCACTATGTGGATTACCCTATACATAGCCTGTCTACACCCCCCCTCCCAAAAAAAAAGGATGCCTTCTTCTCTCTCTGCTTTTGAACTAAGGTTCCCACAAGCCGACGCACCTCGGCCTGTTTTGAGAGTTGTATGTTCCGGGACGCAGACCTTGGGAATACGGCAAGAGTTGTCCGCTATTCCCATTCGAATAGTCGGCTAGCTGCCTCCTAAAATGATCAAAGCACGGAGAGGGAAATGCTACGTCCCCAAAGAAAACCCTTCTTCCGCCATCGGAAGAACGTGGGACAAGTACCTACTGCCCGATATACCCGACGCAGGTTTCTAGGGTTTGTCCTGCATCACTTTTGGGCAATTTACTGGTAGGATCCTTAAACAACAGCCCAGGGGCCTTAGTTAACCCTTGGTTACCTTTCTCTACCCTTCCGCATCCCGCCTTTCAAATCCCTTCCTCTGCTATTAAAGGACAGTTTGCACCACGTCGATCACCCTCATGTAGCTCATGTTACTCTAAAAAAACTATTGAACTGTCTCTCACTGCGTTCGGTGAACCATAAGAATATTTCCGTCCAAATCAATATATATCAATTAACATCACGACTGAAAAAATACAGATGCATGAATACTTCTAAGTAGTCTACGCATTGTCATCAGAGTTTAATGTCCTAAGGAGCTTTGTAGTCAATTATTAATAAACCTAGTTAAATTAGGAAACAATATTAGTATCAAAACTGATTAAATTAATTAAACATGAATTTTGTAATCACAGTTTTTCAGTAATCAACGTTACTCTTTTTGCTGCATATTCTGGCCGTTGAGAAACTAATGAATGATTTAATGAGTTCTTACGTACACAGAAAAAACAATGAAACGCGAAGTCTATTGTATTGTTTTTATAGAGAAAGTGGCAGATAAATTCGGATGGTTTCTTAAATATACACGTGAAACGAATTACGTTTGATCTGCTATGCAAAACTGCAGAACCTGCGAGTAGTTTGATGTCTTCGCCCATGGCGGAAACATTTGATCGTAAAATATTCCACGAGTAAGATCCCGCACCGAGGCGTCGATAGTAGCCGGTGTAAAAAGGGAAACGGGAGGCATGAGGTAGAGTAAACGCTCAGCACAGAAGAGAACGACGTAAACTATTTTACTTCAACCTTCCCGTCATAACGTTTTAGAACTCAGAACAAAATTAACATGTAAAATAAATTGGAAACCTGACACGTAATATGTATAATACGAAATTCTATAAAGCAATAGACTCTAATGGAACAGGCACTTAATGATTTCTCACAATTCATACCACAAAGAAGGAGAAATTTTATAATAATATAAAAATAAAAATTAGAAACAAAAGTGAATCCACTAGTTTGTACGGACACAATCCATGAAATTAAATTTTTAGATTCATCCATTTATTACATCAACATAGAAAATATTGTTATTAAGATTGGAAAAGTACTTGCATAAACTACAAAGAAAATCATTTCTGAGCTGTTGAGTATTTCACAAAGTGTAGTGGTTAGTAATATGAGGAGGACTACTTACCTTTTAATAAGTCAGGCGACTATTAATTATTTAATGAAGAAGCCCCAAGTTAATAAAGTGAGAGGAATTTATTACATCATTGTTGTTGCTAAAAAAGCACATACGTCAACAGAAAAGGGTCGAAACAAATATAAATTTGGAAAAATATTACACTGTCACATTTATTTTCTTAAAAAATACGGATTCATTCAATGTATGGAACTTTTATGGCAGTTCAGTTAGCAAAATTAAATAAGGGAATGATTAACGCAGGAAATCATAGACCAAAACATTTGATATTAATCTGACTATAATAAACAACACATAAGTAAATATGACCAAATCGTGAGAAAAAATTATTAACTAATTAATTAACATTGCATTACTACGTTTCAACCGTAATTTGGTAGCTCATCAGGTGAACAATAAAATTAAGATAAGACCATAATGATTAATTAATAATGTAATCTAAAATTTCTTTAAAATGTTGAATATTCGGATAATTATTTTAAATTTTTTTTACTTATTGTCGCGGAAACTTATTAGACATTGTCAACTTTCCATATCTCCTACATGAAATTATTATATTAAATATACTTATTATTGTTAACGTAAGATTCATCGTCTAATTAGTTATTGAACGCCAGTTTCCTTACTAAATTTACAAGGTTATTTATTGACGCTGTTGAGGTACATACGTCCTTCCTTGTGTATTTCTCAGTTGTGACCCTTATAAACCTCTCGTGCTGGATCGTCAGGGCAGCCTTGAATAAGTCACATGTAGGTTGCGTTGACCTAGAAAACAGATAGGAGTGCGTGAAGTTAGAGTGGAGAGTTCTTATCCTGTAGTCGGCGCCACGAAAATGTAATATCAAGGCCATGCACACTTCGGGCTATGTTTAAAACATTGTGCTCAATAATGCGGCTAACTAGGTTAACTGATAGTGAGGGGCAACGCCGCTGGACGAGGAGTGTGGTGATGGTGTGGTTAGTCAGTTGACCTCGATATTACATTTTAGTGGCGCCGACTGCATGAAAAACAACTTGGTGCTTCCACGATGGATTTGCAGCATACGTTATTTCCTTGAAGTTGTCTTTTCCTTATGAAATATTCCTTCATTCCTTCCTCTTCTACACTTGTTTCAGTTTTTACTCCAGAATTCTGGCATAGGCTCGTCTCCCCGTCCTTTTTATTGCATATTAGACTTTTATGTTTATTCTCTTGTTGGTATGTCTCCATCTTAGCAGTGTTGTCAGCCTTTTCTTTTCCCTCTATTCCTCTGTGTGCCAGTATCCATCCTATCGTTATTTTATCATTGCTCTTTAGGATAGTGATAATGTTTTCACTGATTGATGAATTTGATTGAATACACTTCTAAGACTTTCAAAGACTAGGTCTCATTTACTTTTCATTGTTCACCTGATGAGGTCGCAGATTAGGGACGAAACGTAGAGTAAGACATTGTTAATTAATAAACTTTATATGACACTCTGGTCATTATTCTTATTTATTTACACAAATGATTAGAAATCCGTGAAAGAAAATTTAACACGTCTGAGTACAGTAATTATTTGATGCAGGTAATGGGGATGCTTATAGTAACTGCTCAAGGTAAATTTCTGATGTGGTAGCCGAAAATCATCAGGCAGTATTCCACACATTTATGGAATATATAATCTACGATTTGGTGTTTTCATCTTTTGTTTTGAGAAAAATGTAGGAAATATTAGTAGCTTATCCATAGAACGTAAAATAATTGTAAAGCAGTATAGAGAATTTCTTTTAAAATTTGTTATTTATTCACGTCGCCGTGAACATGCACTACAGTTTGTAATGTGTACAATTTATCGGATAACTAATGAGTTGATCGCAACATTTATAGTTCGTAGGACAGTTAACCAAATTTGAGCGGAGTGCTTATACAAATAGCGAGCGGAGGAGACAGCGCCGTGGTGTGGGCGGCCTGCAGTCACAGCTTTTGAGGGTTCACGAGCGCGCCGGCCTATTAATGCAGCCAGAAGTGTTCATAAAACGGGCATCGGGATTTCATTTGCACCAAATGATTGCCAAATACTGCACACTAACGAGATTTAAATGTTTACAAATGGGGTGTCCGAGTGCCCATTGCGCTGAATGCAGCAGTTCCCTTTGTGTGGCCATGTTAAGTGAGCGGGGCCGTGATTTGAATACTTCCTAATTGTTGTTCCTGTAAACCAGAAATTTATTTTATTTAAAATCACTCAAAAATATATACTTGCAGTGAGTAGACAAATATTTTACTAATTTCTGAAATATTTTCATAGTACTTGTATAAATTAATATTAGAAAATATCCATTCTATAGTCAGTACCATTTTTATTTATGTACGTTTACGTCAAATAAAACTTAAAAAACAGAAAAAGTTCCAAAAAATTTTGATATCTATAATTCTTTATTTTTTCCTGCAAAGAATAAAGTTTTAGAACAATAATTCGGTCACCTTCACTAACATCGGCCAAGTATTCTTAAAAATAAAATAGTAAATTATTTGGATCATCAACACCATTACACTGACCACTCACCAAACTCGCCGTTTTCGCGTCTGTTTGCTTTCAACGTTCTCTGATGCGGTTTTTGATTAAACACCGTCCACGCTTTTATAACGTCTCGTCGCTATCAACGTAAACCAAAATATTTTATACATTGGTTATTTCTCAAAAATGATTCCACAAGTGGCAAGAATGACTAGGAAAATTAAAATAAAGGAATAAGATTGTAAGAATAAATCATCATCCGAATTTCAAACAGTAATGTAAAAATTATTATGTGGGCTGACAGTACAATAATTTCTTAATTTATAATAAAAGACATTTTATGTTTCCAAAAAGGAAACCTTGTTATTTAGCTCTAACTGTATCACAAAAATAATAAATGAGACATAAACTCTATGTTGCCAAAATAATTTATGTCAATGTTGATATGAACAAGATGTAAAATAATGGTGAAATGTACTTTGTTCCGATACAAGAAATGCTGATACATGAGAGATCTCAAACCCAAAATAGAATTCATTAGAAGAAGCAGAAAATAAATATGAAATTATAATCTACACTAAAAATATCTTCTTCCGTCAGGAAAACAATATAGAAATACATGATCGTGAAAAATAATCCGAGAGAATCTAAGAATGTTAGAGATGGCCAAGATTAACCTTGTACTAGTAACAACGTAATGTTGTAAACCTCCGAACTATTAGCGGTCAATATAGTATTGTAATTCATAAGTATTACACAACTCTGGAAAACGTGGATTTCATTTGTAACACCTAGTCATTCACGGTACATGTACTGAAGGAACACACAGATATACAAATTTTAATATCTGTTATATCACATTACAATGAATCAGTTGTAATGAACATGTAATCCAAACAACAGCTGTGCGTAGGCAACCCACCATACTCACAAGATTCTTCTTCTATTTTATACTTTATGTACACGACCGCAGGTCTAATAGTGCGATCTGACGTCAATGAGTTGCTTTTTTACTCTGCTAAATTATCCCCTTCTCCATAATCTCATTTTTCTGAATAGTATAAAATTGTTCATATTTATATTTTGTTAAATTACTTTTAAATGTATAATACATATAGAAAAGCCACTTATGCTTAGACTTCAAAGTCATTAAAAAAATCTCTTTACAGCCGACGTTATACGTCAGGATTATTTTTTGTATTCTCATAGAAATAGGTGTATATTATTTGAAACTGACGGTAATCTAGCATCTTAAATCTCTAAGTAAATTCTGGTATTATATAATTGTAAGCAGTTCCATTATGTGCTTGAACCTCTATGACATGGCTTCTTAATTTCGCTTTATTTGATAGTTCTTGAAAAATCTTATATATATATATATATATATATATATTGTAATAAGTAAAAAATAATAATCGTCAATTAAAATGGCCCCACGTTGATGTGCCATTTATGTAATAAATAAAAATATTAATAATTAAATGCATTGATTGGCCACACGTTAATGCATCAAAATATGGTACTTAATAATGAAGATAATCAATTAAATTTGAACTAATAATTGAAAATTATCTAATGAAAGGAACATGAAATAATGACATTTATTTAAGTTAATTAAATAATTAGTTTATTATACACAACTATTTTACCTTACAAAACAAATTACTTGCTGAATTTTTCAACAATTTTTATACAAAAATGTCATTTTCTCTTACCTCAGGGTCTTTATTGGGCCTTTTAAATAAAGAACAATTAATTTTACAATTTGCTATTGACAAATATTTTTAATAAACCCTCGAAATGAAATCTAAATAAAAAAATGAAATCTGAAATCGGAATAAAATCTAAATCTGACGATATTCTACCTTTTATTATCGTTTACAATTTTAATTTAAATTGTTTCCTTTTTACTCACTGTTTGTAATGGTACCTGGGAAATTTGACAGGTTCATCAACACACACTCACTTGTATCAAATTATGAACAGCCCATGTAACACTGAATTTAATTTTATAATGGTTTGAAAACACTCTGTTGATGTCTCTCTGATTTTGTATGTTTAATTGTTTGTCGATTATGCGCCGCTCGCTAACAAATCTCTGTTTACTGTTTAAGATCTGAATAACTGTATTAATACGCCTTTGATTCTGTGTTCTCTGTCAATCATTGGGAACTTGCAACGGAAAACTGGAGACTTCTACCACAAAATCATCAGCCTCTGATTGCAGACTGCTAAATTTCAATTTCCTCCGTACTCAGCAATGTCTCGTGGCTGACTGCCCACTCCATCAACTTACGCGCGCTAAGTCCAAACAATACCTTCCTTGTTCAATATACTCGACCAGTATTGTATCTTTGTGTGTTCGCTGGTAACAATTCAGTTCAATAGTTTGTAATTATTAATTATTAATTGCCCTTTTATCATTACAATATATATAATTAATGAGAGACGTTTGTCATTTTCTTCAGACCAGGAACCCGAATGAACAAATCCTCACAATTATAATCAGGAAGAGGAAATATTTATATTTATTGCAAATATTATAAAATAACTTTTACGTAAAGTTTAATTTGCGATTTTTTTCTCTGTCTAAACGGAATAATCCCCAGTTTCTAATACCTTCCTATCCTCTTAAAGAAGATCTGCCACCATTTGGGTTACCCTCGTGTAATATGTCACACTAAAAAAATTATCCCCTTAAAATGCAAACTGCCAATAGTTTTAGACCCTTAGTATAATTTGAGACTATCCTTTTATATAAAAGAAACTATTGTAGTTTCATTGAGCCAAAAATTTCATTAAAAAGGAACGTTCAATCTAGTATGCGGAAGTGCTTTCCTATATTTAATGGATATAAAACTTCACATAATAGACCTACGTAACTGCAAATGATTCGTTAAACGTTAACGCCTTTCGGTTCATAATTAGCATGTCACTGCCCCGTTTATCCTTGTTTAAACGAATGACTTTACATGAATAACATTTGGTCACATTTTAAAACGTTTTGCGGCTCGCCACAGACATAATTTTTCAGCTGTCGCTTTGAGGAGGGACATATATTTCACTCAGCAGGGAATAAATTGGAATTCTGGTGCTAACACACTTTTCACAACTTACGAGCGCGAGCTGTTGCAGAGAGCTGCAGTATTCAGGAAGGATTTGTTCTGCAATGATATCTTGTTCTCGGAGGCTACAAAGTAAAGAATGAAACACAACCAGAATTCAAATAACCTGACAGGAATTAAATAATTTTTTAAAATCATCAATATATTTAATGTTCGTCTATTGGTATCCTTTGTAGATATGACTATTTTTCTCCTTTTTACGGAAAAACCAAATAGTTGAGTTGAAACATTCTCCGTGTCATAAAATGTGTTTTACAATCGTCAGAAGATCCTGGATGTATCGTAACCGAGAAGTTTGGTATCCTTTTGTTTTCATGGGTTATAATTTATGGAACTTTCGAAGCGTTGACACAACCACTTTATTCTGCGTAAAGAATAAATTATCCGAAACTGGATTGCATCTGTTATTTGGATGTTTCCGAAACAATTAATATTACCATTGAAATCTTCTTACAATCCTTCCAGAAGAATATTTTTCCTTGTAACTTCAGCCACTATTCAGTACGTACGATTATCAAAGTTTCCACATAATAGCGACCAGTAATTGAGTTGCTATCAATGCTGTTGCCACATGGCAAGGTATTTTGCGCAGATGTAGTTCCCTTAAAGACTGGAGACTGGTAAAGTGCTTCCCAAGTTCCGGTGGGAGTGCGGGGCAGTGGCAGGAAGCGGCTCATTAGAATGCGTTTCAGGGTTTCCCCATGCCATAATGGAACGGGACGCGAAATTTCAAGTAACCGACGGCCTCGTTCCACATAGACTGAGGCCTGCGAATCATTTAAGTCCTTGTTAACGTCGGAGAACTTGAATTGTTTTACATTACTTTGTTTAAAGTTTTAGTTTTTGTATTTAATCAAATTTGATTATGCCCAAAACGGCCCTGGGGTTAATATGAAATTCTCTCAACAGTACTAAATTCCTATATAAGACATTAGATGTATAATTAATATTCTATATGAAACGTTTCTTTCTGGTAATTTCAGGATTGAATCAAATAATTATTCAGTGTGTGGTTTGTTTTCCAAACTTTTTCTCATGTCCGAATCAACAATAGTTACTGTCGATGTCATTTTTCTTTGAAGTAATAATTTCACCACGCCAATATTTAAAATATATCAAATATGAATCACGGGAGGAAATGAAATAAGGAATCTGTTTTGGTCAAACTTGGATGCTTTGCTGAAATTATTAAAGTTCTTGGGATTATCTTCATTCCTTGGTTGCCGTAATATTTTTACGGGTGAGGCAATATATATAATACTATAAGAAAAAAGTTTTGTGGAACATGAACACGATATTTATTTAATATAACGTAACAATGTATGAAGAAAATAGTTACAAATCATCCGGTGACAGTTGATGGTAATCTCAAGTTCTCTGGTCAGTAAAGGTGTGATTGTGAAACGCGTTTCACAACTTCTGTAGTAGCGGAACGAAACAGGATAAATCAGCTCAATTCATTGACTTTAACCTACAAATTAACTTTGACCTTAATTACTTAGGCATCAACGCTTGATTTTTCCCAAGAAATTCGACAATTTCTTCAGCTAAATAAACAGTCGTTGAATCAACTAAGAACTACTAATTTCGTCAACGTCAGATATGTGACATACGATGTAGGTTAGATGAAGTACGCTGTTCAAATTGGCGTGTTTCTTACCCGTCGTGAGCCTCGCAATTGTTCGTGATTAACAAGCGTTTAGCTTCGCGCACTCCCGCTAAATTTTACTTCCTAATTTCTCACGTACAATTGATAACAACCTGTTGAGGAAAGGGAAAGACAAGCAATAATTTATACGATTAATACAACTCACAGAATCAAAATCAAAGGACTAACAGTTAAGTAAATTTCGATCTTCCTAAAGTTATGCAACAGAATAACTGCAAATATTTAGTAATATGTGGGCACTTAGTGTAATTAAACCTTGTTATTATGGCGTTTGTGATATTCTCTTTAGAAATTGACGTCTGTATTCCCGAAATTTTGTGTTGAGTCCTCTGACCTAATGTTAAACAGAAGAGCAGGGTTAAACGTGTTTACTGTTATTTAATACGTATATACATGTGTCATTCATACGTGAAACGCATTATAATTAATGACGGAGAAAGAGATAAAAAGATCGATAATTAGTCAATCAACGAACGAGATATTGTCGACTCAGTACTCAGATAGGTTTTTCTGGTGATGGACTCACATCCAAAACAATCTGACTCTGACTCATGGTCACATAACAGTGAATACGTTTAAAACTTAGGAAAGTTGTACAATAAATACAGTTTTATTACAGAGACCGTCGTCCTTGCTGTTTTATCGACGTAGATTTATGTCCTTTCATTTATACACCGTGATCAGTGAATATAACATTCAATCCAGTGCCATCCAATAACACTGAGAGGGTTTAATTTGATTTGGAATAAGTTTAATTAATCTTTAAATTGTTGTAATTAAATAAATTTTTGCGTCGTTGTTTTGAAATCAATATACTGATTAATATATCAGTAAAACAGACATTTATTGGTTATAATTTTCCTCGTTCTAGTTAGATGAAGAATGACATCTCAAATATCGATAAAAATAATATCGAAAATTATGGAAGCAATTACTTAGGAAATAATGAAATGTTAATGTATTTATCGTTCTCCCCAAAATATTTAAATAAAATACTTTGTGAAAATTGTAAGCACTTTACGGAGGGAATTGATTGGACAACCAGGGTGACGGTGTGCGATGATTCAGAAACTTTATTGTTCATACATTTAGTTTGAAGAAAAACATTATAACAACATGTTTTAAAAAATTTATAGTCTATTGATGATATTTTCTTTTCTACTTTGTGGTACTTGCGAGTTTGAATCTTTTTTTGTATTTGATTTGAAGTTATTAAAAATTTGGTTATTTACGCATCAGTTATAAATGTAACTCTGATTTTATAGCAACAAAAAAAAATCCGTCCAGATTTATTTTCAGTCACTGGATCAATGTAAAAAGTACAATACAAAGACAACAATGAAACCGAAACCATAATTATATGAAGCCTAGGAAAATAAGAACTTATATTCAATCTAGGCATTATTATGAAAGAAAAAATTTAAAATCTTAACAAAATTATGAACCCAGGAATAAAATCCAATTGCAATTAAAAAACAGAAAGAGAAGAATAAAAAATCCTCCCCTGAACAACCCATCAAACACTCAATAAAACAGAAACGTCACAGGATGCATTGGAGTAGAATGTTACTTGTAACCTGTAATGATAAGGATGATTTATGTTTGGTCGTAATTATTGGCCTTGTATCATAGACTATCTTGCTTTCTTGTCGCTGATATTCAGTGCAGTAGAATCCAGTGGAATCTAGAAATACCTCCGTAAAAGTTCTCACTCATAGGAGCACCAAATGTATAAACATATTTCAAAGTTAATTTTTTTCCTTTCGTCGTTACATTTCATCTTATCCATCACGGGAATTCAGATATTCTGTGATAGTGATAGATTCTTCTGGTAAAAATATACAGACAAGAACACATAAAATGTATCTGGAAGTTTCTGACGCTACAGGTAGTGGATAAATTGAACAGAAGCATTAAAAGTAAATGGAGTGCAAGTTACCAGGTTATTAATATTTTATAACGGTTTCCGGTCTCACAGTGTGGGGCTGGCAGCTTTGTAGTCTAAGAGCTGGCTGATTTACAGCGTGGAATTGGTTCCGCCTCCATGGCTTAGTCTTCCTTTGACACAAGAAGCTTAAGGAAATCCCATTCTGTTAAGCGAAATATATCTCTCAAGACGGATTACTTCAAAGATTGCTGCATTGAAATTATAATTTCAGCGACTCAAAAAGGAAAGACTGCGGTGAGATAAAAGTGTTTTCTTTACAGAAACGACTCAGTTGTACTGCATCAATGTTTACATGTTACTGATTAATATTTTAATTAATTTCCTTGTCTTCGATGAATTGAGTGTTATATTAAATCATAGACTTAGATTAAATGAAATTTCCTTAACGCTTCTGAGAGCCGGCTGGGACTATTGTTACTTACTGAAATGACTGTTACGCAAAATAAATTTTTGTTCCATTCGTATTTTGCTTCAGTGTACCTCAAAGATTTTTTATAAAGACCACGAAGTCTACCAACACAATTCTATTTTTCTCTCGTCTGTTAAATGTCTTATTATGTTGAGTTCGACTTTTCGTCTTGCGTATTCCTCAAACCACCTCCTACTACACACTTACAGATTCAAAATAATCCATATCTCATTAAACTATTTAATAATTTAAAATCAGTATGTATAAATTCATAAATATTAAATAGGAAATAACCTCGTAACATCACATTTTATTCCAAAGATTACCAGAGAATCTATCCGTTCGATTGATAAAGTTTATTCACAGATTAATATTCATTGAGAAAAACCAGTCTTGTATATTGTTAAGGCAACAACACGCCTTCGACGGGTTAAATGTATTTTTTAAAGGAATAACCTTAAGGTTGGTTAGACTGGTATTTAATTGAGATTGAAAATGACGAATCGGTACAAAGATTGCACCTATTTTTTTTAAAAAAAATATAGGAGACTGTGTGTGGGTTTTCTCCCTGAACAGAATATTTCTATTAATAGAAGTCTGTATTTCTGAGAGCAAAGAATCTCATTTGCTCCTCCGCGCTCTTGTCTACCTTGTCTACTCTGGCAAGAAAAAGAATAGCTGGCGGCATTGTTAAGCGTGTTGCATAATCAGGCCCCATGCCAAATTTGTTTAAAATAAATACACGTGAAAACAAAGATACATAAATTATTTATAATAAATGCATTCCTTTTATAATTACTGATACTTGTTTAATTAAATAAGTGAATAAACCCACTCAAGTTTTCGCAGTAATCATAATTGAGAAACTTATTTGATTTGTTTAATTCTAACCAGCCGTTATAATATTATATCAGAGGATCATTTAAGAAATACGCAGAAGAAATGGCCATATACTAAATATATAATAATACAGGAATTCTTCACATTACGAAGCAAAATAATTTTAATAATTATTATTAAGATATTTCCGAGTGAAATGTGTTTCAAAATTTCACTACTCTTGTTGATGATCGTTCAATTTACAAGGATGCTGTAGATAAATTATTTATCAATGAAATCCAACTCATGGGATAAAGACCAAAGCGTTAATTCTTCCTGACATCATAAAGTAAATATTTCAAACTGGAGTTATTTTTTTAAAATGACCAGGGTTTCAATCGAGGCTTTTAAATTCAATTCATTTGAATGAAGTAAGCATTTTTTGTTTCTAACAGCAATACTATATCAAGAGTATTTTTTCAAAGATAAGACTAAAATAAGTTTTTAATTTAACATCAGTCCGTCGATTTCCAGTAAAGAGACAATCTCTGAAGCATTGTCTCTAATTTAATCTATATTCTGAACAACCACTTAACTGCTTCTTTAATAAATAAACAGTGCATTTATTAGAATTTAGGAGTATATTTGGTTTTAAATTTAATGAAAAAATGTCGATAACATATTTATAACGAGTTGCAAGAATTAATATCTGTTATTAACTAAATATACAAGTTAAAATGTAATTATATATACGTTTAAAAATATTGTACGTAACAGGTCTTTCTCAGATTGGACAAGCGTGCAATGCTGATTTTGAGGTCAGGTTATGAATTACTCAGTAATCTTTATATTATCTGACGTATTGAATTAAAAAATTGATTTTTCGTGATTAGGCGTTTTCACGTTTTTGTTGAGTACGATTAATTATATATTTTACCATTTTTATGTGTTGGAAATGCTATTTTTACGATGTGTTTCTCACTCGATTTTACACTCAAGTAACATGCTTGAAATAATTTTAATTGTTTATTTTTGCGTTCAAAGCGGATTCTCCGATGTATTTATCGTAGGGGCTCGGCGTCCGCTTTAATGTGTGCGCTAAACGCGGCGGTAGGAGCGGTCGATCCATCACTCACGCCAGCAACTGCAACGTTGCGGAAACGCTCACAAGAGGACACTTGTACAAGATTTGTGTACAGCCGCTCTCACTACCACATCGCCACCGCCATAATCGCTTGCAGCAATCGCCCCATAAACCACTCCTTAGACTAGGTTAAACATCACCCACGATAAAGATTTTATTCGTGAAACACTTATAAAAATATTTATTATTACTAATTAATATACAGGATCTGATACCATTTGAGTTATCTGCTTGTTAAGTCTATTTAAGTATCTTCAACTTAAGTTTTCCCAAACCAATTTTTATAGAATTGCATTCAATACTACCGTTTAAAAAATAGTTACCTCCATTATATCTGGGTACCCATCGTTCAAAGGCATGAATGTACATATAAGTGCAACCGGAATATTCTACGCTGGTACACGAATGTAAGTAACGTGGAAAATAAAACTTCCCAAGAAAGAATAGAAGATATCTACAGAATGAATTGTGACAAGAAGAACCTAATAGACGTAAGGTAACGTATAAGATGTGTGAATAAAATGATTCTAAGCGACAAGGAGGATGTCAATTATACGTGTGGGAGAATACATTCAAGAATGGAAACACAGAAGAACGCAGAAAAAGGGTCATTAATGCATCAGAATATTTTCCGTCAGTAATAGAGGAAGGTAGCCAAGGGTTAACTAGGCCCGAGGATTGTAGTTTAAGGATCCTACCAGGCATTTGTCTAAAAGTGATACAGGAGAAACCCTAGAAAATCTGCATCATGTAGGTCGGGCGATGTTGGGATATTTGGGGACGCAGCATTTTAATTCTCTATTCAATACTTTTATTCTGTATACAATACCTACCATTTAGAAGTAAATTCTCATTACTTCATAGATATCCAGTTAGATTGTCGAAAATCGCTGTTTTCTTGTAGGTTAAAGTATTATGGAAGTTATTTTTTTCGTATTGCCTTTATTTATGGTTTGATATAAAAACTATGTTTTTTTGTTATATAATTGAGAAACTCTTTGAAAAGTACATTACTTGTTAGACAGGTTGACGTAGGACGAACTATTTTCTTTCATATCCAATAATAGTCAAATATTAGAGTTAGAACCAACGATGTATTTTTTTAATTTCTTTCTCCTTGGCTCTACTTCCCATTGAGAGCCATTGCCTACCGGGACGACTTCCAGAATGTAACCTTTCACATTCCGTATTTTTTTTGGAGTAGTACGTGTTCAGCGTAGCAATAACTCACGTTTCCGTGTGACAATGGCGAGCAACCATGTCCATTAAGGAGGTCAATCCAGGGACACTATGATGACTGCTACACCACTGTAAGGCAGCTAAAGGTGTATTGCTTGCTGCATTCTAAAGGGGCATACAAATTTTCTCCACAGAATTGCACATTAAATACGTATATAAATGATGATACACTATCAGATATAGCTTAAGAAGTTATAATAGTATATTCTATGTGTTAAAAGACAATAAAACATTATGCCTTAATACTGAACTTACGCTTAGGTAATGAATCTTTCAGTAATATAATACGACAAATATCTGATGATAAAAATGGTGATTATGTTTCTCTCCCTCATAACTATTTTTATTTTGTGATAAAAGATTATGGAACTTTCGTTTCGTATATTTTTGTGATTCCTAACAGTCGTAACAATGAATTACTGTCATTTTCAATAAGGATATTGTACTGTTATTTAACAAAAATGAGTGAAACTGCATTGCTTTCGTCGTGGATGATACTACAAATTAAACGATTAAAGATGTTATACGGTAAATTTTAATAACATTTTTTTTAGAATATACTTTTAATGTTCAATCTGCGTGTGAAAATATAACGTTGAATTAAGCAAAGGATTCACAATTAAAATCGATCACATTAACCTTACCTAATATTTAAATCTCATAATTAGTAGTTTTAGTGTTAACTGCGTAAAAATGATTTAATTTTCAACTTGAAGATTGATGCTAAAACACATTTGTTCTAAGGAAATACAGTTATCACACAATTTATGAAACCAATATGAATCTAACGATCAATTGGACGAATTTCCGTAAACACATGCATCAGTGAAATGATCGCAAGTGTCATGTTTCGCTGTAATCGCTTTTATCTGCAGCCATCAGCTTCCCACTACCGTGTAGTTATCTGTTAACGCCCCTCCAATGTAAACGAGCTTGGCTTTAATGTGGCGGATTTAACGTGTGGCCTGCTACTTCCTAGATTATAGGCTGTGCTTTCAGCTGTACTTAATTTCAAATTGACGCAAATTATTCTGTCGTAGTATAGAAGAGTTTCGTGCTAAGGATTAATGAAACACTTTTCCTTAAAGTCTGTTACAAGTTTTTTAATTCTGTCCCAATTTTAAAATTTTTTATTCCAAATAATTAATCAATTTCAAACAAATATTAATTAATTTGACGACCAAAGTGCGGTAGGAAAAATAAAAACACTGAAAGAAAATGTAAGTTATTTCCTGTGAAGGCATCGTTTAAACAATACCAACAAAATCATTATTTACTGTCAAATGTTCAGTTGGTATAGAAATGGATGTGGGATAGCAATTCTCTCCGACGAAGTTTTCCAAAAATTTCAGCCAATACTGGTGGCTGTGCTCGTAAAACTGCACGAAGTGGCAGCGAATTCACGATCGGTGAAGAGGTCAGACAAGGTGAATCAATATCACCTATTGTTCAAAGCAGCGCCCGAATAAGTGGTTCCGGAAATTGAACTGAGAAGTAGAACAATGCGGATTAAAATTTGAAGAAGAAAGCTTCCAAAACCGATGATTCGCTGAAAGATACTTCCCTTTTCGCTAGAAGTGGCGCACACCAATACAAATTACTGCAGTTTCCAAGTTCACAGCGTTTAACAATATCATAAACAATAGGGTTAATTATTAAATAAAAATGGCTTTTAGGGCTGAACCGTATAACGGAATTTCTATTCAGATTAATGGAGTTGGTGTAGAATAAATTCAACGGTATTCAAAGAGAATCTGCTATTAAAGCTTTAAGAATTAGTCATTTGGCTAACCTGAAGTACACAGAAGTAAACAAAAATTTTATTTATACAAATATTCGTGGAGCGGGCATTGGTTGGCTAAATTGATGAACAATAATTATTGAGTAATAATGTATTTTCAATTTACGTTTTTGAATAATTATTTATAAAATTTACAGACAATAGCATTTTTTTCAAATAAGAATATTTTATATTTATTTAACCACTATTCACAAAAGTTGTTACTTAAACCAAACAGTGGATTGAATATATGAATCAGAACTACAAGTCTAATAATAAATATTGTAATAAACAATTTAATAAAATAAAACTCACATTGGAGTGTAAATTAAAGTAATAAATAATTTAAAGTAATAAAGCCAAAAACTGTAATGCTAGACTAACAATGGCACCACGATGTGTATTTATAATTTAATTTTAACAACTTTTTAAGATAAAACATTTATTACAAATTTCTATTTATTTTGGATTCTCTACATAAACTTCAGGGCCGATTATTGGATCTATGAATAGTTACAGTAATTTGTAATTATCACCAAATCAAATCAAAACCAAAATGTTACAAAAATAATTATTAAATTTACAAAATAATGTTAACATAAAAATCTAAACAAATCTGAAATCCAGAGAAATCTAAAGAAATATTTTAAAAATATTATTCCATTACATTTTCACGTTGCTGAAGTTACGGCCAACTCACCACCGGACACTTCTCCAAAATTCGTTGTAGAACTATTTCATCGTATATCTACCAGCTTTACTGTCCTGGATATGAATGAAAAACTCACTATTTTACTTTACTGTTCTGAGTATTAATGCAGCCACTCCAATTTACTGTTTCACATAATATCCTAACATGAAGGCGACCACCTTCGTCCGCCGCCTTTCGTTACGAACTGCCTGTTTTCTCGTCCAAGCTTTCAACCTCATATATACGCCGACAATAATACGTCTCCAACATTCCATATTCTTACGCCACACTGACTGTTGTTTACAATGTCTGGTCCATAATTATTAAGCCGAGAATACAAATATTAATGAAATTATACAGAAAATCCTTTTACTACACATTGGTGGTCTCTGCAATATATATATATATATATATATTGTAATACCAATTAATTAAGACATTAAATGAGAAATTAAAAATGTAAATTGTTAGAGAAACATATTCTTGACGGCGGTACAGAACAGAACAACAATGTAGCCAAGCATTGTTTTCTTTGTCGGAGGCCCTGCAAAATGGCGTATGCGACGCTCGGATTTGGAAGACGAGAGGCAGTACACATTATGATATGGTAGAGTTCAGTTCGCAGTATTAGAGTTGGTAGGAAGGTTTAGCGAGATAAAGGTCGCATTAAAACATTGAAGAGTTAGCAGGAAAGCTTGGACAGAGGCAGGTTGCAGAAAAATATTGAGAGGTTGGAGTTGGCAGTCAGACGCGACGGAAATTGGTCGTGTTGAAATAGACAAGACCATTTCAAATATTTACGAAACCTGCTAAGCACAAACAGTCTTGTGAATAATAACCCGGCAGAATTAGCAATCAACCGAGTGAGAGACGAAAGGAGGATCATCGTGCTTCCTGAGTTGTGATCTAAAAATATTAAATTTAGAATCTGTGCGTATTAGAAGAAGTGCAAAAACCCGTCATAGTGCTTCGTAAATCAAAGGTATCCTGGAATGCTGGGCAGCCGTGAGTACAATTTACGAACAACCAAGTATGTAAACCTGATTAAAAGATAGCGTCAGATTTCGTTCTCTTCTTTTGTTTAAAATTTGTTAATTAGAATCCATCTTTTAGTTTAATTTCGTTGACAAGTAAATTTCGTCCTAGTTAATTGACGAGTAAATCTTTTCTCTTTTAAATTGGAATTTGTGTTTAAGTTGAGAAATAAAATGATTTGCCGTTATCAAACCCAGTAGAGACCCTGAGATAAATTTTAAATTGTGTAATTGTGTTTAAATGATTGAAAATAAATCTATTGTTTGTTAAAGTTTAAAATCTTCCATTCATTTAAAAGTACATAATTTATTTAATTATTACATTTTGGCTACCACAATGTGGGGCAAATTAAAGGGCTTGGTTTAATTATTACATTATATATATATATATATGTATGTATATATACGAAAGAAACTACATGATTAGAAAGAATGTCATTTGTCGTCTTAAAAGCTTTATACCTTAGCTAAGTAATAAATTTGTGACGAATTACGTCGGAGACGTCTCATCCAAATGCTTATTACGTTACGCACCTCATTTACGTGGTGGTCCAATCACCAGATCAGAGCTGATCGCCCAAAACTCCAAACATGGAATTCTACCGATACCCTTTGTCCTGTAGTCGGCCATTTCCACTCGCACCTGACATTTTGATTCGATCTGGGTATACCCACACCTAAAATCATGTAATTAATAGAATTCTTTTTCTGGCTTTTATTGGAATTCCAATATCAGGCGATGAACCTGTCGATCTCATATCGATCCTTCTGAGTGGTCCAGATAATCGGCTTTTGGGGATTTACCGCTTTTGGCCCTCTTTACTTGCCGGACGTTTGTTTCCATCTACAGCCACGAATAACTCATATTGAATTTGTGAACTTTAAGAGATCGTATGATAAGAGTCCTCACGAGAATCGGGACGTAATATAAAATGTGGCCTGGAGACAAAGTGAACGCAGTAAACCATTAGTGTCCAGAAGAATACGTATTTCGTATATATAATATGAAGTTGAATTATTTGTATTCCATAGCTCTCAATTGAGATAAATTGATACTTAATTAATTCTGGATCCAAATTATTTAAACCATATAATAATAGAAGTACTGAATATAAAATTAAAATATTGGTGAAAAGAATATTATTTACAATTACACTAAATTGTGTTCGTTTAGTATTATTTATATAATATACATACTGCCCAATCTATGACGTTCTTCTTCTCATAAGTACGCCATGTTTATATTAAAACTTAGGTTTTTAAAAATTTAAATATCTACAAGATTTAACGTATTTAATGATCTGACTTCTTTTAAAGTAAATGTAAATAACACCTGCCAATAAAACAGAAAAAAATTTATTATCAAATTAAACATATTTCATAAAAGAAACGTGTCGTCCCTAATTGGAAACTGTTCGTGTGTACAATTACAAATAAATTTCAGTTATCTAAAAAATTAAGAAAATTCTTGAATTGATAATTTTTAATAGATTCAATTTATTTGAAGATAATCTTTATTAGCAAATTTCTAACGTTCTATTTGTACATGTTGAGACCAAAATTACGTATTGACACAGTTGTTAAGAGTATTATTGAATTTTACGATAATAATGGAAATAAAATATTTCTATATAACAACAATAACACAAATTTTTTAATCTAAATTTTCTTAGAATAAGTTCTAAGTAACACTGTATAATTACATTTATATATAATTCTATCCAAACGATCATGTATGAAGGATTTGTTTCTTAATTTTTATAGATAACTAAATTTAGTTGTAACTGTACACCTGAAGAGGTCCGGGATTAAACGTTGTGTTTGTTAAATATTATGTATATTATGTTTGATAATAATTATTTTTCGTGACTAATATGTTGAAGTTTTTAACATTGACCAGATGTAACTAATTTAAATAACCTCAGACAGAAATAATACTACAGAAGAAAATTTATACAGTTCGCAATCATGTAGAACTGAACACCACAGAACATTTTACATATTTGTTTTTTATAAAACACAGCAAATTGAAGCTGAAAGGCGACATAGAACTGCATCTGGTCACGTGAGATCAAACCATCTGACATCCTTCACTCCCGGCTGTATATTTAAAACAGAAATAAGAGAGACTGAAGATTGGATGAGAAAAATGAATAAGGAGAAGAAACATGTACTGGAGCTGTAAGTCACTCAAATTTTGTAGGAAAATACATAGAACTAATTCTCAAATCATAAATTACTGATAAGTTTGCTGCTTTTAATTTTTATAGTTTAATTTAAAACTATTGTAGCATGTATTCAGTACAGAGGAATAAAATGATTGTCTTAAATATATCTGTGTATAGAATCTAAAATAAAACAGTTTTACGAATACAATATTGAATTAAAAATGC
Source organism: Zhengitettix transpicula (assembly GCA_037074705.1). Taxonomy (NCBI): domain Eukaryota; kingdom Metazoa; phylum Arthropoda; class Insecta; order Orthoptera; family Tetrigidae; genus Zhengitettix; species Zhengitettix transpicula. The sequence continues at coordinate 54,447,713 of CM073593.1, read as the reverse complement.
ATCTTATTTGAATAGATACGTAAAAATGTAAAAAGGTGAGGCAAGAACTGAAAAAATAATATTATAAATCGGATATTGGAAAAATTATTCTTAAATAAATGATAATCATTTTATACTTTAATTTTTGGAGCTTAAGATGAAGGTCGAATACCATTTGTAGATTAGTATCTACTTGTCTCATAAATCGGTGGTGAACAAAATAGCTAGATGATTTATGAGTCGTAATCCCATAACCCATAAAGTGATTTAAATTTAAATTATTACTGTTTTAATTTTAAATTGAATTTTTAAATAAAATTTTTATTTAAAAATACCATTACTTTAATACGCTAAAATACTTTTACAAAATGCTTAAATTGTAATTAAATTAAACAAAATACTAAGAGTGTGAGCATTAAGTGATTTATTTTTATCTGTTTGGGATTTGTCTGTGACGCCGTACTTTATCCCACCGTAAAATGAGATATTCTGCTGTACAGATAATTTGCGAGCATAGCCGTGTTTAATTGAATCTTTTATCAGCATTCACAGCGACGGCCGCTTCATTTTAGGAATCTCGGTCCATGTGCTGCGTCGCCGTCCTGCGCTGCGGAGAAGCAGGGCCGTATGCATATTCATAAGACTGTCCACGGCGCATTGAAATCCCTGACACCCCGCCTCCTCTCCTGCCTGTCCTAAAGACGAACAGTCCGCATTTCATCTTAAATACAGACATATATCCCGGTAATTAGTACACGGGGTTTGACAATATCGGCATAAAATGTGACGTTTTTTCTTATAGAATAATAATTTTGACTTTTCAATTTCACAACTCATCTTTATCCATAACGTATTTCATTATCTAGCATAAGATTGAGGGTGTTAAAGGAACACCAATTGTGAAAATTTAATGATATTGGAAAATAATAAACCAATGTTTATGTTTGAAATATTGTATTTTAGAAATTATAAATTTTTCCTAAAATTTCGAAAATATGCAAACAACAAGCCGATTATTCTAAATATTTTTTCTTGTAATCCGTGTGGTTTTTGCCCCGCCATTTCTCGCCTAGTCATCTGACGTCGTGGTGTGTTCTGTTTTCACTCACCTTCCCACTCAGAAGAAATATTTGGTTTTCATTCTGGCTTCAAAATAAAACTTTTTCGGTCTCAACAATTCAATAATACTCATTACGTCAATTAACAACTCAGCGCAGGTTCACGAGGATTTGCGGAACGCCTACTATGCCTGAAAACTAAGGAGATACGAAGTTTCCAGCCACACAGAATATTTGAAATTCGCGAACGCCCCAGTTTTATATTTAATATTCTCCTGATTTAACTAATTCTTGGTCGCGAGGAAATATTTACTAAAAAATTACAAAAATAATTATGTATATTCAATTTCTAAATCGAGCGAAAACACCCGTACATTTACCCGGAAAGTGGTCATCAAATGGTGATTTTTTGTACTAAATGATTCATTTCGTCTCCCTATTACTACAAGCAGGATGTGATTCGAGACGGAATAACAACAGCTCTCTGCGGAGTCTCGTAATTCTCTGTGACTCTCCACGCGCAGACTGTGGACCAACAATCACTTTATTCTGCGCGCGAATATAATTAATTGTGAGCCATGGTCACTCAATGCACAAATACTCATGAGGAAACCATGGTTATGTTTATATATATATATATATATATATATATATATTGTAGTAATTGGTAATTAAGACATTGTTCTAATTGAAAAGTTGAATTGTAGAGGACTCATTATTAGTGGATATAGAGCGGACGCCGCAACAAACCGGCAAGGCAAAGAAAACATTGTTGATGAGTCGAGAAGGTTCTACGCACTCAAAAACTTGCGAGACGAACGAACAGTCAGGAAATGAACAGTCGGGCAGCAGACAGCGAATAGACCAGACGAAAAGTTTTACAGTCGGCAGTCAGAACGAAAGAATGTGGTCCAGTCACAAACATGCTTTCAAATATTAAAAAGTAAAGCAATATTCAGTCGGGAAGGAGACAGAGCAACTAGTTGCAGTAAAGCATCGAGAACCAACCAATTTGTGTTAAACCAACTAACAAACAACGCCAATTAGAGCCTGTGAACATTTAGAGTCTGTGAGAACTTAGAATCAGTGATGTCCCCAAAATTGTGCACGAAAAACTAAAAATGAGACCTGGGCGGCCGTAAGTAGAGAAAAACTTTAAAATCATTTGTAAACCGTGTTTAAAAGATAAAAGTCAGATCGTTCTTTAATTATTTAATTATCGATAAGATGAGATCGTTAATTCTTGATAAAATTGAAATTGTTAAATTCAATCTTTAGTATTATTTCTTCCGCAACAAATTTCGTCTATGTTCAGACGCTTTGATTTCCATAAAAAGTAAATGTAATTTTGATTATATAAATTCTGCCATTTATCAAACCTAGTTCAAGACCCTGAGATCCCAAATATTTTGTGTATTTTATACTTGTTTTAAAATTGTTAATAAATCTTGTTTAATAACTTTCACTTAAGGTCTTTCATTTAGAAACGCCACATTCATATTATATTTAATTATTACAATATATTGTTGTGAATAACATCGGTAAGTGGCCGGCCCTTTGTCCGCGGGCCTGAGAGAGTCTCGGCGGAATTAATTAAAAGTGCACGTGCGCCGGAGTGGCCCCAAGAAGCCGAGGGTACGCGTCCGTTTTTTTTGCATCGTTTGAGGGGGCGGAGTAAGAGTATATACTCCGCACCCGGGAGACTGACCAGAGGACTGAAAGTGAAGTGAGAGAGGCGAGAGGTTGTAAAATTTGGCTAGCTGTAACGAACAAATGGTTTGGAGGGTGGACGTTCATCGCGAGGAGGCCGACGAAAGGAGATCGTAGGGTGCTACAAGACCAGTGATCTGCTGCAGGTCGGCTGATGCTACGAGATAAAGAGTAAGGGTCACCATTAATGTAAAGTGCCTTCAGACGTTAAAGATTTTTTACACAGTACGGAACTAGACTCTGTTTATGAATTTCCACCGAGCCGCCCACATTATCTTGTAGAAAAGGAGGATTTCATTAACCAAGCCGGAGCTAATTATTGTTGTTTTTTGCAGACTATATATATCTGCTGGCGGCCAATCAATTTTTTTTATGTATTTTATGTAATAAAGTATTTTTATATATGGTAATAAAGTCTAATCATTACAATATGTATATATATATATAATGATATTATTGATTTACTTCTGTTGAGGAACCTTTAACGAAATCTTTCGATTAGATTTGTACAAATTAATTTAATTATGCATTTTATATTTCTTTTTTTTTCTCAGCTTCTAAATGCCTGAGGAAATGTGGCCGGGCCGCGTTAAATATAAATAATGTAGATATATCGTCAAAATAAATCTCGATATTTAATTTTTTGGGCGAATTTACAGACGATTATTTTATAAGTGTCATTTACGTACAAAATCCAGGATAGGATAATTAACTTTCAAGGTGATTGTCAAACTTACGTGTTACTCAGATTTTGAAACGTGAGTGGTGGGTTTCTCTTTCTTCTGGATTCTCTGGGAATATTCTTTGAGGATAAGCTGTAATTGTTCTTGCGTACCTGAAATTTTGGAGGAGCCAGAAAACCCGTAAATCAGGATGACCAAATGGTATTATGAACTTTTGTTTTATGAGGTTCCTCCTCCTTGAATTCACGCCATTAAATTGTTTAAACTATTTGGATCTTCTTGGTCCGTTTGCAAATATGATTTAAATCAAGTCTTTGCAAATTTATTCAAACAATCGTTGAGGCTAATGTCGACTTAAAACTGAAAATTCGTATAAGTTTTCTTTCTCTCAATTTCAATTGCTAAAAACACTGCAAATAAAAGAAACACCAATCCAATTTAAATAATTTTTAAATGATAAATTACATTTATAATTACAATCTGATGGTTGTTTTCTAATGAATTAATTTAACATAAATTACAGTTTGTTCACGTCAGTTATGGTGAAATTCATATGATGTAGACGAGAAAATAGACGAGACGTTCACCACGAAGCGAGTCAAAATTCCACAGACATGAATGTGGAGTTCTTTTATTCTAACTTCAATACCGATGTTTGTACAAGTACCTATTGAGAGTGCGCTACAGATATCAGCGTAAAGTAAAGTCAATCTCCTTAGAGGTAGCAGAAGCTTTCGTAGTTCACATCAAACAGAACTTTTTTTTTCTACGAGCCAACGTACAGAGCACATATCAAAGCGTGAGTAAGATTAAAGGGAATTCAGTGCCGCAAGCCAGAGAAAGCGGCTACCCAAATTCGCCCTGCGCAAAATTGAAACTTCTCTGCGAGAACAACATTTTCTAATCTAGTTTTTACCAAAAATATAGAAAGTCAGAACGTTGGAGAATTTAAGAAAATTTATTTTAATTATTGATCAGCAAAGAAAAAAGTTATTCTGAGTAAATGTATGAATACAGCTTAAACATAGAAAATTTGTAGAACTATCAAGAAATTTAAATGGATTTATACATAGAAATGAAATCATGACGAATAATCTTAATGTAGTCAAAGTATCTGTATAAATAAAATTGAAAAGAATATACTTTGTCGCAAATATGTGAATACAAACAGTTATTACGATGGCTTAGTTGAACTTCTGCACTTGGAGTTAGATAAAATGTGACGTAAAAAATTATTTAATTAGATAAAATGATTGTATGTCCATGTTTGACAGTTATAACCATGAGGACACATCATTTCTGCTGTTAATCGATGATTAGAATTTTTCAATAGTTAATCAGTTTGACAAGACATACGATCCCATAAAACATTCTTATTACCCATCATTTATATTCAGTGCCCGTGTTTCATAGATTTTTGTTTATCATTAATATAAACTTGTCATTTTAATTTAGTATTTAAACACAATGTAAATTAGTAAATATATTTTGTTATATTATTTCTTTACTGTAAAATATATTCTTTATTTTTAAAAAAATTCATAAATTCAAACCTTAAAGTATTAAATTAATGACAAAACTGATTTAATTATTATAAGATCCTTCTCTTGGCCAAATTAAAGAAAATAGATTTAATTCTTTTACAATTATTTTCGTACTTTCACATGGTGAAAAAATGATTGTGATGATTTTAGAAGACAGACTGAGAAATGGCGTGACATAAATATGCATTTAGGAAAGATAGATCAAATTTTGTTTCTTCAATACGTAATATGATGAAGAGAAGAAGGGAGTAAAGGAAAACTTTAGTGATGACGTTTACATAGACATAGAGAAGGCATATGAAACCAAATTGGATAAAAAAGAAGGTAGGCAGTGCAAAAGTTAAAATTATAAAAACAATGTAAGATTAGTGTGAGGACTAAGACAGGACAAACGAAATATTTTAATCAGGGCTTCGTCAAGGTAGTGTATTGTCCCGAATACTCTTCATAACAGTAAAGCATAAAAGGAAATAACTGGGAAGCAAAGAGGTAAAGGCATTTTCCTTTGTTGATGACAGAGTAATGTGGGGAGAAGAAAATAGGAAATTACACCAAAATATTAATATATGGTATTATGACATAGAAAAATACGGAATGGAAATAATGGTGGTGAAAAAAAAGACGGTAGTGATGGCAAGAGGTAAGAAAGAAGGCGGAGGGAATATAACATAAATGTTATGAAAATATTGTGATGGAGAGAAAAACGAGAAAATTATGTAGGCAAATAAGCAAGAAACCGGGTTTTACCAGGGTGCGATTAAAGTAGTCTTGAACAAGGAAGAATGCAAAAATATCTTCTAAACAATGGATTTGTATCGATATTGACGAACGGAGCATGAGCGTAAAAAATACTAGGAAGGAAGGTAGAAACCAAGCAGCCGATTTGAAGATCCTGAGAGGAATAATAGGAAAGACACGGATAAATAAGATCAAAAACGTCCCCGAAAATACGGGACGTAGTAGAGATTATAATGCTACAATAGTTAGGAAATATGATGATAATGAAAAATGATTGTGTTAAAAAGAGAGTATTTGCTGAGAAATCAACAGGAAAAAGGACCATGCGGAAGGTCTAGAAAGAGATGAATGAATACGGTGAAGGAAAGCATAGAGAAGACGGGAGAAAAAGAATAAAAACTGAAAGAAGGTAACGACATGTGGAATCGTGGCCCAACACAAAAGACTGCAAACCAGAAATGAAGTTTTTATACCTGTTACTTGATTTTTATTCTTGAACGAGAATGGGATGGGTTGAAAATTTCTATTAAATAATTGTCTATATCTTCACTCTACGATCAGAATTATTATACAAATTCTACAGCCTTAATTTTACAGGTATTTCAGTATAGAGTGACAATGTATCCGTAAAATGAAAGACGGGTATGCAACCCTTGTTGCTTAGTCAACGCAACATCTGACTCTCCCTTGTAACTTTCAACACCTTCACATGGGATCAATAATAATAATTGTCAAGTACATCTTTAATTGTCTTAAATACGTCCTGGAATATTTGAATGCGGTAAGAAGAGCAATCTGAGAGACCGTTCTAATTTAAAACCTTATTTAAGCTTCTTCTCATGTATAGATTTCTTCACGCATCCAGCATATCACAACTAATTAATTTTTAGTGGTACGTTATACAATGTAGTGAGTAGAATAAGAGTTGAGAAGCCGATGCAGCAGGTTTATGTCGGCGGCAAGATGGCTCGCCCCAATGTTGACGCACCGCCCTTTCCTAATCCCAGCGCAGACTCAGGTGGATAAACTTAATCCATCCACAACATCAACTGATATTGTCTCAGCCTGCGTCTTCCAGATACAGAATCACGCATACGTTACTTCACTACACACAGAGATGCATCATTCAACTGAGGGAAATTTGTAACGGATCATTGGAATTGTAGAATAAACTTAGTACCTGTCGGTTTATTACACTCCTCTGTAAATTACGATTTAATCTTTTTATCTGTAAATTATGTGTTTATTTAAAATTAACAGCAAGCGTAATTGGAATAAACCTGCACTATTTAAAATAATATTTATTCTAAATATACAAAATTGAAAATTGACCTAAATATACAGATATCACTTGTTACACTTTATTTGACTTAGATGTTTCTATTCTTTTCTGAACTCATTAATATTCAAATCATCACTATTCATACTGTAAGAAGTGACAGTCGCTCACACGTTCAAATTTTCGGTTTTGAAGTTTGACATCAACAATGTAAAATGCGATTAGGCTCATTTACACTCGTTTATATTTACCGACTGCCCGGTCGTCAGAAATTTATATTTTTAATAAAGAAAACACATCAAAATTTTTTCTCTTAAATTTTCGTATGAGTTATATGAAGAGGTCGTAAAACAAGGACAAAACGTCGAAATATTTAATTTTTTGTTAAAAACAATTTTCTGACTCAAGACCGTTTAATTATTGATAAATAAATAATTATTTAATTCTATGACCCGTACTTTTATCAGATGAACAATGCTTACTTATAATTTTAAAATTGAATGATGAAAGTAGTTCAGAACAAAAGACTGTATAAAAATAAATGAATTAAACAATTAACAATTATATATGTTGTTTAAACGATGAGTGATAAATTTTACGTGAAAAGCATATTTAGTAAATTTTATATGCAATATTTTTTTATATTAATCCAAAATATATAATGGATTTCAATATTCAAAGAAATTAAATAGATAACTACGTCTCAATATAAGTAACTGTGTAGATTAGTGCGAAATTCTAGTCTTAACAAAATAAGATCGTACATTTATTAGTGAAATTTTAAAAAAAATGGAAGAGGACAATTTATCTTCAACTTTCCCTTCAATATTGGTACAATCTGATAAAAGTCATAAAGCGTTGCTACTTTAGTCGACTTAAACTTTAAACTAATATAAATTCCCCACAAACTTACGCCTCGTCAATTCTAGTTGAAATATATTTCATGTTCTTCATCTGGTTACAGCTGAAACAATAAAATTATTTGCTTTTTGAGCTGATTGGAAAGTTGTACTCACCTATGAAACCAGTAATATATTTAATTTTTAAGGACTTCTGAGTTTTGTGGGATATTTGTTTCGTTTCTTCATTTAAACCAGATTTTATTGATTTAACTTATCTTTATTCATATATAATGAATTTATTGTAAGATCCATAATAGCCAACCATTGAGAAAGAAAACAGAATCCAGATAGTACTGTGTATTGCAATTAATGAAGAAGATTGAAACAATATGTACATATTTTATTCGGATGAAAATGAAGGCAGAGAGGTTAATAAATTTTTGATAATGAAATATATAGAAGGTACTATATAAATATGTAAACGTGAAAAATTTACAAGCTTGTGTGATTCACAGAAAATAATCTTCACTCATATTAAAACAAATAATATAAAAATATATTATTTGAAAAATATTTATTATTATTATTAAGCTTTTGTTGGGTATTTGCCCCAGAGGTAGCTATATCTAAAAAATACCATAATACAAATATGGCATATATGTATATTGTAGAGGCCAATAATTTGTAATGTACGTTTTATTTAATTTTTTTTCTTTTATATTATTGTCGGTGTAACTTTGAGGCCACAGAATTGTGAAGAATAGTCAGTGTGGCGCAATAATGCAGAGTCTGTAATGCTTGCTACGGAATATTGTCGAAAACGTACGCACACAGAACTTTGGTGGAAAACATTCAGTATGTTTTGGGAAGCTGATCAGAGTGTTTGGAGAGCCTTACCACTATGGTAGTCATGGCGAGAGAGTGTTTTGGAGACTGACCGGAGTGGTTACGGTAGTCTGTTGTGGCGAATATGCCAGTGGTGGTCGCATTCAGTAAAACTGAGTGTGTCAATACGTAAGACAGTAAAGTTCGTGAACTGTTAGAGGGACGTAGGAATTTTGGTGAAGTGAAACGATATAGCAATCAGTGCTATGGCCTGTAAATAAAATATTGTTCTTTAAAATTAAAATAACTCGGAGTGCACAAACCGGTACCATAAAAATAGTATGTAGAAACCTGATTTTGTAAACCTTCTGTAAATAATTTGCCGTCAGATTTCTCTAGTATTTTTTTGTTGTTAGTTTCTTTTTATAAAATTTTGTTATTGTAGAATAAATTTGTATATTTCTTTGTACGTTTGGAGGCAATTGCAAACCACTATCATTATTAGAGACCCTATAACTAGCCATGAAGTTTTTGATTCTCATTAAAGCTGTGCATTCATTTATTAAAAACTTAAAATGTACAAAATTTAATCTAAGTCGAAATTTCATTAAATAAAGTTTTGTTAATCTCTTAAAAATAATTTTGGTTTAATTTCAAGGTAAAATCCTTATAAATTTCTTCCTTTGTTTAATTTAAAATGATTACTACATAATTTGACTCTCTAACGTGGTGGATTATTTTAAATATATGGGTAACACAAATCAACTGGCTTTGTAAAGTTTATTATTATTATTATTTACCCGAAAAAAAGCAAGACCCTCTCCCTATTTCTTTTGATTGTACTTCAATTTTTTTATTTGATCTTTCTTTTCTCATAAATCACATCACTTCACTTCACTAGGCTGACCAGATAAAAATTAATTAGGTGTAATAATAAAATATATGTAATGCACCATGGTTATTGTAGTTTCCTTTGCCTACGTCTGAACTGATCAGCGCTATTTGGAAAAGTATAACCAATTCTGGTATAATTCATAAAACGAAAACCGATAATGAGAAAGTTATCCTCGGTAAAATATGTAGCCATTTTTATCACATTTTAACTTGAATTTATTTTGACTTTAAAAATGGTTATTTTATTTTATGATGATAATTTCTCACGAAAATTCAATACGAGTGGTAATAATTATTGTTTATATTTTTTAGAGACTCATGGTGTCGTCGTTTCTAATTCTCACTATAATTCATTACACACACACACACACACACACACACATCACGGCTAATGCGCTGTCTCGTTGTACATACTCGGGGACTTCTGAGTGAAATTTAAAATAATTCTCTGCAATGTCAACACAAAACACGCGTAAGTCTTGTCACAAGGCCTGCGGCGTGAAGTAGGACCATGCAATGAGCCCGAGTTGATGGAATTTTGTAGCCTAATTCGAACATTAATTCTGCATGCGTAGACAGCGCAAGGGCGCAGTTTATCTCAGTAATTCGATTACAGACTGCAGAAAGTCTCTCCCTCTCTCCCAGTGTAGCCTAATATCCGGTTGCGGCTTGCAGCTGCTGCCCGTTCAATGAATCATCCTCTGCGGCGTCCATTCGTCAGTCTTTGTCACCGGGATCACAGAAAACTATTCTCCTTGCCGCAATCCATATTCACTTCGGCAAAACAGGAACTTCATGACAGTGGACAGGGCCTATCTCTCAACTGGAAAACTTTATTTTCGTCCTTTTGTCGAAAGAAACCAAGTTTTCCATGCTGCGAGTGCGATCAATTTGTCGATTTTGTCAATGAAAAATGGCACTCGCTGTTGACACTTCCTATTATTCTTTCCTACGAGATTCAAGCAAAAAATACGACATTTGAAGCAGTTAAAATAATATTCCGAAACTGACAGAAACTATAAATATACTAGCAGGAACTCACCAGGAAAACAATATTTGTTTAATATCAATAAAGATTAAATCAGGAACCAAATGGATTAATTTACCGAACCATATAAAGAATTAATTTTGAGGAACTGTTATTATTTGAGGGATACGACTGACAGCGAATTTGGGGAATACTATCACCGTAATCTTTATCCTACATTTAGAGGGGCTTCCAGCCACAGTTCTGTCCCTAAAGTCTTCATAGATGTACGGCTGACGCCTGAATCCAACACAAAGTACTCATCCCGTTTACTTATTCGACAACGACTGGCAATGATATTCAATTTATCTTTCTATTGCAAAACATCTACCGTTTCGCTCCGTCACTCAATTAGAATATTCCCTTGTTCGTATTTAAGAGATATGCATGATGTCTGATTTCGGGTTACTTGACTCGAGAGAATTTATGGCGTACTTGATTCACAACATTTTCACTCTGAATGGGAGGGGTAATTTCCTTTGTTTCTGTCTCGTTATTTTATACGGATAAAAATTAAGCCCGTGACTTTAATAAATTTTTGGAAATGAAATAGAGAACAATTACAAGGTACTATATAAAAGTGAAAAAATTACATGCTTGTGTGGTTCACTGAAAATAATCTCATATAAAACAAAAAAATAGTTTCCTTGAAAATTATACAAGCTTTACTCAAGATTACTAATTATGGTATACTTTATAAAACGAAAAATAAAAATTAGGAATTTATCCTCTATGAAATGTGTACATTAATTTTTATCACAATTTCAACTAAATTGATTTTTAATTAAAAAATGCATTTAAAATACTAAATTTTACACTCAAAATTACTGTAAATGCTTGGTTTAAAACAGGTCGTTGACAGTCTTATGTTCGCAGGTTGAAGTCAAAGCATGGAATTAAATTTATACGAGGGTAAATAAAATAAAAATAAAACAATGCCCTCTTTAAAAGTTAATTGAGTTGAAACAGCGGAAAAATTGAAGGCAAATATTTACTTACGAACAAAGAACAAATGTCAATAGTAACTAAAACAGAAAGAAGATAATTTTTTTAATCATTTCAAGATAACACAAGTAACAACTTTTCTGTGTAGAGAATATCTTATTGTAATCATCAGATATGTATAGAGAAAAGTGTTATAGCTCTTGTCAGTCACATAAACAGCTATCACGCTCTATATGTATAATACAATATGTTACATTAAGTTATTTTAATTGTATATATCAGAGGAAGATGACAACAAGTCGAAAGCTCCTGTTGTAAAAATTTAAAGAATAAACATGTTTGACAGAATTAACTGGCTGTATCTTTTACATATTGGATAATTAACATCAGTCTTTATATATCATAATAAAAATACTTAACCGCTTTAGTGAAAGATGGGTGACTACAAGTTATTAACAGAATCATTCACCTTTGATTCTTTGAGATTATTTAAAAATATTAATATTTGTTTTTTAAGTTATTTATTGAAATAAATTTATTGCAAGAACAGTAAAAATGATGAGTAAGAATATATATTAGTCATGGAATTAATTTAGGACAGTCTGAATATAATTAATATTGAGCAATACGTGAAGGTCTTTGTGAGGTCAGTTTTTTGGCCATATTTTTCATAATCGTAATCTATATACAAAGACATAAATTTAAAAACGAAAGGGTTTTGCTTAACGAAAGATCAGTGTTAGATAAAAATTTCCCTTGACAAATATGTTTCGTTTATTTCATATAGAATACAGGATTCAGAGCACTGTAAGTAACACAACCTTAGCAAATAAATTAATTTTGCTAAATTACAAAGTTGACCGTTCTGCTGAGTTTTTCCGTGAAGGCTGCTTGTAATCAGATATAGCAAACATTTGTGTTCCATTACCTTGCCCTACTCAATCATCACGCTCTGCAAATTATGCTGTATTTCTCCCGTTTCCTGTTTAATTTAGCGCGAGGAATTATTAAAGCATTGCTGGAGAGTAAAATATAGAAAAATTTGAATTACGTATTGAAGCAGAGAATTAATATTAATTGATGTATTGTCAATTAGACCAGATATTCACCAAAAGTTTTCATGTACCTAATTTTTCATTTTTCGTTAAAAATATCCGATCACTGGGTTTTTATTTTATAAGGATACTTTTTTGTAACTTTGAAGATTTAAGTAGCGAAAATAAGTTAAATTAATTTATCACCTTAGCTTGTATTCGTTTCAATATATCTTGCCAAACAGCCACTTCTCATAAAAAATTATGAATTCGTTCATAAATAATTAAAAGTAATAAATACAAACACCAGACGAAAAAAAAAATAATACTTGAAAAACCAGGTTTGACACGACAACAAAAAATTAATCAATGAACACAAATTCCAGAACATGTTATAAATGAAATTTCACAAATAATTTAGAAGGGGCAAAAGTGGTGCGGTAATTTCACCACCTCTAAGAGCCGAGCCTTATTAATGATGAATCCTAGACCAATAAATTTGACTAATATTTTTCAAGTGTTTTCAGGATAAAGTGGGTCATCCAAAGTCTCTCTTATCGCAGAAAGTTTTGAGTTAGTAGCCAACGAGTTTCGGAAACATATTCTCTATTTAAGAACACAGTAATTCGTTGGGACGAGTGTAAAGATTGTCATAGGTATTCAAACTAGGAAAAAGGAACCAACAAGGCTGATTCAAATTTCAATGAATACTTAGACGGTACAGATGACTCGATAAATCGGAATTTAGATCAGTAACCTGATAACTGGTGACCTGAATATCAGTAAAGGTTCTGTGGTGAAAAGAATGTTCCCGCAAAAGTCAGCGAAGATTTGAGATAAAGTTTAATCAACGCGATAGCTATAAATTTTTGACAGTGAGGCGCGGAAAATATTAATAATGAAATTCATAGACCTTGAAAATCTGTAAAAAGAATTTCTGGCGTGCCTCACGGAAGCGTAATTGGCCCTTGAAAGTTTTTACCATATCTTATTGCCTTGAGAGTGGATTTGCAGTCAAATATAAAACTATTCGCTGGCAAGAGGATTGTTTATAAGGAAATTAAATATTCCAGATATTCTGATGGTAGATCTATCCTGAATAATTTACTAGTCAATATTAAATACTGAATAAGAAAGATAGCCAATTCAGACTAAAAAATGTAATCAGACGTAATTTTTTCATTTAGTATTCATTCAGTATTAAATAAAATGAAAATTAATACCCTTACGAAGCAGAACATGTAGATTAAATAAACCATAAAATAATATTAAATCAGTAACCAATAATTGTAAATATTTATGAGTAACGTTTCCTAAAAATCCAAAACGTAGGGGAAAAGGCTACTTTAAATGATAGTACCGGGTAAATGAAATTTATAGTCCGCCTGAAATTAGAAGGCACTTGACTGTTATTTCCCGCGTGGGGTGTGACCTTAAATCCACAATTCATAACGTTTAAAAATGAAGGCTGTGGGGGGGGGGGGGGGAGCAGCGTTGTGGAATTATCGCAGTGTATTGAATTGTTTTAGTGGGCTGTATACGATTTCGATTTGATCGGCGCCTTGCTTCACGTGGAAGCCTCAAGTGCCTTCTAATTTTAATCGCACTATAGTATTCAAAACCGCTCAATTTTAATTTTACTCAGTATCGCTTAGATATTGGTTTTAATTCTATTGTAATGATTATAATTAACTTTACTTACTTTCTTGTGGTTTACTTAAAAAAAAGTGCACTTATTCGTGAATTTTGGTTAATTGTGAAACATAAGAGTATATAGTCTTAAAATATATCAGTATGTCATTATTGTAAATAATTTTTAGCGTCAATGGAACCTTCTCGCAGCATTATTAAGATTGATGATATTAAGATTGGTGAATATTTATTGAGGAGCAATCCTCTGTAAACAGTCCGATTACAAGACGGCAAAGGACATTCTGCGTGCGATCTGTGAGCGTGAAAATCGAGAACGGCTTGTTCACTCCAAAGGATGGACGTGATTTCCCAAAGGCTCCCTCAAGTACACTAAGCCAGGCGCTGCTCTCTTTGCACACGGCACTAGTTTACAGAATCGATTCAGCCTTCACCTGGGAACTGTGCGCTGCCGAACCCAATAAGCTTCCGTATTTGAACACCGTATTCTACATAAGACCTCATGAACGTATAAAGAACATTAAAAAAATTTTTGAACCGCACATCACAGTCATAGAATATTATCCCAATAAATCACAGGTTGATCGTGTGTGATATGACGGCTAAGATAATAGTGGTTTGTCTATGTCAATTATCGCAGGAATTATAATATGATAAGTCACTTTCTTGAGAGAGATCATTATGTTTACCAAGTAAAGAGCCATAAGTTGACAGAAAATATATGAAAATTCTCCATTACCATATAAGAATTACTAGAAAGCTGATAGTTATAGTAGTAGTCACGAACAAAGGCAGGTGGCGCAGAAGAGGAACGGGAGGCTGCGAGGAATAAGCAAACGTTCAGCACGGTCTAACGCGGTCGAGCTCTATGCGGTTACTGAAGCTCCTTGACAGTCCACTGAGAGGGGTAGCATCTACGACGAAAGACACTAAACAGGGCCACCAAAGGAATTTGACGCGCGCCATTGTCACAAACAAAGTTTATTAATATAAAACGTTAGAAGATGTGATAGGAGAAGATTTAGGTACAGATGTTCGCAAAAGAAGTTTATTCTTATAAGTGGTACACTCAGTAGAGAGGACGTAAGGGTTCAACGTGACCTTATAATTTTTTTTCCAGAAACGAAACCATTCGAACGTCAAACAAGCGTCCGAGAAAGTTCAAAGAATTATCAATAAACAATTTATTTACTACTCCAAGGTTATATTCGATCAAGAAAATATTGTAGATTATTTGAAATGTTGGTCATAGTTTCCTTCAGAAATAGAATTTTATATTAATTAGAACCCATGTGTCTGCATTATTTTAATTCAGGTTTAAAACCATATTTTCTTCTTGTCATTATGGTGTTTAATATTTAATTTATATCTTAATTTAATATTGAATTTTCTTAATTATTTCATACCTGTCTACGCATGAATTAAATATAATTGTTAACCGTACTCGTCTTCAACTTTATTTCGCAAGCACTGTCAATATTTTCAAAGATCCAGACTCTAAATTTTTTCATATTTGAAGTGATTTATCAAGAATTAGTGCTAATATTGTTATTAAAAATGACGCCGGTAACAGCTCAGTTTCCAAATACAAACAAATGCGGTTTTCTTTCTCCTGTTATTCAATTTACGTGAGTATTTACGTGGATATTAAGAGTCTGCCTCCATCTTATGTTTACTATAATTTTTATGTGTCCAATTTCAATAAATACAAATGAAAAGTGATCCTGATGTTTTTAAGCTCAATTTAGACATTATAATTTTTATAAAAGCGATATTAATATTTTACGTAAATTCAGAATCTCAGACCAAAGCTGACATGACTTCAAAAATTCTCTTTGAGATTATCCAATTCCATTAACACGAATTTTTCTTACAGTACAAGGCGCCAAAAATCGTTGCGCAACATACTTCAAAATTAGCATTCAATCTGGGGATTTCTTTTTCAATTTCTATCCAAACTTGATTACTCTTCTTTTTGTTGAGTTTTTAATGAAAAATTATTAAAACACTTGTTGGAAGTAGTTAAGACCCGTCGGCTGGGGCGGCCTTCAAATGTAAATTGCGCTGCCGTAGTTTAATACGAGAGCCTATTACAATGCAAATGAAGTAAGATTTCGGAATCGCAATCGGCGTTGAGGAATCACCAGAGATTGTGAGTTGCGCTTTAAAAGCTCGGCAGCTTATCTCTGGCTGGTGCTTATCAAACTAAGGACTTACAGGAAACTCACCATTTGTACCTGTTGAATTTAAAATCAGGCGTCGGGCTTTTGTAGTTTAATCCAAAGTTCAGCAAATCGTTTCAAACTTTTAACTCTTTCGTTCGTTCCTAATAGTTAGGACGACTGGTTGTGTATTGTTAGCTATTTATACGTTAAGTTTGGAATATAAGTGTTTAAGTTTCTCGATTACGCAGTCTTATTTAATAGCATGAAGATTACTAATTTCAAATAATTTATTCTATAAATTCTGTACAACGCACAATATTTATCGTTTTTGAAACATGAATGAAATAAAATCATTACATTCACTAAAGCAAAAATAAACCAATAATAAGTGGTATTTACAAAACAAATGATGGAGTAAATTGAGAAATCTTTAGACTGCTTCTATACCCGATATGTTTTCATTTAACTACAAATTTAAGTATTCAGTTAAACGCGAGGTTCTAAGAGCTCAATATAGATCCATACAGGTTTTTGTAGAATATACAGAATAAATTCATATTTCATCGACCGGAAGTCGGAAAGGTATTGCTTAGGGGCTAGAGCGCCCACGTAATGTGTTCGATTACCGGTTCGGTCGATATTTCGATGCAAATCCGTTAATTCAGGTTTGTAAACTCGAATACAGACAGACATTCTTTTAATATAGTGTTCAAAAATATATTTTAAATAAAACTAAAATTTTTAATGTCATTTTTTGTAACTTATGGATTAATCTAACGTTATCGTGGTAAATATACGGTCTAAAGACACACTTATACGTCATTACATCATGTAAGAACTGACACACTGTCGATTAGATGCCTGTATTTTATTTTTCTGTATAAAATTTACCATATTTTTACAGCTTTGTCTCTGCGTACTGTCATTTGATTCCTTAGCAAAAGATGAATATAAAACATATCAATCAATGCTAATGAAAAAACCATTGCTGAATGTAATGGAAGGATTCGTAGCTGTGAAACTCATACCGAATTTTATGGCCTATAAGGCGCATCTTAATTTTTAATTTTTTTTTTAAAATAACATTTTTAGCGTTTTTAATTATTAGATTGAAAATCCAGACTAAAAAAAAATTCTTAGTTTATAAAACCGAACTGACTTTTAAAATCCCTGAAAATCGTCATCTAAACTTTATCTTCCTCTTCATCGTCATCCTCTTTATATATAAGACGGTCTTCACTGCCATGGAGAGCGTTACTTAATTCCGCACTTATTTAAAGATTTAACACTAAAATATTCTCTCATTCTAGACCGCGACTGTTTTATCCACTGACACAGTTGTTTGATTGTAGGTCGTTTTAAATCACCCTTCGGCGTGAATTAATGTTGGGTTTCATCCACAAACCATTTGTTTCATTTCTGTCATATAGGCCCTACACTTTATATGGTTTATTTATCGAGACATCAAGAGGTTGTAATTGTGAAGTAAGTCCACAAAGCTCTGTTTTCCCCTGTCTTAATTTCTCTTTCACAGAATTTTTCAAATGACTATTAAACAGATACAGCACAAGAAGAGAACTCTTCTTCAATAAAGCACCTTCCTTTCTCTCTCACACTCTGTTAATCCATAATTTCATACCAGCCTCGTCCGTCCATCCCCTTCGTTCATCACATCGGTGCACTGCTGCTGCCAGTTGAATCCAATGTTGCCAGATAGAGATAGGCTTCTCGCGGTATCAAATATATGGCCTTTTTTAAGACTCGTGGGAATTTTAAATCAAATACCGGACATTTTAAAATTAATTTCGAGTGTAAGACGCACCTGAATTTTGGAGGAAATTTTTATTAAGGAAAAAGTGCGTCTTATAGTCCGTAAAATACGGTATGTAATTATAAAATTAGATTTTGTTTGATATTAAAACAGTATTTAAATATATTTCATTTCTCTGTTTGCTTTCTGTGTAATAAAATTTAAAATCAATTATTACAGTACCCATGCCTTTGACCCAGAATATTGCAATGTAATATACAAAGTATTATAACTACAAAATCCCCATATTTGTCTTAATTTATAAACTGTCTCCGAAACACACAATAATTTGATTTGTTTTACAAATGTTTACTATTACTTTGTATATTGTGAGACGAAATTCTGTACGCGGAATTTATTCTATTTCATTGCGTTTTCTGGAATGCAATATAGAACAAATAAGATTTTTTCAGTACAGATTAAAATTGGTAAAAACTAATTTCAGTACTTACAAATATTTTTATTTATTTCGCTAATACACACATGCACGTTATAATTTGTAAGTTGAATCCGTGAGAATAATGGTGTCTCAAGACGAACAGCTTTCTTGTAAGCTTTTTTATTCTCTATTATCCATCGAATATGAGATAATTATTATCTTACTAAGAAAGAAACTACATCTCTTTTCTTCGAGATGCATTTCTATAACTTATGATTCCAAAGTTTACCGTCTTCATTGCGCCGAAATGAGCCGCAGAAAATGTCGCTAGTGTCGGTCCCATTTCGCGTGATATATAATGCAATTTCACTTCACCATAGACCACCTTTATTTCGTCACTTACAGGTTGTTTGTATGATAATCTTCCAGATTGCCCCGAGTCACAGACTACCAGTCTCCCGAGGAAATCCAATTTGCGACTTAATTTTGGTGGTGGTTTTCTTAATAGCGTCGTAGATAGAAGTGTCTTCATCTAAAGTTGCGGCCGGATTCTCGGCGGCGCCTTCATGAACCATTGTGTGGGTGCTTTAATGCTATCTAACGTGCCATCTAAAATAGACAATGCATAATGCTCGTTTGCATCCTCAATTGCACCATCACACAGGTGTTGGTTATAAATTTTACTATTTTTTGGTCTGGACTACACGCTTACAAACATTTACATTTTAGGTCTTGATAATAATAATAATAATAATAATATTTAGCTTCTATTGGACATTTCATAAGGTTGAAAATTATATTTAAATTATACGTATAATATACTATATAAACTATGTAATTAAACAGAATTGGGAAAGTTTTAAACCCAAGCCAAGAACTTCACGGATATAACTTCACTGCACTTCACTATTTTGTAGAAATTTTTCATTCACTTCATAATACAAAACGGCTGGGTTTCATAAGAAATCGCCGATGAAATATTAATGTTTAATTACATGTTTCTGAAATGTCGATAGGAAATTTAGATATAAAACAGATAAAGTATTAGAAAATAAAATAAACATAGAAATATAGAAGTGGGAGAATAAAGACATAGTTGCATACCCTGTTACTTACATTAAATCAGATGTTATTTGAATTTATAAAAATACAATTCGCACTTAAAATTTTCAATTTATCCAAATAAGCAATAATTAAGAAAATTACATCTTGTAATGTTTTCCAATCAAAATTTAAAACCATATTTGGAACATTCAATTTTTCTGGAATGCCTTAGCTCTTTAAGTAGTATTTTAGGTTCCTGCTAAAACAAGTTGAATTCCAAAGATTGAAGCCTTTCCCAGTGCAGTTGTTCAATATATTGTTCTCGGAGTTCAACCGGGTTTTGCATAATTATAGTAGAACGCAACGTTTCGACGACTAAAAGCTCTGTCGTCATCTTCTAGACGACAGAGCTTTTAGTCGTCGAAACGTTGCGTTCTACTATAATTATGCAAAACCAGGTTGAACTCCGAGAACAATATATTGAAGTTGAATTCCACTTTCATTAGGTGTAATGTTTGTTATAATTAATGTAGTTGTAATTGGACTTTTCTGGCATTTTTTTTAGAAAGTTTATGCCATTTTACATTTATCTGGAGCTTTTTACGCACGCTTCGTGTGGAATTACTAACACTGGCTCTTCTTTTAGCAACGATATATATGGGGTTTAGGAAATTATTGTAGCTAGTTGTTTTCTCTGTCTTGACTTAAGATTTCTGATTCCGTGGATTAATTAGTTTTGTTTACTATCAGTTCAGATTGAAATTTCCCTACAAATCAGGTGTTTTTAAATCATAAATAGCTACTGACCAGTACGTAAAGAATTATTCCTCTATATTCTTTTAACTGACAACATGAATTCCATACTATGACAATTTTTTTATTATTTTATGTTCCTAAAAATTTATATTTGTTTTTTATTCATTGACTAAATACAGAAATATATTCAATTATTATTAAGCTTGAATCGATAAATTTTTAAAGAACCGACGTTATATCTGTTTGGGCTATTTCAATTATAATTCTCACGTTCCATGGTCGGTCTTCATAATATATTGTAATAAACAACCGGGTACGTTTTAATTCGCCCCACGTTGTGGTAGCCAAAATGTAATAAACAAAAGGGACTCTTTTTTAATTTGCCCCACGTTGTGGTAGCCAAAATGTAATAAACAACCGGTCGTCAAAATAAAAAAATTAATATTTATATTTTAACAAACAAACAAACTTTATTTATCAGTATTTACAATTATACAATTTAATAAAAACATATATCTCTTTCTCTCATGGGTCTTTACTGGGTTTGATAACGGACAGAACACTTAAATAATCAAAGAACCCAAAATTTATCTTTAAATTAAACAGAAATATTTAATATTTAATAGACATCGACGAAACTTATTAACGAACTTAGAATTACCAGATTGATTCTAAATTTAAAAGAGTTTATTTTATTAACAAAAGGAAGAGAACGATATCTGACTGTATCTTTTAATTTCGTTTACACACATTAATACCATAAATTTCAACTCACGATTACTCAGGAACATTTGGCTCGTTCATTACACACACACTTCATAGACTGGACGTTTACACACTGACTCTAACACATATTATTGGTTCGACGATAGCTGATTCTCCATACTCGGTGAAGGACATCCCACTTGCTCGTGGTGAAACTACTCGACGCTGGATGCAGTGTCCTGGTCTCCTACCATCGAAGACAGTGGACAAATTTTGATATTACTACAGATTGAACTTCTGAGTACAAAAATGTTTACCGTTGTCATAAATTTGCTATTTCTCTCGCAGGCTGCAAATTTTCTCCATACTCGGTGCTCGCCGTACGCCTCCACAACCAACACCCAACTCCAGGACTCACCTTTTCACCTCCTAGCTCCACACTCAACTCACTCCACTCCTCAGCTAACTTCCAAAATCTTATCTTCGCTTTATATATGACCGTCCCTTCTTTGTTCCCAAAACTACGTTGCAACTGATCGTTGACAGTTTCTCCATTACTGAGATTTACATTCTGCAGGTGCTGTTCCTTAGCTAGCAAAATATCTAGCCGCTCTGTCTTGTCACATCGAGACAGGACCCGTAATTACTTTGCACTTGTATCCTCATCCCCCCGCATTCACACGTGTGCGTTTCTAAATTCTCCAGACCGCCCAACTGCACCCTCCATTATCCTAAGTCAACACGCCACTGTCCAGGCCATTAATCAGAACAATGCCTGCCTTAACATATTTATCTTGCGACAGGCCACCCGCGCATGTGCCTTGCTCTGACTCCTTCATACTGATCCTAATTACACATTGCCACTTCCTGTGACGGCCAAGACCATTAATCCGAAACAATGCATTCCCTTAAAGCATTACAATATATATATATATATATATATATATATATATATATATATATATAAATGACTAAGTGTCCCCTATGCACTCCTAAACCATTCATCCGATTGCGATGAAACTTTGATGAAACTTGTGCGCACCCATGGGAAGGTTTCTGTTGAGTTTTCTAAAAGTTAGGAATCCCCCAAGGCGTGAAAGGGATGAATTTTAAAATATACTAAAACGGCCTATATTCGCGTAGATTATTTACTTTTCGGGGTATATATGATTAATACTTTCTATCGAGATGTTTTTAGTGTAAAAATTCATCACCTTAAAGCACCATCAACGTGGAGGTGCGTTACATAAAAAATAACGTGAAACAACTGATATTGGTGTCAAATCCAGGGTCATAGAATGCAATGAGTTTAATTCTAACATTCACTATTTCAATTTGTAAATTCGTAGACCAATTTCTATAAAACTTTATACACATGTTACTTACTGATAGGTTCAGACAAATCTATAGTCTGTAGGGGTGAGGGTGGAATTTAAAAACATTCCTAAACGGCCAGTATTAGCTTCGGAAAAAATGCTTCCTGGATCGCATAATTTGATAGTTTCATTACAGAATTTTTATGTCTCTAATTTCAACCCAAAAAGGCAAGGGAGAGCAGCACCTTTACCGCGCGGGAGGCGGTGGAAAGGGTTTACATAAAAATAATACAAAAAAGACCGATATTATTGTCAATTCTAGGGTTCTAGAAGTCACCGAGTTTAATTCACGCATTAAGTTGATAAAATTTTATGTTCCTCTTCGTGGAGGTGGACGCGATTGAGACTGTGTGTCTTAACCCCTCAGTGTTCGTTCCTGGATCGTAAGTAACGTGTGTATAAAGTTTTATTACCCGGACTACTTTGGATCCTCTTATATCTTTTCATTTTCTTAAGGTACCCACTATTTAGTTAACGGTTGTATTTATTTACTCGTTTAATGTATCTCGAATAGTTTTAGACTCTGTTAAGTTACGGAGTAGCTTTTACTGTTTTAATTCGTCGTGAATTTTGAGTCACTGATTTATGTAGTAGGAGGGTTCCCGAATACTGTCAGTCATTTGTTGTGGTTTATTTAAAGTTAGATGCTGAAGGGATAGGAAGGGGATAGGACCATAAATTGTTAAATTTTTAACACTCGCGCTATTGATGCTGGTTAAATGAAATGTTTACCAAGAGGTTAGTGTCGAATTAATTCCTACTCCAGGTTTATTTAAATAAATACGCGGGAACCACCGGGCTCTTAGCTAACATAATAAAACAACTTCCTCCAGTTTTTAATTTAGTTACTACAGTACTGTGTAAATAAATTGTGTATTGGAAAGCTGTAGTGGAATATATATCTATTTATGTAACAGTTGAGACGATGCAGATTAATTTCGTACGAATAATACGCTTTTAGGAACTGACGTAGCGGCTTATATTAGTTTATTTAATAAATCCGTAACAGACAAGCAGATGTCAAATACATTTTCATGCAGCAGTCTTTACGTGGGACGTGTATTTGACGAGTTTGTAATAATTTCCTTCTCATTAAACGAATTTACTAACCAAATTAGAGACAAGTACGTCGATACATTGGAAGACAAAAGTTATCCAATAAACCATAACAGCTAAACTATAAATCAATTTGTCGTTTTTCTGATGCGGCAAGCAGGGTACCCGTATTTAACTGCATTAAGCTACGTTAAGCAGCTTAACGGTATAAATCAGCGAATTATGCCGTCATGTCAGCGGTCATGCCGAATGCTAAATGAATTTCACCGGCTCACAGCCGTCGACAAATGAAGGCGTATTCTCAGACAATCTCATAATAATAATTATTAAATCATATAAACGAGTTGCATAATTTATTATATGCATATAATTCGTGTAAAAACAACATAATGTTGATATTTTCTAACAAAAATATTAGTTTAATTTTAACGTGATCTACGTTTCATTTATGATTTTGTATACTACTTGCGTTGATGTGGAAACTTCGTATATAATGGCTTCCCAAATATTGAACAATTACGCAAGTTCGGCCTGATTTGTTTGTGTGAATTCTTTGCCAGAAACTATATCAACAAAAAATCATATTTTTGCTGTGCATGACGTGTTTTGGTATATCTATCCGTTTTATGCATCAGAGGATCCGAAACAGTTGTCATTTCAATTCCTGCTGCCTGTCGGGCTTAATTTCATCCCTTTTCAGACGAAATGGTCGGACGAAATCCTATGGAAGTTTATTTCGTTGCTATATATAGAGACAGTAAAGTTTTATGCAATATGAAACTACCATTTTCTCAAGATTATGACGAACATTCCAAAACGTCATTTTACGTGGATCGGGCGGGATTTATCTTTAGTGGCAAATTAATTTGGCGCTACTTAAATGAAGTTACACTATTTAAAAACCATAAATGCTAGAAATCAGTCCGCCCAATTTTATTTTTAATTTTAGTAACATGAATATAATATTCAGGTTAACATAATATTTTGTATCAAGATAAGCGAAAAAAGCCAGAAGAATAATCTTTAAATAGAGCGAAGACGAAGAAGTAAAAATAGTAATAAGCAATAAATATTTAAACTGAAACAATGAGTGAAATGTAAGGTATTAAAAAGAAGCGAATGAGCTGAACTCTATCCCATTATAGTTGATACCGTAGACAAATATTTGAGCCAAAATCTAAAAATACGTTTATATGAATGTTTATATTTTATCGTTAAATTATGGAACTCATTTGGTTTACGAACACTGAAAATTGTCTAAAAATAAGATCAGGACATCGCGTTTCTAATTTAGCGTATTATATTCACAACGTTTTTACTTCGAGTTGTTATTAAAGTTTCTACTTTAATTTATCATGAGCTTCGTTGTTTTATGCATACATTTATTTTTGTGATGAACGTTCAAACAAAGCAGTTCTTGAAATTATACAATTTAAACAAAACAATGTACTAAACTGACAACTGAACATTAATTTAATAATTAAATTAAAACTAAATGACTGAAAGTATTGAGTGTAAATTATTGACTGATGAGAATGAGAAACAAATCGTTACATTGATTAAAATATAGTTAGTGAATTAATTACCAATACAAATATTTATATTTAATTATGTTAGTGATAAACAAATATTACACTGTTCCCTATCATAGTAAAGAAAATCAAGAAACTATTTATTTCAGTCTACAAATATAACATTTTTAATAGAGTTATCAATAATGCATCAAAAATTATTTTTAATTTATACACTTGATATGCTTTTATCTAAATAATTTTGACACACTTGTGATTTTATTTTGAAAATGTTTAACATTTCATTCCATAATGTAATAAATAAATTGTTGTAAAATAAATGTACCATGGAAATTAAATTTTGGTATTTACAATTATTAAAATAATAACTAAATTTCCGAACTATAGAAAACTTCTCATAGTAAATGTAGATGAATATAACTATTTACATGAAACAAATTTTATTAAATTTGGTCTTACTATTTTCATAATACACCGTTACAGAGTGAAGCATTTGTCCATATTTTTGAAGAGGTGTTTGGAACTAGTCTGGGCGCAGTTTAATTAAGACGGAACTGGACCCTTAATTAGAACGGAAACAGCGCGAGTAGAATTCTAATTGAAACAGCGACAATGGCGCGCGTTGTTCCGGTAAAGAGCTTGTTTTGCTGCAACACTGCGTGTAGTTACCTTGCAAATTTGCGAGATTCAGGGCAATTCAACTGACGGACTGGATATTACACCCAATATATCTCCGCCATTTAAATAACGTTCACACCCTTCTAATAAATTTTACTGGTTCCGTATTTTTCTTTATTTATGCTATTGGATATCATCACGGCATCCTGTCTGCAATATTAGGTATTATATTCACGACCTATCACTTTATTTTACTTTTGAATTTGAATAATACACACCATACGTTGCGTGCCGTATATAAAACTGCGTCTCTTTAATTTGCGTAAATTCCAGTCGATTTGTTGGTAAGAACCCTGGCTGAGAATAATTTTTTATTCAGATTGAAAGTTTTTAATTAAATTTGGTTGAGGCTCCATTTAAGCGTCAAAGGAATTCCTTCCTATATTTCCCAAAGGCATGTGGTATTTATTGATCCAGTGAAAACTTAAAAGTATACATGCTAAGTCGTAGATAATTAAAAATTGTGTATCTTGGTTTACTAAAATTCTTCCAATGAAGAAACTCTTTCGCCGCTCTGGGATACTCTATTCTGGGGGGCGAATAATGTCGTTGTTGAATATAAAAATTAATGTAGTGTATTAATGCGTCGAGAGCTCTTAATTGCCGTGCGTTGGCTTATTTCACCGCTGCTGCTGCATAAATGATAGTGAGCAGTTTCACCAAGCGGATGCCTTCTAAATTTAATAAAATAGGAGACGAGCAAAGGGCTTTCATATTAAAATCGTAAATTACTTCTGCGAGGTAAGATACAGAATTTATCCCTGGGCTGCGACGTAACTAACAGTTAGTTTGGTGGCACGGGTTATGAAGCTCCTTCTCATGCAGGGTGTGACACCATTATCACAGTAATTGTAGTAACACACACAAGCACAACATACACACAGACAGAGAGAGAAGTTGCTGTTATAAATCTACGATAATATGAACCGCACAAAAATTTCAAAATTACTATGACGACAGCCAATTTAATCCGTAAATAGCATTGTATGAGTTTAAATGCTCCCCATTTATTCAACTTAATGCGCAATGAGTATGTCAAATAATCTGCATTAATGTTAATTATCACTCGATTTGGCGCAAAAATTAAATTGAAACTGCTTCGTAAAGGAAATAAATTTCTTTTGCCATTTTCCACTGGATTATTTATTAGAAAATAGCTTTACATAATTAAAAGATTAAGATATAAATTAAATAAAAGCCTTGGTAGTTTTATTTAAAACATGTACTTACATAAATTAATGTCTGACACTCAGTGGATATATATTTTTAGATTTGTTGTAGATTTAATCTGTATTTTCTAATTAATTTAAATATTTCCCTTGTGATATTTATTCTAATTGGTTTCAATTGATTTTATTGCCACAAATTATTTTTCTAAAATGAATAATTGATGATTAAGAAAATGTTTTGTAAATAAATTAAATGTAGTATACTAACCGCTGTATTTAAATAACGGTAAGCGGTGTCTAGTCTTCGGAACAATAAATAAAGAAAATAGTTTTATAAATAGAAAAAGTAGTTTCACACTGTTCCTAGTTTAATATAAAGTTATGTAAGATGTCTTTTTATGTTAATTTAACTCTACATTTTTCACTGTGTTCATAGTTAGCATAATTACCCGCAGAGCCGAGAAACAGATCTGTGGACTCAATAATAGCGAATCAGAAAATAGCTAAAAGAATAATGAACTGTAATAATAATATGAGACTTGGGATTGTACTTTTTAAAGTGTTTCAAAACATATTTTCATATTAATGCAATCTAAGAAAAATTTAATACAATTTATTTATTAAATTAAAAAACAACGTTTCGTTAAGAGTTTGTATCGTCTTCAGGTCTTTTCTGCGGAGAAATTATAATAATCATAATACAATAAATAAATAAAATTTGTATATTGTAATTTCTCCGCTAAAAGGTGAAGAAGGTACTAAGACGTACCGAAATGTTGTTTTTTAATTTAATAAATAGTCTAATATTGATCATAAAATGCTTTATATTTCATATAAAACAGACGTAAAAATATAACCTTTAAAATATTTTCATATTAATTTCCAAATAATTCGAGCAAAGCAACTTGTAATTTACGTCCCGAGTCAAACAGGGCATTTTTTGTGTTAACAGATCAGGATAGAATAATATCGACGAGCGGGAATTGAACCCAGGACTACCGATTAGGACGCGGGCGCTCTTATTAATGAGAAATCCCCGTCGTTCTTTCTCCAACTGTTATAAATTATGTACGCCGTAGTGTTCCTGGGTTCATTGGAAATAATTCTATCACAATCTGTTAATTCACTTTCAATACTGCTCTTGATTGATGCCTTCTTTTCTTAAACATTTCTTGTGTATTGTGATGGGAGAACTTATTAACGGATTCTTGTAGGAAAAATAATATTTTGACTGTCTCTCAATAATTTTATTTCGCATTTATAAAAGAATAGGAGAAGTTAACTGGATTTCTGTATTTACATATCCGTAGTTTTCCTGATTTTCCTTTTTTTGATTACATCATACTTAGGGAAACGTTTTATTTAACATAGGTGCTGAAATAATTTTTAATTACATAGCTTGTTGTTTGAATACTGTCATCAGTGTCTTGATGTGTTTGTCACTTGAACCCGTCAATGTTCTTCCAGAAAGAAACTGTTTAGGTCTTAAATGAAAAGGTGGTCGTGGCTTCCGTTGACAATATTTGCCGAAGTGAGAGAAAACAGTTTGAACAAGATGACGTCCGCCATTGGCACTGATTTAGAATGGTGTAGTTATAAATGTTCAATCACCTGGTAAAATGTCCATTTTGCGATGCTATTAAAAAGTTATTCAACTTAGAAAATGTTTGCATTAATATAGAAAATAAATTACCCTTAACACCATCCGTTTCAGGCAACTTGTAATTTACGCGTAGGGCGGCGCTACAGAACATTTTTCGTGTGTTGCCACGGGAGAAAATTTTCACGCCTTGTTGTAGGAAACCAATCTGCGGTTAATTCGTCTTTCGTCGCAGAAAGGCAGGTTTACTTTAATAAATGAACTGCCAGTGAACGTGCGAGGGATGATTAATGGGTGAACCCATTCGTGGTCGTATTGAGGAAGCTCCCAGATGAGAATTGTGTTCTTAACGTGGCGCTCTATATTAAGCGCCAATAAATCAGAACACTTGACTGCTTATAAGAGTTCAAGAGACAATGTCAATGTGAATGAATCGTCGTTAGTTTTTATTTATGATAGTACTAAAATTAATTCTGATTGTTACCTGGAGAAATTATTTCTCAATCGGGAAATAGTTTTTTGAAACTTTCTTCTATTTGTAAGGAGGGTAATAATTACTAAATTCTCTTTAGTGATGAAACTAGCCACCTGAAAATTTCATTAATCTATAAAAAAAAATTAAATTAAAAGCACTTCGAAAAATACTTTTTAATTCTTGTATGTTACTACATTAATTTAAATCAAATATTAATAAAAATAATAAATTAAAACTTATATTTTACTTACTGTTACGGTACTATGAATGTTATTACTACAAAATTTCATTAGATGACTGGAATACTTAAAAAGAAATCGTATTGTTTGTAAATGAAAGAATAATATATAATATATAATGAAAGAATAATATAATTCCCTATATATATATATATATATATATATATATATATTGTTCATTTTATTACTTAAAAAGGGATAAAATTTCAATCCTCTTTATATTAAATCTTTTTGTCACTTGTTTTCAATGTTTTTTTCCTTAGTAGACGCATGCACTAATGAAAAGAGGTTTGAAAAATTTCAAAATCGTTACCTAATTATTTTTAAGGTAATTCGTTTTACTGTGATTCATTTAAATGAAATACTTCCATGATTTCCATTTAGTTATGTGTAGTAATTTGAGTCAATATATATATATATATATATATATATATATATATATATATGTATATATATGTATATATATTGTAATAATCAAATCTGAAGGATTAATTAAAAGAATAATTTATCAAAAATTAACAAATAAAATAATTTGTTATTTTATTCACTTGTGTCTTCCAAAATTAAAACAAATACAATAAAATTAATTCTCTCAGAGTCACTACTGGGTTTGATAATTAACAGAAAAGTGATTTATAAACTAATTAACAATTCAAACATAAAAATTCACATAAAATAATATGACTATAGATGGAATGAAAGAAAGCTAAATGTAAAGAAACTGAACGAAATCTGTCCATTACCTTTCTAATTATCGTTTACAATTTTTTATATCAAAGGTTTGGTTACTCACGTAATGTCCGTCTGGTACCAACTATTTCTTTTGTAGCTTCAACACTACACTAAAAATGCAAATTTTTACACTGATTCTAATTTCCTCGCATATTTTACACACACACGATCTAATAGCACGTACTCAGCTATCAGGAACCTCGGTTGTTGTCTCCCCTTTCTGGTCAGCTAGCCGGGTTGTATCCCTCAATGCGAAGATTGTTCAATTTGTGAAGCAAACTCGTGCTTCCATACAGGAGCTCGTGATTTGTAGTTAATGTTAACAAACTTTACTTATCATATGCAGAGTCCAGACTTTAACTACTTTCTTTTCGTCGCAGATTTTAGGCTTTTAGTTTCTCCTTGCTCGACCCAACTGTCACGTATCTCGGCGAAGACTTTTTACTGTTTCACCTCTCGTCGCCGACCGCAAACTATAACTAATTCGCTATAATTCAAATTATACCTAATCAATTTAATTGCCTAATTAATTATTGCTACAATATATATATATATATATATATATATATAGTTAAATATATTTTTTCAATCGCAGCTATTTGAATAAAAATTTGTTTGTAGGCTAAATTTCTACACAATTGTCATTAACTTACTTGCGATTATAAAATATTTTGATTATATATATATATATAAAACTATAAAAAGACTTTTTCAGGAGTAAAAGGGCCATTTTGGTTTGTAAAAGCAAAGGCTTACATTTTCTTGAATGGCTGGAAACTTCATCAGAATTGCATGATGAGGAGAGGCTTTCACAAACGACAACGTGGCTGTCCCGCGCGCATCTCATCAACTGTATATTAAGCTACCCTCCATTTTCTTGGAAGACAAGCGATTTTCTTCCCTCTCAGGAAAGCATTTGTTGTATGACGCATTCGCCAACATTGTAGACCTTTTATTAGGATTGAGTTTTTTGGTAACTTGAATACAAATAAATGTACACTATATAAAATACTTGAGAAAGTTTCTCAAAGCAAAAGACTTGATTCTCGTATCAGAAATATTCATAATAGCGCATTACGAACCAAAATTCTTTTATGACATTTTGTCGGTTTTTCATTACCTAGTTTGATTTAAGTTAAGGTGGTTTAAGAATAACAGAAGTTGAAAAGTAATTCTTAGAGACGGATAATATGAAAGAGATAGGCCCAAAACAAAAATATAGCAACAAGAATTATGAAACCAAAGCTTCATTTAGTAGACAATACAAAGATATAATAATAAGAATTTGGAAAACAAACTTTCGAACTGTTAACAAGCTCTGTTCTTAATCATAATATAAGGTATTCAGTGCATTGACATGTGTGTCGGGACAAAACTTGTACAGTCCTTCTTCTGCCTTAGCGTTTTGTATAAAAGTAATACCTTTTCCTACCACATAACGGCCGTGAAAAAACTTGGAATAATATGGGATAAGAAATTAACTTTAAAATACCATATTGAAGAACTATGCACTGATATAAAAAGAATAATTTATATACTCAAATGAATTGCCTCAAACAATTGGAGCGCAGACAGAAGAACTCTAAACCTATCATATAAGGCTATTATAAGGTCGAAAATCGAGTATGGTATCCTAATTTTTCAAACAGCAAGGAAATCCTTACAACAACAAAAATAGCCACAATAGAAACTATAGCCTCCAGAACGATTATAGTCTTCTTGAGAACGTCAAACATAGAAAAACTCCTATTCGAATCGGGACAACCCAACATCTGGAGTAGGATGAACCTTACAATTATACGTTATGCTCTTAGAACACAGGAGTCCAATTCCCTATATTCCCTATATATCCTCTACACAGCAGCACAGGAATCAGGAACAACCAACTACAGATCTTTTAGGGAATAATTACACACCCTGATCACTTGATCAACCAACTACAGCTGGAGATCCCGACAATGGACAAAGATAATCCTCAACAAAATATATTAAATGTCAACGAGAACAGTAGAAGAAATCGTCAGGACTATTTAAAAACCTGCTATAAGGAAATAACAGAGTACTGAACAAAGGAATGCCTCGAGAAGATTAATGCATCAGCATATACAGCATTCAACGAAACAAAATTCCCAAAATAACTAAATCAAAAAAAACAAATAATTCTCTCTCGAATAAGAGCAATGCACACCAAATTAACCCATAATTATATATTCCAGAACAGAGCCACCACTATGTTCCTTTTTATTTAGGGTAACAGTCTACATGAGGGTAATTCACGTTGGGCAACTCCCCTTTAATAGCATAGGAAGGGATTTGAAAGGGGGGATGCGGAAGGGTGGAGGAAGGTACCCAAGGGTTAACTAGGGCCCCCGAGCTATATATTTTAAGGATACTACCCGGCATTCGCCTAAAAGTAATGCAGGGAAAACCCTAGAAAAACCTGCATCAGGTAGGTCGGACATTGGGCACTTGTCCCACGCCCTTCCGATAGCGAGAGAAGAGTTTGCTGTGGGGGCGCAGCATTCCCTTCTCCGTACATCGACCAGTTTAGGGGGCAGGTGGCCGACTGTTCCAATGGGAACACAGAACAACTCTTACCGTATGCCCAAGGTCTGTGACCCCGAAACATACACCTCTCATAACAGGCCGAGGTGCCTCGGCTTGTGGGAACCTTGGTTCAAAAACGGAGAGAGGAAAAGGCATCCCTAATTTATAACAGAATCATAGTCTGATAATCTTAATCTATGTAAACCAATTGTAGGAGTCGCTAATGACATTTAAGTTAATGCAACAATAAATTTTTAATTACAAAAAAAAATTATTTTGAAATTCTGTTTTTCTTAAACGTACACCGATCTGGCAATGGAAAACCAATATATAAAATTTATATTGTAATGCTTGTAGAAATGATTTATATTATTTCTATAATATGTCAGTATTTAAATCAAGAATAATTACTCATAAATATTGATTTCAATAAGTCACAACGTCTGAATAACACGGCTCATAACAACTTAAAAGATATTTTCAAAACCTTTATTTGAAGGAATTCTAATAATTGCAGAGAATGTTCAACGTACCGTATTAATTTCCTCAGTTGACTATAGGAACCGACACACTATAGATATTAATGCATAAAATGCATACCATAATTTGGTTAAGGAATAAATTTGGTTACCTGTGTCATATATTGTAATTTGTACATCAAATTGATGGAATATATAAGTGCTGTTAACAGGGACTCTTATCAGGTATATTAGTATGAGTAATATCACATGTAAATAGAATAAGGAAGCCAAGATTACTGGAAAAAATATATAAAAATATTCATATACTCTTAATATAAACCATATGGAAGCTTAAACTAAATAGAATGCAACGATCGAAGCAGTGGTTCCGTTATAATAGGAATCTTTCCAAAAAAAATTTAGAAACAAGTAAGGGGCAAGAATCTATGGGATCGCATAAAGATTTTAAATGGTCACGGAAGAGCGTGAGTAAGAAAGGGATCGAATATGGAAACTTTGCTAAATTATTTTTTATGTAAGTCCTTAAAAATTCGCAGAGGACTAACTACATGAATTTGGCCACTGTATGCGATTACTTGGTAAAAGAAAGTAAATAAATTAATTTACCTTGTTGACATAAATATAATTATAAACTATTACTTTATATAATTTTTTTACCAATTAAAATCTTTACGTTTAAGTTTTATTTACTTTTTATTTTTATTACTAGCATATTCTTGGTATTTTATGTTTGAAGTACATCTTAATACTTTATTTCAACTTTTATTCGTACAATACCGAATACCGATGCTTTCATTTGTTTGCTGACGTTAAATAAATCGGGAAAGTAAAAAGCAGACCAATTTCGTGCCCTGTAACTCTCAATCAAACTCTTCGCTAACCATTTTTTTTTTACTCACACTCCAAACGGATCTAACTGCAGCATTGTTACGGATTATCCAATAAGTATCGAATAAATGGATATGTACGTGTCACCCCTCGTATCCTATATGCAGTGAATTTGCCGGAGCGGAACGTCGAAGTGGGGGTGTGAGTAAGCGATCCGAGGCTCGTTGTAATTCTGCAGGCGTGTTTATTGTTGCCCGCCGCGTCCCACTGATGCTGACATTAAACTTTATACGCCGAGTTTCTATTGTGACTGTCTTTATGGGACAGTGCGGAAATTTTAACTGCAGATATCACTGCAGGGGGCAGCCAGGAACAACAATACTCACCCCTGAAGGCTCTGCTTTCTTTCCGCCACGGACGGGGAGGAGATTCTGCCCGGGGGAAATGTATTATTCACCATGTACTGTACCCGAAATTAATGTTTTGTAATTTTTAGCTGTGAAGTTCTTCAATAGTTTTGAAATTTAAAACCTATGTTTAAAACAGAATATGTAACAGGAAACCGTATAGTAAAACTTCAGAAGGCCTGCGGGATTGCCGCGTTCTCAGGGATGAAGATGTATAATTTTTTAAAATATAGGATAATGTTTCTATGCAAGTAAAAATAAAGGCAAATTAACTACGACACACAACATACAATTATAAGGAATAAAAAACATAAACAAGTATAATATTAAAGCCTGTGTGAACATATATAGGTTATAAATTATTTAAAGAATTAGGTTACATTGTATACTAAATCGCAAGAGCACCATTTATTTAACCGTAGAGCACAAGTTAATGCCTATTATGCAGGATGGAAAATTAAACCGAACATTTAAATTGCTAATAAAGAAAGGCTCCAAATTTGAACGGTGTGGAAAACGCGTAACAGATACAGTAGAACATGCTTAAGAGAACGACAAAAACTTTGCCTGAATATACTACTGAAGAATTTAACTGATTAAAATGCTAGTAAGTTAGATCTATTTTGAAAGTTCCAATTAATACAATCAGCCTGATTTTATTTCTATAATTTAAATCAATCAGAAAAAATTATTTTGTGAATAGGAAGATAATAGATAGAAAATAAAATATAGAAAGAATTTACTTACTGAACTGTGTACAATTTGAGTGCAATGTAAACATAAAATTTTGAGTCACGCATGATTAAATAAAATGCATGATGTTTCAAACTTTTTATATTCAGACCTTTTCATTAATTATATAATTGACTGTTACGGTTACCAAGGACATAAATACTTAATCATAGTTATTACCTTTCTAATATAGGTTAATATAAATTATTTGTAGTTAGTTTTACATTCATTACGATCATGAGTATCTCTCCTTAATATAGAAATATAGAAAAATATATTAACAAATGCAGTCTTTCTCGAAGTAGAGAATAAATAATTATTTCTAATAAAAATAATTAGAATTGATTCAAACGATACTCAAATAAAAACAAAGAAGCCTTTAAATAACATATTATACAGTTACAAACACCCGTTATAAATCAAAATAAATCAATTTTCAATAAATTTATGTCTGTTTAAAAATAATAGAAGTTTGATTAATTCATTCGTAGGTGCCACCAAACCCAATTTTCAAATTATTTTAGCATATTTTAAGTTAAATTTAACAGATTATAACCTGAATAGATAATATCTAAAAATTAGGAATATAATTTCAATATATATATATATATATATATATATACAAATAAACAATTTGTGATGTACATTTCATTTAAATTTTTCTTTTAATTATTGGCGACGTAACTTTGAGGCCAAAGCATTGGCAAAAGCAGTCAGTGTGTTGTGGGATCCGGACGAGTGTGCTTTGGAAGGAAGAGGAGAGTAGTCTTGAGAGCATGAACGTTGATGTTCGTTGGGACTTTAACCAATGATAGAGTGAATATAATTGGAGACCAGCCAAGGATTATCGTAAATAATTAGTATCTCAACAAAGTATAAGCTGAACAAAAGCTGAATATTTCACCTTTTGGCATTAAAGGCATTTCCACAGCAAAACTGAGTGTGACAATGCGTACGACAGTAAAGTTCGTGAAACAGTAAATTTGAAAGGCGCCGAAATTTTAGTGATAAGAAACTATATAGCAATCAGTGCTATGGCCTCTTAATAAAATATTGCTCTTAAAAATTAAAATATCCACGAGTTTACAAACCGGTAGAGAGCAACTCTGAATATGATGGTAAGTAGACATATATTTTGCAAACCTTTACGTAAATATCATTTACCGCCAGATTTCTATAGTTTTTACAGATTTCTCTAGTTTTTTTGTTGTTTTTGATAGATTTTTATAAAAGTTTGTTACTGTAAATTAAATTCTAATTTTTCTTTTGCAACTCTGGTGACAATTCCAAATCACTATCTTTATTCGAGGCTGTAATCGGCCCTGATGGTTTGATTCTCATTAAAGCATATACATGTATAAAATTAAATTTAAGTCGAAATTGTAATTAAATAATATTTTGTTATCTCTTTAAAATAATTTGGTTAATTTCAAGGTAAAATCCTGATAACGTTCTTCCTTTGTTTCATTTAAATTAAACACCACATTATTTGACACTCTAACGTGGTGGCATATTTTTTTTAATTAAATATACTAATACCACTATATATATATATATATATATATATATTGATATTGGAATTATATTCCTAAATTTTAGATATTCTTATCTATTCAGGTTATAACCTGTTAAATTTAACTTCAAATCTTGCAAAAATAATTTGAAAATTAGGATAGTGGCACCTGATAATGAATTAATCAAACTTCTATTATTTTTAAATAGAGATAAATTTATTGAAAATTGAGTTATTTTGATTTATAACGGTTGTTTGGGACTGTATAAGATTTAAAGGATTTTTTGTTTTTTAAAAGATTTTTTGTTTTTAATTGAGTATCTTTCGAATAAATTGTAACTATTTAGATCAGGAATAATTACGTATTCACTTCTTCGAGAAAGACTGCATTCTTTATTTTGATCAGTTTTTAAAGAAATCAACTGTGGTCTTTAAAATTATTTCTCGTACAATACTTTTATAACGACCAAATTTCAATGTTATGCGTTTATTACACAATTTAGTATTTTGAACAATTCATTCAAATATTTTTAATACAACTAATTCGTCCATATCCAAATAATTTCATAAAAGCCAAACTATAAGTATTAGAATATAAATTACATTCAGGTATAAGAAATCAGTGCATTTAGTTATTTCTTGTCACACAAATTGACTGAAGAATATTTCTTAATCTGTTTATTAAATGAAAAATGCAACGTTGAAACAGCTTCACTAACTAATTGCGAAAATATAACGAGTCAATTACGAAACTTCGGAATTTGACTCTTTCGTCCATATTTAAATAAGCAAACACATACACCTGGCTTTACTGGAAGTAAACTCTGCTTTTGTTTGTTATCAAACATTGCCACACCAGATGTCTCTTTGTTGAACATGTGTTCAAGCGAGGAATGTTTGGCCACAATTTGCGGACAGAAGAATTTTAATGTAATCATTGGATAGAAAGACACAGATACACCTGAAATAATACATCACATGAAAGGAGAACTTGACGTTAACTGAGAGGACTTTTATTTTATTATGCTGGTGAATGCACAAATAAATTATAGTATTGCCTAAAATATCATCCCGTCAACATGAATTTTCTAATATATTATTATGCAGCCTTTATTTTATTAAATTTACATGTAATACCTAAGTTTTAACTATTTTTTCCAAATTAATTATCTGAGACACATGAGTGAATAAATTTTCCAGTTGATATTATTCGTTACCACAAATTTAAGTATGTCCTTATACCACTATAAATAATTAAATAGAGTGAAAAATATGGCATATCGTCTCGGAGGCCAGAGCATTGTAAAGAACAGCATTGCTTGGAGCAAGAAAGCAGAGACTATAAAGGTTGTGTAACATCCCAAACTGCCATCATGTAACACTCCACCGCTGTGAACATGTAACATTCCAGCAGTTGGAAATGGGAAGTCCAGATAGATCGTTCACCAACCGAGCTATACCTCCGTTAGCTCACCTGGCTACCGATCTAGAGGATAAAGGAAGAATTAAGAACAGGAAATGGGAAAGTCGGTAACGTGAGGGTTCGGGTTCAACTAATTGAACCTAGGCGTAGTGGTTGGTGTTTCACTGCACTTCAGTCAAATAAGAGTTGATGAAGAATAAAGAGATTTAATAGTTAGAAATAAAATAAAGTAAGACAAACTGGCGGATAGCACCAGGAGCCACCGACTCGTCTGGAGGTTGGATCACGACTGTCGTTCCCAAGAAGCTCTGAACAATTCGAAGACTCCTTTCCCCCTCCCTGATGTCTCCAATGAGAACACTTACAGAGAGAATGATTTCTGCTGCCGTGTGCATGTCTGCATAAGGCACTTAAAATGCTGACTTCATTAGACGCCGCGTTTTCACAGCTGCCTAGGCGGAAGGGGTGAAGATATATGTTGTTGTTGTTCGTATCGTTACTCACTATATCTAAAGTGATGTCTTTAACTGCATCAGCGTTCTTGCAGCTGCGCCCTCTTAGGTCCGCTATGCTGAAGAGACGTTATGATAAGAGGGCACGTGTAGACTATTATATTACAGTTGCTACAGCGATTGTTGTCAAAAAATACGCTCAGACGATTACAGTCAGTGTGTTGTTGGAGGGCCTGATGAGTGTAGTTATGGCGCAGTGTTTGGATAGTCTGACCGATCTGGTCACGGCTAGGTGCAATATATTGGAGACCGTCTGAGGAATTTCGTAAAGTATAGGCCTTTTTGTGTTTTACAGAAAACCTGAGTGCGACAATACGTACGACAGTGAAGTTCATGAAACATTTTAGTAGAATGGCGACGAAAGTGTTATGAAGTGAAATGATAATAACAATCGGTGGTAGAGCCTGTAAATAAAATATTGTTCTTAAAAATTAAAATAAACACGAGTGCCAAAACCGGTACCAGAGCAGCTAAACATGGTATGTAATTTTGTAAACATTTAAGTAAATATCATTTACCGCCAGATTTCTATAGCTTTGTCAGATTTTTCTAGATTTATCAGATTTCTCTAGTTTTTTTTGTGTTCGTTTCTTATTTATATATATAAAATTTAGTTGAAAATTAAATTAATATTTTTCTTTTGTAACTTAAGTGAAATTTGCAAATCACTATCTTTATTAGAGGCTCTATAAGCGGCCCTGGAGTTTTTGATTCTCATTAAAGCTAAGCCATTGTAAATGTACAAAATTATATGTAAAATCAGAATTGTAAATTAAAGAATCTTGTGTTAATGTTGGTTTAATTTCAACGGAAAATCCTGTAAGCTTTCTTCGTTTGTGTCAGTTAAATTTATTACTACATAATTTTGACTCTCTAACGCGGGGGCTTATTTTATTTAATTTTGTCCAACCTGTGGGAACTTTGTTATCTTCTGTAATAAATACGTGTTATATTTTATATATGTATACCGCATAATTTGTGTCCAGCGTGTGGACACTTTGTTAACTTCTCTAATAATTTCCTGTTATATTTTGTATACTACAGTATATGGCTTGTCAGAGTAAATATTTGAACGCATATATTCCGTTAGTCCGTTCGCAGAGGAACATATTAATTTTTGCTGAAGTATTGGTTGAACTGAGCGCGATCTGGGGTAAGTCCTCGCTGGCCGTGGGCCCTGTGCAGGTGACATGCAGACAATGGCCCTTGTCTGAGAGATAGCCGCGGCTTTGTGGCAGGTGCGACTCCCTCACAATGCACGCAACTTCGCGCCGCACTGCCACCAGCTGTTGTTTCCAGCACACAACTTTTACTCTCCGTTTAATCGGAGACGGAGTTTTTTTACTTCTGTTACATTCTGGAAAATAATTTTTTGTCGCGGAAGTTTCAATGTTATATCCCGCCAACAACTCGGAATATAAATTTCTAAAACTGGAGTAGTTTATTTATTATTTCCATTAGTCCGTGGTGGAATAAATAGGATGTGAAATTACATTCATTATTCAAAGCCACGAAAATAAACAATTAATAGCAACAACATAGTCTTTATTTACTAGAAAATAGTAGAACACAGCTTATGCTACGCGCAATTGATTATTAATTTTAACTTTTATCATTAATTATTTCATTTGAAATATTGCTTATAATTTTAAATTTCTGTATTATTTTAAGAAATAAAAAATAGCTTACCAGAGAAACATAGAAGAAAAACATGAAGTAAAATTAATTGACCAAAAGTCTTAGATGTTCTACCCTTCTAACGTTCTTTGTTACTCATAAAGTTTATTTTTAGTACCCCGTTACTCATAATTTTCTGAAGAAGTGAGTTATGCGGTTACAAAAGTTTGTTAATCTATTAGCAGCTTCAGCAAAGGCGAATACTGCAGATAATTATCGGTTGAGCGATCTGGTACCAACTTAACATTTAACACATAAACATACTTTGTACACAGGTCTTCAGAGAGACGAAGAACATCTAGTGTGAAGGCAGACTGAAAATACCATCACATATTTCGCTTATAAAATATCGTGTATTTTCTATGGACAAATTACTGGAAGTGGGGAAAGATGAATTAAAAATTCATGACAGTTAGTGGAATAACAATAATAAACTTGTAACTTTAGGAACAAAATTTCAGAACGATTTAGATGAAAAGATTCCACCTGTTGGACGAGAAACCTTCTTTGTAAGGTTAATATATACAGTAATATTAATAATCGTATTTAACTTACAGTACCCAAAAATACTAATTTCTTTTCCGTTATTCTAAATTTCATATATTCGGTTTTATGTGACTGCATAATTGGTTTCTTTTACGGACGTCGGTTAGAACGATCTCTGAGTGACACAGACAAGGCGTTAGTAGGCGCCACTGACGAATCATGAAGAATTATCAGTTGGGTTGCATACTAAACATATCCATCCACGTGTCTTCAATTGTTTTATTCTTGTAATGAAAAGAAATATGCAAGTATTGTGTGAAAAACTAAAAAAATTAACATTCCATCACTGATTGATAGATTTTAAAGGGTTTTATTTCTATGAAAGAGGTCCTCCATGAACACTTAAAGGCAAAGCGAAAGAAACATTGATTCAAAATAAATAGTTTGGTGGGAAAATATTTATTCCAAATGAAGTTGAGAGAAAAACATATATTTCCGATGGTTTCATACAGTTTCTATAAACATACTGAAAACACGATGGACCAAGTGTTTTGAATGAAAATAGAAAAATAAAATAAATTGCTATAAAATGAATTTACTCTCCATTTTCCAAGGAACTGTCGTAAATTTAATATTTACTCCAACATACATTTCGTAAAAAGCTTTGAACGTATAAGAAAATTATTGTTACATTTACTGGTTGCATTATAATTAAAATACAGATTGGTTAATATTTTTTCATGTCATTCTTAAATATACAGTCGGTTTCGGAGAATATTTTAGTAAGAAATGGTATTTTCTACGGAAATGATTTTATTTTTCAAATATCAATCAGCTAATGCAAGAGTATCTGGAAGTATGTACCAATGAATACTTGAAAAGAATAAAATAAGTTTCATTTGGGTCCGATAATTAATTAGAAAAGGTGTAACTCATTTCGTTAAAACTTTCCGAGGTAGGTTAATGCACGTTCACCGAGAGTCTGTATGAATTCAGCGTTCCCTAGAGGTGTGTACAAGCAAGTATCTAATTACGACGGCTAAGTGCCAAGTTGCCTGCGACGCTGCAGACTTTTCAAATGTGAGCGGCAACACAATATTTTGTATTAAGTAGCGAGAGTTCCGTCTGCCTAAGCCCAGATTACATTCTCCGCCTCGCTTTCTCATTCTGTTGTTACATCAAATATCACCAACACATTCTCCGTGCAGCTTAACGTGGGGAAGAAAACGAGCGAAAGCCAGAAACAACGTAAGGAGGTTGCGGCGGAAAGAAATTCAACAGCAGTTCGCGTTCAACCGGAACGCCCCCGCGTCACCGCACATTACGGCTGAGGTTTTGCAAAAGAAGATGCCATCCCTAGAGACGAAAGTACTCCACACTCATTCCTCGTAATTATTGCCATTTATTATTGTTAACATCTCTTTTATTTAAAATAGAATCTGATTCCGTGACTCTTATTATTATACACGGACTTGGAGTTAAGCCTCATTATTTTTAAGTAAGTATTAAAGATATTAATGTGCCCACTGAAATTTATGCTCAAACCAAAGTGTATTATTTCAAATTAATATTTTTAACTACATAATTCTAATTATTTCTGCTTATTCCATAAATTGAAGCGATAATATAAAATGTATGGTCAAGAAGAAGGTGTAATCTTAAAATATTATATTGATATCTTAAATTATTTTCTCATAAGAGGCATCTTTAAGTTATAGAAAACCGAATTCGTCGGCATATTTTCACCTTATATTTAATTCATGTTAATAACTCGACGCAAACATCTAATCCTAAGAAACTTGTAGTAATAAATATGTTAAGAATATTGTACTTTCAAAATTATTATAGTGAGCGTCAGGAACGACGGCGGGTGACAGATTGAGTGTGGGGAGTCAAGTCCGACATTGTCACGATGCATTATATTCTCAGAGTTCAATCACGAAGTTATTTTTCGTGGTAAGTGTACAATAAATTACACTACATTTTCCTAAGTTTTTCTGTCCACTCTTTTTTACTTAATGTTCGCTTACGCATTCATCCCAGCAAATGAAAAATTCAGTCAAATATATTAATTACTGTTCAAATATATTAATTACTGTTACGGCTCGTAAATAAAATTTTTACGGGCCAGTAATTTGTCGCCTTTAATACTACGTAAAATTAAACACATATTGGATATTAAAATATAAATCAACAGATTAAAAAATATTGCATTAGTTATATTGCACGTAATGGACAGTACAGACAGTAATTCGGCGACGCTCATACACTCGCGAGCATTGCTTACATGAATATTAAAGTATAACGATCAAGTGGATATCAATGTTTCTTTATAACAAGAGATTAATTCAATTAAAGTACACAACAGCCGCCAATTATATTAGTACACGTTCGTTGCTTTTTATGAGTTGGGTTGACGCAAATCTGCGTCCTGCGATTTATATTACTTGGTCGTAGTCTTCAATAAGAAGCTGAGTACATTTTACAGCTTATAGGAATTGTTTTGTTCTTTAATAGTCCCTAACTCTACCTCCCTATTTACTTTCTTCAACATGGTTGAAGTGATCTACGTCAAGAAAATTGCTGTGAAGTCAACCAGAAAAACGCTATTAAATTACCATTCAGGAACTTTCGTATTTGTTAACAGAATATTTAATTTTATTAAGTATAACTTGCCAATAATTACTTAATTTGATAATGTTTTTCTTTCCACTTGAATGAATGTAGTTAAATCCTATTTGTCACTTAAGGTAGAAACTTTTTATTTATTGAATAATATTTAGGTACATATAATTTCAAAATGAATATCAACTATAATAAATCATGTAGGTATTGTACTTTCACCTCATTTTGAAAAGTTATGAGTTATTTTTAGTGAAATATATTAAATTTGACATTACAGAAATAATTATTCTCTATGTGATACGAAAATTGTATTTTTAAAAGTATGAAACATTAATAATTTTTTTAAAATTATTATTACGAATAAAGTCAAATTTATGGGAATATGTAATGAAAGATCTCGTAATAAAAAACTATCAACTTTGAAAACCATTTAAACCATCAACACCTCATTTGTAATATAATATCTTTAAATTTTGATTCACATTAATTTTTCAAAACTAATTGGTTCAG
This sequence comes from Zhengitettix transpicula, assembly GCA_037074705.1. Taxonomy (NCBI): domain Eukaryota; kingdom Metazoa; phylum Arthropoda; class Insecta; order Orthoptera; family Tetrigidae; genus Zhengitettix; species Zhengitettix transpicula. Next base: position 54,404,047 of record CM073593.1, on the reverse strand, counting down.
TTTTTATTTGTCCATTGAAACAGGAAAAATATTTCTTAATTTTAATTTATTATTCGTAATATGTAATATAAATATTTACCAAAAATCGTATTTATTAAATAACTTTTCATATTTTTATCGGATTTTTTTACGTTTAGCATTATTGATTTGAATCTCATTCTATTATTATTCTTAAAACAGTGAGATTCCAAATTCTTGGAAACGGAACTCAATTCAGAAACAGCACTCATTTCAGATCGTGAGTTATATGGATTCTATATCCAGAATACTTTTTAAATAGTCGTTTTAAGTTGAGTACATTATTAAGAATCTTTGACTACTTACGTGAGGCTTATTATTCTACCATAGTTATTAATTAGTAGCAATATTACGTTTTTTATGGTTCATCTGGCGTGACTCAACGATTTTTAAGTAAATATATGTATTAGACAGAATCCTGTGAAACCAATATAATGTATAGAAAGTGTAGAGGTGAGGTAAAAGGAATGTTAGTTAATTACGATTATCCGGAGGGTCTGGACACTTGGGAGAACCTTCCCCACGGACTTCCGAGTCAATCCATCGTGATTACGCCGCGTGTCACCGCCTGATTGGGCGCCTTCTTCTCCCCGGAGTCGCCCTCCTTACGTCCAATTAGCTAATATTCTGTTCCTTCCGGCGCACATCAGTCTTTGGAGACCGTCAAAGTACAAAAAAGGTCTGCTACAAAACTAACTTAATAAACTCCTACGTTCGAAAAATAGTATTTACGAGAAGATTTATGACCCTAAGTTTATTGAGCACCGAAAACGACTTTATACTCAATAAGAAAACAATTACATATAAAACTTGAAGCCAAATCAATGGCAACAATTATTATTAATTGTGAAATTACACAAATGTGATGGTAAATAATAATAAAACCAGCTGAATATTTGAAGACTAAGACTGACATTCTTTATTTGACGACATATCCAGAAAACCCGGGTAGATTTCAGTTTCATTATGAACTGTAGATCTTTTCAGAAAAAAAATTAAGAGTGATATAAAAGGGATTTTAATACTTAATTATTTTACATTGTGATGCTGTGGAGCATTTATTTTCTTCACATATACATAGATAATTTAAAAATATTATGACGTGATTGAATGAGCCAGTTAAAACATTTTTACTCATGATTAGTTTCTATGTCAATTTTAATTGAAATAGTTGCAAACAATGAACAGAACAGTAATTTTAATTTTGACTGATAAAAGGTTCAGATCCAGTTCTGTCTCTCAATTCGTAAATATGTAGAATTATTTTGAATGTACTGTCAGAGAATGTTTCACGTTTTTAGTTTTTCGTAATAATGGTCGATAGATTGATTTTCGTCTCTCCTTGTTTTATATTAATGAGGATTGTTTAAAGTTTTATTATTTTTTAATCTGCAAGCAAAAATATTCTAATTGAAATGAAAATATAATAAGTCTGTATAAAACTTAATAAAATACCCAAATACACACAAAATTAAGTAATTATATAAAAACATCGAAAAGTTTCTGGAATCCTTGAGTCCTTTGTCAGGTGATTTTTAAAAAAAACACTAGTCTTTATCACCTGATTTGAATATCGTGAATAGTGAAATATCACAATTAAGGGGTTTAACGCATAAAATTTACAATTTCAAACACAAAAATATTTAATAATACATAGTTGATTTATATACAGAATTATTTTCATTATTACATATTTTGTTTAAATTATTTGGCGCAAGCAGATTGTCTGCAAACTTCAGTTTTTTATCACAAAAGTTTCAACAAGAATTACACAAAAATTTACCATGAAATTCATGAGATCGCTTTCTCATCAGACTATTGTGGGTTGAAATTTGCTAACTCAAACAGATAATTGTATGTAAATGAGCTGAATGTATGAAAATGAGTGGATGTGAATAATTTTTTTTTATTAAAAAATTTAATATTATTATTCCCAATGTTGGCTTAAAAGACAATGAAAAATGTACTCAGCTGCACGTGGAGCTGTTTTCATCACAGAGCTCAAACAGGCCGCCCTGTTGTACCTGTCTTGGATTCCTTGTCAAAGGCGAACAGGATGGAACAAATCGCGACAGTGCAAATTTGCAAAGATAACCCTAGTTCCATTCTGAGACTTAAAAATTTATTTTGTACCTTTGCATTGCACCTTTCAACCTTGTTTTGATTATTTTTTTATGGAGGCTTTCTCAGATTCCCAGTGCCGTATGAAACTCGGTCGTCTTGATGCCGCACAGGTTTGAGGCTTCTATGAAATTCACCAATACGCATAATTTATATCATATTGCGGCATTGAAAAATTTTCCAATAAAATGTAAACATGTAGTGGAAGTACCAGGCCAACTTTGCTAAAATGTATTTATCAACCCCCATATTCAACGGTCTCGCAAATAAAACCCAACTGATAATTACAGAACATTTTAATAACGATAGCTTTTAAAATATTAATAAATAATTTAGTGTAAAACATTTTAATTTTCGTGATTAAATATTAATAATAGTTTACAATTTCAATAATTGAAAGTAAAAATAAATTTATTTGGGTTTATAAGTAGCATTTTTTTACATAAATTTATTTACATGCGTTATAAATTTCATAATCAAAATAATTAACGTGAATGAAAATATTTCTGTAAAATTATTTGAGGGAATAAGTTTAAATGTCCAATTGGCCGATATTGGTTATGTGACTGACGTACAGTTAATCATAATCCTTAGAATGCTGTGAGTATGAGTGTTGGTCATACAGTAAGAGTTGTCCGCTATTCGTATTGGAATAGTCGACCAGCTGCCTCCTAAACTGGGTCAAGGCACGGAGAGGGGAAGGCTGCGACCCCACAGCTAACCCCTCTCCCGCCATCGGAAGAGCGTGGGAAAGTACCATATGCCCGACCTACCTGATGCAGGATTTTCTAGGGTTTTCCCTGCATCACTTTTAGGCGAATTGCCGGGTAGGATCCTTAAACCATAGCCCGGGGCCCCTAGTTAACCCTTGGCTACTTTCCTCTACTCTTCCGCATCCCCCTTTCAAATCCCTTCCTATGCTATTAAAGGGGGGTTGCCACCATGTGGATTACCCTCATGTAGCCTGTTACCCCCCCAAAAAAAGTGATAACTTCATGACTCCTCGCTCTGCAATAGATAATTGCTGTTCCCGTAATAACTGAACAATATTCGCCCTTAATTGTTCTTTCAGAAACAATTAAATCGAAAAATATAGTGTAAAATGTGCGTGATGGGTTAACATTTAGACCTACATAAAACAGAGCGACAAGTGTTTTAGTGGGGTGAAAGAAATATGTCGTGGCGACATTTTCTCTTCTCAGACTCGTTGCAGTTTTATATTCAAGAGGAAATTTTATTACTCTGCTTCTTTTACAGCTCCAAGTGCGCACGCGATCTAATACATCCATACACTTTTTGAAACTCTTAAGTGCCTTACTCCTTCGATGAATGCGAGGGTGTCTAAGATTTCTTCGCCAAAGAAAGCTTTTCAATAAATCAGAAGTTTCTTCAACCCATACTCAGTTATTCCAGAATATTATAAATCATCCATATGATAAAGCAGAATTTCTAGCGTCGAAAATAAATGAATACACGAGGAAAGACTGTACCCTGAACCTCTCCACTTTCCTTCTCTCTCTCGCATACATTTGGTATCTTTGTTAATATTTTTGTGCTGTTTGTACGCCTTGGCTAACTTCCTCTACCCTTCCGCATCCTCCCTTTCAAATCCCTCCCTTCGCTATTAAAGGGGAGTTGCCCAACGTAGATTACCCTCATGCAGCCTGTTGCCCTAAAAAAAATCGACCTGTTTTAGATAAGGTGACTGCGAGGGTTATTCTCTCGCAGGCAGTACCTGCGAGGGATGTTCTCTCGCAGGCAGAACCTTGTAGGAGAGATACGAAGGGGCTACCTTTGGGGATGCCTTTTCCTCTCCGTTTTTGAACTGAGGTTCCCACAAGCCGAGGCACCTCGGCCTGTTCTGAGAGGTGTATGTTCCGGGGTCACAGACCTTGAAACTACGGTAAGAGTTGTTCCTATTCCCATTGGAATAGTCGGTCAGCTGCCTCCTAAACTGGTCGAGGCACGGAGAAGTGAATGCTGCGTCCCGACAGCAAACTCCTCTCCTGCTATCGGAAGGGCGTGGGACAAGTACCCAATGTCCGACCTACCGGATGCAGGTTTTTCTAGGGTTTTCCCTGCATTTCTTTAGGCGAATGCTGGGTAGTATCCTTAAACCATAGCCCGGGGGCGCTAGTAACCCTTGGCTACCTTACTCTACCCTTCCGCATCCCCCCTTTAAAATCCCTTCACATACTATTAAAGGGGAGTTGCCCAACGTGGATCACCCTCATGTAGCCTGTGGCTCTAAAAAAAAAGTCGACCTGTTTTGAGAGGTGTATGTTCCGGGATCGTAGACGTTGGGCATACTGTGAGAGTTGTTCGGTTTAGCCATTGGGACAGTCGGCCAGCTGCCTCCTAAAGTGGTCGTGGCACAGAGAAGGGAATTCTGCTTACAGAAAACACCTCTCCCGCCATCGGAAGTGCGTGGGTCAAGTACCCATTGCAGGTTTTCTAATGCTTGCCACTATTAGGCGAATGCCGGGTTGGATCCTTAAAATACAGCCTGGGGCATTTGTTAACCTTTGGCTATCTTCCTCTACCCTTCCGCACCCCCATTTCAAATCCCTTCCTATGTTATTAAAGGGGATGCCCCTCATGCAACCTGTTGCGTGGACGTGAGCTGGATCACAGTAAGTCATGTTCGCGCGCGTACAAAAGTGATTGTTGGTCCACAGCCTGCGTGTGGAAAGATACAGAGTATCACGGAGCTTGGCAGTGAGTGGTTATTTCGTCTCGAACCATTTGCTTCTCTGGGTACGACAAAAAGGAGACGAAATGAGTAATTACATACAAGTCGCTAATTGATGACCACGGAATGTAGATTATACTCAACAAATAAATTCTATAAGTAATGATTTTTTTATATTTTTTTGTTAATAATTAACTGGCGCCTTATACATTTTTAAATCTGTAGAAGAGACGATAACCAAACTGGAGTAACTGAGAAATTGTGTCATGTAGAATTTCGGGATGTTATAATATTTTGCATATGTATTCATTATAAATTGAAAATTGTCTTCAAATAATCCGAAAACAATTTAATTTCCTTGAGTTTCAGAAACACCCATTTAAATGTAACTGTTTTTAAGCTTTGTTATTCTTGTTTTACTTCAATTTCGTAGAGGATTCGTATATATATAAATTGTAATAATTAAAAGGGCAATTAGAACTGTTGAAATCGAATTGTTATAAAAACTCGAGCAGAGACTATACTCTGTTAATGCATTATTAAAAGTATTGGAGAACATAGAGGAGCAGTAAAGTCCAATATTCATGAAAGTTTTGCATAAGTAAATATTGCAAAGCAATAGCCGTTTTCGTCCGGATTGAACTTTACCAAAATATGACCCTGATATAAATTTTAAATTGTGTAATTGTGTTTAAATGATTGAAAATAAATCTATTGTTTGTTAAAGTTTAAAATCATTCCTTCTTTAAAAGTACATCTTTTATTTAATTATTACATTTTGGCTACTACAACGTGGGACAAATTAAAGGTTTCGTTTTGATTATTACAATATATATATATATATATATATATTAATGCCTTGAGGGAAAGGCATTGTTTCAGATTAATGGTCTTGGACGTCAGAGGAAGTTGTAATGTGTACTTAGGTTTGGTAAGGAGGGGTCAGCGCAAGACGTGTGCGGGTGGCCTGTCGCAAGATAAATCTGTTAAGGCAGGCATTGTTTCGGATAATGGCCTGAACAGTGGAAATACATTATTTAATGTGTTTATTTAGGTTCTTGGGAGCGCTGGTCGAGTGAGGGTGAGAAGACAAGTTCAGAGTAATTGAGGGTGCAGTTTGAGCGGTCTGGAGAATTTAGAACAGCGCACGTGTGAGTAAGGGTAAGAAGACAAGTGCAAAGACAAATTAGACCTGTCTCGATTGGCGGCGTCGGGGCAAGACAGAGTGGCTAGATATTTGCTAGCTAAGGAACAGCAGCTGCAGAATGTAAATCTCGGGATACTGAAGAAACTGTCAACGAGCAGTTGCGACGTAGTTTTGGAACAAAGGAAAAGAGAAGGTACTGTGGTATATAAAGGGAAGATAAGATTTTTGGAGTAGTTGAGTTTTGGAGCTAGGAGGTGGAGTTAGTTGAGTCTTGGAGTCAAGAGGGGAGTGAGAGTTGTGGAGGCGTACGGCGAGCACCGAGTATGGAGAAATTTTGCAGCCTGTGAAATTATTTCAACGATAAACATTTTTGTATGCAGAAGTTCAATCTGTTGTAATATCAAAATTTGACCACTGTCTTCGATGGTAGGACACCAGGACATTGCATCCAGCGTCGAGTAGTTTCACCACGAGCCAGTGGGATGTCCTTCTCGAACGGAGAATCAGCTATCGTCGAACCAGTAGTATGTGTTAGAGTCAGTGCGTAAACGTCCAGTCTGTAAAGTGTGTGTGTAATGAACGAGCCAAATTATCCTGAGTAATCGTGAGTTGAAATTTTATGGTATTAATATGTGTAAACGGAATTAAAAGATACAGTCAGATATCGTTCTTTTCTTTTGTGTTAATAAAATAAACTCTTTTAAATTTAGAATCAATCTGGTAATTCTAAGTTCGTTAATAAGTTTCGTCGATGTCTAGACGATTAAATATTTCTGTTTAATTTAAAGATAAATGTTGGGTTCTTCGATCATTTAAGTGTTCTGTCCGTTATCAAACCGAGTAAAGACCCATGAGAGAATGAGGTATATGTTTTTTATTAAATTGTAAAATGTTTCAAGAATTGATAAATAAATGTTGTTTGTTTCAAAGTCTATAATTTTTCATTTAAAAGCCCATCATATTTAATTATTACATTTTGGTAACAGCAACGACGGTCAAATTAAAGAGGAGTCCCCGGTAGTTTATTACAATATATATATATATATATATATATATATATATATATATATATATAACAACGATTACGCTATTGTCCACCACTATATGATGCAGATGTGTAACACTTTTCTTTTTTTAAAAAAATTGATTATTATTACTACCCAACCAGATGTTGGCTTAAAAGTCCGTTAAATTCAAATTTGATTTAATACCATAAGAATGTTAATTTTTATTATGCACTGTTGTTGACTGCATCTTAATGTATTTCTTTATTATTTAAGTGGTTGCTTCTACGTATGATAATTATACACCCTTATGGGCAAATTAATTATGGAAAGAAATGCCATTGTCAGCACTTTGCTACATATGTTATATATTCTTGTATTCTCGAGGAAGCTGCTCCGTGGACCCTCCCAACCCAGTGAAACGCTATATAGCTTTGCGAACAGTAGTTCCCCCTCTCGTCACATGAAAGTGTTAATGACGTTCTTCAGCGGACGCGAGCAGCATTTCAATTTGAGTGCTTGGCTGCACGTCACGACTGGCTGCTTTCAGAACCACATCTCCTCCGTGATGTCACCACATGAATCTGCTCTGGGCGTAACTCATTTCTGTCCACTCCATGCTGGAGAGTTAAAAATTAGAATAAAATATCTGGGCCATCTGTTAAAGTAAAAAAAAAAAGAATCCAGCAAACGCAACCAGTATTTTATGAAATTAAATTACATTTCAGTTGTAGTTCAAGTGATGAATTATTATAGATCAAGTTATACTAAAACAGAGATTTATCGACTAAGGTACAGTAGAATAATGCGAAATGTATATCAATATAACACATATTCATTAAAATTTGGCCAGTTAGGATACATTCTTTCTTTATTTCAAAATTTTTGCACGATATGTTAGTTAATAAAACATATTAAAGATTAACAAGTCTGTAAAGCAGATTTTTATTTTAAATCAACAATATCTTAAGAACTATCTATAATTTATATATTTTATTTCTATATAAATAAGAGGATGTTTGTGAATATTTAAGTATATCTCTGAAACACATGGAGCAATATTAACAAATATTTTTACTATATAAAAAATTACTGTAGGTGTATGGGAATGAAATCGGGGTGAAATGCAAAAACGAACAACATTAGTGTCAAATTATTAATGGCTTGTGTCGCTGAATGGTTCCATTAATATTTAAACAAAACTTCAGTTGAATTGAACCAAAGGAACTCAGAGCTGAATCCACATAGAAGGTGGAAGAAACAGTTAAACTTTGTGTCAGAAGAACTTTCGACACATTTTCGGAAATTAAAACGAGCGAAGAAAATTCTCGAATGTTCTGGATATGAATAAAAAATTTTTGAACTTTTTTATCAGAATGTGGAAATTATTAAACAACTATTTTCATATATTATTAATCGGCGGTCTTGGCCTCATGAGCTATGATCATTTCACCACATATTCGAATGGTCGTATGTAAGGGAAAATAACACGGTAAGTCTTCCACTGTGTCATCTTTAAGTGAATTTAGTTTAGGAATTGAATCCAATTATTACTGAATTTTATAAATTTTCATCATGTCAAACTGAGAATATTCCATGAATTTTTAGCTCAACAATTAGTATTTCTACAAATATTGAATTACATTCCCTACAAAATACAAACGGAGCACACCAGTAATAAATTAATACCCGTTTAAACAGCTGCTCACCAGAAGTTATGCAGTCTTGTTTATTTGTTTGTGTTAAACGATCACAAATATCTCCAATTAAGCTACAAACGGAGACAAACACACCGGTCGTGTTTAGCCACGCATTAAATCATTCAAAAAACATGCTCACACGTAGCTCAAATATGAATGGACTATTAGCGTCGGACTTTGTCGCTTTTAATCTAAAAACCAACACGAAGCATATAGAGTACAGTTAACATACTGACACAGGTCCGCGTGATACGTGCGTAAACATCCCGTGCCACGTTGATAAGTATTAGCGACTGCTGTTTCTGCAGAAACATTCATAATTATTATGTCGGATGTAGAATACAGAACTCTCTGTTCGGGATTTGCTTGACCAAAACCTGTTAACAATTTGCTGTTAATTGCTACATTATTAAGGGATCCAGGAAACAGTACTAACTGCATTGATATATACACTGTATTAATAAACTGATAAAAGCACGATAATTAATTTTTATTTGCAAATAGTTGCAATTAATTATCCATATGGAAATTTTATTTCACTTTGGCATATTCTAATGTCGTACTAAGGGTAAATAATTTTGTTCTAAGATCAGTTCAATGGAACTGATATTAGTATCTCTGTCGAATAAATTGGTGCGTATATATTGCGTTGAAGCTTTCATCACTTCTCCGGGAACTGCGGGTGATCGTTTCATAAGAACTACCGACGTAAATCAATACCATAAACATACTCTGAGCTCAAATACTAGGTTTCGCTACTGTCAGTTTTCAATGAAGGAAGAGCAAATCATTCAACACAGCTCTCAAAACTAAAACTTCCATTTTGTTCTTTATTAATATTTACTTGTTTTTCCTTCAATATTCATCATTAACTGAAAATTTCATGTATATAAATTATATATGATGAATTAGGATATGATAGGATGTTATATATATTGTGGATATATATATCCACTTACGAGTAAAGTAAGTTTTATTTATCAATTTTTCTTTAATATTATTGACGGCGTAATTATTGAGGCCAGAGAATTGTTTGGCGCAAGAATGATGAGACTTTAAAGGTTGCTTATTATTGCGATTATTGTCCGAAAAGAGTATGTAAGACGCTCAGAACTTTGGCCGAAACATTCATAGTGGTTTTGGAGCCTGACCGGAGTGGTCATGGCGAAAGTGTGTGTTGATCATGTAATACGAGTCTGCTTGGGAGTGCAGACTATAATGCTTTGAAGCTTGTCTTGGGACTTAACCAATCTAAATAAATAGGACGACGTAAAGTTTGTGATCAGTTGTTAGAGACGCGCCGGAATTTTGTAAAGTGAAACGATATTCCTATCAGTGTTATGCCCTGCTAATTAAATGTTTTATTTTAAAAAAATACCTGTGGAGTGCACAATACAGTACCAGAACAACTCTAAATAAAAAGGTATGTGGAATATTTTGCAAAAACAATTTACCGTTATATCTCTCTAGATTTGTCATATTCCTCTAGTTTCTGTTATTGTTTGATTATTTTATTTAATTCGGCTATCGTAAATTTAATTTCTATTTTCTTTTCTAAATTTGGTGCTAATTGCAAATAACTATAATTTATTAGAGACCCTGTAAACGGGCCTGAAGTTTGATTCTCTTTAAATCTGAGTAATTTGTTAAAAACAAAATATGTACAATATTAAAAAAAATTCGAAATTATAATTAAATAATCTTTTGTTATTTTTTTAAAATAATTTAGTTTTAATTCAAGGTAAAATCCTGTTAACTTTAATTTCCTTTTAAAAATTTAATATTACATAGTTTGGTTCCAACGTGTTGGAATTTTAATATATGATTTTGAATATTAAATAATTTGGCGCCCAACGAGGGGCTACTTTATTTGATTTTTGTACATTACTCTCTAACGTGGGCTTTTCTAATATCTTTGATTATTCATTAATTTGCATATTACTATATATATTAAACTGTATCTTCCTATAAACCATATTCATGTTTAATATTGTACTGAATAATATACATCCTTATCTTTATGTATAATTATATATATATAAATGATTAGGGTTAATTAATAGAATTAATAAATTATCAAACAAAAGGTTATTAAAAGAAAAGATTATCAAAAATTAACAAATAAAATAATTTGTTATTTTATTCACATGTGGCTTCTAAAATTAAAACAAATACAATCAAATTAAAATATCTTCTCTCAGGATCACAACTGGGTTTGATAATTAACAGAAAAGTGATTAACAATTCAAACATAAATATTCACATAAAATAATATGACGACAAATGAAATGAAAGAAGGCTAAATGTAAAGAAACTAAACGAAATCTGACTATTACCTTTCTAATTATCGTTTACAAAATTTTATATCAAAGGTTTGGTTACTCACGTATTGTCCGTCTGGTACCAGCTCTTTCTTTTGTAGCTTCAACACTACACTAAAAATGCAAATATTTACACTGATTCTAACTTCCTTGCAGATTTTACGCACACGCGGTCGAAATGCACGTCCTCAGCTATCAGGAACCTCGGTTGTTGTCTCCCCTTTCTGGCCAGATAGCCTTTGCCGGATTACTCATTGCGAAGATTGTTCAATTTGTGAAGCAAACTCTTGCTCATGGTTTGTAGTTTATGTTTGCAGACCCTACTTATCATATGCAGAGTCCAGACTTTAACTAAGTTTTTCTCGTCGCAGATTTTAGGCTTTTTGTTTCTCGTTGCTCGACCCAGGCTCACTACAGAACCTTACTGATTTTATTTCTCTTGGTGGACCGAACTGCCACGTATCTCGGCGAAGACTTTTTACTGTTTCATCCTCTCTCGACCCAGGCTCCGTACTGACTGAATTTTCGCCGCGCGCGCATTCTCCATTTCGGCTTTCAACAAAGGAAAAGAACTCGCCACCATTGTTGTTTTTGATAGCTCATACCACTACAATTCAATTCATTCGCTACAATTTAAATTCTACGTAATCAATTTAATGGCCTACTTAATTATTACTACAATATATATATATATATATATATATATATATATATATATATATATATAGAGAGAGAGAGAGAGAGAGAGAGAGAGAGGTGGAGATTAAGAGGCTACATGAGGGTAATCCACGTCGTGGCGACTCCCCTTTAATAGTATAATAATGGTAGCCAAGCGTTAACTAGGCTCCCTGGGCTGTAGTTTAAGGATGCTCCTAGACATTCGCCTAAAAGTGATGCAGGGAAAACCCTAGACAACATGTATCAGGTAGGTCGTGGGCTTGATACTTGTCCCATGCTCTTCCGATCGCGGTATTTGGGTTTGCTGTGGAGTTGCAACATTGCCTTCTCCGTGCCTCCAACAGCTTAGTAAACAGCTGACCGACTGTTTCAATAGGACCGTAACAACTTTTAAATTAAGTGTGTGTTGATGTTATTGAAAGTTTCTGCAAAACATTTTCAAGACATATACTAACGAAGTTAAATCACCATATCAAAATTTCGTCTGATTTTTGATATTTCATGACAGTGGTTAATAAATTTTATTTTTTGTGAAACTATTGCATTTATTGTTTCAACTTGTTCTTCAGTTTTAAGTAACATATTTATTTTACATTTATTATTCTTTACTTGTCAATAGGATACATTTTAATTGACCTTACATAATATGAAATTATAATAAATTTAAAATGATTATTAGTAGTATGTTAAATGAATATTTTAATTTACTCTATTTCATCTGCGTGGTATTAGTTTCTGTATTTCTCCTTTAAGTACCCCTTTTAAAGACCCAAAAACATCTTTATCTGGACTTAGTACTGCTTAAACGATGGAAATTTTCATTGTAATTATTATGACGATATTTTACATTTATATATGACAATGATACACTTGATATACGAACTTAAATAATTTTTTTGAATTTACTATTTTACATGTTACTGAAAACTGAGAATTGCTTTCATTTATTGACAACTCTGTTTCACAGGATAATTATAGTCGTTCCTTTCAAATAAAATAAAATGTTAATAAGATTTCCTTTGAAAGACAACCCTTTCATCATTCATTCGTAAAGAGATGTATCTTTAATTTCCCGTCTTTAACTTTCTTTCTGTGCTCAAATACAAGTAATTACTTAAGCGTAATTCTATTTATTTGTGCTCAGTTTCGACAAGTCTGCGACTATAAACGTCGGTGTTTACAGTTATTTCAATTTATCTACCACGAATTTCCACACAATTCAACAGAGGCCGTTGTTTACGGACAAAGGCTCTCCGTGAATCCAATATCCAATGTAATGCGGCCTCATAATACAAGACTGTGCTCTAGTTCCTCAATATATATCATATTAAAGTTTCGGTTCAAGAACACTTTTGATTGGCTTGAATTCATTTTTACTTGTTTATGTTCGCAATTAGCACATAACAGAAAGGCCAAATATCTTCTAAAATAATCTTACTAAATCATCTCTATAAATATGAATATAATTTTCTTATCCAACGAATCCATAAATTTGCAAAAGAAAATCTCAACTGATTTTTAAATTTTAAATTTTAGTTTATATTATACGTTACAAAGATTGTGATGAATTAAAAATTCCCGTTAACTCTTCTCACGTATCTCTTAATTAAATCTATGTAGATAAATTATTTTGATTAAAAATACTGTTGTTTTATGTTATTAAATGTTACAAAAAAGTAATTAGTATTATTGTGTAAATAATAAATATACTTCAAATTTTTAAAAGATTATAAAATGGTATTTGGGGTTCAATACGTAATTTTTTTTTATTAACGTGCGAGGAAAATTTATTAAATATTTGATGCCAGCGTTTGTACGTACGAAACAAAGCAATAAATTATTTCAGGAAAATTGTTAGTTAATTATATCGAATAAGAAACAACTTTAATCCTGGCCAGATCAGTACATATTACATATTCAGGCACTACAATTAGGACAAGGTGTGCAATTCAATTATTCTGAGTTTTCAACTACAACCAGGACACTCACAGCTATTATTTACTCAATTACGGTATAGTTTGTTGGGTGTACAAATGATAAAATTCATCCGAACGTCTTTCAGTACCTACGATTAGGGGCGACATCGTCATATATGCAATTGTGTGGCAATGAAGCTGTTGATCGTGTACTCTGGTACTCCTTCATTTAGAACTACTGCCGTAAAACAATTCCATACACACATTCTGTTGAAATACTACGTTTTTCTTCTTAAGTTTTCAGTCACCCACACCACTCTCAAAACCAAAACTTGCATTTCCATTCTTTATTACAATTCTTTATACAATTTGTACCTCATTGAAATGATCAAAATATACTACCGTACATATGATTAAAAAATTTACGTATTTCTTTATTATTCTAATACTTCTTCTCTAAAATATTATTATTACCTTTATTTATGGCTATGAAAAGAATAGAAATGAATTTTGTAAATCTTATAGAAATTTTGGTATAAAAGTCATAACACTTCACAATCAAAATTATTCATAATTTTTTTTTCTAATCTGATATGTACATAAATTAATATATGGTTTGACGTCACCAAATTCTAATGATGTCTATGAAATTCCAGTATTTCAGTAGACAGACATGAATTTCGCCACCATCCTGTCCACTGCTGACCTTCCAAAGTGTTGAATTTCTGACTGTATTCCTTGCTAACACTCTGGAATACTCTTGTCTCTTCCAGAAACATCCAAATGGTACGTTGTCTCGTAAATATTGGTGAAACCCTTGGCCCTCAGCCTGCGCTTGACAAACGGCCTGAGACGGCGCGCGACCTGGTACCTTACAGACTCCGTTTATATATATATATCACACAGACGACATAATAGTCACAACGAGAAAATAAATTATATTATATAATACTAATTATGTGGTGGCTTACTGGACGAAGAGTTATTATAATCCATACAGCTTTCGGGGAAAATGACTTCAGAGTTTATAAAAAAAGAAACCTGTTGTATTGTAAGAGACTTGACTGTAGCTACTGCTCGAATGTGGCATCATTTATTAAAGGAACAGATTTACAGAAAAAAAAATTAATATAATTCTGTTTAATAGGAAAGAATCTTCGAATAATCAGAAGCAAAACTCTCGAAGAGAGCAGTTGATTAAGAATAACATCACGTTATTAATAATTTATTTTCAAAGCGAGATTATAATGTCCATTAGACAGTAAATGGATGGGGTTAAGTGTAAAATATGAGAGAGGTATATATGTTAAATAACAAACTGTGAAATAAATTTACAACTATAAAAGAAAATTAATCAGTTATGGTGAAGAGGCCGACAAAAAATATTACACTGTGAAAGTTGAACCTTGATTATTTTGACAAAACTAGCTGTGTATTGTTTTACTATACTTTCCAGAAAAAATATATCATTTCATTCAAATTTCTTGAAATCGTTAATAATTTAGTTGTATCAACATATTTTTTATCAAAATCTCCGTATATATAAATATGAATGTCTTGTGTGTGTGTGGGTGGGTGTCTGTGTGTCTCCTGTGCACCATTCTACAGATTACGATTAATCTTTGGCGAGCTGTGCGCACCACCGCAAAGGTTTCTGTCGGGTTTTCAAAACGTTAGGAAACTCCCAAAGGGGTGAACGGGGTTGAATTTCAAAAACAGTCAATAATTTCGTTTATTTTTACTTAATTGTCGTATTTCTTTACTCCTTTAAGGTACCGGGTGTAGTTTTAGACTTAATTAAGTTAGATAGGATTTTTTTACTGTTTTAAATCGTCGACATATTTTAGACACATTTATTTTATGTAGTAGGAGAGTTTCCGAATAACTTCAGTCGTTGTCGAGATTTATTTGGAGTTATCTGCCGAAGTGTTAGGTCGGTAAGGGGAACTTTAATGCGTAAATGTTCCAAACACTGACGCTGGTTAAATGAAATGTTTACCGATAGGTAAATTCGTACTGCGGGTTAATTTATATAATAACACGGGCAACGCCGGACACTCAACTAATAACAATAAAATTTACGATGACCCCAAGCATCTACTACGATTATATGTTGTATATTACTAATATACATGATAATACATAATTTATAATAATATTTATCCGTATTTTCTGCAATGTTCTTCTAAATTGCTATCACATTATTTACATCGATTTTAAGTGGAGCAGTTATTTTACATTAAGAATTTCTCTATGCATTATTAATAATACACATAGATACCAATTAATGGCCATGTGTTTGAAAATTTCTCAAAAAATATTTAGTGGGTGTTAATGAATTATTGTTCTTGATATATCTTGTGTTAAACCTTCAATTAATTGAAAATAAATGTGATATTCTGAAGGATTGTATGTGGGGGTATAATAAAAAGAACGAGGTACGGTTCGAGGCATGTTGTTATTTAATTATCAGATCGTGAGTGCAGTGAGTGGCAGCGCTGTTGTAATCGGCTCACTTGAACGAGCCTTCTCCACTGCGCATATTCGTTTTCCGTTGTCGCTCCTACGTTTATCATGTAATTTACCGCGCGGATTCGCTGGTAAAGCTGGATTTGGAGTAGAGCCAGCCAAATAAATAACCTTCCCTTAATGGTGGTTATTCTTTTCGTTGCTGTCTCAATTTATCTGCATACTCGACTAGTTGTAGGTAAAAGTTAAGCAGCACACCCAACGCGACGCGCTGCCCTTACACTCTCTAGTTAACCCTGCTGGGTTCATTATTTTAGCAGGCACGATCCCTCTACTGGAGAGCTGCGTTAACACTGTTTCCAGGTGTGTACACGAGAAAAAAAATACAGAGCGATTTCAGGGTAAATAGGCTTACAGAACGAAGCACGGAAAACTGAACTTATGAATTATTGAAAATTAGGAAAAATACAGAATATTAACATAAAGTACGTACGAGCATTATTGTGACAATATATTATTAATAATGCGAAAACTTTATCAACCTCACTTGATACAAAAAATTCTTCAGTGTTTAGTAACAGTTTATCATCGTTTTCTTTTAAAAATTACTCTGGTTATAAAACATTTCCAAAAATTTCCTAATCGCACTCACATATTAATTTTATCACTACACTTTTTCTCTTCCGTTCAAAAACGACGTATAATATCTATAAAAAGTTAACCACTCATATTGAAACATAAATAATTTAAAAAGTGGGTAGTGGCGGCACATGCCCTCCATTTTTCGTAATATAATCCTGTCTTTGAGTTGTAGCTTATTTTGGCGTTGAAAATTTTCCTTAAATTCATTTAACTGAGGATTCTCATTACGAAAATCTTTGAGTGAATATTTGCTCAGGTTAAGAAATCACAATATTTGACAATTTCTGACGTGCAGCAGCTGTGTTTGCACGTAAGAAATGTCTGCAGGAGTCTAATTAAATTCTGTTCCAAGACTGCTTCTGTAGAATACAGGATACAGCTTTTCCGCAGACATTATATCTACTAGATAAACAACAAAAATTTCAGCTTCTATAAGAAAGAATATATTGCCAAAGCAAAGTAATAAACATTTCTTTAATGCTATTCATTACAAGCATTATTTATGTCAGCGTAAAATATTGTTACTATGCAATGTAAAGTTATAAAACAGCGGAAGTAAAATGAATCAAGACGAAATAAATATTATCTCTAAGGCCATAAAGTAAAAAAGCAGAATAACTTAATTACACGCTATTTTAAAAATATAACAACGTAATCAGAGAAAACCTTAATAGGATTTATGCATATTTTATTATTTTTCGAAGTACAATAATAAATTTTTAACCGCAAAACCTTTTAGATGTTTATTATAATTTAAAAAGCAAATTAAATTAATTTCCACTGCAAAATAATTGATCAGTAAAATAAAATTTAGTTTATAAATTTTTTTCCCTAATACTTATAGAGGAATGCGTCTTTATTGTTACTACACTGGAAATTAAAGGTGAAAAACGAACATAGACTATCATGAATCGAATCTCATTCCAATTTTCAACGTTCGAAGAAAAAAAAAAATGCAAAATATATAATTATATTTATCCTTCAATAAATTTTAAATGAATAAACTAGCTTCAGTTGTCAGAACTATATTCTAGTAAAATAAAAAATACAACATAATATTAAATATTTGGTTCCCACTTGCGAAACCCCTTCAGGTGCAGATAAAAAAAATACAAATATGAGTATTTAAAAATTGAGAGAGAACAAGATTCTATAAACATGGTATTTATAATTAAATGATGTGAAAAATTATTGAACATGACTTAGAACTTATTTCTTGATATAAAAATACGTAATTAAAATTTTGTGGAGAAAACTTCTAAACACACATTGCAGTTGATATTGAAAATTAATTTTTGCATCAAATTTTTAAAAATGAAATTATAATAACAATGATTCGTAAAATTATATTTAAATCATTAGTTAATTCCATGATAATTTTTTGGATTTAATGTGAAAAATTTCCGCTGATCATTATTGAATAATATTTACATCAGTAGGCCTATGTTAGAATATGTTTGGACACAGATTAATCAATTTTAACGTTAAGTTTCAAATTATTCTTATATTAATCAAATATACAGTTACTACAAAAATATTTTAATTTCACAATGTCGTTGAAACAAATTAATTATACGACCTTTAGTCATATGTTTAAAGCTTTTTAAGTCATTATTTCAATTGTCACTGTTGTATTTGCTTCTATGAACTAACAGTACTCTACTGAAAGTCCAACCAACGTCACCACATTAGCCATCTCTATGTTTCTTTGTTCGAGGTCAGTGACTGCTTATTTTTCAGATGGCGAATTGGAGTATGCATTTTATCTCCCTGTCTCTTATACAAACACGACCGAAGAAACTGTTCCAACGGACTGGCGCCGATTTACTACCCGTGAATCCCGTTCGTCTATCACTCAGTCACAAAGCAAATTGCATACGCTGCTTAATTTCAGGTTAAAGAAAAAAAAACAAGTATTTTAATTGCGTTACTTACTTAACTTTAAACTCTTGATTTGAATCACCGGGCAAAAATTCTTTTTATGACACTACAAAAAAATTCTAGTATTACAAGATAGTAATATTTTCAGAATCATATTTATATTTTCGGGTAAATACTAACAAATGGGCAATATTATTTGAAATGCTGACGCTTTTTTGTAACATTAGTGTTTGGCACATCATGAAAAAGTATAAGATTAAGTAATAAGTGAAAATCTTGAAAAATTACCATTTAAAACTGTGTTCCGCGTAATTGATCTCAACTAGCACGTGTTGACGTGAAAGTTTTCTCCCTACAGAGAGGTGTCACATGTTACACAGCGTAGGAGACTATCGCAACTTCCTATATGGTAGTGTAGACTGCGTGCTGAGATCAGTCGTTCTCATATCTTTGGAACTTATCCTGCAGTAAAACTGGAATTACTATTTTCATCCGATCAGCAGAAGTATCACTGCCAACTTACACGCGATATGTGAGAAAAAGTTGGCAGATATTCAGACTCAATGTGCCCAGCACCCGTACTGAACGGACGTGTCTTCGCAGCTACCGTTTGTTTACGGAACATAGTGTTCGAGCATTCGGCGGACCTCTGAATCAAGTGCGCCGGGCCACCGTGGCCACAAAAATCCACAGACTAGATTAATTTATCATTTATCAATTATCAATTATCGAGCAGTATTAAAGTGCAACGAGTGTAAAATCAGTGTTCAAGTGCTTTCGCGTACTATTGCGAATTCAGTGTTTTAACATCGGTGTCCAGTACGCGTAAGATAACAGCTTAGCGCCAGATGGAGGATTCCCTCCCGGCGGCGCTCTCTCAACAAGTAACCCCTCATTCAACAATCAAGATAATCAAGAAAAGCCAACTCGCCAAGAAACCTTCGGACGACAATACTAAAATGCAGAGCCTACAGCCAACAAAACGGAGCCTCCCGCAGCAGCTAAGTCAAAACGAACTATATTCCTCTGTTTCGCCCCTCCAACACAATCCAACTTATGCACCATTGCTAAATATACCTCATACCATGTCTCAATTCACACCAACCGCTAGTAATATCACTTCAGCTTACTTCCAACCCGCACAAAATTGCCAAAATAGTGACACTGTTAGCATCGAAAATATGAGCACAGATCCAGAAACTGAATCTGAAATCGAAGCTGACAATGACAAACATCCCTGGCAATATATGAATAAAAAGCGAAAAACAACAAGTATATCAAAGTTAAGTGACGACATGACTGTACTTAATACAACCAACAGATTTAAGATACTTGCAGAAATTGAAACCACCGCCCAAACTACAAATAATCCCACCAAAAATAACTTATTACATTCAGAACAGAGACCTCCGCCTGTATTTATCTATGGTGTAACTGATTTCAAAGCAATGACCGAAGAATTAAACGTAGCAATCGGGAATGAAAGATTCTACTCTAGATCATTAGCCAACAACACAGTAAAAATAAACATAAAAACCATAGAAGCCTACAGGAAACTGATAAACCACTTGCGTAAAGAAAATATTGTCCACCACACTTATCAGATCAAGCAAGAAAGAGCCTACCGGATTGTTATTCGTGATCTTCATCACTCAATACCTCCTGAAGACATTAAGGCCGAACTAAGTAGACTTGGACACCCCGTTAGAAACCTGATTAACATTCGACATAGAATAACCAAGGAACCCCTGCCAATGTTTTTTATAGACCTCGAACCTCAAGCTAACAACAGAGAAATATATAAATTAGAATTCATTCTAAACACCAAAATTCGAATTGAAGCACCCCGAATTAAGAACAACATTATTCAGTGTATTCGTTGCCAGGCATATGGCCACTCGAAGACCTACTGCACAAAGCCCTATCAATGCGTCAAATGTGGAGGACCCCACGACAGCAAAACATGCAAAAAGTCAAAAAATACTCCCGCTACATGCGCCTTGTGTAGTGGTAATCATCCCGCGAACTATAAAGGCTGCACAATATACAGAGACTTAAAAAATAGGAATACACCAATAGCATCAAATAAAAAATCATATATCCATAATACCAACCCAGTGACAGACAAACCAATCACCCAACAACCCTGCTATAATCCCCCCCAAACCACTCCTAGCTATTCTCAAGTTGTAGCTGGTCGAACTAACAATGACATCACAATCAACCAAGTAGCACAACGAGGCATCGAACAAAATCATACGCAAGACCTAACCTTACACAATTTCCTAGAAGAATTTAAAGGTATGTTTTCCCAACTTATGCAACAAAATAGCATGATAATTAACATGCTATCCACGGTCCTCAATAAACTCATACATTAATGGCTAAAACCATACGTATCAGCTTATGGAACGCAAATGGAATCCTTACCAAAATATATGAAACTGAATTGTTCCTAAAATTAAATAACATTGATATATTACTGGTATCAGAAACGCACTTTACGGACAGATCATACCTTAGAATACCACACTATACGTGTTATCATACCGAACACCCAGATGGAACAGCCCATGGAGGCACGGCTATATTAATTAAAAGTTCAATTGTCCACCAAGAATTGCATCACTATGCTGAACCGTTTCTTCAAGCAACTGTAATCCAAATTGAGAAACTACCAAATCCAATAACAATATCTTCTGTGTACTGCCCACCTCGGCACAGACTTAGCAAGGACATCCTTCGACCATTCTTCCAATCACTTGGTAATACTTTCATATGTGGTGGAGACTTCAATTGCAAGCATACCTACTGGGGATCTCGACTCATCTCGACAAGGGGTAGTGCATTATACAACTTGATACGTGAACAAGACTACGGATACCTCTCTACTGGCGAGCCCACATATTGGCCCACAGATTTGGCGAAAATACCAGACTTACTAGACTTTTTTGTGACTAAAGGAATGTCCTCCAATTATTTTGACATCGTCAACAACTATGATCTGTCATCCGATCATACAGCAGTTACAGCTACAATTAGTACAACAATAATCAAAAAGTCACCTAGACCGTCGCTATATAACCAAAAAACAGACTGGGATACATTTAGGACAGTGGTTGAAGAAAATCTACAGTATAATATTAGCCTACGTAGCTTTCATGAGTTGGAAGAAGCTGTCGCTCACTTCACTGATACTGTTCAAAACGCAGCATGGAATGCTACACCTGAGATCACCAAACAAGTACGGGATGATATAAATATCCCCAACGAAATTCTGACTCTAGTACGACAAAAACGCAGAGCAAGAGCAAAATGGCATCGATCCCGAAACCCATTAGACAAAACAATATTTAATAGATTAGCAAAAATTATTAAGAATAAATTAAAAACGCTAAAACAAGAAACTTTTAACCACTATTTAACAACACTCTCACGCACGGACCACAGTATCTGGAAGATAGCAAAAACAAACAAGAGACCACAAACAACAAATCCTCCGTTAAGAAAAACAAATAATGATTGGGCCAGAACTGACCAAGAAAAGGCAGAACTGTTTGCTCAACATTTCGCCAAAGTTTTCACACCACACTCCGTCGAACCAAACGAGGAAGTAAAGCGCCTGCTAGATGCACCTCTGCAGCTGTCACTACCTATTAAAAACTTTTCCACTGTAGAGATAGACACTGAAATTCAACATCTTAATCAAAAGAAAGCGCCAGGTTACGATCTAATAACAGGAAAGGTCCTCGCCGAGTTACCGAAAACAGCAATAATATTCCTAAGAAATCTATTCAACTCCATCTTACGTTTTAAATACTGGCCTGCACCACTTAAATTTGCGCAGGTAATACTAATCCTAAAACCTGGTAAACCCGCCGAAGAAGTCTCATCATATCGCCCAATCAGTTTATTGTCACAAATTTCTAAATTATTGGAGAAACTTTTACTAAAAAGATTAAAGGAAACTGATTCACTAGAGAACTGGATCCCGAATCACCAATTTGGATTCAGAAAGTTCCATTCCACAATTCAACAATGCCATCGTGTAGTAAACATAATCTCAACGACGTTTGAAAACAAAGCGTATTGCCCAGCAGTCTTTATAGATATACAGCAGGCTTTTGACAAGGTGTGGCACGATGGGCTCCTACTCAAGATAAAGTCTTCTCTGACAAGCGAAGTTTATCTTCTTATGAAGTCATACTTGTCCGACAGATTCTTCCAAATTAAATATGGTCAATGCTATTCCATAATCCACCCGATTGCTTCCGGTGTACCCCAGGGAAGTGTGCTGGGACCTATACTCTATCAATTATATACAGCCGACATCCCCACAACAGCTGACACATATATAGGCACTTTTGCTGACGACACCGTCCTCCTATCTCAACATACCGACCCACACATGGCCTCCTCAAACCTTCAAACCCATCTATCCCTTCTCCAAGTATGGCTCAATAAATGGCGGATCAAAGTTAATGAAACAAAAAGTACTCAAGTTAACTTTACATTAAATCGATCAGAATGTCCATCAGTGTCCCTAAACAATATAGAAATTCCCAAATCAAACGAAGTTCGCTATCTGGGTCTACATTTGGACAAGAAACTAACGTGGAAAAAACATATATTAAAAAAAAGGAAGGAATCCGACCTGCGACTGAGAAAAATGTACTGGGCACTGGGGAGAAAATCGTGTTTATCGCTTGAAAACAAAATCTTACTTTACAAAGCTATAATAAAACCAATTTGGACATATGGCATTGAGCTATGGGGCTGCTCTTGCAAATCCAACGTCAACATCATCCAACGATTTCAATCGAAAACACTCAGAATGCTTGTAAATGCACCTTGGTACGTCAGCAATCGAACATTACATACGGACCTCGGAATGCCAACCGTTCAAGAAGAATGCACCAACCGGAGTGCCAGCCACTTCCTGCGTCTCCAACTTCACTCAAACGAACTAGCGTCCACCCTGCAACATGACCCTCCCTACAGAAGACTTCAGAACAAGAAATGGCCGAATGACCTGAAAGCAGTATAAGTTCACAATCCGGATAACGTCATTGGATGGGTATCCGCTCACGTTATTGTATTATTGTGTCATCACATTAACTCATGGAACATGTACTATATAGTTCCGATTGTTAATTTTCTAATAAATTAAAAAAAAAAAAAAAAAAAAAAAAAAAAAAAAAATTCAGACTCAACAAACAGCTCAACAAATATATAAGCAAATAAGTGAATTTGATTAATTTTATATTTTAAACACGAAATTCAAAGAATTATTTTTAGTATTTAATCAAAGAATATTGCTTATTACGTGACGTATTCATTTTGTCCCGTTTTAGAAAGCCGAGACTGTGATGATAGACCTTTTGGAAGGGAAACAAGTATCGTGGGATGGTTGCAGCCTGACCAGAGTGTCCTGTTTCACGGTCCACGGTTCAAGAACCTGTAACGCTTGATTTACAACCCCAATTCTCTGTGGCTGTATCCTGAACTGTTGAGCTTGTTTTCCCGTGGCTAGGCTTCTCGTGTACATCGGTTTGTGTTTATACGATGATCTCTCACTACACACTTTTTGGGAAGTATTGTACTTCGTTCTCAGGTCAATTCTATGGATAATTGCTAGTTTAACTTTAAATAGGTGTGAAATTTATTTAGGCACTCAGTGACACATTTCAATTACAAAATATGTTGAAATGACATGCTCTGGCGGAATGGTTTATGTTTATTTTGAAAACCTTGTCATTGTTTGACAATTCGTGTACCATCGGAATCAACGATCAACGGATCATTATTCAAGAAAACTTCCATAGTTATTTTCCTACAGAAAAATTTACTTGAATTTCCGTAAATCAGACAATATAGTAATAAATAAATTCAAATAAATATGAATGAGTAAATTATAACAGTATGCAAACAGAATTTAATTTTTTACTATTACGTATAGCATTTTTTAGTACTGTAAATATTATATTATACCATAAGTATAGTTAACGAATTATTTTTTTAGGGTAACAGGCTACATGAGGGTAATCCACATGGTGACAACTCCCCTTTAATAGCATAGGATGGGATTTGAAAGGGGGGATGCGGAAGGGTAGAGGAAGGTAGCCAAGAGTTAACTAGGGCCCCCGGGCTATAGTTTAAGGATTCTACCCGGCCTTCGCCTAAAAGTATTGCAGGGAAAACCCTAGAAAAACCTGCATCAGATAGGTCGGGCATTGGGCACTTGTTCCACGCTCTTCCGATAGCAGGAGAAGAGTGCTGTGGGGCCGCAGATTTCTCTTCTGCGTACCTCGACCAGTTTAGGAGGCAGCTGGCCGACTGTTCCAACGGGAACAGCGGACAACTCTTACCTTATGCCGTATGCCAGTATTCCCAAGGTCTGTGACCCCGGAACATACACCTCTCAGAACAGGCCGAGGTGCCTCGGCTTGTGGGAACCATAGTTCAAAAACGGAGAGGAAAAGGCATCCCCAAAGGTAGCCCCTTCGTACCTCTCCCGTATGCCCAATTTTTTGTTAATATTAATATATAGTTCTTTTTCTTTTCCTGACGAGGCGAATTTGTGTTCCAGAATTTTAGTATTTTTATGTTAACTTGTAATTATTTGTAATTGTAGCATCAAATTATTATATTGTAATTTTATGTAATGACGTATCCCATTTTCTCATAGGATGATTAATGGAATAAAATAAATCCAATCAAGTAATTCAGCTTATCAACACTGAACTCGACAGTGTTACAAAACCCTTTAATAAACAAATCCTATGAAGCATTTAATTCCTGACGCTCAGTTTTGTGAGTTCAGAGAGACTTTGATTCAATCGCTCATTATTGACGTTCACATATTTTTATTTGCCTACACTCAAGAGTAAATTTTGTTCACACAGAAAGTTAAATCCCTGTTGTACTAGTTTAATTTTTATGGAACAATTCTTGGCTTTAAATGGAATGTGTTTGATAAAACAGTTCCTAATATTTGTCTTTAAAGTTCGTAAAATGGTATGAGGGGATCAAAAGTCTTCTGCTTTATTCTCTCTAGCTTTTGTGTTATTTGAATTTCGCATTCCTGTTGATGTTTTGATGGTCAAAAGAACTTGGCCAATAGTTACTTTTAGTTTTGTTGTTGGCGGAGCGTACTAGACCTAAGCGTAAAAATTTCATCGTTGCATCGGGAACGGAATTGAACTTGGCACAGACATCTCATTGAAAGACGGAACATCGGAAAATTGAAAGAATCAATGAATAAGGTTGGAGAAAATTGTCTAAATGTAATTTTCAGTTTTCTGTTAGGCTGGAAATTTTAATTTAAATAATCATGTAAACAAAGAAGTTTCAATACTTCCATGAGTATCTACGTGTGACTCTGAGATAAAGAGAAATAATATTGTTTGGAAAATGCGCAGAAAATTGTTGAATTGTAAAATATATTAAATTGAAAAATGATATTAAATGAATATTTTTTTTATATTTACTCAAGTTTTCCCAAAATTTTCTAAATATATTTTATGTCAATAAAGTAAATAATAGTAAATTATAACAATAAAGTTCTCAGCGTGTTGGAAATGGTTGATTATTACATGTGCATAGTCCAAATGTGGAGTAATAAAATGATAAAGGTAAAAAGTATTACTTATACCGTCATCAAAGAGAGTAATGATTATATTATCAGTTTCGTCATTAGAGTTTATTAAAAGTTATTTTTAATATATGAACCATTAAGACAGCCGATAGTAACAAGATTAAAAATCTCTACGTATATCATTTTAAAATAAATTTTATGCGCTCCGTATTATTGGTGTAAATTTTAGTGCAACTAAAAATTAGTTAATAAGGGTTATTAATCTGATACTGTCGACATAAATACGCCAGCTTCAAATGTAATAGTAGAGTATGGAATTTGTATAGGAATTGGAAATTATGTATCTAGTGATATAAAGCTGTTTGAGTGACTATTCTACATCAAAGTACAATAATCTCTTTCTCCAGATAATTAAAACACTTTAAAAGACCACAGAGATGCACTCAATAGGCTACCTACCTGCGGCAAAGTTCTGGAACGTGTAAGGTAATGTCATTAGGTGTCCGAGACTGATGAGTCGTTTCCGCAGGCCATAGGCCGCTCTGACAAGATTCCCACTTACTGCTCTTTAAATGAATCAGAGGAACTTTGAAGACATCCAGGAAAGCGAGTACCGCTGCAAGAAAAATAGAGAAAAGGAACACTTATTCTCAGCTATGCAAAACAATTGTGAATAAATTAATTACTATACCACCAATACCTTTGTCCTCACAATACTGCTAGCAGCCATAAATAATATCATTGCATTCGTTAGGATAAAACGTATTAAATAACAACTAATTCATAACAGTTTGCATATAATATTGTTCGTATTATACGAATAATTAACCATTTATTTTGAATTATATTAATTTCAAATTAATCCATTGATGAGAGATAGCTTGCACGAATTTAATATTAAATTTAAAGCCGGAGAAATTTTAGTATTCTGTTAATCCTTGTCATAATATCTGCGTTACAAATCTGTAACACTTTTCAGTCAAACTGCTGGCGCCCAATAATGTAATAAGTAAATTCTTTTATAAATACTCAAATTTTATACTTCATTATATTATTTTTGTGTTAATAAATATCTCTGTGAACTTGAAAATTAATTAGTGTTAAAAACACTTTATTTTTTCATCCTATCATTTACGTTAATAAATCAGCTAATTGTGTCGGTGCATACGAATCTGCGAGCGGCTGAGTGGTTTTGACGTCGGCGATACATCTAAACACCTGAACATTAACTTTGTTCTTACTTTAACCACAATTACTATTATCATATTTTTTGGAGAAATATATATTGTAGTGATTTTATTTATATCAGAATTAAATCGCCACGTTGAAGCGTTAATTTGTAGAAATTCATTATGGATTGTTTAAATTAGCCCCACGTTGGGCGCCAATTAGTAGTAATTAAAGATAAATAATAGAATAATTTCAATCATTTACCTTTAATTACTACAATATATATATATATATATATATATATATATATATAAATATATATATAACCGATTTGGATAGTGAAGGAAGAGATATTCGTGGCTGAAATGCAAACACTAAGACGCTCAGAATAAGGAACTAATATTTTCGGTGGCCTTTATTTTCTTCTTCAGGACTTACATACTACGAACCACTTGTGGATGACATGAAACATATCAATAATTTTACCATACAACTGTGTCATTATTATCCTCATGGACTAAAATTTTATTGGCAAACAACGACTCTATTCCAGCTCAAATAAATTATTCCTCCTTCTTCTTTAAGTCGGTAAATAGCTGGTTTATTCACGATAATTGGTATCAATTTTAGCAAATACGGGTCATCATATTGATCATTACACTTACTTAACTCTCCCACGCACTGCCTCCCCTCCCTCCTTCATTGTGCCCAGTTGCCATGGTTACCACACGCAATCGGCGGGCAAGACAAAGACACTCTGTCAGGCTCAAGATCTGATTGTCGAGGTAGATAATGAGGGCCACTTGAAGAAGTCTCATTTCCTCATCTTAACAATTTGCTGACTAGTAACGCAGCGAACACCAAAGTGCTTAATAGGTGCAACGAGGCGACGCTCAACGTCTGCGTTTGTTAATCGCGATCGTACTTATGAAACCCTACACGACATATTTTAAAAGAAAATATTCTGTATATCTCTGATAAATTATTCAAGAATTTCCTTTTCAGCAACACAAATCTTCTAGTGTTTCAGCTTTGTTTGATTTTGGCCTCTAATCCATATCACTCGCATGCCCGCGAGTATTAGATATTTTCATATTTCAATTAAATACATGCAACGTTGAGCTCTGCTTGTCAATTATGTAATTTTTTGTTTTACTTAACGTCTCTCAAGAATACATTCCTAAGGCAAAACATGAAAAAATATATAGTAACGAGTGTACATAACATGATTCGGGAAATCAGAAAGCAATCCGTTATTTTAAAGTTGATATTCAATTTATCACGTAACAATTCATTTTAATTTTTTATTCCTTTTTGAACTAAAACTTCATTGTAGAAAACAATTTTTACGTTCAAATAATAATACATTTAGTTGTTAGTGTTATAGTGTAATATTTTATTTTTATGTCATATTATTGATTATTTCTTCTGCAACGAAGTTGTATAAACTTCAATGCTTGTTGCGACATATTGAATTATTAGAAAATGAATGGTTTTATTACTATAGAATTTAATGCACTCTGGAATTAAGTACTATTAAAAGTAAAACGTATAAGTATTTTTAAAAACATATTACTTACATATTGAAAACAATTGTTTCAAAACATATTTAAATGTATCATAATAAAGGATCACAGCTTCTACAGGATGTAAGTAGAAAGAATCCAGTTCAGTTCCAGCAAACTTGAATTCGAATTAATTTGAATTATTTTCTCGGAAAAGTTTGTGATAGTAAATGAAATTGAGACAATTTATATGGTTTGAGGAAGAGCACGGCAAAGTTCAATTCACCAAGACTTGCTGCCGACCGTTGCAGAATTTCCTACGATGCCAATATACGATGCATCTCACTCAATCTCAATGCTGGATAAATCTTACTCTTTTCAATATCTGATATTGCCAACTAGTCCTCGACGTAGCTTGAATCGTGCGCTTTCCATATTTTAGCAGATTTCGCTCAGTTATTTTGATTTGGCTCAATATGAAATTATTTTAAGCAAAATAATTCATCAAAATATTAAATTATACGCTTTAAAATGGAGAAAGTGTAAATTAACGGTACAAATAATTGCCATAATAGTTATAGAGTAGCGACACATTTTCTGTTTTTCTTTACACATTTATTAATTATGTAGACACTAAATAATTAGAATCGTAAATGATCGAATAAAAACAATTCTGACATAGGATATTATCAACTGAAAGTAATGATCACCCATTGAATATCAAATTGCGTTGTATATTGGCTAATTGAGCATAAATTTATTGCATCTGTTTATATTTACTTAAACAAATTTTGTTTAATAATGAGTCATAAGTGTAGTGTACAAATCCAATAAAAATAAAGGGTCATCATTAAAATATTTTTTAATCAAATGTATTAACTGTTTAATTTAATTTTAATACTAAAAATGAATCTATATTGTATAGCGAATGAGTTGGATAATATACTTTAATAAAATTTATCAATTGAAAACTACATTAAACCTAATATTACCTGGCTGAGAATGAGGAGATCTGTGGGGTGATCTGTACATCACTTATATTTTTCAACCAATCACAATTTTCGCTACTATCAGCTTGTATTCCTATGTTTAGATCTATATGACAAGTCTCAGAACGTGTAACTTTACTCTGACCAGGTATTCAAACCATTCGGTTTAAGTTGCAAAATCGGATGTCGTGAAAACCTCTTAACGTCCATAAACTTAATAATAAATAGTTTTATGAGCATATAATGGTTATCGGTTATCTATCTGATGTTCTATAAACTTCTGTACAATTTTTTCTAAGTGTATAATAACACAATGACATTACAATAAATTTAAACATCATTTTATTTTACCCTATCATCAACTATTTCGAACTTGTAACCAAAAGTAGCCTAAGTGTAAAAATTCATTACAAAAATTAGTGATTAATTTTGATAAATGGTTATTATTGTAATTTTAAATACCGTTTTTATGAATGTTGAAATATTTCAAGTACAAAATAACATTCTACAAATTTTAATTGTTTAGCAATTTTCTCATTTTTTCTGCAAAACGTATCACAATTTGAAATGTTTGAAGACAGTCAGATTGGTAGGAAACAATTGATTAGCAAAAAAACATAACAATTAAAAGTGTACCGAACGTTTTGTTCTCATCCTACGACTTCATCAGGTGTACATTTGAGTTAAAAACTCCAAGCATTGCAAAATTATTCTATAATATGTTTTTTCATGCTAATATTTATAGTTGAATTTAGTGTTGTGTTAATTTTTTACTAATACATAAAATCTGCCTACTATGGCTTTGTTCCTACATTTATAACTATAATGAATTTGGTAAATATAATAATTAAACACAATATTGTATGAAGGAACCGTGCCATGTTTATGAGAATTTGTCTCCACTTGAACTTCATGGTTTCTAACTTTACATGTTTGCCATCTCGTTAGTGTTTGAGAACAGCCAGTGGAGAAATCCTTTCCCAGATTTGTTTGTATTATTCAACTGAAAAATTAACATACTACCTTCATCCCTTCATTTCAGTCTTGTTTTTTTTTTCCGACATTCACATTTGTGATATTTCATTCAGAATTCTATGCCAGTCTTTGCGTCGGTCCAGTATATAGTATGTTTAGACGAGCTTATCCAAAATGAAATTTCCTTGTCATAGGCCGAAAAATAACGAAGGGTTCTTCCCTTGTAATCTGAGTTGGAGTTTGGAGTGCGTAACTACCGTGAGTCAAGCTTGAGAGAGGCTGTTAATTGCGAGTCTCGGACCTCGTCTGCAGCAACTCTGTCCGGCGGATTCGCCACACAATAATCAAGTGGTCGAGCTCTGGCAGCTCGGAGTAACGAACGACCCTGGCTGAGGCCGCAGACGTGACTGGAATGCAGGTCGCTTCACACAATACATTCAACACGGATTTTCCCTTTGCCGATAACAACACTCTCCTACTAAGCACTTAGACAACATCCAAAAATTTGCCAAATTTATGCAGTTATACAATGTTGATTCATTTACGAAAGTATTCACTCATTTCTTAATTATTTCTCTGCTTCCAGGGGATGATGAATATATCATTGTCATACAAAGACCAAATACTTTTCCCTCTTCAACATAGCATTGGGATGGAAGTTCTTTTATTAATTTTATGGGTAAATGAAGGGCGTAGACATAATAATTTTTTTTACATAAATTATGATGTAGAGGTGATGGGCGAAGACTTCATTTTTTGTTGATTTGGGCCGGGGAAAGTAATCCAAACGGCACTTTTTAATTAATTCTTTGATTTTTAACATATCTGGGATGGGACGTTTACAGTATAGTGGGCAATTGGGAAGTAGTAAGTCTAGGTATTTTTGGTTCATGAATAAGGTAAAAGACAAAAAGGTAATATAAATACCACACAACGTTTCTCGGATCCTTGCCCTTTCGTCGGGTGCTAAGAAGAGCATAGAGTGACACAACTGCACTTGTCAGTAGACAAAACTCAAAATCTTTTGCTGTTCTTCTTAGCACCTGACGAAAGGATCAAGGATCCCAGAAACGTTATGTGGTATTTATATTACCTTTTTGTCTGAATTGGCTATATTTCTTATTCATTATTTTCAATCACACCTAAATATTTTATTTTTGGTTTATGTTATGGAAAACGAATCGATGATTTTCAACGGCCAATACATCATGTCCTCCGGTTGATGAAAATTTTGAGAATGTGTATTCATTCAGCCTTTTGTGGCTTAACGAAACCTCAATCAACGGTGATAAGAATTAAATTGCCGGAAATTTCATTTCTTGTAGAGGAAATCTGGTGTAATAACAGTTAATTAAAATATAATTGCATAACCTATAGAAAATATTTTCTGCTTTAATAAGGCCTAGAATTTTACTGGTTTACTAATACATAATTTTATAAAGTTAGCATTGCAATTTTAAACAGTTTTAGCTATTTGAAAATTAAAGGTTATAACGAATTTATTCAAATATATAAAATGTTACATAAAACTATTAAAATGTGATGTATATATATATATAAATATTTTTATTTATAAGTAAATTTTTGCGATATTTACAATTTATGTTTTATAAATATAAGTAAAGAAAGCATCAATAAGATAGTTTTTATATTAATGAATTGAATATTGTTCTGAATAACTTAATATTCTTATGCAGTTCGGAATAGAGTTGACAGTCAAGTTAAATCAACTGCGAATTGCTCCTTGGATCTGGAGAACTCAGTCCCGCCACTTAGTTTCTTAATAAATTAATCTAAAGGGAATAAACCCTTATCGAAGAGAAGAAAATCAACGAATAATTGTGTTGATTGACGCGGTTAACCTTGGGATCTGTTGGATCTCCAACATTACACGTTTTAAAAATTATAATAATGATTTTCGTTTGTATAGTTTAAATTTTTAATAATTAACTAATATTAATATTAATATTAATAATTAACCATAATACAATTACTTCCGATGTAAAAACCGACACTGATTTATTAAGCAATAATTTATATTAATATTTTAATCCATGATGTGTAATCTTAAATACTTTTATACTATTTATGTGTTTTATCTTATAGATATAATTATAAAAAGGTTTCAGTGGACAGACAAACTGTATAAAACTATAATTTTTAATATTTTTATTCTTAACCCTATGAGGTTCTCTAAGATTTATATGTTGGAAAACTAATATTAGATCATTTATATTTAAATTATATATTTTGGCAACACTGACTTCTTTTTTAATATATTGTACTGTCCTGTCTTATAGATTTTACAGGACTACTAAATACAATTTTATCATGAAATAATAGCAGTACTTTCCTGTAGAATCATAGAAAATTAACGTTAACTACATTGATTTGGTAGGTCATTCTACATTTATGCTAATAATATTCCTTGTCATAAATGTAGGTTAACACTCGCGTAGTTTTATTGTCGTGATAAATTTTCAAACAAAGGACAATATTTCCTTTTGTGTGCCTGAGCTGTATAAAACTGAGAATGTGTGCATATTAATCATTGCTTGTATCCAGGATCGTTCTGCGAGGGCAAAGGCGAACAAAAAAAAATTTAATTAAAATTTTAGTGGCAGTGAATTAATTTTACTATTCTACGTGTGATAGACATCAGAGCATCATTAATGCTGTGTGATATTGCACAGAAGGTCCGTGCCCGGGAGGGCAATAATTAGTTGATTGATATACGTGCTCTTTAATTAAACATTATATATGACTGTTAGCAGATATGAGGCTGGCCTGCGCGTATGGCCGAATGTCAGATGATATTGGAGCACGACATTTGTACACGTCACTCAGAGTGCCGTCCAGCTTGAAACGCGACAGCTTCGGATTTCTCTGTTTTACAACTAGGCTTCTGTGGTGTTCGAAAGGTGATAAACAAATCAAACACCAATCGGTGCGCTTTGCTTCCGTACGCTGTACTCCGATAAAGGTAAGCAGGCAATTTCCCGGCTGCGTGGAGCTGTTGCAAAACTTTTCGGTTGAACATATATTATGAAAGCTTTCCTACTTCGAACAATGAGTGTCACTATGAGACAACTTGAATTATTTGTCACACAAAACAGCTATGACAAAGTTAAATGTGTGGAATTAATGAATTACATAGTAGTAACACGACAAAACTGATGAAGACTTGATTATTTGGCCTATACATGCTTAATAAACAGAAAAAAAATGAGGTAACGCATTTAAAGAGGGCAACCATTCAAAACATCTCTTACAGCTACAAGCTGCGATGAAAATTAAGAAAAATCTCAAATAAATTCTGTATTAGTATGACCACACTCCAAAATCGCAAATAATTTATTAATTAATGATTGAGACAACATGATAACTTAAATTATACTATTCTCGTATATTAAGATTTTTTAAAAAAAATTTAAGTGGGAAACGCAGACTGTTTAAAAAGCCTGTGTCAACAAATAATATATTTTAGAAAAATATTAATAAATTCTCCACCTTCCATGAATAATGTCGTACATGTAAATTTAATGTTTAATATATATATATATATATAATAAATGAACTATTTTCAAAGAGCACAACCGAAGAACAAAGACGAAAATCCGGAATATACGTGAAATTCCAATTCCAATAACGATTTTTTAAATTATTAGAGTAACAAAGTTGGGAATATTTTCTACAACAATGTCACTTATATAATTCAAGATATCATATTTTGGGAAACAACTTGATATTTTTGCCACCTCTAATAAAACATGACTGAAATTCTCCGTGTGATATATATGGATAAGATAGTGTTGAAAAGTCTAACGATTCTAATTGTTATATATGAAAAGACTATTTATTAAGTATTGATTGAGGCCATACGTTTAACCGACATACTATTGGGGGAAGAAGAGCAAGATTGGCTATAACGGAGATTAACTTTATTGTATCACTAATTTGTTAGTCCGTAAAATATATTCAGCGGTGTGTACTTTTAAAGTTTACCTGTTTTGGTAAAATTGGGTTTTATAGAGACCTAAAATTTTATAGTTTTAATTAAAAATTATACTCCACTGCAATACACACATTCCCCGGCAACCCGCAGTGCTTTATAGTTACACAACCAGAGCTATGTTTACGCAAAGATGAACTCGAATGAAGAATTTCATAATTATTATCAGCCATGTAAACCAATTGTGGCCTATTTTCATTCGTTTTTCTTTCATGTTCCTCTACATTGGGGGAATTAAATACAGATTCTCCTAAAATGCTTCTGAATTTTCCTTGCCCTACTTATGCAATGTCTGTCGTATTTTTTACTTTATAATCTCCAGACTAATTTTTGTCTTTTAACATATACTCACAATTTCAGTATACACCAATTAGAACTACAGATATCTTAGGCCTGTTACTCAACTAAGATTTCCTGGTGAATTCCCTCAAGTATTTCCTTAAATGTGCTTGAAATTCCATCCATGGCCACTTTTTACCTGTGCTGATATTTTAAACGATATTAAGGAGCTATAATTATTAGTCATAGATATCTATCATAACTTTACTATTCCAATGTTTATGTCATCGACTGATATATTCGTTTGTTGCTGGAATTTGTTGAATATAACCCTTGTTGGCACCAAGTATGTGGTTTCAGCAGCATCGGCACCCTGGCGTCACTGCCGTGGGCGAAGTGCTAAAGCCCGTATAATAGACAATTCCGTTGGGGACCGTCGATCACGTCAGCGAGGTTGGGAAAATTCTGACCTCCTTAGAGCAAGGCGACGGCAACGGTCTAAGTCGCAGCCCTGAGGATCGATAGCGTCGTCGCAAACCGCGCTAGCAAAAATCCCCGCCGCTGCACACGAACTGCTCTAGCCTAGCGCATAACTTTAAACCACCTGCACGTATTGGGGTATAAACTAGTGAAGTTGACGTGTTCCTGGAATAGATTCGTACATATCTACAGCACCCGTGAACATCATCTTTTATGTGTTCAAAAAATCTCATAATTTCGGATTTTAATATAAATATATGATTACCTATTTAAGAAGACGAATAAACAAATATTGCCGCATAATTGAAGATTCTGTGGAGATTATTGTGCCTAATACAAATATTAAAGTGGAAATTAAAGTAAAAGACTTGTGGCGAAAAATAATTATGCGGGAATAATTATGCCCACAGGCAACATAACGAAGTGAGAAAACACTGTCGGAAAACAGGCGGAGAAGGCGGAATATTTTTTTGAAGTAGTAGTAGACAAGAAAAATACTTAGAAGATTCAATTGAAAACAGGGATATAGCTAGTCGTATGAATATAAAAAAAACAGGCGGTAAAAGACATATAAATCAGTTTGTAAATCTTCACAGCCATAAGAAATATTTAGTTAAAATATATTAATGAGGTGAAATACAATGTTTCTATAGTAATTTTATATGTGAAAAAGTAATGAATTATGATTGGAAATGTTCAAAACGAGTCTTTCGAATGCAAGTTTAAATACTCTCTTCCATGCATGTTCGTGACAAAGTGGTTAGAAAGACATCTAAGTACGTTTTCTAAAATCCCAATTACTTTTCTAAAATAAATCACAACATCCAACCATTCTGTGAAATTTTTTCTAAAGAAAATAACACTAAGGAATAAAATGCTGCAGCAGGATTTTTTTTGCAACCTGCTTTTGGTAAAATTTAAACAAGTGTTCCTGAAGGTTGATGGAAGTTAAGTTAGTTCATATTAATTTATTATTATCATATGTTTATCTTTGTTTTATTTTTATTGATTATGTGGTTACTTATATGGCAGATTATTTTGGTACAATAAATACGCTTACATCTATTCACAATTTTAGCTCCATATATTCAATAAAAATAATGTATTGATTTATTTTTGACGTCCTTTAAGACGAACATTTTTCAGAGAAACGGTTTATCGCTCTCTTTCAAAGAAAAAAAATTGCTGCCTAATTGAATGTGGTTTCACCCAGTGTGAGGTTCATTTGATACCCCAAAGAAAAGAACGGAGTTCTTGAATCAAATGAAGAGGCGTTATGGAAGGACACAAAGTAGACGAACGAAGACGAGACGCTGCTTTGGGGTGGGAAGGGGTTGTCAGGTTGAGGTGGGGAGGTGAAACTCTTTTCATGCAGCTTGGTGAACACGAAAATCGCATTTTATCAAGAATATTGAAAATATAGGAAGCGGCAGCAAGAGACGCCGCCGGAACATTTTGTGCGTTCTCTTGGGAAGATTCTGCAAAGTAAAAGGGTCACTGCGCTCGGAAGTGTGCCCTTTTGTGTGTAAGCTGCGCACTCGACCTGCCATTTTCCGCTCCTGCTTCCTTCCCTTACCACTTCGCCCAATTTGCAGAATTCAGTCAGGCGTTTCGTGTTACGAAAAACTGCTGGTCCCAGCGATAATTTGCATTTGCTCTTAAATCCCTGCACACTTGACTCGAGACCTTTATTTGGAATGTAATCAACTGGGTTGTGAAGACACCGTCTAATAGACGGAATGCTAAAAATAAACTTTAAAGTGTTTATCCTCGAGGCATAACTAAAGTATACGGTATAATAGACTGGCCTTCCATTCAAATAACATCGGAGATTTTTTTTAAATGCTTCAAAACTGTAAAGTACTGCTATTAAATTTTTGGATGAAATATCATTAATTTTTAAAGATCAAATAAAATTTAGTAACTGATTTTTAAATTTTCTACACTTGAAACGATGCGTAACAGTTAGGAATTACCTTTTAATTCATAACTCAACATTTTAATTTAAAGTATCGAAGCAGTGGTCAATGGGATAATTTATTATGTTGACAGTATATTAATGTTACAAATATTTACTGATATTCTTGCATCAGCTACGAAAATAAATTATTTACAGAAGTTGCATGATTTATTCTTACATATGTTTAGACAAAAAGTAATGCAGAATGCTGATAAGAATTAGATTACCATCCTGATAAAAAATCTGAATTATAAGCAGACTGTCGTATATTTTTATTATTATCAGGACGTATTCAGGGATAAATACATCGTTATCAACTTTAATCATGCTGTATTAATCTGTCTCGAACAATAATAAAAATTACTATCTGAAGAAGAGTTAAAGAAGTGTCATCAAAGTATCCAAATAACTTAATTAATTGATTTAATTTATTTGTCATACTACTACAAGTAAAATAAAAGATTTTCGTACTAAATTTATATGTGTAGTTAAAAATATTTTCACTTCATTCACTTCGGTAACTGTTTTTATCTGTATAATGGAGAGATATAACGAAACTATAACTGAAGTAATTAATTTACGTAAGCAACAATATACGACTAACTGTACGTTGCTTTCCATTTCTACAATAAGAGACATTATATAAAAAATATAGAGTGATAACTATTGTAACATGCATAAAATAGGTTTTCCTATTGCTCCTTTCACTTCAATATGAAACTTTTAATTAAAGTATAGAACTAATTCTATTTATCAGCACGAAACAATTGCTAGTGCGCAATCTATATTAAAAAAACGGATGTATATTAGTATGTATGTATTTACATTAATTTCTACACAAATTGAAACGCGTGGACAGATTTCAGCAAAAATTGATACTCACATTTTTCAAAAAACGAGAAACGGTTTTGTGGGGGTGAGAAACCCCTAGCCATAAATGTGGAATAAATTATAATTAAAAAATCATGATCATTAAGTGTTAAATTACTACGCGCCAAGAGCCGTCATGCGAGAGAGAGACATTATTACGCGACGAACAATGGAAATAGGTGACATTTTCGTAATGAAATAAAGCATAAATATTTAAATTTAATAAAAAGTTTAGTTTTTATCCAAAAATACTCCCTATAATGATGATAAAAAATACTAAATACTTTACGATCCTTGTGGAAAATGTAAGTTAATTTTCGTGCCATATTAGTGACTCCAATATGGCGACCATTTGTTTACATTTTGAATCTAGCTAACAATTTCATCAATTTAATCTTTCGTAATGATTATGGACTGGATGCTAACTATATCCTGTAATACTCAAGGAGTATATTTAAGAAGAAATTCGATGGTATGTTTGTTGGGACTGATGCATAAAATTCAAGGTGTTTTATAGCTGTTCAATTAATACACAATCGGTCGAAAGTATGAATGAAACTAGGATTCGTTACATTTAGGTTAAATCATTTGTTGGCTATAGGTTAATATAGAATTAAATACTTTTTCGGGATTATATAAATAAGTACACGGAGAACGTTATGGATATATGATAACCCGGAGATCGGCGGGAACCCAGACAGTCACTAATAAATAATTCTGCAAAATTATTTGCGTAAAAAGTCTAAAAATCTAAAATTAACTGCTGTATAATGACGGTAGTAGCTATATATTACGCATTAAATTTTAATCAGTAATAATCAAGAAAGCCACCATTTTTATTAGTCCTGACTTCATTCGTATCTTATACGTTATTGAAAAATGCATATTTATTTCAGAAATTATATTTAATAATATTCCATGTGTTCTTTAATTTCTACGGTAATATTGGACACTAAAAAAGTTTTCTTCAAAGCGGCTACTGGAACGGAAAAAGCCAGCGTTCTTTATCACAGCTTGAGAATACGTCGCGGAGATACAAAGCTCTGTCAACACACTTTCTTACAAGTACAAAGATTCTACTCAAGTGGTATCGTGGACCAAAGGACTGTAATCCATTAAGGATCTGATCCGTCTCTAGTTAAACTGAGTCACAACGCCACTTTAACATTGCTACAATCACAAGTATTGGTGAATGTAGTAAATAAACGTAATAGGCTCTATCACAGTCAGGGAATGCTCTACGTATTAAAAATTATTACTATGGATTAGAGAAGTGGTATACTAATTATTGAATACAAATATTTAAACATTGGTGTGACGGTGTTAGAAATTTATATACAATTTATACAATCTCCACATCAACATGAAAAACGTTGAAACATGGAATTAACTTTTTTTTCGTTTCTAGTAAATTATTATAACTATACAGGTTACAATGAGTACTGTATACAATTTTTAACCTGTCTTATATATGGTTTATAAGACTATATTATATGGTTTATAAGACTTAAAATACGCAGCGTTTTGAGTGAATGATTTGGGAGGACGTTCCGAAAGGAAAGTGAGGGTCTGATCAATGAGAGTCAATGGCGAAGAACCAGACAAAAGACGCGACGTCAGCGGATATTAGAAATTGCTGATTCAGACATATTTTACATCGTAATCTCTGGAGAAAAAAAGCCATTGACTTAATTAATTAATGTAAGCTTTCTCGCTGCATATTATTAATAAATTTTTCTCGCTTGAGCACTAGGTTCTGAAGACAGCGGAAGAGAATGACCGCCGAAACATCAACATCGAGAAATCTGAACCTGGTGCTTAACCGCGAAAAATTGACTTAATGTTTATTTTATTAAATTTAATAAGGATAATAAAACAATCCTCTTAATAAAACCAAAAAAGAAATATATCTATGCGCTAGTTCAAGAATATCTAAAAAAATTCGCTTGTCCGCAACAGATTTTTTTTTTTCAATGACCAAACGAAGTTTTAATTTCGGTCGCGCATAGTTTCTACACACACAATATTTCTTAATACGATAAATTTTTATTACTATTAATTTATTGTGTTGCTACATTGTAATAAATATTTATCGTATTAATTTTATTACTATTAATTTAGTGGAACTGGACACCAGTTTTTTATTCATATTTTATGAAAACGGTCAGTTTTTGTACTTCATTGTGTGTAGCATAAGATTTGAAGAAGAAAATAGACACAATCGTTACTATACGTGATATCTGAATTAAATTCTTATCAGTAGAATGAGCAATTTCGTTCTAAATCACAAAACTGCTGATTTGTTTAAAACGACCGATTCCCTTTAACAGTTTGCAGCTGCTGGGGAAATATATCACTTATCGTTGAAACTCTGTTCGCAAGAACGAGCGCAGATTGGCGCTGCGCGGTGTTTGCTCTGAGAGAAATGCAGTGGAGCAGCGACCGTGTTGATGGAACTCTGGAGCTGGTCTGTTATGCAAAAACACGTTCTTGGCCTCAGGGGAGCCCGAGCCAATGATCTTTATATTGCTGTATTTAGATGCATAATTAAAGTAGCGCTATGAGAAGTGCAAAATTTCGTCTTTAACTTTTACCCTCATGAAAATAATTCACGTTTCTTGAACCCAAATAAGCCATTTAAAGAAAATGGTGAGAGTAACATTTGAGTGAGTCTTGAGTTATAAAGCAGTTTGTGAGAAATCATTGTTCTCAATTTATTAAAATAATAAGATATATAATATTAAAACACATTTACTCTTTTAAATTACAGAACTTAATAAGGTGGCAATTGTATAAAAATCATTAAATTACATAAAAATTAAGTAATTTATTTACAAATTAAAGAAAACGCTTTCCAGCGGTCGCAACTGTGATTACTACGAGACCTTTCGACTATCATCTGGACTGTCGTCGTCTTCCAGGAAGAAGAATTCCTGTTGTTTCCAGCTTGAAACCCCAGAACATTTTCTTAAGCTTGAACATTAACAAATTGTTTTAAATTAAAAATTAAAATTTCTTAAATTTCTTAATACATTTTTATGCAAATGTAGCAGCCGTTTCAGACCAAATTAATTAATTTGTCTCAAGGTTATTTAGAATAACAGTGATTTTAGAATAACTAAAAAGATGCTATTCCATTTCGTAATATTGAATGAATAATAATAGCGGGGTTTGCTCACGTAACCTTTCACATTCTAGTGAAATATTAATGATTTTTAAGACTAATATTTTCTGTATTTGGCCATTATATTGTTCTATTAGTAATTAAAATTAATACAATAGCGCAATTACATTTGAATGAATATAATTATATAAATAATAGTAATTAATTTTTTGGCCATTTAAATGCTTGTAAATAAATATTATGATTCAAATCACACGTCATAAGATTATCTGCAGTTATTGGCTTACTTATTATCTTAATATTGACATTATGCACAATTATATTATATAACTACTAAGGATGAAAATATTTTAGGCCTATAAACATAATTTTCTCTTACTTAAGCTGGAGGATAAAATTTGACTTATCCTTGGATTAAACATTTAAAACGTACTTGTCGCTTATCGCCTTTTAAACTACATTTTCCCATCCGCCCTTAAAGGTACCACTGAGAATTCTGCTGATACAGGCCATTAGACTAATAGTCCTAATTATTCCTGAAATTCGCCCTCCTCTTAATATTTTTATCTACGTTTACTTTACCCACTTTTGTCGTAATTGATTTAACTTGTTTCTATGAATTCATTAGGGGATAATTATAGCTAATTTATTTTTTTATAATTTAATATAAATTACAATTGAAATCATGAATATTATTACAATGGTTTCGTGTGTAGTTAGTGACATACATAAGTCACTGCGAAGTTTATATCATCTGTGTTCTGTTGTCTAAGCTGTAACTGTTTTATGGATCCTTTAAAAAATTATTTCATCGATTCAACTGAATGCGTGTCTTCTTGAAGTTTACACACCTACTATAAGTAACATTTTTACTATTCTGAAAATAATCTCTTCGTCTTAATAACTAACTTTCTGCGTTCCTCCTCTGATTTTACTTAGAAACCCAATCTCTGGTATTGCGGAGATATCATTTTTACTAAATGTGAACTATGACAATTCCCTTCTTATTTTTTCTCTTACAACTTAATGTAGTGACTGAACTGAGATAAAGTTTTACCCTTTCACACCACTTCCTGCCGAATTTCCTGCACAGTAATTAATTTTAATGTATTCAAGCTAATGTAGCCTATTGCTCTAAAAGAGAAAGTAAGCCTGCGAAAGGAAATCAGTGCTAGAACTCTCTCGCATTTGAACCTTGCAAGAGAGCTCTGGAGTAGGCTAATATTGGGGATGCCTTCTTCTCTCTCTGGCGTTTTGTACTAAGGTTCCCACAAGCCGAGGCACCTTGGTCAGTTTTGAGAGTTCTATGTTCCGGGGTGCCAGACGTTGGACATACGGTAAGAGTTGTCCGCTATTCCTATTGGAACAGTCGGCCAGCTGCCTCCTAAACTGGTGGAGGCATGAAGAAGGGAATTCTGCGTGCCCACAGAAAACCCATCTCCCGCCATCGGAAAGGCGTGGTACAAGTACCAAGACTCCGACCTACCTGATGCAGGTTTTTCTCTTGTTTTCCTTGCACCACTATTAGGCGAATTGCTGGGAAGGATCCTTAAACTATAACCAGGTAGCCCTAGTTAACCCTTGGATACCTTCCTCTACCTTCCGCATCCCCCCTTTCAAATCCCTTCCTATGCAATTAAAGGAGAGTTTTAGTCATTTAATCTGTTATCCCCCAATCCTTCATCGGAGTCGCCGGAATAATACTAATACGCTGATTATTTTACTTATTTCAACAACTGACGCTTTACGTTTTGCTTCACAGACGTCAACAATGCACCTTAACTACCATTAAGAAACATTGTCCACAGACAATAGGGAAAGTCGGTTGTTTCTGCGCGGTAATCCACATCGAAATTTTGAATTTTTTTTAAATCAAGCATTAAAGGTTTTATTGTACATTTGATGATACAGAACTGTATTGAACATTTTACAAATCACGGTAATAGCATTTTCATCTACTATTAAAAATTTAATTAATTAATTTTTATTTATTAAATATCTTATACGATAAAAATAGTTAAATATTACAGTTTTCGTAAGTCAATAATTTTTCTTATCAAAACATCACTTGAACTAATATAATATATATAATTTTTGAATTCACAAATTTTATTACAAATACATTATTCTTATATATTATATTTATAAAGCATTACTTTTCTTAGTCATTATAAGTAATACAGTAAACAATTTAATAAAGAATAATCCGAATCATCATTACTGTTGTACAGAAAAATATAAATTTATTTTTATAATATAACCACAAACATGTTATTTAATCAGTCTCCATAGTGATACTCAAAAGAGAAAATTCATGCCCACGTTTAGAATTGTTAAATTTGATAATAGATGGTATGTTTATAAAATTAAAATTTACAAAATCTGTTGAATTTGACATAATTTGATCATTATAAAATCGAAATATAAATGTTGACAAAATATAATTATAGTTTTTGTAAATTGTCATTGTTTAATTTGTAAATTTGATTTTGTAGATGATTATAGCAGCCGAGACCGAAAATAAATATAGTAATTTCAAGTTTGAGTTTTGAGTATCACTATAGAGTCTGATTGAGGTTCTGTACTTATCTAAAAATCAGTCATACTCTCGGCTCTTATGTTTTTGATCACCTGATGAATGGTTGTGTAGTATTTATATCGTAATTTTGTCTGTCGTTTGGCTATTTTATTTAATTACGTAAGTATAATCTTTAAATAATATAAATCATATACAGAATTATAAATAGAATTCAACTAAAATGTAGAGATTGAAATTCATATCAACGTCACCCTTGCGAGAAATCGGTTGGATTAAATTTCAAAAAAGAAATATTCTTTTAATGACTATCTTTTAATTCGTAACTGAGTAAAATTATTGGTCACATCTGAAAATCTTTAATCACCCTTATTCATAAACTGTCCCATTTGCTTCACTCAGAAAACCGGATCGGTGGCAAGGAAAATATTGAGGATTCGCAT
Source organism: Zhengitettix transpicula (assembly GCA_037074705.1). Taxonomy (NCBI): domain Eukaryota; kingdom Metazoa; phylum Arthropoda; class Insecta; order Orthoptera; family Tetrigidae; genus Zhengitettix; species Zhengitettix transpicula. The sequence continues at coordinate 54,359,518 of CM073593.1, read as the reverse complement.
TTAGGAAGTGCATTCTCGGTTTAAGTCTTCAGTGTCGTTTTCTTTGCGTGAGTGGATATGACGGAAATGTTAAGTGTGGCGGCAGAAGCAGCCTTTACGTAGATTAACGACGGGGCGTGCTGTTGTAATAGGGACTGGTAAATTAGTGACATGGGAGGGGAAAGTGGTAGGGGGGGACCAAGCGCTCCACTGCAGCTCGAAAGAGATTCGCCGCAATTAATTACAACGATTAACTCGAACCCTGCTACACAGCCCAAGGCTATAATTGCCGCACACACTGCTGGATTTATACAGGTCGTCTCATAGCTGCCGTTGCCTTTCTCTTTGAAGCCCAAGAAGGTCGATACTCTCAGCCTACTCAAATGAATCTTTGCCGAAGATACAAAGACTTAATTAATTATTTCCAGTACTTGAATCAGAATGATGCTAATGTTTTGTAACATTGAAGACATTAACAATTTTAATCACAAATCTTAATAATTACTTTCTATCTTACGTATTTATGTAACGAACTGTTAACAGATTACTAATTGACTTCAATAATGGTATGAAATTTCATAACTCTTAAATCCTAACTCGTTCCTAACTCCAGCAACCAACTGCCTTCTTAAACTGTGCACACAACTGCTCTATTCTAAAAAAAAAAAGTTAGTTCAGACTTCAGGTTACTGAAACGTTTCCTAGTATCTCAGTTCTTCCATCCTCCCACTCTTCTAATTTTTAAGTCCTTAAATTCTCTTCTATTTGACATCTTCCCTGAAAATTTTATCACTACGTAAAGGACCACAAGTGGATTCCATTACCATTTATTAGACTGAACATTTATTTTACCGTCTGAGGCACATGTTATAATTTATGGATCCAATTTGTCCACAAAAATCACCTGGTAGCCTAATCTATTAAATTTTATCAATTAAAATGTTCATTACGGTTAATACGAATTGTTGCATCGCCCCCAAGAGAAGTTGTTTTGCATACATATATTTTTAAAACTTCGATAGCCAAAATTATCAGACCAGTCATATTAAAGTTACAATCTCATGAAGATTCTGACATCCACTTTTATATAATTTTGTGGTCCGTAATGTTATACATACACTTATCTCGTTATTAAACGCAATCAGGCGTGTTCGGTTGAATCTTTATTCCCATTTAGTTTTCTTCAATATTTTAGTAAGTGATATGGACAGGAAAATGAGGCTTAAATAAACGTTTACAAATCCTCTTTGTAGGTATTCTCCATTTGCTATCTGTTTCAGTATCGTTACAATATATCTCGTTGCAAGAACCACGAGTGTGTCCTTCGACCGTTACTTATGATAATTGTTTTACCCACATTTTTCACGGGGTTCACAAGCCTCAATCCAATTTCGTAATATCCATACCGTGATATGGATCCTCGCAAAAGTCATTGCCTTCATAAAACCTTTAATAACGACATATTCACAAATATTTGCTAATTTTTGTGTATTATTAAATAAGTACATTTATATAAATTGTTCTTATTATCTGTATATTATGAGACTCGCTCTCATGTTCAATATATTTCTGCAATAGTACTTAGCCAATATGATTGAGTGTAAATAATAGTTTAATATAAACTGTCAACGTTCTGATTAAATCTAGTGCGATAACATGTTTTATAGCAGAATGGGCTCGTTTACTGCAGGCTCCAGAACAGTAAAATTAATATCAATAAGCCGATAACACGATTATTAATATCCTTTTTTTATGATACAGTTTAATTCAGGGTTATGCCACCAATCTTTGTAAAAGTGTCTTATGTAGTAAATATTGATAACCGGCTTCCTCATCACACTGTTAATGGAAACTAAATAATATAATCAATTCTCTTGTTTCCGCTTCTTCAAACATTTACCTGTCTTCTATCTATAAAAATTGATTTCGAGCTTTAGAAATCTATCTATAATACACACTAAATTATTGTTTGCGAGTAAATTTCCATTAATTTCTACTTCATCTCAGGACCCTCAATAAGAATTCAGATTTTCGCTTACAGGAACTGTTAATGTTGATACTGCGATTTTCAAGATGTTATAGAATTTTCCAATCGATTGTAAGCAGACGCTTCACTAGCCGCAAAATGCTGAATGCAAGTCTGAATAAAACATATGCGGCGGTCTGTTGTGGTGGCGACATCCGATGCACGTTCTCAAATCGACAAAGAGTATTTTCCGTAACACTGTATAAGAAGGTTTTAAAGGAACTATATGAATATTCCTTGTTACTATATTTAGTACTTTGCCATTTCTCGTGCCATATGGTGACAATGTTATGCAGGGTAGCTAAGATTAAAACTATGATTTTAGTGACGCAAAATATGTAATTATATGCTAATATTTATGGATCACATCAGCTTTATACAGCACGAGCTCACATATTTTATTTAATAGTAATATAAATTGATAGAAAACTACTTTAAAGATAGAAACAAAACACAATTTTTTTACAAATGAGTGATAAATGCAATTCAGATTAGACTGCTGCCTGAAATACTAAAAAGGAAAAGAACTGTAACGAATTAAATAAATTGTGTCATTATCAAATTTATATTTTTCTTAAGATTTCAAAATCTCTAATAATGACTTAAGAAAACTAAAGATGTATTCAATGAGTATATGTATATTAATTAATCGCTAGATATGCTTGTTTAATAGCCCATTTGAACAATATATATTTAAAAACGACTAGAGAGATTTTAATAAAGTTTTATAACAGCTTTTTCAACTTGGTCATGGACGATCATAGAGGATATGGCTAACTGAATATCAAATCATAGTCGAGGTTTATATGAAGTCAAAACAGATTTAAATTTTGGCTCTTTGCATTTGAATGAATAACAATTTTTTGTGAATAAAATTGGTATAGTTAATTACTCGTCAAAGCAGTTGGTTTGTAAGTAAAGGGGATACTTAAATTGGACCTGACTTCGATACATATAGACCACCAATCTGTAATGAAATCATTTTTTATAATTTCTTTAATATTTGTATTTTCGGCGTGATATTAAGGCCATATCATTGTAGTAAAAGTCAGCGTGGCGCAAGAATTAAGGGTTTTGAATGTTTCCAGTATCTATTGATGTCGGCGGCGTGTATGTGTTATGAAAATTTTGACGAAATAGTCGGTCGACGCTGGGGAGCGACCGAGTAGCGGTCGAATTGAATAAGTTTTTTGGGATCGGCTGAAGATGGTCATCGAGTTCGTAAGGGGAGACCGGCTGATGATGGTCATTCAGTTCGTAACCGGCCGAAGGAGGTGGCATTCAGCCTAGGATAGTAAGTGAAACATTTAAGTGGAGAGGCTGCATAAATCTTCAGAACAGTAAATTACAATACTCAGTTTTCATTAATATCCAGGGCTGTAAGTAAAGTCAGCAAATACATGTAGGATAAAATAGTTCTAGAACGATTATTAGAGACGTGTCCGGTCGTCAGTTGGCCGGTAATTCAGCAAATTTAATTAAAATTGTGTCCAGATTTAGCTTGTGAACAGTGGCCTGTTATATAAAATTTCTTTTAAATAACCAGTGAAGTATATATCGGCAGATACTTGGAAGACAAAAAAGTTCTAGAACAAATGTTGGAGACGAGTCTGGTGGTCATTTGGCCGGAGCAAAGTGAACTAAAGTTGTGTGCAGATTTAGGTTGTGAACACTCAATACCATGCCTGTTAAATAAAATTTTAAAAAAAATAAACAGTGAAGTAGATAAACAGTGTGGTATGGAAGCAGCTATGACAATCTGGTATGAACAAACATAATCCACTGTAATCCATATATAAAAATAGCATACTATCAGATTATCAGATTTATTTAAATATCTTTAGATTTCTTTGGATTTCAGATGAATTTACATTTTTTTTATGTGAACGTGTTCTTGTAAATTTAATTATTAATTTTTTAATATTTTGGTTTTCATTTGATGTGGTGATAATTGCAAATTACTGTAACTATTAGAAGCCTTATAAAGCTGTGGCAATTATTTAAACATTTATCTACAAAATCGAGACTAAATAGAAATTTGAATTAAATGTTTTATCTTTAAAACTTGTTAAAATTCATTCATAAATCCCATTAATTATCCACATCGTGATGGCATTGTTAGTCTATCAATACATTTTTTGCAATCATTTTTTAAAATTATTTATCACATTAAATTGACACTCCAACGCGAGTTTTATTTTATTAAATTGTTTATTACAATATATATAAATATAGACAGAATTATTGACTTACCTGAAATTGCGTGCCGGTTTTGTCGTTCATGAACGTGTAAGAGGTGATAGAATGTGAAGTTTATTGTACTTGTTCAGGTTAAAGTGTGACAGTAAATGTAAGGTAATAGTGACAAAATTAAATGAACAATTCTCCAGAACAAAGCATGTCCATTCATCCCAACGGATGATTTTTAATTCTACCATCGGATCACACAGTTTGCACACACGAAACTAACCAATATTTGTTCAACAGACCGAAATCCAGACTACTGGATTTTTGTCTATTCCTCTAGATGATATTACTTAACGGAAAAGCCAATGTTAAGGTGACCTTGTACGTATGCGTGACAACTCAGTATAGTTGACTATATAAGTTATTAAATTTATAAAATAGTGGCTTGGAATATTTTTTTACGAAAAATTTTGAATCCAATTTCTTATGATACAAGATAGAGTGTAGGGATGAAACATGCGCATTAGTTGCACGGCCAGGGCAGGAATTACGGCCTCAGGCCTGCGCAGGAGTTACTACAGGGACGCGCCACTAAAGCCCTTCCGCAAAACCTCTACATAAACAAATACTCCAGTCATTATTCATTCGGCGAACTGCTCGAACTCTGTAAACGAGCGCTGGCGCCGGGTTTAAGTTGTACGCCTGCCCTCCACCAGTGGAGCCGAGCCAGAAACATAAAAAGCACGCTCTCTGAATCTCAAGGAGACAATCTTGCCCATTGTACTAATTCCTGTATTCTCGAATACAGAATACCGCCCGTGAATGCGGTTTGAATGAATAATCACAAAGTAGTCCTGTGTGGTTTGAATTGGAACTCTAATGACTTAGCATGCCTACAGCTGATAAGACTTTTTCAGGGCTTTCCATTTTTTGTAATAAGTTGATAAAATAAATAAGACTGTGATAGAAGTACGTATAAGAGGATTGTGACTGAAGTTGGTGGGTACGTGGGAAACAAAAATGAACAACAAAACCTTTCACTGACTGTAAGACACGATTCCCAGGGCAAAAATATATCTGAAATAGACTGAATTCATTATTCCCAGGTCTGATTATTATTTTCATGTCCTGAAGAATCAGAGGTGTTCACTGATCGAAACGTCCGTCTGGTTCATCTTAGTCAATGGAAAACACGAACAACAATACTCTTAACTCTATTCCAATATTTGTTGTTTTATTGGTAATCGGAGGCATATGAACAGATAAATTACAATGAACAGGAATCTTTGATATAAATAGTTACATCATTTGTTTTTAAATATTTACGTATTCAATTAATGTATTGTAAATTTTATTAAGTTTAAGCATTAATGGTTAGAAATTTTTTGACGACAGATAAAAACAACGGTAATAATGAGAGTGTAACATTATTATCTTGCCGCCACGGCTAAATTCATACGTTGACAGAGTCTTTATTATGGGTCGATTTTCAATTCCGCAATTTAGTAGAATTATTGGCTACTTGATAAAAAAATATTTGCACTACTGCTGGGCAGGACGACGGAGAATTTAGCGATGGACAAGTGAGCTAGTAAGGGCATGCTCCTCGATGTTTGACCCAGTGGCTATAAAACCACAAGGTACTACTGTGAAAACGTTTTAATAGTTCAAAGAAATCGGCATGTAGGCGAACCAGAATGTGGCTTATGGATAAAGGAACGTCGCACCAGGTTGGGAGTCGACTAGGATTGGCTTAGTGGTCTGAACAGCCGCCCGATCAGCGGACGCTCCTGGGTTCCATTCCCAGTCTGGTCGATGTTTTTACATCCAAAATCCTTAGTTAACGTTTTAAAACTTTGATTAATTAGACTACATCAAGAAGTTGCAAAATAGAATTCTCAAATTCACCTGAAAGCATTATCTTGATATCTGATGGTACTACGCGAGACGAGCGTGCTGTAGCAGTCTACGCAATAATTCGCGCGGGTAGAATGCATAAATTGTGTACACTGTCACGAGGAGTCATAACAGGTGACCAACACGGAGCCCTGCCTAGAATCTTTGGTGAAAACAGCCCAACGTTGTTGTATTGGATGCAGCAAACTTAACGTCGAGCCAAAAACGTCGAAGAGGTGCCATTCCCGGTCAATTTACGCGCGAATTTGCTAATAGAAGCAGATGCGAAACAGTTTTAAGGACACTTCAAAAAATATTAAGGTATGTATTTGCAATCTTACGTTTTGGTTAAATATCTTCATCGTTCTCAATCATATGCAGTAAAATATCAAGCACTCTTTTCTTGATGTATCAACAGCAACAAACTTTGATGAGAGAGACAGAGAGGCCTCACGAATTTAATACTAATTTTTTCTCCAGAGAAAGTATAATTATGCGTAAATCCATGTCATAACTTCTATGGTGATAACCTATAAAAAGTTGCAGTCAAATTGTAAAACTTAATTGTGTTATAAATTCTTAAATTTTGTAATTAAATCAGGTGAACCTTCCCAGAGAGCTCTGGAAGAGGCTATCTTTGGGGATACCTTCTCCTCTCTCTGATTTTTTGAACTAAGGTTCCCACAAGCCGATGCATCTCAGCCTGTTTTGAGAGATGTATGTTTCGGGGTCGCAGACCTTAGGCATACGGTACGAGTTGTCCGCTATTCCTATTGAAATAGTCGGCCAGCTGTCTCCTAAACTGGTCAAGGCATGGCGAGGGGAAAGCTGTGACTCCACAGCAAACCCCTCTCCCGCCATCGGAAGAGCGTGGGACAAGTACCAAATGTCCGACCTACTTGATGCAGGTTTTTCTAGGGTTTTCTCTGCATCACTTTTAGGCGAATTGCCGGGTAGGATCCTTAAACCATAGCCCGGGGGCCCTAGGTAACCCTTGGATACCTTGACCTACCTTACCGCATCCCCCCTTTCACTCCCTTTCCTATGCTATAAGAAGAGAGTTGCTACTATGTGCATTACCCTATACATAGCCTTCTTCATCTTTTCTTCTTGTAGTTAAAACTTTCAGTTTTTGTTAACAAATAGTTTCGTGTTTGTGAAAATTTATTAATATAAGCCTGCGAGAGGATTCTCTCGCAGGTAACCTGCGAGGGATGTACCCTCGCAGGCAGAACCTTTTAGGACAGATACGAAGGGGCTACCTTTGGGTATGCCTTTTCCTCTCCAATTTTTAACTAAGGTTCCCACAAGCCGAGGCACCTCGGCCTGTTTTGAGAGGTGTATGTTCCGGAGTCACAGACCTTGGGCATACGGTAAGAGTTGTTCGCTATTCCCATTGGAATAGTCGGCCAGCTGCCTCCTAAACTGGTCGAGACACGGAGAAGGGAATGCTGCGTCCCCACAGCAAACTCCTCTCCCGCTATTGGAAGGGCGTGGGACAAGTACCCAATACCCGACCTACCCAATGCAGGTTTTTCTAGGGTTTTCCCTGCATTTCTTTAGGTTAATGCCGGGTAGGATCCTTAAAATATAGCCCAGGGGCCCTAGTAACCCTTGGCTACCTTCCTCTACCCTTCCGAAACCCCCCTTTAAAATCCCTTCCTATGCTATTAAAGGGGAGTTTTCCAATGTGGATCACCCTCATGTAGACTGTTGCCCAAAAAAAAATTATAAAATTTTGAGTGTCTTAAAACGTTGATAATGTTGTTCTATCATTCTTTTAAAATCAGCTGATTGTATCGGTGCATAAGAATCTTTGAGCGGCCGAATAGAGTCACATCCGAGAAGAATCTTTTTAATTTTAAAATTAACTATTTCTTTATATTTAATAAGGAACTTTTACTATAACTTTTATAACAATTAAAATTATAAATTGAGTCATAAAATAAATACCACATCAGGTTAGTGCAAACTACGTTCTTAGCTTTCGTCGGTTGTTAAACATCGTATGAAGAATTTGTTCTTCCTGCCGTTCGTAAAGCCCTCACGATCATTTACCACGTGACGACAGCAACAAGGTTCGCAGAAACATTTGGTAATATTTATTTATCGCCTAATTTTTGTTCAGTTAGCTACTTCTTGATTATTCGTTAGTTGTCAACTTTAACATACGTTTTTATATTTTCAATTGTATTTAGTGTTTTCAAATTTGGCAGCCACATATTTAATGAGGTCCACATATCTTAGACGATAAGAAAATTCGTACGTATAAATATGAGTTGTCACTATTCTACCTTCTACACTTGTTATTCTCAAAAAAATTCAATTCAATTATAGTCATACGTACAGTTCCGTGAATACCGTTCCAATTTTTTTCATAGATTTTAATGAAGCACTGTTCTCTGATCGAAGGAGGCGCCAGAAATCAATTTCCTTTCCATAATTTGGGCACTTTAGCGCACAGGCAGAAGCGGGGGTGTATGCAAATCTGGAGCCATGGACTTGTTTGTTAAACGGCTGTGTATTGACGAGCTAACGGCCGGAAATCAGTGTTCGGAAAGCGCCAGCTGCGTCGCCATTATCATATCGTCATGCGTCACTTCATCTGCATATATCACAGTTTTCCAAGCCCGCCGTTCAAACTTAGCCGCGTCCGATACTCCATCTTTCCTCCAGCTGTCCAACTTCCAACTCTGGATAAATTGAAATGCATATTATTTATTCAGCTGCTGCTTTGAAAACAGTACTGTGTACATCTCCCTCAACAAACTCTAAAAATTGAATAAATTTTACACATTAAATGTAAATAAATAAGGATTTATTCAGTATAGTGTTTAATTGGAGTGTTCAAGTAGGAAATGATTATTAGTCATTTATCTGTGATACTCATCAGACATATTATTGAATTACTAATAAAAATATTCAATTTTCTACATCTTTATAGATATTAATTAAATTTACAATGGATATTGTTTTCGTATTAGACAATTCAAGCTCCTCTTTCTGTATATTAAAAACGTGTTTCAAATTCAGCAGAAAGTTTATTTTAGCGTTATTTAAACAAATGAAACTGGTATAAACGTACTTCTAAAACATAAACAGTTTAACATAATTTATGCTTATTATATGGAATTGATTTATTGCGCGGAAACAGATTAATTAACAGCGGAAACAAATGGATTGTCACAGTATTTCTCTTGTCACCAGTGACGTTAAACGTGTATAAATGTAGAATTCAAAAATTTCTTTCATTTATCTTTTTATTGAGTATGCTCTGCCGCTTCGGTTGAATTTGATTTACAGATGAATTTATATATTGTAATGCCAATTAATTAGACCATTAATTGTTTGGACATAAAATTTGAATTGTTTGATAAATCCATTACAGCGGTCTCATCGAACAAAGCAAAAATGGAGAAGCAAGATCAGCTGCTTTGTCAAAAAGTCGAAATGGCGGTTTGCGCGCACGAAAGTCTAGTCAGTTTTACGTCTACAGCCAGCTAGGATAGAGTTGGTTCCGAGAGATTGCAAAGTACGGAACAAGTAATAAAACTTGAGAATTGGTGCCGAAAGATTGCTGTGGACGGATGAAGTATTTAAAAAGAGTTCAGATACCGGTAGTAGAACAGCGAGACCAGTTAGAACAATTTTGTTATAAGTTGCAGTCTGTGAAATAAATATCCAAATATTCATCGATAAACATTTTGAGTGCAGGAAGTCTAATTTTTATTCTCAAATTAGACAATTGTTTCAATTTTGGAAGACCAAGTAATTGCATCCATTGTCTAATTATCGTCGGAACGAGTGAATAACATATCCTTAACGAACAGGGAACCAACATTTGGAAAACTAAAAAAGTATTAATTAGAGTCAGTCAAAACCAAGGCCTGATGAGTAGAAATTAAAGTGTAAAAGTGTCCGAACGAGATAAAAAAATTGATTGTTCCGGTACCAGACCGACAGTCCGTAAGTAACATAATTTTGAATAATATTGTAAACGCTAATTAAAGGATAAAGTCAGATTTCGTTCGTTCGCTTTCTTCTAGTTTTATTTTCATTGATTGAATTATTGTTTCATTTTAGGTAAATTATATTTTGAATTGTTAATTAGTCAAATTCTACATTTATTGTTTCCTAATCGTCAAAACCAGTAAAGGCCCTGAGATATAAAAATTTTGATTGTAATTGTTTTAGAGTTTGAAGCCACAATTTGATAATAAATTTTAATTTATGTTTTAAATTTTGATTATCTTTTCATTTAATTAAAGCCTACCTGATAGACTTTTAAATGAATCAAAGATTATTAACTTTACAAACGAAATATTTATTTTTAATTTTTAAACACAATTACACAAATAATTACAAATATAATTTATCTCAGGGTCATTACTGGGTTTGATAATGGCTAATCATTTAGAAATCTTATCAACACAAATTTGAATAAAAAGATTTACTCGTCAATTAACAAAGACGAAATTTAATTGTCGACGAAATTATATTAAAAAGATGGATTCTACTTAAGTTTTATCAAAGGTAGAGAACAAAATCTGACGTCTATCTTTTAATCCGGTTTACATAATTAATTGTTATATATTGGTACTCACGGCAGTATTCCAGGATACTTTTGACTTACGAAGCACTATGACGGGTTTTTGCACAGCTTCTACTAAAACTCAATGATTCTAAAATTAATATTTTTAGATCCAAATCAGGAACCAGGAACCTCCTTTTCGTCTCTATCTCGGTTGACTTCTGCTCGGCTATGTGCACCAAAAACTGTTTGTGTTTAGCAGGTTTCGTAGTTCTGTTTGTGTGAATGTTTTGTCTATGCTTTCCTGCAAGCTCGTTTCGATTCTCGTTCTCGCCTTTCGTTTTCATCCTCGTCTCTCGGTACGTGTTTAATCTCCAAGTTCCAAAAGTTCTTTTACGACCACCAAATCGCTGAGGATTCGAAATACGGACTGAACTCTACCGTATCTTAATATGAACTCCACTCTACCGTAACGTGAACTCTTAATGCGACCTGCCTTCTGCCATATCATAACGTGAACTGTCTCCTCAATATTTTAATGCGACCTGTACTTGACCAAACCTTCCAGCCAACTGAACTGCCGTCTCGCAATTTTGAGCGCGCACACCTCTTCCGACAAAGGAAACAATACCTGGCTACATTGTTGCTTTGTTCTGTACCGCCGTAAGAATATATTTCTCAAACAATTTATATTTTCAAATTTACAATTAATGTGTTAATTAATTGGCATTACAATATGTAGTATCGCTAGTATAAATAATTTTGGGATAATTACTTATTTTAATTAGAGTATTTTGCACTATAAATCCATTGCTTCTAAAACTTTATTTGTGAAAATAACGGTTAGGCATAGTTTGGAAATAGTTGAAATTAGCGGCCAATAATAGCAGTGTAACATGTCTGTTTAGGTGCCACGACTAAATTCTTACGCTGTGTAAAATAGATACTATTATTGGATAAGTTTTCGAACTCGCGGTATGTTAGAAATTATATAAATGGAAAATTCCTCAGAATCTTATAGAGCGTGGTTGAGACGACTTTCTTTCTACAGTGGACTTTAGTTAAATTGTAATACAAATATTATTTATAAATCTGTGCATCTTTATATTGAATTCGTGAAAATATAAATGATTAACGGAACATATACGGCTGACTTATATGGAGATCATTAAATATGATTTGATTTGCTCTGATCTCTTATTTATTAAGTCTTATTATTTACGATTTACTTTCGCCGTTATTTATGTTTCATGATGATTGTAAATTAATTTTTATTAATGTACATGCTGAGTTTTATTTATTTAGTTATCTTCAAAGGAAAAATGAATCATTGATATCGTAAACTAATTACATATAATAAATATGGAATATTTTGTTAACAGTATTATTATAGATTGAAGCCTTTCCCGGTGCAGTTGTTTAATATATTGTTCTCGGAGTTCAACCGGGTTTTGCATAATTGTAGAACGCAACGTTTCGACGACTAAAAGCTCTGTCGTCATCTTCTAGGCGAAGTATATATTGAGTATTATTATACATAAAAAACTATAAAATCGTTTTTGTTTTGACTCGGCAACATTTTCGCAGATGTAATAATTATAAAATGTAAGCAACTATAAGTGTGAAGTTCCTCGCTTTATATTTATTCTTGATTTGTCGGTTGGCATTCGCAGGAGTCTCTTGCACTCTTCTAACAACTACTATAAAGGAGAGGAACATTTCTCTTCACATTCATCTATTCTGAAATTTGAATCTGCCACGTTGTCTGGATTTCTGTAAATGAACGTCAGTCACCCTCCTGCGTGAACGCTGAATATTAATGACCTTACTCCACTTCGAGACGACGAGTTTTGAGAGCATATTTTTCTTTGAATGTATTCTTCCGCAGACAACGATAATGTTTCTACCAAGAAAAGAACGTTATAATGCCTTGTGATAACTTTCTTTGAGAAAATTTGTTTGCCCACACAGGTTATAAACGATGTAGACAATTAATCGAAGCCGTGCACGAGACAAGCTCGTCTTTATTACCCGTGGTAAAATTTAAAATCAAAACCATTGAAATTTTTGGAAATACGAATTTTTTTATTGACGTAAACATACGTATTTAGAGTATTTACTGTTATTTTAGGTGTATTTATTTTAAATAAAAGTTTAGTTTGGTTATTACAATATTTTTCAGCATACATTTAATATTTTTATTGGATGTAAAATAAGTCAGACTTAAAACTAAAAAATCATAGGTTCAGCATTTCAAGCCTTATGGCCAATTTTATGTCATATATATATATATATATATATATATATATATATATATATATATATATATATAACTTAATGTTCTTGTCATTCCCATTAGTCGTATAAAAGTTCATCGTGATGATTTAATTAATACTAAATTTTGCAAGTAATAGGATAAATTTTATAGTATATTAACAGCAACTTAAGTACAATTAGCCAACTATATTGCAAATATATTAAAAATTAGAGATATAAAGTTTAGTTTTAAATTATACTTGTGATCTCCTAACATAAACCTATTGAGTAATATTGAATTGTTTATAATATACATTAAAAATAAAACTTAAAATTAATGTCGAAAGCTCTCATTCTGAGGTTGGGACACTGCTAAGGTTTTTTATAATTAATAAATATTATAAGCAGTCCAATATTTTACCAACGAACTATGAATGTTCAAACGAATTACGAAGAAAGCTCAAGATCTTGTTACTATATAGGAATTATATAGTGATAAGTGTGATTCTTATTCAATTATTAACATTACTAGTTTAATAATGGTAACAATTATCCAATATACTATATTATTTCTGTCCTCATATGTATTAAATTTACAGAATGAGTATGACATAATGTCGAAAGCTCTGATTCTAATGTTTTAAAATAAATAGGAGACTGTACAAGTTTTTTTATTATTAATACAAAACCTATTGTTTAGACATAATATTTTCAGTTTTCCAATTTACTATTATATAATACTGATCATTTTTATGTAAAACTTTATTGTTTTCTAAAAAGATTATGTATAATATAAGAAAAATTTAGAAAAATAATAAATAATATATCATAACATGACACGATAGTTTAGATGTTTAATATAAAATTTATAATTTATTATAGACCCGATAACATTAATTTAAACACAGCATTAAACATATTAGTTAACTATTATAAAAAATTTCACTAGTAAAAACGTTCTTTTTTATAATTTATAATTCTTGTCTACTTTATATCTATGAATGAGAAGGACGTTAATTAATAAAACCATCCATTAAATTATTATCCATAAATATATTTTACGTTACAACAATATTAATGGTTATGATTTTATCTTCACTGTGGAAAATTCTAATTTATTCCATATCACGTTTACAATTTTGTATTACTCGAATTAATAAGATATATAAATTAAACAATTTCAACATATTAAGTTAGATAATAATTACTAAATTGCAGACGTATTGTGAGGTCATTGTAAATTAAGTTTTTCGGACTGTGTTCTTAAAGAAACGACAGGTAACATTTTCAATTTAATTTCACGGAGTTTATCACTGAATAACATCTGTTTTCATTGTTATGTACAATTTAAAATATTAGGTCTTAACCGTCCGCCAGCAGTTCCTCGAAAGGCAGGAATTTGTAAGGCAAATGAGAAGCGGCTGTAATGTAAATCTGAGGGATGGAAACGAAAGCGGATAAAAAATTGGTGACGTCAGGCACTCTTGTGGCGTGAGAGTTTTCCATTTCTCAACTGTTACTTTAGCACTGGAGCAAAAGGCTAGAGATCAAACCGTGAATGTTTTGTAACATCCTTCCCTTTTTCAATTTAAAGAAACGGTCGGCGTTGCAATACTAATTCCACAAGTGAACGCATTTTTCCATGATTAAACAACAGATATATTTCTAGAGGATGATTATTTCACATATAAATTTCTCGTAAACTTTGATATAAATAAACCATTAGTTAGAAGAAAATTATCGGTTTTCTCTTGTGAATAAAATTAAACAATACAATTTTCATGACGTTTTAATGTCTTATTCGAGGAATGTTTTTTTTTTCTCATAATTTATGAGTATATTATAACTTATTAGCTTAGATAATACAATTCTATAATAGCTCTAGTGGAAGTAATAGCCTTCAAATTTTAAGTTATCCCTCCTTAAAATATTTATTATATATATGTAAGACATTAAATGCAAATAAATACATGTATTTTTAAAAGAAACATTAAAAAATTGCGTCATACAATAAATTTTCTAACTCTGGAGTTCTGACTTTCGTGACAACACGTTCCGGGCGTCTTTCTTAACTTTTGGTGGATTCATTAGCATAAAATATTTCTTGTCGAATATGAAGAAGTTAAAATTATTTTTATTTTCTCTTAATTAACAAAAATATTTAGTAACTGCTTCTGAATGCAAGACGCAGTAGAAGAGGCTTATTAAACAGTATACAAGAAATTGATTCTCCATTTAGGAGCAATGTGAAATTTCTGCCACAGTTTCTCGATTAAATAATTCACTTCCATTTCTGGATTATAAAGTTATGCATGCTAAATTTCGCTAATTTGTGACCAAAAGTATAATTCTTGTTAGGAATCGTCGACCAGATTTTTGAGATTGTTAAATTTTATTACGGTAAAACTATCAATGAATGATTCCCATAGCTGAACGCTTTAAGGCTTATCGAAGATAGAAACATGGTTACCGCTAAACTAATTCTTTCTCTGGAATGTGAAATATACTGATGCAAAATTCATGTTGCTTTCAAATGGAAATTTTACTTCTTTTTTTTTAGGGCAACAGGCTACATGAGGGTAATCCACTTTGGGCAACTCCCCTTTAGTAGCATAGGAAGGCTATTGAAAGGAAGGGTAGAGGAAGGTAGCCAAGGGTTAACTAGGGCCCCCAGGGCTATATTTTAAGGATCCTACCTGCATTCGCCTAAAGAAATGCATGAAAAACCCTAGAAAAACCTGCATCAGGTAAGTCGGGCATTGGGTACTTGTCCCACGTCCTTCCGATAGCGGGAGAGGAGTTTGCTGTGGGGACGCAGCATTCCCTTCTCCGTGCCTCGACCAGTTTAGGAGGCAGCTGGCCGACTATTCCAATGGGAATAGCGGACAACTCTTACCGTATGCCCAAGGTCTGTAACCCCGGAACATACACCTCGCAAAACAGGCCGAGGTGCCTCGGCATGTGGGAACCTTAGTTCCAAAACGGAGAGGAAACGGCATCCCCAAAGGTAGCCCCTTCCTGTCTCTCCTAAAAGGTTCGACCTTTAACAAGGCGAAATATATTTTTTCTTATGTAATATCACAAAAGTTTTCTAACTGTAAGTAAAACCGACCGAGAAACTTTTATTATTCTTACTTATGAATATTAAAACCTGTATTATTTAAATTATTACGAGAAATTTCACCCAAAACTCACGATAACCCAATATGTGAATGAGACATTAATTAAATTGTTTAAATTAAGCACTAGTGTTCCGGGAATAAATCTTTGAATGTGAAAACGCAAGAATACTACTTGGCCCCCACTAATTTTTCATCTCCAGTGAGACAATTTCATAATGTTGTATTTTCCTGTTGTCAAGTTTTTTAATTCTTTCTAGAGGCTATTTTCAAATTCAGTTTCAATTCCAAAAAACATTAAATTATACCAGAATGATAAGAAAATTGAACGGAGTATTTAAAAATCAGAAACCAGAAATTGGAGTGATTAAATTATAAAACGAAACTAAAACTTGTGATAGTTATACGTACCAGTGATGTTGCTACAAAATTTTAAATGCCCCTCCGATAAGTGACCAGTGCAATACCCTCTTTTTTGTGTTTTTTTTTTGGGCAACAGGTTACATGATGGCAACTCCTCTTTAATAGCATAGGAAGGGATTTGAAAGGGGGGATGCGGAAGGGTAGAAGAAGGTAGCCAAGGGTTAACTAGGGCCCCCAGGCTATATTTTAAGGATCCTACCGGGCATTCGCCTAAAAAAATGCAGGGAAAACTCTAGAAAAACCTGCATCAGGTAGGCCGGGCATTGGGTACTTGTCCCACGCCCTTCCGATGGCGGGAGAGGAGTTTGCTGTGGGGACGCAGCATTCCCTTCTCTGTGCCTCGACCAGTTTAGGAGGCAGCTGGCCGACATCAGGTAGGTTGGTCATTTGGTACTTGTCCCACGCCCTTCCGATGGCGGGAGAGGGGTTTTCTGTGGAGTCGCAGCTTTCCCCTCGCCGTGCCTTGACCAATTTAGGAGGCAGCTTGCCGACTATTCCAATAGGAATAGCGGACAACTCTTACCGTATGCCCAAGGTCTGCGACCTGGGAACATACACCTCTCAAAACAGGCCGAGGTGCCCTGATAACAGTAGAACACTTCGTCAAATTCTTTACGAATTATGACAAAGACAGAAAACAAACAATGAAAGAAGTCAGCAAAAACTAGAGAACGAAAACACCAAAACCAAAGCACAACAAAATGTCATTAAATTCTTAAACCCTGAAACGTAAAACAACGTTTTGTATAAGTCACAAATGACCCAGTTGTTTATGTGACTATAATTAAAATTTAAGTTTAAAATAATTAAACTATTAAATTAACATTTCCGGATGTTTGAGATGTATATTTTTAAAATCAGAACTACTGACGCCATAATACATTCGAACTGGGATAATGTAATTAACATGATAGGTACAAGATTAGGATAGAAATATATGGATTGGACTGGAAATCGAACCCAGGATCACCGCTTAAGCAGTCAATATAATTATCACGCAATGTTTGTAGATTCCAGAGACGGGTGTATGAAATTTAGTAAATTTTAGGAGAGCCTGTGTTCAGGTCTATCCAACTATCCTAATCCGTTAATTCACTTTCATAGCATTTAGAGCTTAGCTTAATTGAAAGCATTTAATGTTTTCGTGAACGTTAGGTGCATAGTAATAGGATGAGTATTTTTTTTTTCCATAGGCAACAAGTGAGTAATATATTCGACAGAACCAAATGTGTATTGCTTGTTGCATTCAATAAGGCGCAATCAATTTATCGGATCAGGAGTGTAAGTAATAATATGCGAAAAGGTCTTGAATTTTATTTTCGTTAAGGCACGAGAATACTGACTTTTATTCTAAACAATATTTTGATCGATTTAGTTGTACTACGATATAATCGTTGTGATCATTTTGAATAGAAGAGGTAGTAAGTACGCTTTGCGATAATATTAAAGTTTGTACGTAGGCCGCGACTATTATTCTTTCAGTATGATTAATTACTGCGATGTTAGTGCGGAAGAATATCGATTAATATTAATTTTGAAAAATATTTATGTTGAAATATATTACTTGAGTGTACCGTAATATTTTAAAGATACGGTGCTATTTATTTATGGGCTGAACGTACAGTTTAAGACTAATAACTTTGTGACTGGTATTTTACGAATTTCTTGCTGCAGGTGATATTCGACACAAGAGAGATGAGCGGGGAATTTTCGTTAAATCGCGTGCTCGTAGCGTGCCAGCGATATTGGGCAGCTCTCTTCTCCTTCTCGATTTCAAAGGAAGAACACTAATGGAGCAGACTTGGCTGCAACAGCGCGCTCCTGGGATCAAACTAATGGAATGACTGATGGAGAAAAGTTTCGTCGGACCCGAGACCAATTAACCTAATGGATTTCTTAATATGTACTTTCAATATTGCAGTGCCGCGGAGTGAATATTTTAAAAAAATCTCGTTTGAGATGCAACGAAAATCAAACTTGTGCGTTTATGTTCAAAATAAAGCTCTTAAACTATTTCATTATCAATTTAAGTTCTTTCTCCGATAATTTTTTTTTCGATTTAACCTAAATAATAATAATATTTTTATTATTTAAAAAAATACTACCACTTCAGGTATCTGTATTTAACTGATAATATGAGAAAATATAACGTTTCGCATTTCACAGTACATTAAATGATTTTGGATGAGGCATCAAGATTATTTAACAAAAAAAATTATTTTCTGTATCAATAATTTTTTCAGGACAATTTTGGCAGTAATTAACAAGACGTATTACTGTTGGGTTTCAAAAAACATTTGTGCATTATATTCAATGTATTCTTTAGCTATATAACATTGTATTCTCATGAAACTTAAATAACTGTAAAACTTCTTTAAGTCGCTAATGACCAATAGGTTAATGCGACTATAATTCGTAAATAATAAAAAGACTTATTTAATTTTGACTCTCTCGTAAATTTTAAGCCTTCAGTCGGCATTGAAAGCCTGAAAACATCAGACGGATATGACTATGATTAATAGTAGACATGAATGTATTCTGAATTTTTACCCACGTTACCTGAATTATAATAATCTATTAATGTTACTCATTAATTGTTATAAATACTACGTATAATACATTGTAGTGGGAATTCGGCGTTTAAAATTAAACCATATTGATTTATTTACACGTAAAAACCAAATTTTAGTCTCAATTGTAGTTCATTAACAGTAATTGGACATTTCATCTCATTTTGTAAAACTATAAATCTGTATATAGCATTACAAAATTTATTATATTATTATTTTATCGAGAGAAATTAAAGGCAACATTTCATTCGTACTTTCACAGCCATTTATAATTTATTTAAAAGTCAACAAAAACATTTTGATTGCCATAACTATACAAATACGTTCTATTTTTATGGTAACCATGTCAAATTAATTTAGATGTTCTCTTTGATCTTAATTTAAAATTTAAGTTGTTTAAAAATATTGACATAGACAGTTTCATTACCCATTTGGTTTTATTTTCATTAATAGAAATTGCTTCCAATATTTTTAGTTTGTAAATACGTGTTCATTTAGGTATAATTTTTATTTGATAATATTTTTTATTATTTTTAAATTTGATGATATTTTTTGCGATGCGTGGAAAAGACCGTGTTGGAATTCGGTTTAAAATTTACAAAGTGTTTATATATTCTAGGTTTTAGGTTTGTGTCGTAGCTGACAATACTTCATATTTAGATGTCACTAAGACAAATTCTGAAACAAATCACACCTTCAATACTGCTTTCTTTTTATTAGAATTTATTATATAATCTTTTGCAATTTTATTTTTTGAAACGGAGCGTGACAAACTTCATTAAATATTATCCAACACGTATTTATTTTAAGGTACAAATAAATTTTGTACGAAATGAAATGAAATTAGTGGCATTTGTAAATTTATGATAACAATGTAGGTATCTATTTTGAGGGCAATGTAATTTTGCGGGATAAATTAAAATATTTTAATTCAATAAAATTTTAAATAAGAAAAACATTAATTACCGATATTTTTCAATCGTTTGTCTTATCCATCTGTTTAGCTAATACATTATATTAGTAGAAACGAACGCTTGAGAAACCTTATGTGAATTTTAGTTTATCGCAATATTGTTTAATGGAATATTTTAATATTGTTTTCAATTAATAAGTCATGCTAGCACGTTTTTATATTCGTACATAAGTAAACAGGCGTATTCCTTGTACAATTGTGTTTTATTCCTTGGTTTCAGAATTCACTGAGGTGACTCTGGTTCGTTTGTTTTATGCGTGTATTTTGACTGTGCACCCAGGACATCTGGTGGTCGTAAACCGCCGAGTAATTGCCTATTCTGACCCCGCAATTGCCACCGACATCGCCGCTCGCGATAATATTGAAGACCAGCGTATCCAGTGTGCGCGCGAAAAAATGTCCACGAAGAACTGGTCGTGGTCAGTTCAAGAGCCATGGCGGCCGTATTTGCGGCTTAAGGGGACTTCCCCTCTGGAATGGCCTGGGGGGAATTACTCACGGTCATTTAATTAGATTTTATTAATGTGGAAAGGGAAATAAATGCAGACTAAATTGCTCCTTGGGGACTCTATTACCACCAACAATGGCTTTCTACGTAACAATGAGGGAGTTATCTCTTTTGTAAAAGTAGTCTGAAGACGTAACAGATAAATTTTATTTAATTGCACTTTTAAATTTATATTCATCTTTGCTATCATATTTTTTTAATCGTAGGGGGTTTAAAATTTATACATAATCTAAAAATATATATAAAATCGCACATCAAGAATTATAGTCGGAGAAAAAAAAAGAAACAAACATGCACCTTGAACCCAAATACCCTTTTATGTTGGTTTTATTTATATAATCTATTCCTATTTCCTTAAACAGGTAGATAATTGAGGATTGAAAAAATATTTCAGAATGAATCTGGCTGACAAAATTTATACGAGGGTTAAATAAGTTAGTTATATTAAAGTTTTGAATTTGGCAGGATTCCTCAATCATTCTTCTCCAATCCACTGCATTAACAACTTCCTAAGTCAACTAGTGGCAGCACTTGCAAAATAGCTTCCATTTACGTACGTATTAGACAGCGTCCTGTGATTGAACTCTTAAATGCGGAATATGAAACGCCCATTCGCATTCATGAAAGGTTGAAACATGTCTAAGGACATTCAATAGTGGATGTCAGGCACTGTTCGGAGATATATTCGTCGTCGTAACGAAGCTGAAGGGCTGATGAAAATCGAAGCGGCCGGTTACTGCAGTGACTCCGCCGCAGTGGAATACATGCACTTGTTAAAGGGTGGATAAAAATTATGGAAAAGGACGGCGTAGCCCGGGTTGCCATATATCCATAACCCCAGATGTGACTCGAATCTCAGTTGTTTTTGCGTTATTTATATGTAACGCCCCTCCACACCGCCACTAAGCGTACTCCACTACAATGACAAAACGCTTTGAAATTATACACAGACAACATGTAGAGAAATATTATGATTCTCATTGACCCCAAAAAATATTTATTCCACGCAAATATCGGCCGGTTAACAGGTTTGAAATTTCTAACCCCACCCAGCCCCTCCCACTGACTGCCACCCCTGCGCATTGCCCAGCTTGTTATAAATAAACTCAGCGATATCCATATTCCAGGATTTGAGTCCATTATCGGTCGTATTTTGGCTATTTTCATGTAACGCCCAACCAAACCTCATCTCTAAGCGTGCTCCCATCCCTCACCGATATAGAGGATAAAATATTACAGCAACATCATCTGTAGAAAATACCATGAAAAATATTTATTCAACGAATATATCGTCCGTGAGGGTTAAATGCAAGTTGAATGTTTAATTGAACTCAGTGACATCCATAAACCTAGATTTGACTCCAATCTCGGTTGTATTCGCGTTATTTTAATGTAACGACTCTCTCCCTCAACCCCTATGGGTGCTCCTTTATTGAGTTTTGAACTATACACAGATAATATCGGTAGAAACTATATAAATCTCTTTGACCTCTAAAAATATTTTTATGCCTAAAATATCGTCTGTTTTAGCATGTTTGAATATTTCCACCCCCGTCCATTGCCGATACTGGGGGATGGTAAACGTGTCACCTCGGCAGTGTTTGTTTCCTGATCGCAAGTATCACGTGTACCAAATTTTGTGAAATTTGCTCCACGAGTGAGTATTTGTATGCGGAACTTACATACAAACACTCTGTTTTATTTATTAGATAGAATAATTTTAATCTATAATTTATTTTGGCAAAATTAAATGTTATATTTAAATTGTTGTATTTCACACGAATAAAAGCCAGAAATATTTATTTCCTAACTCTCAAGATCACATATAAAAATGTTTAATTTATTTATTACATTTACTTTTACAGTTTTAGAAAACTGAGTCATCGACGATTCTGTGGAATTAACTTTCTTCATACGGATAACGGTAGTTATTGCCTCTGTGTTCTCTAAATTTCTGAACAGCGGGGATGAAAAAAGACATAGAGAATGTTTGTCCCTGAGTGCGCATCTAATTTAAACAATTCACCGAAGAATGAAGTTGAAAATAATTTTCGTGCCTCAAATATGATTATAATTTCATATTTCCTTTTACTGACTTAAATTTTCAGTAGGAGATCGCATCCGTTATTCTATATGAAATTATTATTTTTTCGCAGCGTTATTTTTTAGTTCATCGAGATTTTACTATAAGCCGTAATATATCATGTTCAGCAAAGAAGCTTAATGGATTAATGAAATAAAACTCATATTTTAATGTCGGAAACGGATAGCAGAGATGCTGTACTGGATGGTCTTTGTACAAAAAAGTTCTTGGCTGCTACAAAATGTTATGCGGGGATCGATACTCGTTCGCCTCGCACACGAAATTAAGAAAATGAAATTTTCTCACCACGACCGCGCTGCGAATATCAAGAAGAGAAAAACTGGCTACATTTAAAACTTTGAAACTTCAGTGTCACTGTAGACTGTCATTTCTGAAGATGAAACTATTTAAGGACCATACACAGCTAGCACATTTCCATAATTCTAAGATGTAAATAAAACTTCGGATTGCCTGAAAGCAAATGGATTGTTGCGAAATTAAAACCACGGCAAATAATTGCATTCTATTTAGAATTTATTTTTATTTTAAATATTTTTCAGGACTATGTACAATTTTTCTTCTGAACTGAATTTTTAAACGCGAAAAAGATTATAATAGTCAACTATTCATAATTAATATACTTTATTTTTATTTTTTTAGGGTAACAGGCAACTCCCCTTTAATAGCTTAGGAAGGGATCTGAAAGGTGGGATGCGGAAAAGTAGAGGAAGGTAACCAAGGGTTAACTAGGGACCCGGGTTATGGTTTTACGGATCCTACCCAGAAATTCGCCTAAAAGTGTAGCAAGGAAAACCCTAGAAAAGCCTGCATCAGGTAGGTCGGGCATTTGGTACTTGTCCAACGCCCTTCCGATGGCGGGAGAGG
This sequence comes from Zhengitettix transpicula, assembly GCA_037074705.1. Classification (NCBI taxonomy): domain Eukaryota; kingdom Metazoa; phylum Arthropoda; class Insecta; order Orthoptera; family Tetrigidae; genus Zhengitettix; species Zhengitettix transpicula. The sequence continues at coordinate 54,336,082 of CM073593.1, read as the reverse complement.
GGTTAGCTGTGGGGTCGCAGCTTTCCCCTTTCCGTGCCTTGATCAGTTCAGGAGGCAGCTGGCCGACTATTCCAATAGGAATAGCGGACAACTCTTACCGTAAGCGCCTAAACCTTGCTATTAAGTATCTTATTTGTATCGGTATACTCATAAGAGAAAACTATAAATTAAACCAAGAGATACGAAGTTTGTTTGTTCTTCACTATTAATTTAACGAACAATATCCGGTTTCATTAGTCTAGATTCATTGAAACAAATTAATTTTTTCACATGAAGAAATTCAGGTGTGTTACTTAATATTAAGATTTACAATTTTCTCTCATAAAAATTTTCCACAATGGACTTAATAATATCCTTGAACTTGAACCCAGGAGCAAGAGACCTTAAAAGTAAAATAATTGACGATCTGAATACAGATAAATAATTATATATCAGTTTCCAAATATTAGAATAAATTTAACAATAGTCTCAATAGTTACGAAATTGTTATTTTACTTATACGAATTTAACATTAGACTAAAAATATTGCCCTCTCTCTGTGATGAAGTATTCGAACTTAATTGAATCGTGACAAATTTTATATGTTGTATATGTGAATTATATAGAGGACATAAAATATTGTAATATATAATAAAAGCTGTACACACGATGAATATATGTGGTTGTCACAAATTTAATAAAGTTAATTATTGAAATTATTAGATATTCTTGATATTATTTGCAGTATATTTTCTATAATAATTATTATTAGCAATAATTTATTTTTTTGAAGTGAAAAACTTTTACTTCATATTTAAAATAATGAATACGTAAGACAAAAAAGTGATAATATACGTACCACACAACGTTTCTTGGATCCTTGTCCCTTTCCTCAGTTGCGAATAAGAGCTGGGACAAGGATTCCAGAAACGTTGTGTGGTGTTTATATTATCACATTTTTGTCTGAATTGCTATCTTTCCTATACATAAATTTATTTTTTGGTTTGAATGAACCTTTATTGTTCCGAAGACTACAAACACCGCTTACGTCTATTTACATACAGCGGTTAGTATACTATATTTAATTAACTTTTCTTTACCTTTAAATATTAATCTTAGAAAAGTATTTTGGGGCAATAAAATTAATTGAAACGAATTAGAACTAATATCACATGGGAAACATCTAAATTTTTGAATGAAACTTAATAATTCAATTGATTCTGTAAGTCAGAGTTATCTACAATCATAAATAATAGTTATATTACCTGACTTCAATATAATTATAAATATATTACTTCAGACAAATTTTTTGAAATAATTGGCCAATAAATAAATTATCGTAACGTTTCGTTCTCAAACATTGACCTTATCAGGTGCATAATGGAATAAATAATTTCCATTCAATGCTAAAGTCTTCTTAGTAAATTATTCATGTTAAATAAATAAATTTTGTGTAGAATTTCTAAGCCATGCTCTGCCTTGTGTTTAGTTGATTGTCAATAAATAATTTCTGACTAATTTTGTTGTGTTCTTACATTTATAATTATTATCATTATTTAAACTTACTCATCAATGGAGTTGAAAGTAGCAATTTTTATTTTATGTAATTAACAGATGGATAATGAAATATATTATATATAACTATATTTTATTTTAAAAACTATCGAAAATTTTGAAATATATTTATGGAACTGATTATTTGTAGACCAAAATACACAAATTAAGTGAAACGTTTTGTCTAGTATTTCGCTTGAGTCAAGTTCTTCTAATAATGTAATACAAAAATATGTTTTTGTATTAACAGAACAGGCCTCTATGATTTACTGTATTACGGCGTGTATATTAGACAGAAAGGCAAGGGGGAGAAGCGCTGTGGTTTACCTGGAGGCTGTAGAGTGTTGACCTCGGACCCCGACAATATTCCTGCTTTACCACAGTTAGTGAAGCGTGGGCGCTTCACTGAAAAGATCATTTCATCATATGACAAAACTTTGTGAGGGCTGTTGGCGGATCCCTTTAATTAACGATACTCACATGTCAATTACCGAGATTGATATAAAGTTCCTTTGTACGTTAGCTTTATAATTGCACAACTCTTCATTTAGTTTTAATATATATTGACACAATGTCTTCTCTCATTATGATATTGGTAAAAAAAATATTTGAAAGGTCAATAGTGATTTATTTCAATAAAGTGATCTAATTTTATCTCAATTACTGATAACTAAATATAAGATACTGTTTTCGAGCATGAATCAGTAACGAAATTTTTTAGATTAACACGCTACATGAGCGTCATCCTCGTGGTACCAACACCTCTTTAATGGCATAGGAAGGGATTTGAAAGGGGGAATGCGGGAAGGTCAAGGAAGGTAGCTTAGGGTAACTAAGGTCCTGGGGCGATAGATAAGGATCGCCTAAAAGTGATGCAGGACAAACTCTAGGTAGGTCGGGCATTTGGTACTAGTACCACGCCCTTCCGATAGCGGGAAAGGGGTTTGCTGTGTGTGTGGGGGGGGGGGGGCAGCATTCCCCTCTCAGAACCTTGACCAGTTTAGGAGGCAGCTGGCCGACTGTTCCAATGGGAACAGCGACAACCACTGTTATCGTATTCACAACGTCTGTGACCCCGGAACATACGCCTCTCAAAACTGACCGAGGTGATAGGCTAGTTGGAACATTAGTTCAAAAATGGATAGAGTGAAAGGTATCTGACTCTCCAGAAAGCAGCAGAATCTTACAGTTTAGCAAAGCTCGCTAATATTGAAAATAATAAACTGAAATAATTCGCATTAGAGAATTCAGGAATAGTTTCCATAAAACTATTAAGATTTCAAAAATTTGTTTTTTGTATGTGAAATTTTTAGAAACAAAATTTGCCACGTAGATAACTCACAAGAAAAAATATTCCACCTTTTGGAAAGTGTACGATGTTTTTAGAATAATACAGGTGTAGTGTATATTCGTCAATATAGGTAAGCCAGAATTCCAGGCGATAAAGGACTAAGGAATTATAATATACTTACAGTTCAGCGTCTTTTTTACATTTACTTTCTATTAACGTTATCATATTTTCATGGGTAGGAATGTCATCCTGAAAACATACTAATGCTATCCTCCAATATTAATATAGTGAAGATAGTATATACCTTATAAAACGAAAGAAACTTAAAAGTCACCATTTTTAATATATTTATAATATATTTCGCATTTATCCACAACTCGATCTAGCTGCTCACTATTGAATAAATTAATTGTTTCATAAGTCTTTTAAGCTATAAATTAACTATTTTGAAATACAATATGTAACTGGCATTATGCATTTATAAATAGAATAAAGTGATATTTTATAAATCTGAAGCACGCATAAATATTGTTGAAAAAATTTATTTATTTAAAAGTTTATTATTTGACCTGTATTTATACTTACATTTTAGAGATATCGATCAAGTAGTTTTTGCCCTTTTTATATTTATTTTACAGTTTTAATAATTATGTAACAAATTACTTATTTATATTTCCGTTCATTTTATTATGATATGATTACCAGTTATCAATAAAATGTGATGCAAAATTACGTAATAATAGTGAGTAAGGATGCAATTGAAGGAGATATTTTAGCGCAAACGATTTCTACTACTGAGAAGTGTCGCGTAAAATATTTACCTCTACAATTCGTTAACCCTTCTTAAAAGTCAACCCAAAAATAAATTTATATGGATCAAGTAATCTGTGTCGGTAATGATTTTCTGAAGAATGTTTTATGTTTCAACGAGACAGTAAATTTATCCTTACTTAATGACAGCTGATTTTATTAGTACTTTTGACAATGTTTGTTAAATTTTCCAATGTTGCTGCCCAAGGAATTTATGGAATTCTTTTTAACACTATTTAAGTTCGCATTTATTAGAAATAAATTAAAGTATGAAATGCCTAATTTTTTATCTGTATTACTTGTTTTTTAAGTGAATTAGTATTCGGTAGTATTTTGATACGGACAAAAAGTATTGTTGGTTTAAAAATATACCTTCGTCACTTTTTTTTGGACAGATATTTCGTTCACCAAACTGCGGGACTTGTATATGGAATACAATTATCTGCCCCTGCAGTGATAAGGTTTCGCAAAACAATGTAAAACAACGTATATTTGAGACTATTTCACTCTTGAGTCGTGCAGTTGTTTGTAGGATATGAAAACACGAGTGTGTCTCGTATCGCGCGCGCAGTCGCCTTTGTCTGCACTGTCCAGGGAATCTCCGGAGTCAGTGTGATTGTCTAGCTGCCCATTACAGACCAGACAAAGGCACTCACACCTAACTGGGGGAACTTGCGTCGTCGGCAAAGGAATCTACCAAAGGGACAAGTTTAAAACAACTAAGAGCTCGTGTGATTTAGACGTACGACAGCCATGACGCCATTATAAGCAAGAAAGGCCTTTAGGTGACTTGGGAGTAATGAACGTAGTGTCACTTCTCACTTTTAAAAAACTTTTTTCGGATCAAAAGTATATACAAGTTTTATTCGTCATTAAATTAGACTTTTTAAAGGAGATAATCTACTTTTTAATGATTCAATTGAACGAATCGCTTAACAACCTTTAAGTAAACAACAGAAACGAGATTTAGCGATGGAGATAAATATTTGCACTAAGATAAAGACTGAAATAAATCAGCATCTGTTCACTTTACTATTTATAATGTAATGATTTGCCATCACGTGTTTAATATTATTCAATTGTTAATTAAGGTATATTGTAAGATGTATAAAACTTGTAATACTTAATTAAAGATTGTATTTTTACATCTATTATATTAAAAATAATTCAGTTTTTCGACCAATATCAGACAATATATTTTTATTTACGACAACGTTTCGGTACGTGTTTGTACCGTCATCAGTTCTGCTGTGACCGCACTCGTGCATAGTTTGTGAATAAGTGCCTCGGAAAAACTTCTAAACTTTTTTTTTTTTAATGGGATGTGAAATTAGGTTTCAACATTTACCATATGTAGGAAAACCTGATGATGGTACAAACACGTAACCCAAACGTTGTCGTAAATAAATAAAAATAATGTCTTATGTTGGTCGAAACACTGCATTATTTTTAATACTTAATTAAGTATTTTGGAAGGTCAGTTATAAAAAGCGTTTGTTAATGATACTTTTAGGAATGTTTGGATATACAACATTTTCAGAGTCAGACACATTGATTGGCCTACTTTTTTATACCTCAGGAAAAGTGATATTGTGATTGAGTGAATTTTCAGAAGAGCAGAAGAAGCACTCGGTTGCTAGAGTCGACTGTGATCGGTCACATCTGACATTCCAGGCGTTGCCGTTCCTAAACTACGGTGATAGTATTTCAATTGGTCGAATACGAGCAGTTTAATTGAAGTCGAAATGCTATTTTATTCAGTTTTTTGTATGTTTACCTTTTCTATTTACGAGCGTGGCCATGGGGAGCCGCACAGAATATTTCCAGTTGGTGGAACCAAGCAGCTATGGACCCGCGAAAAATCTAGCGAGTAGAAAACTTTTCAAAAGTCTGTAAGACACCGAACTATCAAAAATAATTGCATTAATCACTTCATGCACAGGAAAGTTTGCGACTCTGTTTTTATCACATTTAATAGTTTCTCTTGTAATCATGTATGCAAACACACATCAAAGTAGATTTAACTACTGACGCCCAAATAAATTAATGTATAATTTAGCAATCAAATTCAGTATTTTTATGTTCATAAATGCATTTTAAACATAATATACATATAAAACACCGTGATAAAATATATCCTCAAGGTAACTGTTTCGACGTCAGCGAGTGAAGAACAGCTGAGAAGACTAAGTTAATATATATTGCTATAATTTCGAAAGAAAGAATTTTTACTTAGATCCGAATGTTCAGTTAAATGAATGCCAAACCTTAATAGGTACATTAAATATTCACTTGCGTCTAGATTTTCTATTAAAAACCTGCGTATATAAGGCGTTATTTCTTATACTGGTGCATAGCTTCATTCCTTCCAATGATCAATTAGAAAGTTGCGATGATTCTTTAGAACAAAAAGAATTACTCGTTGAATATAGATGATGTATTACATTTCTTGTTCGTACCTTTGTTTTATTATTTTACTTTTCTCTTACAATGCATCAGAATCTTAGTTCTACCTTACGATTTTACTATATTTAAAATACTAATCAGGTTCTATGGCGCATGGTACTCCCTCATAAAAGCTGAGGAAGCAGTTCAACAAATATAATATTGTTATAAAATAACGGAACATTTTCGTGGCCGATGTAGCTTCATTATTAGATATCGGTCATTGGGCTGGTGGGTCACGTATGGTTTCGGCGTTTCTGCCAACGTTTCGCTTGTTGTCTCCAAGCATTATAAGGCTAGGCCAGGACTGATTAGCCTTGCTCGCCAGTGCCCTTATATAGGACAACAAGCGAAACATTGGCAGAAACGCCGAAGCCATACGTGGCCAAACAGCCCAATTACCGATATCTAATAATGAAAATATTGTTATGTTTACAATTAAAATTTAACAATAGGGTAAGAATGTATGCAATCTGCAAGACAAAATCATTTATATTTTCATCAACGTTATTCATGTATTGCTCCATTACTTTTCCAATATTAATAAATTGATTTAAAAAATTATTTATTTATTAATTATTAAATATAAATTAATCGGCACCCATTAAACGAAAAACACATTTTTATTCGAAATTTTACTGATAATTATACAGTTAGTATTATTTTGTAGTACACTCTCATTACTAATCATAAGTGTTCGCTTTATGATTATAAAATTATGAAATAAATTTCTATCTTTATTAACAGACATTTTAAAATACTTTATTGAATATAACGATGACGTTTCAGTACCTTTTTGTTCTTTTGTCATGTTTTAACTTAAATTAGGTTATTGTGTTCACACTGTGTTTTATACGTGGTGAAAAATACCAAAAAAAAATCTTTTTAATTGCAAGAATGTCGAAATGTATAATTTTATATTAGATATTATACGCTTTTCGTATTTTAAGATAGAAGAATAACAGAAGAAGGGAAAAGGGAAAATTTGTGATTTAAAATATTTTAATTCATTTTCACCACTTACAACAAAACAAATTTGTTACTGTAGAAACATAATAAGATACGACCTGATGAAAGCACAAAATGGTACTGAAACGTTGTTGTTATATTGAATAAAATATTTTAACATGTTCGGAAAGAAAGAAATGGCCGGTCTGTTGTGGTGTAGTGGCCAGCGCTTTGCCTCGCATCGCAGAGATCTCGGGTTCGAATCCCGGCATGGACGTGGATGTTTGTGGTCGTCCTGGTCACGGAAACTGGGGTTAAGGCTGTGGGAGAATCGACACTCTGACCACTCCTAAATGCAGAATGTGTCAAGTAACATGACAATTTGGCACCCGTCTCGGTGGGTCAAGGGTCTTCATGGGCAGTCGAGAAAGTAAATAAATTAATGAGCCAAGGGTCTTCATGGGCAGTCGAGCAAGTAAATAAATTAATAAAATTTATTTACGAAATAAATTTCGTGAATTTATATTATTAATAAAAACTGACGAAAATTAAAATAATAGTACGATCAGTTAGTGTTAAAATGTAATAAAATCCATTACGATTTACGTATGATAAAAGTAAGAATAGAAATTTAAATACGCAACGTACAAAATGGAAGAACGCTGTAAATTAGTTCCTTTAATATCCTAACTCCATGTAAACAGATTCATGTCATTTAAGTTGCCTTTTTTTTTTTGTTATTGACATCGCGCGCTCCAAGCAATTTAAGACGTCGGGATATTAATATGGGATTATTTATCCAGAGCTGACATTCGGTCTTTGTGGCAGTCCTTTGCCGTAATTACGGCACATTAATTCAGGCGAGAGCAACCACACATAGTTCCGCGTCGACTCTAGCTCCAGGCTTAATTAACTTGGCGGACAAGTCCTAAGCTGCGAAACAGACGGGCCACTGCTTCGACAAGCTAGCAATTCCATTTCACGAGCATGATTCCGACACGCCTACTGTCACACGCATAGTTATAATTAGAACTGGCAATATCACGCGGCACATAACTACTGACTGTGCCCGGAAACTCCTTTTTACCACCACCCCCTTTCCCCCGATCCCAATCGTTAAAGCAGATGGTTCGTTACATGTGACTGAATTACTTTATCTACGGTAAAAATTAGATTCATTTCTGTCTTGGGAAAGAGGGGAAGGTATTTATGGTGCCTATTGAGAAATGATATTTCCAGTCTCCACGAGTAATAATGAGAAGAATTAACGCGTAATATTTGCAGATACGCAAGTTTAATTAAAATAATCTCCTAGAAATATATGACTTATTTTAAATTTAATCTTTAAGATTTTTGGTAATTTATTCTCATAAAAAAACTTGTTTTCTATAACAGGTATTCAACAATTATTATTATGATTGTTAATAATAATATTATGGTGGTAACATAGTTAATTCGTTCCGGAACTTCACCGGAAACATCGATAACGGGAGCACTATGATTCATGAGATTTAATTGGACATCGTTTACCTTTTCCGACTCATCCTAACAACTAAATAAAAATTATTTCATTCACAATGGTAGTAAGCAGGTAGTCGCCCTGTCGTCTAAAATCGAACAGTCCAAAAGGATATATCAACAATGGGAAAAACGAGAAGTTTTCTTTATATAAAAAACGGCTTGCTGGAATACTATATGTAAACATTTAATTATATTCTCTATTTGCTGAATAATAATCAGATTACTGTAATATGAAATAGGTGAGTAATCGACGAAATCTTTATAACATTATAGTAATACGCCATGTCGCGGAAATCTGACGTTCTAACATTCTGAGAAGATCCGAGAATGGGATTAGTGGGGAAAGAACCCAACTAAGTGTCTCTCGGAATGTCGATTCCAAAACACCACCTGGAGAAACAAAGTCACTAGTAGTACGAATTTAGAACCACAAGGAACACGCCGACCGAGATCATCAACACTTGTGCGTATAATAGGGTGAATGGCCCCAGTGAAGGTAATTGATCCATGGGAAGATAGTTCAATGATAACAGTGAGCGATATGTCTTTTACTATCTGGCAGTAAATTAAAGTTTTCTTAAATCGTGACGATTTTTTCCAGAATTCTTTGGGGTCGTAGACGTTGGTCAAGAGATGTCTTACACTGCTTAATTATTCTCCATTCCTCGATTTCAGCTTTTTATAATATCCCATGTATTATCGGAATTTATTTTTTCCTTTCATTCTTCTTTTGGCTTTCCGCGTAATGTATTTGAATTTTATTTCCACCACCTCTTTCAAGAACATATATAGATACTTAGCCCTGCTATCCAACTTTAGAAAATCAAAGTTTTTATGTCCTTGATATTGATACTTCATGATCTTGACGTGCAGTAAACGCTCTACGTTATTCCAGTCCTCAAAGAGTGAAAGTCTTCCGGGTGAATATGTTGCTGGAATGATTCTTCTGCTTCCAATAAGGTTCAATGGCGGTCACTGCCATCGTTATCAAGTGATAGCTGCTAGCAATTATTCCAGACAATAACCCTGATACCATGTTTGTCTTACGTTTTGGCTAGCAAATATTTTTTAAATAATTACATAATCAACTTAACATTTTTATATCCCTATTTTCACTCCGAAAACATATAAACCAAACGTTATTTCTTTATTATTATAATAAATAAAATTATTTTTATAATATTATTATATAATAAATAAAATTATTTTTATAATATTATTATATAATAAATAAATAGTCATATAGCAGATAAAAATAAGTAGTATTTATTTAGAACTTATTTTTGTCTGTTATTTTGCTATTAATTTATTTAATTAGTATAATTATATTTTATAATAAATAATTTATTTCAATTTAATTTTTGATAGGTTGATATCAGTTAAGTTTTAAGTTTTCTATTAGAAATTTTAGAGTGCTTAATCCTTATATAAATGTGTTCACCTGACGCATTTTGCTATCATTTCAATTAACTACACATCAGTTCGTTCAAATGCTAAGCGGAAGGTAGTAACAATGTTCTTTTAATTTTGTAAATTTCTTTAGCTGTAAGTTTCCGTGATAATTTTTTGCAGCACACGATTTCGTAATATTAGACGTAGGCCAGGGATTTTTATGATTCGATGGCTGTACTTCATTAAGGTGCTATTATGAGATTGAAATGATGCGTAATATCTTCATGTATTATTTTGGAACTCGCATGGTCGTGGATTAAAATTTCTCCGAATTTTGTGAGTAAATGATAAACGGTGAGTCTTTTATTAAAGTGCTTGTGTGAATGCTGCGAAGATAATTGTCAGCATATGATGTGACGCCAGGCAAGAATTGGCAAGGGTAAGGATTGTAGCCAGGGGTTGTTTGTTATTACGCAAGACGGGCTTTGTTCCGAGACAAGAGCGGCGGCTGAAGAGGCACTCTTGTCGCTGCGGTGGAGAAATGAGTCCCGCGGGAAGTCGCGGTAAACACCACGCGTCCCTCAGGACTGCGTCACGCCACGGGGAACTCGGATTTCTCCTGCCGCCGTGCCTCACTGCATTCAAATACTGGCTCCTCATGCACTGGGACATTCTACTAATATAGAGCCCATCAACGCGTCACTCTAAAATCATTACGTCGTCACTCTCAGGTAAGGGACGTATTCCAGGACCATCAAACACACACGAAAAATCTTTCAACATTCCCATTCCATATTTCATGTGATCTGATGCAGATAAGCACTCACATGCTACACTTTTACAAATTAGGGAAGTAGAAGCCTGTGAGAACTGTTGTTGGCTCTCGCAGGCAGAACCTTTTAGGAGAAACAGAAAGGGCTATGTTCCGAGGTCAGCAAACTCCTCTCCCGCTATCGGAAGGGCGTGGGACAAGTACCCAATGCCCGACCTACCTGATGCAGGTTTTTCTAGGGTTTGACCTGCATTACTTTTAGACGAATGCCAGGTAGGCCCGTGACGCCCTAGTTAACCCTTGGCTGCCTTCATCTACCCTTCCGCATCCCCCCTTTTTCAAATCCCTTTCCTATTGTATATGAGGGGAGTTGCCACTATGTGGATTACCCTATACAATATCTGTCTACACCTTGATGACAAACATCACCTCTAACTTTTTGAATAAAGTGTACGTTATTCAGAAATAAAGCTATTTAATTGTCTACCTCTTAGCTTAAAAAGCGTAAACAGTTACAACCTATTTATTAAGAAATACAAAACTCTGTTAACGAATTTAGTTAACTAGAAGATACTGGTTAATTTTTGGAATACTAATATAAATCTTTATTATCTGTATGTCCAACTGATACTTCACAATTGTTTATTTCATGTCGTCCGCATGAGATTTCCAGCCACTGAGAAGAGCCGCGAGATAAATTCTCCCGGAGGCGACAATCACTTTGAAGGCTCATCAGTACAAGAAGATGATATGTAAATGGGATCGTTATTTGTGCAGTACAGTGCTATTTTTGGAAAACTTTTTAGTGCTTTTAGTGAAGTGAAGTTCATCTTACAATTATTTTTTATTCCTTACTTTGTATTTAAGATTTATTACTTGTGTAATGTTCTTTAATTCTAACTTATTATCCCTTATTTACGTATGTAGTATTTCTTATATTATCCCTGAACATATTTAATTTAATTTCAAATATGTACACTTTAAATTCTTCATATCATTATTTATGTACAGTCTTAAACATCTAGAGTACTTATGTATATCTCTTTCATACATTTGTAAGTAATATCAATTTGACTTGTCCTATGTCCTCAGCTGATGACTGATGGAACTAATAAAATATAATCTAATCTTCTACGACGTGTTTTCCCTTCCTACGATATTAAAGGGGAGTTGCCACCATGTGGATTACCCTCATGTAGCCTGTTATCCTAAAAAAATATGCCTTTTTCTCATCTTATTTTAAAAAAACAGAGAGTGGAGAAGGCATCCTTTTTCTTAGGGTAACAGGCTACATAAGGGTAATCCACATGGTGGCAACTCCCCTTTAATAGCATAGGAACGGATTTGAAAGGGGGGAAGGCATCCTCAAAGGTAGACGCCTCAAGAGCTCTCTGGGAAGGTTCACCTGCGAGAGAATGCTCTCACAGGTTCCATGTAGTTCCTGAATTACTAATCAGAGTAGTTACATAGTTAGGGTACAAACTTTTTCTGCGATTTTTAAGTTAAATTATTTTCTACAATCTTCAGGGGAGTTCTATAATAATTTAAAATAACTGAAATGATTTGCCGTCTTATAAAATCATAATCCTAGCAATAATTTTCCATAATTCTGGATATTAGAATATTTCAACTCTACTGAATGGTAAATATTCGTAAAGCATTATATAGTAATCAATTTAATTACAAAGCAAATGTGATGTTAGTATAAGGCATTCGTACAATGTGGCGATAAAAAATTTAATTATAATTGTCCTATGGGATCGTACGGTATTGTATCTATACAACTCACAGGTGCTGCAAATTACAATTAGCATGTCATTTTATTGTGGCGTATTAATTAATTTTACAGTTTGTGGAGCTACATAACAACATGGACACGGTTTAACGTTACTAAACAGAGGCTCTGAAAGAGATAACCGCATACATTTGTAACTGGTTTGTTGTCTCTAAGCTTTATAATCATTATAAAAATATTATATAGTATATTACACATTTTGTATACTATAAATCATCCTCGAATATTATGTCACTTAAGTTTTCCATCAGAATTAGGGGAAATGTAAATGTAGAATGTAAAATGAAGCCGAAATTGGAGTATGTACTGAATATGATACATGAAGTAATTACTAACTTTTGGTAACAAAGAAACACGAATTAAGAATTAATCTGTCCTCTCTAAATCCCTTGATTACTAAAGATTTTCAATCTTCATATAACAAGCTTTATTTGATTGACGACGAGATTGAATTTCTTGCAAGAAATAGAGACGAGAGGAAGATTCGTATTTCGGATTTACCTTCTTTCTTTTATTCACAAATCGACCTAGTATAATTCCTCCGTATAATCGTAATTCGTGAATGCTCCTCGATTCGTCCAATTTCACGAACAATAGGATTTGACTATCTATTTTGCTACAATTAATCGCCGACTGAATATTTAATTCCAAATCGTATTCCTTATTTACAAGGAGCATCCATAATAGTCTTAATCCTTCATATATTGGGGCAAAATTGAAACACGTGTATAATGATAACAAGAATTTCATGGTAAATTACCAATTCATGATTCGCAATCTTCAGACCATTTGTCTTTCTCTAAAGAAAGGCCAAAGAAAATAATTTTATAAATTTAATATACGTAATTATTACAGCGGGTGAGAATAATTTATGGCTAATAATTAACAAATAGCCTAAAAAGAAATAATATGTAATATTATACCTTGAGTGAAATTTATTACATTACCATTTACTATTCGTGATAGCCTTTTCAGCATTTCTCGCTGATGAATGATCAGAAAACGTTATATAAGAAATTAAGTAAGAAAACTTATTTATCCTCTCCCGCTATCGGAAGGGCGTGGGACAAGTACCCAATGCCCGACCTACCCGATGCAGATTTTTCTAGGGTTTTCCCTGCATTTCTTTAGGCGAATGCCGGGTAGGATCCTTAAACCATAGCCCGGGGGCTCTAGTTAACCCTTGGCTACCTTCCTCTACCCTTCCGCATCCCCCCTTTCTAATCCATTCCTATGCTATTAAAGGGGAGTTGCCCAATGTGGATCACCCTCATGTAGCCTGTTAAAAAACACACAAAAAACTCAGAAACTCCAGTAAACTAATGAAACATGAGACGACGTTTAATGCTGAATATATTAATTATATTTGACTGAGTCGCAATACACAAGTGATTTTGTGTGTGCAATCTTGAGGTTCGCGGACGATCATAATTACATTTTGGAGGCGCTTTCTGTATCTGTATCTGTGTCCGCCGTAAGAGATCGCTGTAGCTGAAGGTTCCTCACGGCGTTAATTTTTTCTGTGTCTCATACGTATTTATTCACTGTCGTTTATTGCGTCTCTTAAAAGTGATTAAAGCCTTCAACGTTCACCTCACTCAGTAGCTCTGTGGTTGAGTGCAGTTGACTGTAACTGGATCCTGAGGTTCCGCGTTCGAGCCTCACTCACAGCTTACTTTTTTCTGTTTCTTCCAGATCTTTACCATTTACCGTCGAGGTTTGCGTTTCTTAAGGGAGAATCAACCCTTTAACCTTCACCTCGCTCAGTGGTTAGAGTCCAGGTGAGTGTAACTGGAGCCTGAGGTTCCGCGTTCGAGCCTCACTCACAGCTTACATTTTTTCTGTTTCTTCCAGATCTTTACCATTCACCGTTGAGGTTTGCGATTCATAAGGGAGATTAAAGCTTCTAAACTTCACCTCGCCAGTGGCTCAGTGGTTGAGCATCCAGGTCTGTAACGCAATGCGCAGTGCGTAGCAGGCTATGGGTTCGAGTCCTGGCGCAACTATTTCTGAAGGATCTGTCCCTCAATTTCTCTCTACCCCGAGTGTTTCTTTCATGACCCCTCGGGGTCGGGAGAAGTTGAGGGGCATAAAAAGTAAGTAAGAAATAGTTGCGAAGGATGGCCTTTTTGATTTTTACAATTTTCTAACAAATAAAAATTTTCCTTATAAAGAAATGAAATATTTACGTTTTCTGGTGTTTCTGAAAACCCCAGGTAAAACCGATTCTTTATTAGCAAAATAAAATAAATAAAAATGCGGAAATTGGAAAGAAATCAAAAAGCCATGCTTCGCAACTGTTCCTCACTCATCTGCCCCTCAATTTCACGGCCGAGCGAAATTGGTGAGCAGGATGTTTTAGAAACAGTTGCGAAGTCACCAGGACTCGAACCCAGACCAGCTACGCACAGAATTATTGCGTTACACTGACCCAGACTCTAACCACAGAGCCACTGGCGATTCGAAGTTTGGAAGCTTTAATCTCCCTTATTAGGCGGTGACTGGTAAAGATCTGGAAGAAACAGAAAAGATGTAAGCTGTTAGTAGGCTCGAACCCGGAACCTCAGGCTCCCTTAAGGGTCGCAAACCTCGGCCGTGAGAAACAGAAAAAATACTAGCTGTGAGCGAGGCTCGAACCCGAAGCCTCCACATCCACGTGTCAAGGATTTAACCACCTCAGCCACGGGCTTGCGATGAAGAGTGAGCCTTTAGAACTCATACAAAAACCTCCCCCTTCACCTGTAACACGCAGCAGCTAAAGTACGCGTATTGCTAATGTGGTATTTGTGGTCGTCGTCCTTCCCATTTCAACCTTTACTTCGTCTATACCCTGTAAGATGCCATTTCCTCTGTAAAATATTTACCTTAATTTCTCGCACAAGACAGCAGATTGGTTCATTTAGTTGCACGTATTTTCATCGTTCTACTCGTCCATTTGTGGCGGGGAGGAAAAAGGAATAGAAATGACATTTAAAAACGCAATTGTTCACAACTTAATTTATTTATCGAATGTTACAATTTAGAGAAAACTTCGATACAATTTTTAAATCATATCAAGTGTCTTCCTTACAAGTGAATATATATATTAATCACTCTTTATTACGGGGAAAATGAAGGAATTTAAATTGAACAATTATTTATAAACACTTAGAACACTGTCGATGTCTTTCTGTTTCTGAATATATAATTGTCTGTAGCTCACACACCGCTCCCTCTCTGAATATTTTTCTTATAGCCTTCATACAAGCCTTATTTTGATAATTACATTCATTATATCTTATTTTATGGGCCTTCTAGGCGCTACATAATATTTTACAGCAACTTTTCATTTATTAAAACTTCATTTGATTACAATCTGGCCAAGAGACAATATTAGACAATAGGTTTGTGGAGGCCATCTCCACTTATCAGGGACAATATTATATCAATATACAAGAATATATCTATACAATCTTCGGTCTTCTAGCAGCAGCGTACCGGTGACTTGAAACTGGGGGTCCCGCCTCCTAGTCTAGTGGTCGGAGTTCCTTCCACGCGGAATCTGCTCCGCGATGACGATTCATATACCTTTAACAGACTAATACTTTGTCATTACTAAAGTGTCATCGTTTGGTTTACACATTCATACATAACTTAAGTATAGCTCGAGCGGTTTATGATGTCGTGTCCACCAAAGATGCGCAGTCGTCCTCGCCCCTTAGGATGTAGTGGGGGTAACGATGAGCTCAGTTGAACACGATTCTTTGCTGCGACAACTAGGAACTGTTAATCCTATTCTAAAAACATTGACGCAAAGAAATATATTGTACTCAGTGTACGTAAATTTAATCTTTATTTATGTTATGAAAATTAATCTATTATATTCAGCTTACTTCACAGTCTGCTATCCAGGCCTTCGCGTCTGACAAAAGAGTTTGGGAATTGTTAAATTTATAGGGTTCGGGGATGAGAGTGACAGGCTTTGTTTACTCAGTTGCTGGGGCATTTCAAGTTTTTGTCGGAACGAATCGTATATTTAGAAAGGTCCGAAACGTTAACACTACAGCCTTGCTGGTTGGCGTCTTTAAATTTAGTTTTAAATAAATTAGGTCCTAAATCATCTATACGAAATGTATTAAAATTTAATTAATGATTTTGTAAATTTAACTAGATTCGATGTCAGTTTATTGGATCCGTTTATACCGTAAACACTCGCCTGCCAATAATTAACTATCTACTTGGACTGCAGATGTGATAAATGCGACCGTCCTGTTATGGCTTCTCCTTTGTTGTTGTATTGCTCTGAGTAAAGCTAAGAAATCAATTAATTGTTCCAAAACGTCACAAAAATTTGTTTGGTTGTGGAAATCTAGAGAAGCAATCACGTGGATCTGTTGCATGAAAAAAAAAAAATTCTTATCAAAGATTTAATGCGACATTAAACGAACGGTAAAAAAATGGCGACCTAAATTCAAACACAGAACGTTTTTTAAGTCTTACTCTTACTCTTACTCTTACAATTTTGCAACCTACTCTTTCCATTTCGTATCTTCAATCACTTATTAACCTGCTATGCACAACATTTCTTTTCCTTATTCATTTGCAGCTTATAGAAAATGAAATACTGGAATAATATCTTTGCAAGCTTCATTCCAGCACTGGGAAATAACTTTAATTCTAGGGTTTCAGGGTAAAAGTACAAGGTGCCTGTTTATCCCGTTCGTAATGACACAAAGAATGTTTTCAAAAATGGTTGTAGCGTCTCCCCAACAACTTCCCTAAGAGAAGTTTTCCACTGACCAAATTCCCCTCCCATCATCTCATTTCCCATACTTCGCGTAGGTCGGACACCAGTCTAAACCTCTCGAACTATAATTATAAATGTAAGAAAACAAACATAATCAACAATTTGAAATTGTTTCTCAAATATTTTGATCCAGATATTATTTGACCTTATTATATTGTCTGGTACATGATTTTTGTTAAATTTTGTTCATAAATTGGAGAGAATTTCAATAATTTTTACCATCTTTAATTTATTATAAATTATTCCTTTTATGTCAGTGAAAATTCACGTGTAAAATTCGTTTATTCGTATTGAGTTTCAACATGCTAACGTGACTTCAAAAATTGTTTTTCTAACTAGTTAATATAAGGCTACATGAAACGAATACACAATGAAAGTGGTCGTTTTCCTTTCCATTTTGTTTGATTCGTTAGAAAGTACATGAACATCCACGGTACATATGTCCTAAGTGCTGAGCATAAACGCTAAATCTCACGTCCATTATGATCTAACAGCTCATCACTTGTGCCAGGACACTAATGGCCAATAGATGCCGCCATTATCACTCACTAACTTGCTCTCAGCCATTGAACAGTCTGACGAAAACGTCTACGACCAACCGCTCTAGATTATGGCTACCCTTTCCTTAACGTTATAATAGAACAATTACTTTCAAATGTTTCGCAACATATTTTTCATATAACATGAGATTTTGTTTGGTCAATTTAAAATTTTGTTAAATATTTTTTTTCCGTTTTTCAAGGTTAAAAAGACTATATACCAAATTTTTTAGAATTTATTGCATGAAATTGAGTTTACATTAAATTTACACTGATATTTATTTTGCACCTATTTTATTTTTCTTCATTAGTTGCCTGCTGAAAATACTGCTGAATAATAACACAACGATAAAATATAACATATGTTTCGTAAATGACTAATAATACATATTATTATTTATACCGTACTTGAAAGGCAAACCTTCAGCTATGTAATGTTAAGGCTTTAAATTTATATAACTTTTTCAATTTAACTGTTTCAAAAAATACATTGGAATAGTCGGCCAGCTGCCTCCTAAATTGGTCGAGGCACGGAGAAGGGAATGCTGCGTCCCCACAACAAACTCCTCTCCCGCTATCGTAAGGGCGTGGAACAAGTACCCAATGCCCGACCTACCCGATGCAAGTTTTTCTAAGGTTTTCCCTGCATTTCTTTAAGTGAATGCCGGGTAGGATCCTTAAAATATAAGCCGGGGGCCCTAGTAACCCTTGGCTACCTTCCTCTACCATTCCGCATCCCCCCTTTCAAATCCCTTCCTATGCTATTAAAGGGGATTTGCCCTAAAAAAAATTTAACATATGTCCTAATCTTTGTATTTATTTAAAAGTTAATTTTACCCTTAAATACTACACTGCTCAGTGATTTCTCGCTATGTACATTAACCCTTGGAAACCTCCCTCTACCCTTCCGCATCCCCTCTTTCAAATGTTTTTTTTATTGATTTATGGTCGCGTCAACCTGTTGTTTATTGGCGACCATCTTAATTTACATAATTAAGTTACAGCAGGTTAGAAAATTTCCAATTGTGAACAACGTTTCAAATAGCGGATGTCAGATTTGCGTCGGAGACGAACTTCAGGTGGCTCTTGATCGCCGTGGTGTGTATGCAGAAGTCTTCTCCAGAGAACTCGGCCAAAGTCCTCCTGCGTATATCCTCATATTTTGTGCATTCAAACAGAATATGCTGGATGCTGTGGGCTTGATCACAGGTGGCCTGATCTGTTCTGGAAAAAATATATTCGTGTGCAAGTTGTGTGTGCAAAGTTCTAATTCTGGAGACTATTATTTCTTGTTTTCTTGAGAAGTTGTTGAGGCGGCACAGATCTGCTGATGTTTGCAGGTTCTGATGGAAGAAGCCGTTTCAAATTCATTACTATGCTATTAAAGGGGAGTTGTCACAACGTGGATTACCCTCATGTAGCCAGTTATATAATTTTTTTAAACAAAAAAATCTGCTTCGTTGTTGGCTGTTTTGACGCTTTAACACGTCAATGTGTAGTTTGTTACTCATTGAGACTATTGATGCAACAAGTTGATACCAAAACTGCTTCCCTAGTCTATCTTGCGTACTTTCATTCACATATGTGTTACGGTATTGCCAACTGGGGCAATTGTTCTCGTAGTGTGGATGTTTTTAAACTGCAAAAACGAGCCATTAGAATTATATCAGGTTCAGATGCTAGAGAAAGCTGCAGGCCGCAGTTCAAAAGACTTTATATTCTGACTCTACCTAGCGCTTACGTATTAGAAATACTAAAATTTGTTAAACGCAACATGAACCTTTCTGCAAGTAACGGGGACAATCATGGAGGAACCGTTCAGTTCTCAGGTCTGACAAGCACAGCCTCAGTCTCTACGAGTCTAGCGTTCATTATTCCGGTATCGCACTATTTAACTGCCTGCCTGAACGTGTAAATAACTCATTCGTCAAGGAGTGTAAAACGTGTCTTGTAAATTAAACTTATTTCTCCGTACACGAATTTTTTAATCGGTCTCACATTCCTTGAACTGCCTTGCCTACAAAATTGCTGAATATGCTATAAATATGTAAATAGTTTGTCCAGATTTTCCCTTTTGGTTCTGTTTTACTGCCTCTGCTTTCTGTTTTAGTAAATATACATGACGACATCCCTCCGTACCTAGCGACAGGAGATTAATACCACCAAGTGATTAGTGTCGTTTGCGTATTTCTTAAGGATAGTAGGTATAAATGTGGTGACTAGACAAATGTGAACATATATGAATTTTTCTTTTATATGTGTAACCTATTAATATTAATTCTGTTTATATGTAATTTATTTACTGTACATTTGTGACGAATCCTATTTCCTCATTAGAGGGCAAATGGTGAATAAATCTATCTGGTTTTGTATGATCTTTGATAGTTGCTCACGGATATGTTCCGAATATGGCCTTTGGTTCGTGTGTGATATCTTTAACTTGGACATTACAGCCTCGGACGTCAGAGGCGAATGAAACATTACTCCCTGAGAGTAAAATAGTATATCTTATGACAAAGACAGGTTAGGATCTCAATTTTCCTCACGCCTGTGGCTGGAAAATCCTTTTCCACTTCATGGCTTCTCAAAGTCTGAACGCCCTCGGGGTAAATGTCTGTAGATCAAAGGTATTGCCACCTGCCTCATCAGGTCACTCCGGCGCCTGAACAACGGCGATCTTTCAATCCCAAAATGCAAATTTAATTATATTTCCACAGCTTTACGCTCAACCATCAAGATCATGTAAAAATGTCTTGGGTCTAAATTAAACCTTCCAGTTTGTAACATAAATCTAATTATTTCTAATAATAATTATTTACACTTATAAATTTAAAAATTAAAACGGATGCTTAAATTGAACAATTACATGAGATAAAGTACGCAATTATTTAACAAATATTTGTAAACATCTGGGTGCCCGACGTTGCTTATTTGTACTTATTTATATAAACCCGAAAAAGTATACAATTCTATATTAATCTTTAGTCGAGAACTGATAAATCTAAATGTTCCTAGTTCCGTTCATAATTTTGACTGATGGAGCATTAATTGATATTCTATAAAATACATTTAATTTTATTGCATCAATCCCAACAAACATACCTCCAAACTTCTTTACGAATAGAATACCTAAATATACTCCTTAGGTAGTGCACGACATAATTGTCCCTCAGTCTTCAGACATTACGAAATATTTAATTGATGAAACTTTAGCTACATTCAGAATGCGAACAAATGGTCGCCATATTGCAGTTACTAATATGGCACGAAAATTAACTTACATTTTCTGCAAGGATCGTAAAGAATTTCATATTGTTTTTTTATTATCATTACAAGGAGTATTGCTGCATAAAGTTATAGATTTTATTCAATGAAAATATTTCTGCTTGGTTTCAGTTCGGAAATAGGAGCTATTTGCTTTGTTCGTCGCCTAGTAACGTCTCTCTCGCGTGACGTCAATGTCTCTTGGCGCGCAGTAATTTAACACAAAATGATCATTTTTTAATTATAATTTTTTCCACTTTTATGCTAGAGGTTTTCAACCCCCCCCCCCCACAGTTCCGTTTCTCGTGTTTTGAAAAATATGTGGACGAAGTTTCGTTGCAATCTGTCCACGCATTTAAATTTGCATAAAGATTAACGTAAATACATACTTACATACATAACAATATACATCCTTTTTTATTATATATTTTTGATAACGTTGTACTTGAGGTCCAATCAAGATTAAAATTAAAATGGAACATAATTTGCAGTTTGGTTAAAATTTAGAGACTATCTTTTTATAGTTATTAAATATTCTGGGGACAAATTTGTGTAATAGACAGACAATTTGAAGTTGGCAGGGAATAAGAATACTTTGCTGAGAGAGATAAAAAAAAATTACTATGTGTGGTTGAAATAAGGGGAATAATTCATGCGGCAAAGTTTAAACTTCGAACAACTCCTTCTTCAAAGGATGAGTAAAATTAATTCAGTGCATAGTTAACCGTAACAAACACTGATCTACTTGATTCTTGGAGAAATTTTTTTCGTTTTTCTGTTTACAATTTATCATCACACTAATGATAAATTAATTCAGAGAAAGACGAAGTAGTGGTGAGATAAAAGAATGATGAGTCGATTATTGTAACACTATAAACCTCTGCCCAGTTCTGGTTAAGGTAAAGTGACCACACGTCCCGATTTTGGCGGGAGAGTCCCGCTTTTTGGTGGACTGTCCCGCGTCACGCCGATTTTTAAAAATGTCCCGCTTATTAGAAAATATCTGCATTTCTTATTTTAAATGTACTGTAACAATATATTACCTATTATTTATTAAGTATTATGGTGAATATAAAGAAATAAAAAATACATAAAATGCATGCAGAGTAAACTAAAATAGGGAATGTACCGAGTTAGATTTAATCGGTGGTGTTCGATCATTGTCGTTACGTCTCGGCTTAATTCAGATACGTGCAGACAGTCCGGTTTGTTGTTTTCAATTTGACGTTTTCAATTTGACGTTCGGTTTGACTCATTATTTGATTCACCAAGTTAGAGCAATAGTCGCCACAACGTAACGGTCAATATGGTAAAATTTAATACTCCTTTTTAGCCTTTGTAGTAAATTTTTTATTTATTTCTAGTATTTACCCACAGAATAAAAGATGAGTAAAAAAAGAGAATGCAAATTTAATGAAGAGCTAAGCAGAGAATTTCCATGTATTAAAAAAACCAAAATGGACAATATGGTACGGTGTGATAAATGCAATGCTGAATTTTCGGTCTCACATGGTGGAAAAAACGATATTACTAAACATCTAGCGACAAAGAGGCACAAAAGATTTTTGAATAATGCCGCTTCCTCGTCTAAAATGGAATAGCTAGCATTAGCGGAAGGGCTATTTGCTTTCCACACAATAAACCACAATCAAAGTTTCAGATCAATGGATTGTACGTCGCAAATGATCAAAACATTATACAACAAAAAATTTGCATGTGCAAGGACAAAAACCGAAGCAATAATTTGTAATGTTTTTTTCACTATATTCGTTTTCTCAATTGCAGAAAGAATTAGAAAAATGCGCATTTATATCCATATATTCTGATGCTTCAAACCATAAAGATTTAAAATTATTTCCCACAATTGTTGGATTTTTTGATCCAGAAACAGGAATTAAAATTAGAATATTAGATTTTGTTTAATTGCCGGGCGAAACCATTAAACGATCGGAATTTCTGAAACATGTCAAAAATTTTATAATAACTGCTTGTAATATCTTGAAGAATGGACAGTTCAATTCGAAGATATTAAAAAATTTTATTGGGTGACATTAAAAAAGGAGATTTTATGGGAATATGTGGAAAAATCTTTTGAATATATTGGTAACCATTTTCCGAAAAATAATATTTGCGAAAATGATCTTTTTGATGAGTTTTCATTGGTAAAAAGATATGTTACAGATAGAAAAATTAAATGTTGGTTGTCTGCAAATGTGGAAACAGACTTAAATGGACAGAGTTATTCCTTCATTTTAAAGAGAATAATATTCCTTATCAAAATATTTTGAAAATTGTAGAATTCGCGCTCTCCCTTTCAGGAACGAATGCAGCAACAGAACGTGTTTTTTCTAGTGTCAATAAAATATGGACAACTGAAAAAACGCAGTTTAACATTAAAACTTTAAAATTTATATTAAGTGTAAAATATAATTTGACCAATTAATGTGAAATATTTCTCGACATTTTAATAAATGATCCGAATCTATTGCAAAGTATTCACTCGGATCACAAATATGACCGTGAAAGAAAATCATAATTTTTTTTAAATAAAAAATTTAATTTGATTAAAAATCATGATGTTCAAATAATTAGTTTTTACAAATATTTTTATAGTTACCAATAATTAATAATAAATACATTATTGTACAAGTATATGAATGTATACAATAAAATATATATAACTAAATTGTAATTCTCATTTAATCCCATTTGTCCCGCTTTGTCTCAATGAAAATGTGGTCACTTTAGGTTAAGGTGTAGAAAAATCTACCACACTGAACGACATATTTTGTAGCGTCTTAAGCTGTTAAAAATGTTGGAAATTTATTATCATAAGACTAAAATGTGAATGTTTTCTGCCTTACAGTAGCATTATGTTAGAAATAAAAAAACTTGTTTTGTGGGCTGGAAGTAGTTTATCAGTATTTTATGGCAGTTGCCATCTGTAAATTATTAGGTTTTGTATTCTGACGCACTAATAAGTTTTTATGCCTCATGGCAATGATATAAAAAATTTCGACGTAACGTTAGATACCGAATTCTGTAACAAAAACGTAGGTGAATCATTTGTTATACAGGTTGTTTGTTCTCGGTGAGGCGTTATGCAGTCCGAGAGCCAACATCTCGGTATTTCCCCGGAGAAAGGAAGGCGGATCTATGGGAATGGACGCCAACAATGGGTTCGCCCCGAGGGACTAGTAACAATGAAAGCAATCGCAGTCTGCTGCCGGACAAACGGGCTAAAAACTATTTCGAGAATCTGTATGTGCCGTAAAGAAAACTAATTCAATAAGTTATTTAACAGCAATTCTCAGAGTGAAAGGCAACGTATGAAAAAACTGCGTTCAATAGAGAGACTTGAATTATTAAGCTAGTGACCAGCAATTCGGTATCCTGTCTCGACGAACAGCTCGTAATAATAGTAAATTAATTATCTGCATTCAATTCGTGACGCCACGTGTTACTTTGTAGTCATTGAAAGCATTATTTTTGAAATCACAAAACTCCTTTGAGGTTCGTCTGTCAAATTAATATCAGAATACTTATAATTGTTTCTAATTACATTAATTGCTCACTCCAACCTCCTTTAAGGATGGTTATATTTGGTTCATAATTAGCAACTTTTTTGTTCGTGAAACACAAAAAGAACTGCGGCATGATTACTGAAGCATTAGGCACGTAAATGTAGCCAACAAATAAAGTTCAATTTAGAGAATGCACCGTTGATGATTGAAAATAACAAGCCATTATCGCGGATGAGCGCTACCTAAAACAACGCTTAGCAGCCAATTATTTTGTTCCCGCCAGCAACCAGCAGTAGGATTAAAAACGAACCCTCAAATTCCAGACTTAGCATATACACTGTGTAACTGAATTAACAAAAAAACATGTGGAAATGAAAATCATAAAATGCGGGGTTGTTATAAAATTAAACTTATTTATTCCATAAACAGATTAAATAGGCGCGGTGTCGGGAAAAAAGGAAACAGAATTAGGCTGCATAGTAACATTCACCTTTGAATTTATTTAATGTTGCAGACGGAAACTTTTATTCTCTCAGGGCGTTGAAGTATTTCGTAAAAAAAAACCCCCTTCTAACAGAGTAAAAGAAGCGTTAACCCTACGTTTATATTCAAAGATTATAACTCACTTCATTAGAGAGATATTTAACATCCCACACAGGTTTTTAAAAACACGTATTTAAACTAAAATTCATAAATCTACATGTAGTCTGCTGTAAAGTCTGATGTTGCAATGTTGACCTGATAAACCTTCTATGTGTTTAGTCTTCAGAATAAGGTGTAGGCTTATATAAATTTTTACTAAAGCAAAGAAACAATCCATTTTTCTGTTGTACATACTCAAGAACTATAGCTTTTCCTGCTTGTTTGTACAATCGCAGCCACATAACCAATTATTGCTTTAAAAAAGGCAAAGCCGTAAACTTGGCTACCTTCCTCTACTCTTCCGCATCCCCCCTTTCAAATCCCTTCCTATGCTATTAAAGGGGAGTTGCCCGAAGTGGATTACCCTCATGTAGCCTGTTGCCCCCCCCAAAAAAAACCCCTTCCGCATCCCCCTTTCAAATCCTTTCCTATGCTATTAAAGGGGAGTTGCCCAATGTGGATCACCCTCATGTAGCCTGTTGCCCTAAAACAATAAAAAAAATAACAAAGATTTGATGAATTTTAAACTAAGGTTCCCACAAGCTGAGGCACCTTGGCCCGTATTGAGAGGTGTATGCTCCGGGATACGCTATTCCCATTGGAATAGTCGGCCAGCTGCCGAAAACCCCTCTCCCGCCATCGGAAGGGCGTGGTACAAGTACCTAATACTCGACCTACCATGGTTTGTCCTGCATCACTTTTAGGTCAATTCCAGGTAGGATCCTTAAACTATAGCCCGGGGGCTGTAGGGGCTGTAACCCTTGACTACCCTCATCTACCCTTCCGCATTCCCCCCTTTCAAATCCCTTCCCATGCTATTCAAGGGGAGTTGCCACCATGTGGATTACCCTCAAGTAGCCTGTTGCCCTAAAAAATGCCTTTTTCCCTTCCTATGATATTAAAGGGAAGTTACCAATTTTCCGTGTTACTCTAAACAAAAAATTCGACGAACTCATTCTTTGTAGGACACAGCGCCTGGGTAATTTGTCTATATTTACAGGCCATGTTATAGTACTATTATTATTTTTTCCGGCTTCGTCATCGTACACAGTATTACAATTGAATAAATTTATAACAAGTAGCAAAAATTGCAAAACTACGAAAAATTATTTCATTGTGGTTGTAGATTCCCTAATTCCAACAATTAGAAACCTAGCGCACGTGGTTCTCCACTAAAATTTTTTTTTTTTGCTGATTTTGAGCTGTATAAGCTTTATAATTCATTTTCAGTCAGCTGTCTCTTACTCACTTACATATTCTGCAGTCCCCACAGCAAACTCCTCTCCCGCTATTGGAAGGGCGTGGGACAAGTACACGATGCCCGACCTACCCGATGCAGGTTTTCCCTGCATTTCTTTAGGCGAATACCGGGAAGGATCCTTAAATTATAGCCCGGGGACCCCAGTAACCCTTGGCTGTCTTCCTCTACCCTTCCACATCCCCCCTTTCAAATCCCTTCCTATGCTATTAAAGGGGAGTTGCCCAATGTGGATCACCTTCATGTAGCCTGTTGCCCTAAAAAAATAAAAATATCCCGTGTTAAAATAACGAACTTTTCCCATCGTCAAATTGATTCTTGTGCATTCCATTCTCAGTCATAACTTAAAATAGTTGTGTTCCCAGAATAATTCGCAGTTTTAAGAAATGTTTCTAGTAACTTTCATAATTAGGTATTGCCAATCAAATATTTCTTGGTCACAGATTTTGTATAAACAGCAATGGGTAATAATTTACAAATTTCTGGGGAATATCAATAGAAGTTAAACAAGAACTGTAATTTTATATGTCATTGTTAGATATAATTAACATATTTACGTTATATTACCTTCAATGTTGTGTAAGGGGAAAATTATCGGGTACTCAAATTTCTAGTTTATAATTTTGAAAACAAGCTTCTCCTCCCCAAACCGCCCCTTGCCCCCTTGTAGGAAGACCTGCCGAAGAACTTTGAAGCGACGGTAACAGGCTGCCAGCAATCAATGCAAAGCCCACACTGGGATAACAAGGCGCCATTCCCCCAACTCTCAACCAATTTACTTCCATTGACTGTAGCTTCAGCGTTCGCCAGGCGTGACTGCACCATGCCACCAATCAAGCTAACACGGTCTCGAGTTTTCACTTTACGTTATTCAAACAGGACACCATTGCCAATCATTTACCCTTTCTAGCTGCTTTTGGAGCGCGCGTCATACACAAAATATAGTGTCCAAGCTGTACACGTATTCTAAACGTACATGCAAAAGTTGATCGTTTGGAACCGGTTGAGTGAGAATTGTATGAGATAAAATTTATTTCAAAAATAAATTAATCTGATGGTCAACATTTCCAATTATCTGAAGACCAGATAAAGTTTTAATGGAAAAGGAAAATAACGAATTTTCAAGGAAAGTTGATCACAAAATTTTTGTGGGGTGAACGACGGTGCATAAAATACATGCAAATAAGGCACTGGGAAAGAATATTTCTGTTGTGCTCGTCATACTAGTGAACAATTTTAGTCTAGAAACAACTGGAATAGATCTCTGACGTAGGATAAAGAAATCAATCACAACAAATCTATATAATTGAATGTATGTTATTCTCTATACATATTTAAATGCGTGGACAGTTGTGTAAAAAATTATAATTAAAAAATGTGACCAATTCGAGTTAAATTACTGAGCGTCAAGAAATCATGACGTCACAGCACATGCGAGAGAGACGTTACTACAGCAAAGTAAATAATTCCTTTTTTCGTAATGAAATGAAGCAGAAATATTTTGATTGAATAAAAATCATAATTTTATCCAGCTTTACTCCATCGAATGTCAATAAAAAACAATACGAAAGATTATACGATCTGTGGAACTAATTTTCTTTTAAATAACTTGACTTTTAAATGACTGATATGGCATAAATATGGTACGTACCATGATTTTGCCCAATTTTGTATGTACTGGAGGAGACATAGAATAACGGTAAAATGAATACCTAATATTTGTTAATCATTATAATTTAATAGATTTTTAATATGGTAAAACTAACGAATTATTTCCAGTGAGATTCTTGAAAAATTTTGGTTATATGTTTATATCATTATAATTTCACATATTTGATTGTAAATGTGTAAAAATGAGTACCCGTGCAACGCTAGGCACCCATCTATGTAGAATAAAGTTGTTTATTAATTAGAAACGGAGACAACCAGAACGAAAACCAACTATTGTAGATTTTTATATTAATATTATGTTTATATTAACTAATAAATTGAAAATATATCAAAGGAGCGATTGGAGCAATGATCCTGCACTTTCTACTTGTTTTTTCTTGATTAATGATTTATAAACGCAAATTATAATGTAAATACAATATAGAGAATAAAAATGACACTATTAACACGAGCTCTACTCTAACTTCTAATTCAGTACAAAAATAATTCCAATAAATAGTACATACATAAATCCCTCAATAAAGTGTTTAAAGAATAAACTACATTAGTTTTTAATAGTTTATACCTTTATTTCCCTTTCAAACACTAAACTCATATATAGAAATGCCCTCATTATTGTTTGACATACACAGCATTTCTGGTAAAAGTAATCGTCCTTATACTAACTTCTGCTTTTCGTTTGTCCTTTCATAATACCTTTGAAATTTCAGAATTTTTTATATACTAGGAAATACTGTTCTATTCTAATTCCAGAATTAATATGTTTTATATCTTCTCTAACATAAAATGTGAGAGATTGGTATCCCAATCCCCTTCCCCCCTTTTTTGTTTGCAACCGTGTTTAGAAAAGTGGGAGATAACAAAAACATGAAATAAATAAGAACATCTCTGATAGCGTTATTGTGGTTTTAATGATAAATTGGGGATTGCAAATTTTAAAATTATAATTTAGCTTAATTATTAGAGATAAAGTTTTAACCAAGTTTGCTTTATTTCCTCTAATGTTTTGTGCTTAACCTAAATTAAAATCTCGTGAAGTATTCTCCCATCCTTACATTTTGTTTAAAATATTTAAATTACGAAGGAGTAAAATAAACTATTATTTAACCGCTATCATACAATTGTCACATAGTTACTGTGTTTTAATAACTCATTCACCCCCCCTGTTTTAAAGATTAGTTGACATGATAATTTTTATTAAATAACGACGTTCTTGCAGTGATGTTAAAAGTAATAATTTTTAGTATATTATATAATTACTATTCCTCGATAAACTAAATTTCAGTCCAAAGTTAAAGTAAGGATTGTATCGTAAGTCAAATTATTCCCAGTGAACAAATAAAAAAGATTTATTAGCATAAAAGATTGATGGCCATCATCAGCAGACGGAATTCGCAATAGAAATTCAAATTGAAGAGTAGTTTGTGATGATGGGGAATTGTAAATGATATATATTTTTCGATGGTGTGGTCGTGAAGATTCGAAGGAGTTGGCGGGCGAGTTTTCGCTGCAGGGGATCGTTATGGTGTTTGTCATGCTGCGGGCAGCTTGACAACGCGGTGGCTACGGTACTTAATTAAGCCGATTTTCGCGTAGAACCTGAGGTTTGGCTAACGACCAACCCCAAGGGCAAGGGGAGTTTCCACAATTAGTTTACTACACAGCAACAGTGCTGTCCAGGTAGCAAATACTTTGCGGAATTCTAACGAATCTTGTTGGCCGAAATTGGACCTCATGCCAAGTAATTGAAAAAGTCTGCGTTACATTTACTCATTTAAGAATTTATAAAAAAGTTTAGAGTAAAGTAATTTTTTTTCAACAACTGTTACTGGGACATAATTTAGCGAACTGGATTCAAACTTTTTTTCGGGGGGTTTACGAACACTTTGGCAACAACCATTTATCTTCTTAATTAAAACTTATGCAATAAAATACATGTCACCAATAAGTTGAAGGTATTATCTGTTTTGTAATTTGGACGTACTACGAAAGAATATCCACAAAGAAAGTTGTCGGCCACTAGGAATGCTACCAGCGCGACAAACGAACAGTCACCACTTTCCATTGTATTCTGGTGAACTGAATAGAACACACCCATTTGTATTAATTTTCTCCATATAATTATCCACAATACACCAAATTACATTATTAGTAATAACTTTTTAATCATATAAATGAAAAGTTTTTAATTATAGGTTTGTTTAACTTTAAAGATAGTTCGACTTAAGACTAATAAAAAGTTACGATTTTAAAATATTTACAATAAGGACATATACAAAGGGTGGAAGTGAAATATATATGCAAATTGTTTCATTATTTAGTTGATTAGAGAATTTTTTAATTATAAATAATTTTCAAATTTGTTTCACGGCCTCTTTCAACGTCAGATTAGAGGCCTACCCCTCATATAATTCAACTAAACTACTTTCACACAGTTATTTATAGTTACAATATAAGTTTCTCTTTCCAAATTCTAAGTAAAACAAAATACTTACATAATGAAAAACGAAAAATTTTTATGTTAATGTTCTTCATAGAAAATTAAATGCGTGGACAAATTGCAACTAAACTTGGCACAAATATTCTAAGATACGAGGAAAAAATAATGGGGTTAGGAAACTCTTAGCACAAAGGTGGAAGGAGTTTTAGGCAAATAATTTGCCAAGCTATATTAAAAACCGTGTGTGGTCAGATCAGTGACTTCACAGCACAGACTGTATAAACATTGCGGTAGTTATGTTTGTAAATAATGAACGAATACTAACGGGATTGAAATTATATTGTGAATATGATTGACCCCGATGGAAATTTAGTCTGTTTGACATGATTCAAAATTTACACTCCCGTCCATCCCGGCGTCCCAAGTGGTTAAATTGCAAGTTAAATGTCATAATTAAACTCAGCGACATGCATAACCCGAGATTTGTCTCCAATCTCGATTGTATTCACGTTATTTTCTTGTAACACCTCT
This sequence comes from Zhengitettix transpicula, assembly GCA_037074705.1. Lineage (NCBI taxonomy): Eukaryota > Metazoa > Arthropoda > Insecta > Orthoptera > Tetrigidae > Zhengitettix > Zhengitettix transpicula. The sequence goes on along the minus strand of CM073593.1, from coordinate 54,304,920 downwards.
ACATCCCCACCCCTTAGGGTGCGCCTTTCTCATTGCGTAAGGGATTAAAATTATACACAGATAACATCTCTTTGACCCCGAAAAATAATTATCTGATTCAAATTATTGCCGCATTTTTATGTTTGAAAATTTCCTCCACCGTCCATCCTGGCGGTTGTAGGCGTCTCTCACCTCCACGGTGTTCGTTTCCTTATCGCAAAGAACACGTGTACGAAATTAGGTGAATTTTGCTCCACGGGTGTAGGCTTGTATGTAGAACATACACAGAAACATTCATACATACTCACATACAGTCTATTTAATTTATAAGATTATTTTTCTCGTGCCTTCATTTGACGCTGATTTTGAAATTAAGTACGATCCAAATATCGTTTCTGGTCAATTCGAAGTTAAGTGAAACAGAGAGTTGTACTAGCTAATCTAAACTTTGGTGAAGTTGTCGAATGATTGTTATTGACAAAACTGTTTAATAAATTCAACATTATTTAAAAAATGATACTGTAAAGTTTTGCCGTACTTAAATAATTTGAAAAGTTTTTCTGTACTTCTTCGCGATGACTATTAAGAAAATTAGTCCTTGACCCATTTTCAGGCAATTACCGTGGGATGTTTCAAATTTTAAATTTATATTAAAGAGCGCGCCAATCTCTCCTTTTGAAGGTCACTACTACAGGCAAACTTAAACTTCTAGGTCCATCACCTGCAAGTGTTTTTTACCTACAATGCAATTATTGATAATCTGCTAGAGTAACCTGTGCGAGTTTTGATTACTCTGGCTTAAGTCTCATTAAATTTCGACGAGGTACGGACTTTTACTTTTCTTGTAATTTGGGTGTTCTTAGCTTCGTTTGAATGTGCTTTACGGGTGCTGAGTCTCCGAGTTTGTGAGAAATGTAACTTCGCCCTGGGCGTCACATGTCCCTAGTTCCCCTGATTACGGTCTTCCCTTCTTCCTTGCTCACTGACGCGTTATCTGGAATCAGCGTGAGAGGTCTTTCTCCACTGATTTGGAAACCTGCAGAGAGACTGGGGCAGGGTCACATGAGACTCAAATTTAATATCGCCGACGTTGTATGAGACAAATACCCCGAGCAAAAATACGATTTCTTTGGCCTTTGGGACTTCGCGTATGTTCTTTAATGTGACAAAGAAAGATATTTTGTAAGTAGAATCCTGTATACACATATCGAGAAACTAATAAATCAAAAGAACAAATTTTTAAGATAAGGAATGTGCCAAACAAAAACTTGAAGTGACACGTCAATATTATATTGTCATAATCCGTACGGATAATGCATTTCTGCTTCATTTTCTATTAATTTCAAAAAAGTTTTGGATTATAATTATCACCTATTTTGATATATCTCATACAAAAAAACCGAAATGAGATATTTTTGTCCAAGTGTTTTCTAAATTTTAATTATTGTATATCCCTATTTGTTGAAAAGAAATTAATAGTCGTAATTTTGGACTAATTTCACAGTGGTCAGGTTATAACACTCAAGACGACCTCAATATTTCATGATTACGCACATCCAATTATTCCAGAATTTTTCAACCTCTTTCAAATGATACATATTTAGTTTGTAATTTGTTAATATAATTGTTGTATTTCTGAATTTAACTCATTTATGGTACCGAATATAAATGGTGTATTGTTTGGAATTTTATCGGTCTGTAAATAAAGAAACAAAATATTTGTATATTTTTATCTATGTAGAGCATATTGAAATTATTATGTTATAAATATATTTTTTATTAATTCATATAATTTATTGCAAAAACTTTAACTTTTCTTTAATCCTGTTAAATGTGTTCGTTTATAATTTTAGAATACCATTTGATGTGCCGAATGTATTATTATATTTTATTAATTTATCACCTGATGAGGTTCCGATGACTGTATGACACGTTGTGTTTTATTTTTGTAATACAGATTATACATAATTTTTCTAATTTGTTTGATATTACATTTATTTAACTGTTATAATTATTCAAATTAAATGGTTCTTTGGCTGTAATGCTAGAAAAGCGTGAATTTCGAATGCATTATTTTTAAAACATAAATGATTTGAAGACCATACATTTTTTTTCATTAGCGTTACAACCCAATTAGTGCCTTGGCCTACCGTGACGACTGACAAGGTTTCATCTTACGTGTCACACTCTTGATTGATTGGACTGTGTCGATTGTCCATCAGTCTTAACTCAAGTTCTGTGACCATGAGTAACATTATCATTAATTTATTAATTAATTCAAAACCTTACGATTAATTACGTCATTTACAAATCGTTTTACGAATATAAAACGGCCATGATTTACAATTTTTTAAAATGTATAAACACCAACTTATTATTCCACAGTTTTCATGTGGTTGCTTATTGGACCACGTGACTTTTATATCACGCAAATGCCGAGGCACCTCGGCCTGTTTTGAGAGGTGTATGTTCCGAGGTCACACACCTTAAGCATACGGTAAGAGTTGTCCGTTATTCCTATTGTAATAGTCGGCTAACTGCCTCCTACACTGGCCAAGGCACGAAGGGGGGAAAGCTGCGACCCCACAGAAAACCCCTCTCCCGCCATCGGAAGGACGTGGGACGAGTACCAAATGCCCGACCTACGAGATGCAGATTTTTCTAGGGTTTTCCCTGCATCAATTTGAGGCGAATAGCCGGATAGGGTCCTTAAACCATAGCCCGGGGGACCTAGGTTACCCTTGAGGAAACGAATATAGATAACTTTACGTGTGGACAGTGGCTCTATATATAGTTATTATAAATTATTTTCCAGGTAAGTGTGGTTTTATTTGAGAGAATTATTAGACACACTCTGATATTCTAGATTATGAAATTATTGTAAACGAAGTTCAGGGGATTATCTGTGATGTATGCATGAAAAATTAGACATTTTATATTTAGGTAATTGAGTGGAGTTTCATTATGAATATGGTTATTCTGAACTTTTTTTTATCTTTGCATTATCAAGGTTATGCTGTTGTATGAATATATCAATATCTATTCGCTCGCTTTGGCTATCATTTACCACAGATAATTGTTTTGTGAACGTAGTGTAAAATGGGCGTTCGTTTATTTTGAGTATTTTCTTTGTATTTTTGCGTAAAAATAACACAAAAATTATTTACAAGTTATGATGATTAAAGACAAAAATAGGTAATGATAAGTGACTCGAAATTCAACGACACTAATTTTACAGCAGAACTAAGTTTTATTTTATTGTAAATTCGTACCTTTATCAAGTTTTAGCAATACAATATTCAAGGAAAAACCAATCCATTTTTTTGGATTTTCCCCCCCAATGCACCTCAAAGGATATGGGTGCACATAACATCTAGTTTCATCGTGCCACCGTTTTATTTTGCCGAGAATCTGACGACGCATGCTCCGAACGCTATTTGAATTTTCATGCATGGGTGAATGCTTCCTTTGTTCTAGGTTTCGGCCTTCTCAGAAGGTCGGCACAAGTTGCTTTTGATTTAAAATGGCGGCCGAGAGTAATTACAGGAGCTGCACCAGGTGTCGGGCGAGACGCGCGACCATTCAGGCCTTTGTCCGCTTCGAGGCAATCCCACTTCCCTGAATAACTCTCCCCTGCTCGTATCACGCTCAAACGCTTCATTTCCTATATTCCTTGCAGTCGTTGCTAATTCCACGGGTTCTCCTGGGCCTGTGTAACTTTTCATTGCGATGTTGGATTGCTGCGTATGAGGCCAGCACAGACAGAGCGTTCACTCAGACGCGGGAAAGAGATGGAAACAGCTTCAAATGGCTTCGGACAGTGTTTCATAACTATCGGAAAGTGTACCTCATGAAATTTTAATCTATATAGAAAAAATATATTTACTGAGAAAATCAGCTTGTATTAATAGGAATTACTTTTAATACATTATTCCTTCAGGTCGAAATTGTAATATAATTCATCTGTGTTAAAAAATTAGATAAATAAATCGACAAAAAACAGAAAAATTAATTTTTATAATATTACTATCATTATTTCTTTCGTCAGGTAATTAAAAACGCAAAAATCGTGAGATCGACACAACCGCACACACCAAGTGACGAACTCAGAAGCAAAGCAGGCGAAAGCATTAACGATTGCTGAAAAGTTTCTAATGGTGTAGTATTTATATTATCAATTCATGTTGCCTATTATTTGTCTAATTATTTATCTAATTGTTAGCTCAGGTTTCTGTGACATGCGAATAATTTTTCAGAATAAGATTTTGGGGTTGGGGGGGGGGGGGGGCTATAGCGTATGAAAATATTAAGTGTTCCATTTAAACGTATTATGTATTAGAATTATTTTTAATAATAGGTGGCTATCACTGCTACAGAAGCCTTTAATTACAATCCTGTTACGTGAAAAAATTAAAAGTTGTCACTACGGAACCTATATATACCAGAATATTAAAATGTATAATTTGAAATCTGTTACACTTAATAGAGATTATTATAGGCACACCTCTAGAAACTTTTTGTGTGTATCATATCTAAAAATTGAACCGTAACGCGAGTTCATAAATATTATAGTCTAGAATCATATGACAACTTATAAATAGGTAGTAATACATAATAGTTGAACTAATTAAAACTATTATTGCACCGCAAGTGTGAAAATTTTGGGTTTTAAAAATCGAATAGCATTAAATAGTATTGTATGGATGATACAATACACATTTTACATTTTAAGACAATAAATAGAAGTAGTGAAAATATGAGGTTGCAAAGTGATAATTTCAAGGAGGAAATTGCTCATTAACTCTCCATCGTTATATTTCCAGTTTCTGAAATATAAAATATCTAGGTTGAAAATTTTTGAGTTCGTCACCTGGTTTGTGTGGTGTATCGTTCTTACTGCTTTTGCGTTTCTTGAATCACCTCCTGAAAGCAACGAGGATTGCAGAAAAGTTGTGTGGCATTTTTTAGCTCCGAGTTTTGTCCATTATTTGGCTATTTATTTATTCGATCGAAAAATAAGTATCTAGATAACATGCATTAAATTATTCTATTAGTCTTTTAGAAACTTACGTGTGGTTCGTAGTGCATAGTAGCCGAATATCTTCTTGAGAGTGCACCAATCAGACGTCGCCACGTCAACGTGGAGTTATAAACATTCGTTACTTATTTCTCTTTATTAGCCAAGTTATCATAAATAGTTTGTTTTCTGGGCATTTCGTAATATAGAGACGGATTATATTAATTATTATAAAGAATCCCACAAGCATATTTAAGAGGAACCACGAAAAACTATACATCCTGCAATGGGACTTCAAAACAAGTTTCATAGTCTATAAAATTAATATTACCTACATAAAATTACGAAATTGTTCAAACAACACTAAAAAATAATACATGTAGCCTACTCATTTCTTAAAAGTTTTAATCTAACGTGTATTTTGACTTAATAAAAAAATTGATGACCTTATACAGACATTTTTTATTTATATTATGAAGACGTTCCGATACCTTTTTGTATATTTTCCAAATTTCATAGTGCAAAACTATCAAAGAAGACATCATTTTCAGCTATTAACTAACAATTAATTAATATATTTTAAATAAATTGTTCAAAACAGAAGAAAATAGTCAGATATTATCGACACGAATCAGCATAATTTAATGACCAGAATCCAACGTTTCGTAAAGCATTATTTGGGTTGTCAATAACCAATACTAATTAACTTGTCAGATTAATTGCAGCAAAACTTTCGGTAATTAGTTCAATTTCGCATCAATTTTGAAAATGGTTTCCGTACGAGCTCAATACACAAATTATAACGCGCTGGCTCAATTGCCCGTAATTTAATATTATAAAATTACCATACGTTGCTTTAATTTCACAGCTATTGTGTTTCTAAAGCATTTAACTTCCTAAATGCATTCGGTTTATTGATAAAAAATGTAGAAAAGAAGAAAGAAAATATTTACACTTCCATGAATTATTGTAATACCTGAATAATTGTTTGCTAACGTACGCGACAGTGATTACAATATGTAATTTGCTTATTAAACCCCTCGTATTAAATAACGGAGAACGTGGGTATTTCAGTTGTGTGTGATGTGCAAATTATTACCACGGCTTGAAAGATTACTAGACATGACGTAGAATTAATTGAGCTTTCATCCATAATATAAACCTGTTTAATTTTGCATCATTGACGTTTTACACTATTGCAATACTTAAACTTCGCATTACATAAAACTATAAAATATCTTAGTATTAAGGCTGTAGCATAGGCAGAAGGAAACATGGAAAATGTTAAGAGAAACACTAAATTCAATGTGAATAATTTTATTCGTAAGTATCATTAACAAATATTTGGTGAATTTAATAAAACTAGACAATGGATATAAATACGATTCTTTTCCGAATTAGTTTTTTATTTTATTCGTATAATTTTTTATTTAGTTAAAAAGGCCAGTGAGGTAATGAAAATAAAGTACTAAATAATACACATTCCTAAACATGTATTTACTTTCCCGATACATTTTAAGAGCCAATTTTGTTACATCAATTTTGGAAAGATAATTCTCAATGGTTTTTACAAAAATTTGAGAAAAACTGCCATGAAACAAAGACAATTGAATGTAATCTTCAAGCAGCCGATAAGTGAGAAGATATAAATATTCTATAATAAAGAAAATATTTTTTAGCATGGTATTAGACTTACGGAAATAAATTTACAAGTTTAAGACGACAGCAGAAAACGTATGAAAGATGATTGATCATATCTAAAGGACACAGAATATAGAGACGCAGAAAAATATGTTGTTTAAATATTTTTATTTTCGCATGTCCGAGCAAACTATCAACAAATTGCATAATGTAAGTTTCACTAAACTTTGAAGTTGTACTTAATTAGTATCGCACATATTGAAAAGATGCGGTCCGTTAAAATTATTTATACTATAAAAATAATTTATTATTAGAAAATAATATTGTTAATATATATGTGATTAATTTAAAAACCTTGTTTCAGTCTCCAGTAACAAGAAATTGTTTAGTTTTGAAAAATATTGTCACTGGAGACTGTCACATTTCTTTTTGAATTCTGCTTTCTAATAATTTAGTTTAGTATTTAAAAATTTAATTGTTGTATATTTATTGATAGGACGCGCCATGAATTCTTTCGCTCCAATTTACTTAAAATCACTAATGAGGACCAAATACAAATAATTCGTTCCAATTTATTTGAAAAAGTCTAAGTCAAATAACTTAATAACCAGAGATTCCAGGTTCTATTTCTTGTTTAATTGAATATTTTACATTTTTCTTCGTGGTTAACATAGGACTTTGAATATTATGGAAATTTGAAACTTGCTAGAGTGTTTTGCAAGAAGAACACCACGATATGTAAATAATGTGGTTATTAGAATCTTTATTTGATTTTCGCCGTATTTAATCGAAATCGAAGTTTTTAGGCAGTCTGGACAAGTTTTGCTGATGAGACACGGCCGGCCATTTAATTCATAAGCCGTCAAGTTCGGGATGAATTCTAAGACTAAGCTGTGTCTTCATGATGTAATTAATGTGTTTTATCGATTGGAGTGCGTTCCATTCATAGGACGCGCTGCGCCGCGGCGCTGCGGGGTTGCGACGCTGGCGCCTGCACACACTAGCGGCGACGCCCGCCAGTCACGAAGCGGCCGCGCGCCTTACCACTTCTGTGCCAACCTTCCTTATACGTGTTCTGTGCATCCACACTACCAACGAAAACTTATGAACGCGAAGTAAGGGATTAGAGTGTAGCGTTCGCCACTCCGACGTCCGGAACGAGAGGTAATGCATTACTTCTGACTGTCACTAAATTGCACACGTTTTATTTTGTAGTGATTTGTGATACCAATCACCCATTCTTCTTGGAGTGATTTATCCTGGACAAATGATATATGTTATTCGAAAAATTTATTTGGTGCACTAGTCGTCAGTTCTTATAAACTGTTTGGATGAAAAGATCCCTTCTGATCCTTAAATCTCAACTGGTCCCTCCGTTAGTTAAGTGGCATGCTTATGGAAGTATAGAAGGTTTTTCCTGAATTATTTTGGAACATATTCCTGGTACGATACCCGTCATATTTCACCTACTTTATCTACAGAACACTTCCTCTTCTCGGACACGCGATGAAGGTGTGTCAGATCTGCATCACCGGGGGGTTCCCCTACAGCGCTTAGAGGAAAGTTAAGCTTAAGTTGTAATAATAATACAGTATTTTACGCAAATGTAGAAAGAATAATTGTGAAATGATTTTCGGAAGAAAATTTTCAATATAAATATGGTAAAATCACCTTTAAATAATTAATTCACGTATTACTGGTTGAGTCACTACGAACACAATTGATTAGGTAATACAATATGAAGAATGTTCATTTAAATATTTCCATTCATTAATATAATTTTTTCAATTAAGTTACTGTTTAGAGACACGACAATAATTTTTCAATTACGATACAAACAATTATATAAACTCTGAAAAATTCAATAAATCAGCATATTTGAAAACGAATGTACTTATCAAATTTCTTCAGAAAATTTGGAGTAAAAATAAATGGTTTGAAATGTATTTTCTTATGTTCATAAGTCATAAGGTTCTAGTTCGTTTTTATTTTAAATTTTAATTGATCATCTCGCTTTTCGGATAAGTTTTTGGGCTAAAAGTTTTGGAAATCGGGCAAGCGTTACCGTATGACCGCATTGGTTCTCGCCGGTCTCTCACCGATTTCTGGTCTAATAATACCATAGCTCTAAATGGTTTCTATCTATGTGGTAAGAATATAGTCATTTTAAGTGTATTAGTAACGTAGGGTATTTTATTACTGATACACAGATTTTCTACTTGCATTAGTTTTATTTTTTCAAGAACGGTGACGTGGAGTGACGGCTTAGGGTCTCCTATTTAAAGAATATCGCGTACATGTAATATAGTAGAAAATTTAATTTCTATTTAGTAAAATATGTACACATTACTATTCAAATTTAATTGTGCTAACGTATTGTGGTAATATTCTGCGTTAGATGAAACAAATACGAATGTATAATTTATTATGCATTATATAGGAGTTAAATTTGTAAATACACATTTTACAGCTGTTATTATTGAAAACAAACCGAAATAAAGCTTTCCGGGTTTCATGATTTCGCTGGAAGAAACAAGTTGTGATGAAAATTAAATTAATGTCAAATTACTCATCCTGTTTGCGTTCGTAAAATATAATCGCGAACATACATAATAGTCTTAAAATCTGTTAAATTCAATATAATTATGTTGCATTAATTTGTTTCCAAAATTAATAATTACGAAATAATCATCGGAACTGATTTATATTTATATAATTTTTATGTTATTATATTACATTGTTAATGAAAGCTCATGAATAATTTTGGGTGAAAAATAAAGTAAATACATTTAACAAGGCGAAGCAGAACTGCTGCGACCCCACTCATGTGTAGTTTGTGAATAAGTGTCTCGGAAATACTACTAAAGTTTGTGTTTTCTTCAATAGGATGTGAAATTACGTTTTAACATTTAGCATATTTAGCAGAAAAAAACCTGGTGAAGGTACAAACACGTACCAAAACGTTGTCAATAAAATATTGTCTGATATTTTTCGAAAAACTGAATTATTTTTAATGTAAAAAGACGTAAAAATACAATCTTTAAAATACTGTATTTATCAATTATATTATTTTCCTTTTTCGTTCAAAAAATTTTTAACCGAAAGGAACGTTTTTCAATCCGATATATATTGTCTAATTCCCAAGACTAGGTATCCGTAATATTATTGATATTGTTATTACGATTTTCGAAAAAAATCACATATAGTGAAATTTACGTAAATATATTTAATTTCATTAGGTGACAACCGTTACCTGAATGACAAACCGAAATCTATATTATATTTGCTTATACTGATATTCTTTGGGATTAAACGTTTAATAAAAAATAAAAATCCTAGTAAAGTACCTAGAATATTGAGGGAACAGATAATTCAACATTTCCTGTTGACGGGTGATGTTTACATTCACTGCAGCTGATTTAAGGAAAAGTAAAGCGAAGAAACACAGTTTTTTTAGGAGCAAACGTTAATAGCAAAGGGGAATAAAAGACAAGTAGTGAAATACTCGTAGTAGTTAATTGCTTTCCCAGGAAATGTAAATAAATATATTTGAAAGTTTCTACTCTGAAATGTTAATTATCCAAGAATTTCAGATTAATGTCGGATGTCGTTCATAACGTTATTTCCAGGTGTATTTTATTATTCATGACTTCCATGGGAAGAAACGGGGAACGTGTCGTGTGTTTACGTGCGGGGCGATTGCCCAGAGATCATCCCCGCACCTGAGGTGACCACGTGGTGCAGGTAATTACAAACTGACAAACAACTCCCGGAAACTTCTATTGCGTCATGAAATCGTATCAAACTATTCAGAAAGAAAACCGATTCAGCTCGTATTTCTTTATTACTACAAAATAACACGGAAACGGATAATTTTAAAAAAATACATCCAGCAGAATAATGAGAATTATTCCCGTCTAAAGCTCAATATTTGCGCCCTTCACATTCAGATTAAATAAAGGAGCCCGAGCGAACAGTTATGATTCTACGAATCCTTCAATTAAATTTCAATTAGTATTACGCAGCAATTTTTTTTTTAAAAAAAACACTCTTTCCGAATTTAATACTTCAGATTTGTCTCATATCGACGATGAGTTCCGTTTGAGTGTAAGAGGTATTTTAAATTAAATTTACTACTTTTACATATAAATAAACAATTTACCATTGGAAAAATTTGAAAATTAAAATTTATTTTACTCGTTGTTATGAAAACGCTGAACGCGAACATTCGGACGGTTTTAATACCGTAATAGAGTTAGAAAACTTTTATTACTTCATTGATAACGATTGATACGTGTAATTTTCATTTAGCTAAATATTCTTACATCAATAAAACAAATATTTTTAGAAGTTACATGAAACTAAGATTTATCTTACGATATTTTTCTGTCTGCATTACAGAGTTAATTTTTCGTATTTTATTCCAAAATGAATTAAATGAAATCACAAAAAAAATTTGAAATATTTTTATTTCTAAATGTAATTAGAAGCTAATGGAGTGACAATAGAATTAAATGCAAAGTTCTGTAATATTATATAATTTATTTTATATAAAAAGCATTGTATAATTTCAAAATGTTACAAAAATAACGTAATGATCCACTAATTGCGGGTTTCATCACTAATGTCGCAACGACGTTGGTATATTTTATTTAGTTTGATTAATGCCCTGTGTTATGTTATTTGACATAATATTTGAATATTTAAAATGTTTGCATCTCATTTCATATTTACAGAGTGACAATAAAGAACTCGAAATTTCGTAGAAAAGAGCGAATTATGAACTTGAAAATTATTTATTGAAAGGGATTTTGTCGAAGATATTTCATAGCAATATTTGATTTTATTTCGGCTACAACCGCCTTAAGACACAGTCCAGGGTTCTAAATTCAAATTTCTTCTAATATTGTATACGTGTACGTCCAAAACTACTATATTCTAGAAGTACTGTATAATTAATGTTTTGAATGAATTTATTTGAAATCTGTAAATTTGTATTACTTGTTTAACTATGGAAATATAAATTTTGCTTTTTGGGTATTTTACTTGATTCCCCGAAGAAGTCCCATAATTGTAAACGAAACGTTCTATTCAAACTAATTTTTGATTTAATATATTAGTTAATATTTATTTCTCACAAATTCGCTGTATTGCTTATTTTTTAATTAAAAGGAAATTTTCAGATAATATTAAATATATAACATATTCTACCTTTAACATTAAGCTTAGTAAGTCGGATGCACATATCTATGGCGTTCTCATACTTAATATTTGTTTCGAATTGAAATTTCTAAATTTCCTAATCACTAATATCCAAAATATAATACGTTTAATTTTTTAATGCAATAAAATTTTTTAACTCATATTTATGTTATTTAGTTAATCAAAATAAATTTCAAACCGGCTTTCAACGCAAAAAAATATTTTATTTAGCCTTCACTTTATTCCCTGTGGAACATTTCGGGTAAGAAGTTTGTTATTTTATTATAACATATTTTATAACACATGGTTGTTCTAAAGACACAATGGAATCGTGTTTATCGGAGCACAGAGGATCGTAAATAAAGTTATATTATACGTATATTCCAAGGAACACTCAAGAGATTTGTGTGTCAATACTGATTACAAGCTCGGAATCTCCCCAGAGCCGTGTGGTAAATAAATGACCACGAGTAGAAAGATACATGTTGTAGCTATCGCTTCCCATAGCCAGACTTAAAATTTTATAACCAGCGCGCCCGACTACGCTGAGTATTATAAATAATATAAACTTTACAACGTTAAAAATACTACTGGTAGGTTCCTGTTCAGTAGATTAAATAATAACAAATATATCAATGAGTAATTTTAATTTTTTTTAAAGAAAAACTGAACAAAAATTATTCTTATCTGGTACTCGAATCTCATAATTAAAATATTTGGTAAACAAATAAAATTGAAAATTATAAAACGAATTTTTTTATATTCAATACCGCTTTGTTAAATGGAATTGTTTATTATTACAATTTATTTGTTGACTTCTAATAAAAAATATGGAATATAATTGCCTTTTACTTGCTAATTTCCTGTCTGTTCGATAGGTAAAAGTATTTACCTGTATATCCTACTTTGGAAGCATTAAATTTTTGAGAAAGCGTAAAATAAATTTATAATTAATAAATAATCGGTAATCCTTTGCGATCTTAACGTCAACATTAGTTTGTTTTTGAACTGATTCATACACAATTTTTTTTATCTCACGAAATAAAATTCAACATTTAATAATCCCGAATTTTGTCTTTTTAAGTGTATAATACGCGAATATTAACAGTGATATACTCATAAAATTTTATTCAACAACAGTTTTATTTAGACAATACTCTAAGCCGTTTTTTGACTGTTTAAAAGAAACATTATAAAAAATATGGTTTTATATAACTTAAAATTGCAGTGATTTACTATTCATTTTCATATTTTTAAGAGTGATAATTTTTAAATTAGTAAATATTTACAATTTTAGAACCTAATTCCACGGACTTTATAATTTTGTGGTCAGTTAATTTATTTACTGAGATAAAAGAGTTCTTCGGTCCAATCTTAATTTTTTTACTATTTAACATAAAATACATTCCACAGGGACACGAGTTTAATTATATTAATAGTAAGGTATGCTTGTTTGGGAAATTGGCAGTATGTTGTCTCCAATGATTGTGAATGAGACTTTAAAACTCCGTTATTCAAAATAATTGTGATATTATTCTTATAATCCGAAAGTTGTGTACAATGCTATAAATATTTTTAAAATATACAATTTAGAACACATTTATAGGATACAATTATTTAGTGAAAAGGATCTTTAAGTATTTTTACCTTATATACTAAAGCTGTAAAATAATTTATTTGGAATGCCACTAGTAATAAATTAAACTAATTTTAATCTTTTTAATAATGTACTCCATTTACTATCTATTTACGAAACAGTATCTTCACTTTTTTAAGAAACAACTCGTCGTTCGCACTTGAATAATATTTTAACTTAAACAAAGAACCTCTGATTTTTTTAGGATATATATATATATATATATATATATATATATATATATATACATATATATATATATATATATGTAATTAATAAACTTGAAGAGTTCATAAAATACAGATGAAACGCCTGTGTATTTAATTTTCTAATGGATGCCATTTATTTATTGATAAAATATTTCTTACTTCTTAAATAATCTTTAATAAAAATTTTCTGAGCCATTTAATTTGTTATCGGAAATGTATTTAGTCAATAATTCTCGCATCCATGAGTTTGTATGTTTATCTGCAATGTAAGCTTTACTGCCGCGGGTGACGTCGAAATAATGAATAAAATCACACAAGCTCTAATCCTATTAGAGTGAGATCTCCTCCCTCTCACATACGTACCACACTGTATTTAATTCTCTTCCAGACTTAAGTTTTACTTGTTTTTCGTTTTAAATATATAATGAAATATAACATTTTGACTAATGCGCTATATAAGTCGGTTGAAAATGCGTATATATGTATGAAAATAAAAACAAGTACTGTAATTTTGAAATGGAGTCGGTGAAACTGAATAATTTTGATGGCACTGCATTTCCTCTGCGGTGGTTGTAAATCCGACCACAGCAATACCATCTATGCAATTGGTGAGTGTGCGTAATTAACGTTCGGTTGTATGGAAACCACCACGCGTGACCCACACACCATAACAGCCTAACAGTAGCTGTTAACTAACGAAGCATATAGAAACGAGTTACGGAAGGCTAAGAAAGTTAATGCGGTTACAATAAAACCCCCTTAGATTGCGAACATAATTCTCATTTTGAACTATTTTCCATTTATTAAAGGTAAGTGCTTTGAATGCCAAGGATTAGAGTTACAGAAGTGTAACACATAAGACTTAATTCGTATTGTTTTCTCAATTTATGATCCTTAATTTATTGAAAATAAATTGCCAATTTACCAATTGTTGATCAGAGCTGTGGGACCAATTATATATAATAAAAATTTCAACTGCAAACATATACAAATTAGATTAAGAGTCTTAGACTCAATTTCAGTCATTATCAAATAAATACACAATTTATTTAAAAACTTTGACATTTGGATAACATAATTTAAATACATAAAACTTGTTTGATGACAGACTGAAACGTTTATTATTTATAACTCTTTTTGTATTGTGAATTATTTATTCTAAGTAACTAATTAGTATTATTTTGATATAAATTCAATAATTTATATTTGAAGATATTTAACTGTTAAATATTTTCAATAAAATTTTATATTTCCAAATGATTATTGCTTAAATATTATCAAAAGCTCATAAAATAAATTATTAAACTGATTCGAATTCTGGTTGAATTATTACAATTACTAAAAGATTTCTAAAATCAAAATCTTCATTGTGAAAATGAGTGAAGAATCTAAACATCTGTTTATTCAATGGAATACTTATGTCATGTATACTAATTAGACTGATAAATAGCCAAATAACCAGAAAAATTAATGTAGCTCTTCTTTTTGCTTTTTATTGGGCTATTTGTTTATCTAATTAATATGCTTTTACACCAGACATTTTATAAACTTATATAGTTTGTTGCGAATACATAGAAACGTAAAATACTTAAAAATAAAAAATTATTATACACTATAGACTCACAATTAATTATTATTATTTCAGAGTTTCGAGGACTGCAACTCTTGTACGATGTCAGATTAAAAAAAAACAATAACGAGTCCAACTTTGTAAATGTTTTACGCGTTGTGATTCACGGTTACTGCGTTCGACCCTGAACTGGATTATTTCTCGGAGACAAGCTACAAATCTCTTGATGCCGTATTTTGAGCGTCCGTGACCTGAGCGGACAACAGCCCCTTCCTCAATCGTCCCTTCCTCAATCCAGACCGCTGAGCGAGCAGGTATAAGGTTTTCCGAAGAGCAACTGTATCAGTGTTGCTTTGTTGGAATTTTTAGAAACACCGATTTTGAAATTAGATCATTTAATTGACTTTACAACACCTGAAGAGGTCCTAATAAATTAGGGATGAAACTTTGAGAATGTTTTTGCTATTATAATGTTTAAAAATTTAAATTAATAATAAATTTATAACCAAACAGGTTGATGTTTTCATTTATTTAAGAACGACAGATAAAAATAACTGTTACAAGATTTGTACCTTAATTGATCATTTCTAAGTATATTTATTAAACGAATCACTATCAATTGGAACAGTATGGATGTTATAGATAGAAATAGAAATTATAAATCCAGGTAAGTTTCAGAAACGTTATACATTAAACTTGTATTACATTCACTTAATGATATATATTGGAAATAAATTAATGTTAAAACCAAGACTGATAAAGTTTCTCTTCGGAATACTTTATACCTGTCGCTCAGCGGTCAGGATTGAGGGAGGGACTATTGTCCGTTCTGGGCACGACTACTCAAAGTACGACACCAATCCGTTGAATGACTCAATCACAGTGGTTGAGCATTTGAACATAACCCTGGTTTTACGATACGCCGTTAAATCTTTCACACGAATAGTAGTCAGCGCATTAGCTTCAGGTTTATGTTGAAACTCAAAAGGAATGTAAACACGGACATATTGAATGTTTTTGGAATATTATGACGATGAACTGGTGATATGTTCCTCTGAATCAAAATTAACTCATTTTACATCAAATGAAAAGATAGAAGTGAAAACGGTGGAGCTCGTACGCAGACTAATGGAGAACGAAATACAGAAATGTTTTAAGCAGTTAAAGGAACAATTGCAGAAATGTGCTGACTCAATGGAATCTATTTTGAAGTCGTTCACCTACAGTTATAGGTATCAGGTTAATAAAAAACGTTGCGTTAATTTTTGTTACCTTTTGTTGGGTATAAAAATATTTACGAGTAAAAGAAATAGTTTGATAGCAATATATTTAATATGAACCGTAGTATTTAGATGCAATAGTGTATGATATGTTTCAATCTGTTTCGATACAGAATGAGAGATTCGTTCGTTAAAAAAATAATAGTGCATGTTTAATCCGGATTTATACAGTAGCTGAAGCCGTATTGCTAAACTAGTTGATTTCCCCTAATGTTATTTGACGTCAGAAAAAGATCAAACAAGCAATTTAAATAAAGTAAGACTGGTGCACTTTGAAAACGGACCGATAATACTGTTAAAAGCGATGATTGAAAGTTTCGATCGTAAATTGAACTGACAACAGGGTCGGCTCGGATGTTTTTCTTGTAGCAAGTGTTCCATTAGCGGCAGCTTGTCGCCGTTCCAGTGCACACGCTCCCACAGTTTGTCCACGGAATTATTTAGCCGGCTCACCCCCTTGCATCAGAAGCTTGTGACGGATCCCTCGCGACCCCTAAAACGCTTTACAGCTCGCCCAAAGAAGCTGAAACATTTACTGCTCTCGTCCTCATACTGATGCGGACAGCATCTGCCAACAAGGTCTAGGATTAATCCATTTATGCGTGTAGAGTTTGTACTGAGATATATATTTTTGAAATAAGGTAGTACTGTAATCTCTATTTCTCTTACAATTTCTCTTATAATTATTATATTTCACTGACAACAGTATCAATGGTTTGTTCAGAGAGGAGTAACACAACACTTTAGATATTCTACACCGCGTTCCTATTTTCCTATCAATTCATTTTCGTTTTATATTATTTTCACGTTTGTAAAAATTCACTACCGACCTGTTACATCTAGATTAACAATTAAATCACATGGTGTAGTGACAAGTATATTTTAACGGGTGAAATAATTTTGTAATTCAGTCAAAGCCTCGTGTGGTTTAAAGAAAATCAAAACTAAATACGTCTATACAGATCGACTTTAAACTTTCTCCAAAAATAAACGCACGTGAATTGAAATAAATTATTAACAGAATAAATGTACAGGAAAATTAATCAGAGAAACAGATTTTAACTGTTGCCGTAACTGCTCTGCAGTAATAATAAAGTAAATTGGATTTTGAGTGAGACAGATAGCCAATTCAGACAAAAAAGTGTTAATATAAATACCACACAATGTTCCTGTGTTTTTAATTGTCTTATTCATTATTTTCAATGCGACGTAAATATTTTCATTTTAAAATGGATTTGGTTATTATTAAACTCTTATGGTTTGGCTGTAATGAAATGAAAAATAAATTTATGGTCCATTGATTTGTTTGCTGAAAATGTTATTATTTTACATCAGTGCGACAATATAATTTTAAATTAACTACGATAATACGACATAGGAAACCAGATGAAGGTCAGTCCGCAGTACCAACAGTGTCTTCCCCATACACAACGTGTACCATGTCGTTTTTAAATGTTTTAAAGGAGAATTGTGCGCTACAAGATTCATCTGTGGAAAGGACATATCTTTGACTCGTGCTTCTTAGTGCTGGTGTTTTTTATTCTTGTGCACGGGAGATAAAGTGCAAGAGAGCGTAACGGACATTTTCCAATTGTTTGATTGTGCATAAAAAAATGTTCATTATTTATTAAAAACGAGTTTCTAGACAAATATAGAAGATTTTTCCAGTGCATAACGTTTACATGGAGATATTGATGTATATGAAGTCTGTTGTTTGAGAAGACTAGTTTTATTACTAGTCTCATTGAGGTTAACCGAGACTTTGGAGGAGGAAGATGGCCGCTTAGGAGTAAGATCTAATTTAAACTTCCATCAAGGACATATTAAAGTTAACATTGTTATTCAATCACATCGGGAACCTTTCGTACTCGGAATTGTTTTCGTATACTCTAGCGATTTTTTTAATGATCTTTAATTGTCTGACAAAATTAATGTTTTATTCTAATATGTGTCTTGCCATGATTTCTAATGAGATTTTTATTTGATTATATATTAATACTGAGGGGAATTATACTGTTTGCTGTCGATTGGACGCGCCGCGGATGACGTATGATGCGACGTCATCCACTTCCGACCCTACCTTGAGCTACATCTGAAAGTATCTGAAATTCCAGCTGTTCCCTGCCGTTTCACGAGTCTCTGCTTCATCAACCCTTGAAGAATTCTGGTGAAACAGATCACAAACATGGTGCATGAGTCTCCTTGGAAAATAAACGCTTGAACTATAACGTAGTGGAATCAAAACCAACAAACCCGAGATTAAATTTCCATGTTTCTACCGTATTTTAATTGAGTGATTGAAACAACCATAGGCGGACTTTAATACAACTATAGGTACATTGGTACTTGCAGTAATTTATATTGGTGTAGTATTCTTTTTGTTTATTTGCTTCACATGTATATAAAATAGTTAATACAAATTTTTATTGCGCATTTACTGGAAAATCGTTTATGTAAAGCATATATATATATAAAATGAAATTTTCTTCAGTTTTTCTGACTAAAAAATATTATTTATTTCGTGTACGCGTAATTGTGTTTTACACGAATGCAAGATAAACACGTCCTTTAATTTCTTTGTGTTGGCTTTATTTTACTAGTTCCACCAAACGTAACATTAAATAATTATGCAGGGAAGGGCAATTTACAGATGTCCGGGACGCAAAATTTTAACATATCCGTTGACTGAGAACTGATTCTGAGGCTATCTTACGAGAAAATCGTTCGACTTGGTTTTTAGAAGATCACACTATTACTTGTAACTATTAGGTAGAGCTAGTTTTTAGGTTTGTAAACTGAGAAATTTTGTTATATGGTTGTGACAGAGTAGGCGTTTAAATGGAAATTACCAGAATAATTTGGTGATGAAACAATGTAACAAAAGATAAAGACGCCGCAAACAGCAGATATTGAGCACCAAAAACCTAAATATAAAATAAAACATTCGGACTAAAAATTGACACAGAAAGTCTTAAATAAATGTCGTGCCATGCCAGCAGCTATTTCTCCACGAGAGAACTCGCAATGTATTCCTGTAATTAGTAAAATATTTAAATAATCCTTTCATTAATACCCCATAATTAAATTATAAATTAATTAACCTCACAATTTATAATAAATAACCGGTAAGTAAATACGTAAAATCGTACAAGTAAGAGATTAACCGTATAAATTATGACTACACGAATTGAAAATGATATGGAAATTAGAATGTGGTAAGTAGGTGCTGGGGTACAATGAGGTTTGAATGGGACTATGGGGAGTGGGGTCACGTGCAGTTTTGGAAAATTATAAACAATCTTGGTATTAGAGACCAATAATTTGCTTAGTGTGATTTTATAGAGTATTTGTGAAATGACGAAATATTTATAAAATATTAATAGTGTTTCTAACTGATGTAATGTTTGAATTTACTTACGACGTACCTGCTGTATGTTCTATAATTACTTCATGCACATAAATATATGATCAACTTGATTCTTTTGTTTTTTAAAGTTTCGTTTCTATAGAGTATTCCGTTCACTTTTGAAGCAGAAACACTGCGAAGAAATAGGACTCAAGAAACCTTATAGCCAGAATGTCTCAAATGTTGCTTTATATCCTAAGAATAATCTTACCATTTAAAGTGCCATAGTTCCTAACTTGGTGTATATCCCGCCATAATTGTTAGAGAAATATTTTCGCTGAAAACATTTAAGTACAATTCCACTGTAATAGATACATTGATGACTTATTTGACCATTGCAATAAATTACAAATTCTTGAAACATGGGGCATATAAATATTGAAAATAAGTATTAAACTCATAGTGCCCAATCGGATTATAATTTCGCGACCGCTATCATTACTGATGACTGTGCACAAATTATTTGACTCTAAAAAGTTAAATAAACTATTGAATCTAAGGTTTTTCTTTCCACTTCAATTAGGTATTGGATGGAGTTATTTGCTTGAATTTTTGTTACGATCCGGGTTGATAGTGTTATCGCCGTAAAGGGTCTGAGGAGAGGAGCATGATTAAAATTTAGTTAGAGGACTTTAATCGAATATCGATTCCAACGGCAATAGCTTGGTGGAGATATTCCGCCATCGAAGTTGTCTGCTGTTGGCGTGCCAAGTTCACTTCCCACTTCCCTGCCACAGAAATTGCCTCCACCGTATGCGCATAAGTTCCTCAAGACTCTGCCCCGCCGTGTTTGTATAGAGCAGACTCATAAAACATTTATTTGGACTCGCATTTTAGTGTTGCCCCATAAATCACGTCAAAGTTTAGCTTGAAATTCGAGATACCACATTCCTACTGACATTCCTAAAAGTAAAAAATATATCCCACAAGAAGTAGTTCTTCCTAAGAATGTGTTTATATTTATATTGTGATTCTGGAATACAGATAAAAATCTACCATAATTTATGTGACGTAATATTCTATAAAAAATATAACAACATCGTGAAACCAGTTACCAATAGATTTGACCTAGTTACCATTCATTTAAAACACCGATATATTTCAAACTCCATTTTTATTTTTCACTGAAATTAGAGGAAAAATTTACTATAAATTTAACGCAAATGTTCAAACATTTCTAACTGATATGCTGTATAAATTATTATTATACGTTAATTATTGTAAAACCATACTCTTTTCACCTAAAGGGAAATTATGGAAACGTTTCGGTAAACGATTCTTGCAGTTAAGTATCATGCGTCTCCCATTTTGTATAAACGGTATAATATTTTTAAATAATCTGGAAAATACGAAATATTCAAACCTTCCCAGAGAGCTCTAGCGGGGGCTACCTTTGGGGATACCTTCACAACTCTCTGGTTTTTTGAACTAAGGTTTGTTTTGAGAGGTATATGTTCCGGGGTCACAGATCTTGGGCATACGGTAAGAGTTGTCCGCTATTCCTATTGGAATAGTCGGCCAGCTGCCTCCTAAACTGGCCAAGGCATGCAGGGGTAAGCTGCGACCCCACAGCAAACTCCTCTCCCGCCATCGGAAGGGCGTGCGACAAGTACCAAATGCCCGACCTACCTAATGCAGGTTTTTCTAGGGTTTATCCTGCTTTACTTTTAGGCGAATGCTGGGTAGGATCCTTAAACTAAATCCCGGGGACCCTAGTTAATCCTTGGCTACCTTCCTCCACCCTTCCGCATCCCCCCTTTGAAATCCATTTCCTATGCTACAAGAGGGGAGTTGCCACTATGTGGATTACCCTATACATAGCCTGTCTACACCCAAAAAGAAAAAGAAATATGTGAAAGTGAATAACTTTATTGAAATCAAAATTCAGCGATGCTTACTAAAGTCTTCCAGCGCTAACTTTTCAGGTTGTGTTCATGAGTTTCTGTAAGTGAAAATGTGGAAGGTATGCAAATAGTTTTACCGAATTAGCATTAATACAAATATACATTTTCAAATGCATATGCCCTTTATATCTCTTATTCTGTATAATACATTTTTGTACGAATATGAATGACGTGAAAATTTTTTTCGTGTGTGATACATAATACGAATAGAATTCAATTCAACTCCGCTTCGAAATTAATTTTTCGTTAATGAGACGATAATTTTCGACGGTCAATTTTTTTTAATTTACCATCGTTTGTTTCGTTCGATGTGGCTTTAATTTTGTATAATGTAATTCGCTACATATTGCGAGACGCCCAGCTTTTGTGGTTATAATTACGTTGTTATAAATTACCATAGAGTATTTATTATATATACGAAAAATTTTCATTGCCCCGTGTAAACAATATCGATTATAACTTAGTATCTAACCTTTCTTAATCAGAAATAGCCAGATTATTATTATGTACGAATGAATGCGTTATCAAAAACCATGAATTTTTATACTGACAGAAATTTTAACTCTTATTTTTAGTGGTTCGGGATATCATTTATATCCTCTCTGAAGTGAAAAAGCATTCAAAAAAAATACACAACAAGTAAGAAAATAATAGGAAATTATTAGAAGAATTCCCTTCAGTGAAATTTAATTAATATCGTTTATAATACATATGAATAGCTGACACTCAATTTATCATCAATTAATCTCCAGAAATATGAGTAAATTATCATTCCTTTATTTGAATTCTAAGATACATATTTAACAGTAATGGTTTACACTAATATTTAAATCATTGCGAATTACATAATAAACCACGCTTGAAAAACTGATGACATTTAAAAATTTTAATCATTGTAAAACCCTCGTATAAGTAAACTTCTCAACTCAAATTTAATATTTGTGACGATAATATTTTAGAAATTTTGGGACCCCAAATACGGAGGCTGAAGAATAGATGTTTTCTTATTTTCTTGTTTTATTTTTATAATTGCGGCTAATTTAACCAAATTCAGTTCAGCGGTTCTTCCATGTAGCGCACCATTATTGAAGAAACATAGTATTGAAACAACAAAATGTATCTTTAACGAATGATCGAGAATTTTTAGAAACGTTGTTAGCATTGAAACAAATAATAATTATGCCAGTTGTATTTTCTGGGCACGAAGTTTACATTATATTTGTATCCAGGAGAGGGCGATGACACCGCGATCGCAGTGATTAATATCCAAAAATAACTTTACAAGTTACATATTAGTAACAGCCGTCTTCCGCGAAATAATTCTTGGAACTCGATATATCATATTACACACAATTTTCCCAGTAAATCGAAGAACAATTGATATAATTTACAAAAAAACAATAACGTCTATGAATGGAAAACTCTATAATCCCTTATGGCAACAATTGAAATTAGAATCCCTATCCGTTCATCCTGATTTGGGCATTCTATGGTTTCCTTTAATCATTATGACCATTGATTTTGGGCTCAGTCATAATACAAAGCCGTTTACTTCTTTATTTCCTACAAACGATGGAGCCATTGAGAATAAAAGCCTTTTCAAATTTAAAATATGACATAAAAATACTATATCTTGGTATCTATTATTTCTCCAAGTATCGTGTACAGGTCAGTCGATGAAGAGCCTCGGATTCTTTTCTTTAACTGTTAAAAGTTTATTAAATAGTACCATAGTTATCTATTAAAAGAAAATATATTGACACACTGTGCTCTTTAAGGGATCATTGTAGTGTCCTAAGATTTAAAATTCCATCATTAGAATTTATCTTAAAAATTTATTATATGACTTTCGTTGTACCACTTATAAACGTTTTTTTGTGCCATAGTTTGATCACCAAAGGTCTTCCGCAACATTTTCAACGTGTCCGCACAAGAATATTCGTTCCGCAAACAAAATTTGATGCAAGTTCTTTGCTCAACAAAATCACCTATTGGAAAAATCGAAAAATTCACTTTTGGTTGTTTACAAAAACACGTGTAACTCGGAGATAGTTAAACCTTTTAAAAAACAGACGCTTGGGAAATATTATAGACAGTCCTACCAACCTAGGAAAAAAATTACCTGCCTTCCTAATACCCGGGAGTTTTAAATGACAATTTCACCTTACGTTTTGATCATAGTGGTATATAAATATAATAAGATATACAATTCCCCATAAGCATAAATAAAATACTTTTCCGACGTTATATGTGTATACTTATAAACCTAAATTAAATCAAACATATTCATACCCTTGTGTTTTACGCCCCGTTTAAAACTGTTTGGTTCAGCACATCACCTCAATACAGTGCAATATATTCGTGTCCCCTTCTCTATTTGAATGACGAAATGATTGTTTCGAGTCTTGAAATTAAATGTAGTTCAAGCGTGCAACTGTTTGTTATGGAACTACCCCACCAAATTGATTCGAGATGTAGGACGACATGAATTAAATTAAGCGATCAGCCGTTGATTTACGGAGAACGTTAACACGAATTACTTCATGAAGGTGAATCATATTGAATGCAGACCTACTGTTACCGGAAATAAAGTACAAAGTACTAGAATCACTAGTGGTAACGGTTATCATTATATGGCTCACGAGCTGTAAAGCTGTACTCATTCATTTTAATAATGTTTCGCCTACGGGTATAAATAAGCTTTGTTAAGCCGATTTTTATAGAACTTCATGATTTAAACAATGCAATCAGTGTACACCTATTAAAAGCCGAACCGAAAAGAGAATTATGGCCAGAGGCGCTACAGAATCCATTACAGTTTTTCTCTCGGATTTACGCTTTGTGTTTGTCAGGCAGACACAAAGCAATCAATACATTTTTATGCAATCTGAATTCTAAAATTGACGTGCAACGCTGATATGCACAAAAGAATCTCCAATGTGGCCGTTTAGCTCCAGAATCAGGCCACAATTTACATTAAACTCGTAGCAGATTTAAATATTTTCTTGTTCAAATTTGTTTACATTTAATTCGGATGGGGGTAGCGGTCGAACATAAATTTCAGTTCAAAGTTGCAACGTGAATTCACAAAACGTATGAATAGAAGTCGTGTACCACAAATTAAAATCTTTATGTTATTGTATCCAAACTTGTTTTTGTTTCTTTTTGCGATCCAACTGCGGCGAATTTAATTAAAATCCATGTAACTGAGCAAACAGAACTTGTTATTAAATTATTGTGAAATTGGTTGACTGAATTGAAGAAAATTTTATTGTGAATTAAATTGATAATATTCTCTGTGCCATTTTATACATTATTATTAAGAGCTGTTATACAAAACTCATAGTCTTCTGGAAGAACACTTTTAGTTTTGAAATATATTTTGGGGTAATGAAAATTAATTTATTTTATAATTTACTTCCTGTCTATATGTTTTGACTTACCGTATTTAGCCCTAAACTGGTAGACGCAATGAACTTTCTCCTAAAAATATATTGCATTTCAAGAAGCTCACTAACTTCGTGGATAAAACTCTTAAAATTTGGCAGAAAAGAAAAACTATTTGCTCCTCCACAACGCTGTAGAAAAACTAAATTACTTGTATTTAAAATATACTAGCTGTTGGTTTTTGTTTTATTAAAGCGAAAATGTATATTCATAGCTCTATGACTTCTCTACATGACTGCGATCCCAGAAAACAATTCTTGATGAATTAAGACTTCGAAATTTATATTCTGGTCTTTTCGTGTTTCACTTCGTATAAATCATGCATTTTCGGAAATTATTCACTGATTTTATAAATACTCTGATTAATTTTGTGCTTAATATAATTCAATCTTAAGTCAAAATACGACTTATTTAAATTTGAATTATAGTTTCACACATCTTTAAAAACTTTAACTCAGATAAAATAATCAATAAATTTACCTATGATGTAAACATAATAAAAATTATGCAACTCGTATTATCTGTCTGAATATTACGGTATAGTCGATACCCATTCACTCATATTTCTCTTTGTCTTCAGCTTCATTTACTTTCCGAGCACTTCAACACTTAATATTTCAGTTCTAATTTGTAGCGTTCCTCAGGTCCAGTTATTTATTACTTAATCACAAACCATTTAAAATATACTAATTGTTTTTGATATTAAGTATCATATTTAAGAATGTTTAAAGAAAATACATTTAGTGTATCCATCGGTCCGCTGAATGATCCTGACTTTCATGAATTTTAGTATATTTGAAACACTTGAAATAATAGTTTTGCACATTAAATAAACATCAGCTAATTTTAAGTCAGAAAAAAGAATTTATGAAATAGTTTTAAAAAACTAAGTTAAAAGAACATAAAAATAATGGAAATAGTAGCATTCTAAATTATTCTGTTTTGTTTGTTATTTATTTATATAATCACAAATTAGATTGGTGTAAAGTATCAATTTTGGACGAGGAAACGAACTAATTTCCGAGATTGAATATAAAACAGTCATTAATATAAAAAGTGATACTAACAATTTGAATGAAATTTATGACTGTTTGATTTTGTAATGTTTATTTTATATATTGTTTCCATAGTAAACGGACCCCCAACAATGTAAATTAATTTGTACTGGTCATTCTCGCGGAATTTGTGTACCAATTTTTTTTTTATGTCTAACAAAATTTATATTGCTTGTTTGTTATCTACCGAAGGTTTTTTAAAAATATTATTCTAATCATTGTAATTGTTTTGTTCTTTTTGTAGTTTTAAACTTGAACCGGATGAGGTCGCCAGATAAGCAAAGAAACATTGTTTTATTTTTTATTAATAAATTATTTATTTGACTTAAAATTGTTTATTTATTTATTAGTTTTCTCACTAGTGAATATATATTTATATAATGTAGTAATTAATCTACAATGCATTTTAAAAGTTACTAATTTGGTTTGCCCCACGTTAAGGCGTCAATTATTATTTAATTAATACAACGGAAAATTAACTGTAAGTTAGAGTGCCAATTTCTAGTGATTCTAATTTTTACAATTACAATGCAAAATCGGGCATCAAATAAAATAATTAACAAAACAATTGAAATTTTACTAAGAAAAACCACACGTTTACGACGCCAATTTTGTACTAAAAGAGCCCATGTTCTCTTTGACTGCCCCAAATATAGCGAGATAAGAAGATCAACCATAGCCGTCCATTCAATGATGGAGGTTTACAACTCATCAGCAGCAATAAAGAACCTCATAGACTTTATGTTGAAAACTGAGTTGTATAAAGTAATTTAATTGTTATACAAATGTAGAACTTAACAGACGTAAGTCGCTAATGATCTAAAGGTTAATGCGACAGTAAACTGTAATTAAAAAAATAAATGATCGGATGTTTTAATAAAAAAAATCAATATTTAAAATATAAAAACAAATTAATTTATTAAAGAAAAT
The DNA here is from genome assembly GCA_037074705.1 of Zhengitettix transpicula. Lineage (NCBI taxonomy): Eukaryota > Metazoa > Arthropoda > Insecta > Orthoptera > Tetrigidae > Zhengitettix > Zhengitettix transpicula. Next base: position 54,277,644 of record CM073593.1, on the reverse strand, counting down.
TATTTAAATCACATTACATAGTAATACTTGACAATAATACCACGGCTATTTTTCAGGGTCGATCACCGAGCCTTCAATAAATAATACTTATTAAACAATCAAATTTACAAATCAGTATAATATTACAATACAAAATAGAGATATGAACTTTAAAATCAGAACTCTGACGATAATTTACTTGCTGGTTTACAGATAGTAAATTGTGCAGTTTTACCGTAATGTTTTCTGGTACCAAGGAAATTGGCTCGTTCACACACACACACACACTTATGAACACTTCATAGACAGGCCATTTATACACTGAATTTAATACTCAACACTTTCTGCTTGCCTAAATAACTCACAATGCTTGCTTCACTGTTCATTCTAACAAAATATTACTAACACACTCCAAAGTTTATCTGCTGGGTGCAATATCCGAGGGCTCCTATTAATTAAAGAAAACATGTCTAACTCATTAATGTAAGCTAGACTCCGAACCATAATAGTCGGCGTTGGATCGTCGTAATTATTTGCTCGCATACTGGAACCTGTAAACCGTTTTAGAATATTTGAGCTGTTAAATTACATGCAGCCTGACGCCTTCTGAATTTCTGTCCTTTCTAGACCGTCTCATAAATACTCTACCGAGCAGTCTGGAGCTCTGCGAGTCTAGCGAACGAACTTCTACAATCTCAGCAAGCATGCTTTATTGTATATAACAAGTCCAAATTTTGTTCATTAATTAATTATTTCTTTTTAATTAGCGCAATATCATTAATATTTTTGCACATTACTTATTTTATTTTTACGGAGTTCATAATTGCTACAATTTATCTGACCCACAACGTTGCATGTTGAAATATTTTATTTAACCTGCGCAACAATGTTTTTTAAGCATAAAGAAATAATTGCTACATTTTAAAACAATACCGTGAGTTAATTGCATCCTTTTAGAATATTGCAGAATACATTTGTATTTGGAATTGAAATTCATACATTATACTTTTGGATTGTAGTACACATAAATGCGATGATCAACTCTCTGGGAGAACACAAACTACAAGAAGCGATGCTTTTTGAAATAAATTATTATATTAAATATTTTTCAGGTAACATAATTAGAAGATGGCTTTACAGCAGTGTATTATATAATAAACCGCAAATAAATAATAAATTCTCACTGTGTGTTGTGTAAAAACGGGATAATTTTAATTTAATTAAAGCATTGCGATGGTAGAATATGCATGTTATTAACGATCTCCGTGTTGTTTGTTAACCGCTCAAAGAAAGGTATTAGAGGAAATTATTAACTGTAACTTAATTAAATATATAATTATATTACGTTTAAAAAGTTGTGGCAAAAGTAATATAAAAATAATATGTACTAATTCTGTTCGAACAATATGTGTTTTAATTTCATATTAATTTAAAGGTAGGCTGTAAATTTTTGGCGTAACAGTTCCTTTATAGCTTCCATCGATACCAGAATTTGTTATTGTACACTATCACGGTCGAACTTGAAATAATTTAGCAGAACAATTAGCTAATTTGCTCGAACGTACTCCACATCCTCCGGCGATGATAAATAAAACAGCTTCAAGTTTTCAAAAGTGAGATCGTTTCGGGATGCAGGGAAAGCACTGCATCAGCTTGGGAGGTTGCCAGTGGTTAGACTAGATTAATGCGCGCTCTTTATCGGCCGGTGAATGGCTCACAAATCAATCCCGCAATTAATTCCCCGACTTAGGAGTGTCTCTGTTGGATGCAGCTGACGCAGTAGCCAGCGACCTCAAGTTGTCGCAATCAGGGAATTCTAAATCCAATAGCCATTTGTCACCGAGTTTCCACCTCAAGCCATGAATTAACCGAGACGTATTACACCGGAGTGGCCTTTAAATTTTTTGGCTCTTATATTTTTGCAAACCAGGGTTACGAAAACATTCATAAATGATGTGGCTCCAGCTTAAATCAATTGCAATTTCCCTAAAAGCTATCATCACAACTGGTATAGTTTGCCAATGTGATGGTACCGAAACAAGTATGCAGGAGCTAATCGGATAGCAAAATTTTATTTCCCTTTGTTTCCAGAGATGAATTCAAAAACCTATTTCATCAGGAAAAATTGTTTTTAGTAAACTCGGGAAAGAATATTCCTGGAAAAAGTTATATATTTTATTTGGAATGGCAAATCGTTGTCTAGAGAGGAACCTTTTATTGAGTACACTCTGACTCTTTACTGACAGATGAAATGTCTGCTAACACGGTTGGCTCAAACGCACGATCTTTGTGATGCAGACGCGTAATCCATTAGCCGACAAAAACTAATTAACTTTATACGTACTTACTTTTTATGCATCTAGGATACGAAACTCCTCGTTTAAATTTAATCACATTTTCATTTTTCATCTAAGTCAATCCGAATATATGATACTTTATATATGTAAAATTTCGAAGAAAATTAATTGATGTATGTTATAAATATTTAAATTGAACTAAACAATATTTAAGTTAAGTTTATTAAAATTTAATTGTTTCTTTAATAATATAACTTCTGAAGGGGTACTTAAACAAAGGAATGATATATTACGTGGAATTTAAACTTATGTATTTTATGCGACTTAGAATCTTTCTAAATATGACCGCTGGACATTTCTACTAATTTGCATAAAGAATATGTGTAAGTTGTTTAAAATTGTCACATTTTCTTTTTAATTGTACATTTATAAAGTTTTATATATCCGTTTTCCAATGAACTGTTAAATGATGTTGCGTAATAGTAGCCTGTAAAAAACTGTATCAAATTGCCAATTATAGTGAGTTAAGTCCTAGAAACCGTTGTTGTCATGTTCACTTCCAGCAATATATTTTCCACTTCCAGTGCTTTAACTGCCGATTCGTCTTTGAGATATAATTAATGATTTACGTACAGATCGTCTACAGCCAAGACAGGATAACCAGAAGATAGTTGGATTTCTCTGTAATGTTCCGAATGGGAGTTCAAAATATAATTTTCTAGCCGTTTGGGCTGAAGCCAACAAACGCGGCACCCATCGAATATTTATATCTTTCACGTTTTGAATTAAACTTATGATATTAGTTATCGGCTCTTATGAGACACATAGTCTCAGAAATAACACGAAAATCTTGAAACAAGAGTATCTGGGTTAATCCTCGTACGCCCTTCTTATTTTTATGCGAGATATTTTTTGTCTTGAAGGTTTCAGTAAATTTTATGTCATGATTTTTTGTCATTTTTTTAAAAATAAACTATCTCTACATTAAACAAATATTTATCACCTTTTATGAAATATTTAAGTTACACCCATCACATACGGTAACTAAGTTAAAAGTAAAAACAGCCGATCCAAAAAATTCCAATTAGTACATGAGTTTAGTTTCTTGTTAGAATGAAAATACTTTCGATATAATTTATTTATTTGCCTATATTGTCATTCAGTTCTAGTATTTTACATTGCAACGGACAAATTCATCAGGAGTATTTTCTCATACATCTTGCCAATTACCTAATTTATACGAAGTTGATGTGCTCAGAAGCCTCATCTTTACTCTCACATTTTCTTTCTTCTCTTTAATTTTCCCGTCGTATATTATTTGTGTCTTTATCTTCTAACATTCTAATTTCGTTATTATTCTATTCAATCTAGATCCTAATTTCCGCTGTGTTTATTTCCGCTACACGTGTGAAAAATATAATTCCACGTCTCTTTCATTTTCCCAATTTTAACGGCAATCTAATTGATGTACGAAGAATGAAAGAGTGTCAGGAACTGAAATGGCTTCCTTTCTTACTCTGACAAAGCGTTAACCTCTGAACGCTCCGCGCCGAAGATAAAAATAATATTCTTTTAAATGAATGCAAAATTTTCATTTATTTCCTTTTCCTGGTTTGATGTTACTACCTTTACATTCACGTCGTTATTTTCAAATTTATTTGAATATTTTCAACTAACAAACTTAGTTCTAACTTTACAGTTTTATGTGTATACCTTTTGATGTGGAATAATAGCAAGTAATACACATAACAAAAATGCGTCAAATTAAAAGTATTGTTATTTATTACCTATATTATTCTCGTAGAGAATGATTATACTAGTTATTATTTATATATATATATTATTTTAAACATATTAAATGTAAAGATTACAAAAGTACTTCCTAAGTAACTTATTTTTCATGAGCCGTCGAAAAAATGCTTTTATAAAGGGTATAGAAGAATCAATTTAATTTCTTCTACTTTTATTTACTAGGCAGAATTGTTAATTCCATTATCATAAATTTTTCTGATGAACATTGTTTTGAATATATTTCCCGGAATAAACAAAATAATGTAGATATTTAAGAAAACGTTTTTATTATAGTGAAAGGTCTTTTACGAAACTCACAGATTTTTTTTAAAATTTCCTTGAATCAGTTTCTATTATTTTTAGTTATAAGTAAATATGAGTTCGTTAATATAGAAAGTATTATTATGTAATGTCTGTAGTAACAAATTAATATTGCCTGTTGTTTAAAAAAACGGTATATATGAATTATAATATTATATAAGATATGAATAACAGGAAACAACGGAATTATATTATATGTCGAGAGTATACGACAGAAAATTCGTTCTGTTTTAAATTTCATGTAGTATTTCCGTAAAATAAATAGCTCATACAAATTAAGCCATAAATTAAAAGCAGATGTTAATTTATATAAACGTATTATTTTACGGACAACTTTTGCGTAACTTGCATACATTATGTAAAATAATTGATTAAATATCGTACTAAAATAAGACTTTCAACGAGAACACCATAAACGCATTGACATTTACATGAGTCTGATTTTATTACAAATAAGTGGCAACGTGATTTTGTATCACCAGAAACGGAAGGCAAGAAACAAGCTCAAGACCCTCCAGGATAATCGATTACATGATGAGGATTGGGCCTTTGTGTGGCAGAGAAACCTCGTGCGGACTATGAATACGGGAGCCATTTGCGAGGGTGTTAATGAAATTTTCCGCTTACGCAGTGTTGTCTGAAGCCTTACACTGCCGGACTTTGGGTTTGTATTAGCTGTAACTAGTTAACAGTTTGAGGTAATTAACACATCCTGCAAGAATTTGAATATACGATATTTCGCTCAAGATCACTGATATGGAAGCATAATAAGTCCAAAAATTAATTATGTAAATCTTCAAATATACAACTAATTTAAGTTATTTTTAACATGTTTGGCAGCCCAATTTTTGAACGACAAATAAAACGTCAACATTCCATTTCCATTAATTTTTCATGCGACGTTAAGCTAATCGAAACACGTCATGTTCCTGACTTCCTTTCATACTTTACTAATGTTAAATTATTTTACACTTCTTTTGTGTAGCTTAACCACGAATTGAAAATATTTTAAACACAACAGTGATTCAGTATATAATATGACCAATGAACATAACAGAATATTCACTCGTGTTTCTTTATTTTAGCGTTGCGATCACTTGCGTTACGATTTTACAAAATTCGCTCACATCTGACATTAAATGACATAATCAGAATCCTACTTTAACCATTTTTCATATTCTACGAATGTAGCTGTTGTATCTAGTGCATTTGGTAGCAAAGTGCATTTTGATGAATTTACATGGTGCTCGACTGCGCGTTCATTAAATATTGACAACATCCGTTATCGATACATCGAAAATTACTTCCTACTCTCAAAAGCGTTCACATATTTGGCAATATAATTAGCCTCTTATGCTTATATTCACAACTTACACTAATTGTACGAATATATTATAATATACCATATGCTGTTCAACATATTGAGCAGTTTTATGCGAATAATATGTCTACGCATCTGGAACTTTATTACTTGAAAATTCATCACCTTGTTTCAAAAAACGTTAACTATTAATTTAGTCCGGGTGCTCAGGCCTGAATTTTCGTTTTATTGTTAATAAACATTCATTAAACAACATATAACGATTACGTCAGGACTGACGTATGTCTAATCAGACTTTACTCTCTCTCTCTCTCTCTCTCTCTCTCTCTCTCTCTATATATATATATATATATATATATATATATATATATATTGTAGAGACCACCAACGTACAATTAAAGGATTTCTTCTATAATTTCTTTAATATTTGTATTGTCGGCGTAATAATTATTGCCCAGGTATTGTAAACAACAGACAAGTGAAGTAGGAATGTGGTGTGCTCGAGACTTATTATTGACGGCATATAATTGAGGTTGAAAGCTTGGACGAGAACACAGGCAGTCCGTCCGTAAGGGAAGCCCGATTGATGATGGTCATGTAGTTTCGTAACGAAAACCGGTCGAAGACGGTCGTATTCAGCCTAGGGTATTAAGTGAAACAGTAAAGTACAATAGACAGTTTTCATTAATATCCACGAACGTAAAGTCGGTAAATACATGTTCGATAAAAGAGTTATAGAACGAAAATTGTCCGGTCGTCAGTTGGCCGGAAATTTAGCAAATTGAATTAAAGTTGTGTCCAAATTTAGGTTGTGAACAGTAGCCGGTTATATAAAATTTATTTTAAGTAACCAGTGAAGTGTATCATCATTGTGGTATGAGAGCAGCTATGATTATGCAATGGAAAATCATTTGCATACGAGAGTGACATACAAATTTCGTACCGTAAGATTTCATTAGATCTCTATAAATTTCTTTAGATTACGTTTGATTTCGGATTTATTTAGATTTTTATGTTAACATTTTCTTGTAAATTTAATTATTATTTTTGTAGCATTTTGATTTTCATTTGATTTGGTGATAGTTGAAAATTACTGTAACTATTAGAAGTCCAATAAGCGGCCCAGAAGAAGTACGAATTTCATTAAATGCTGTGACAATTATTTACAAATTGATGTACATAATTCAAATTAAATAGAAAATTGTATTAAATGTTTTACTTTTAAAAATTGTTAAAATTCATTTATTAATTATCCACGTCGTTTTGGCATTGTTAGTCTACCATTACAGATTTGGAAATATTTCTTTAAAGTACTTATCACAATTAATTGACACTCCAAAGTGAGTTTTATTTTATTAAATTGTTCTCTACATTAATTTGCTTGAACGTGGTGGAATTTTTCTTCATATCTTAATGTGATTATTACAATATATATATATATATATGTATATACATATATGCATATATATAAAGAGGAAGAGACAGGAATAAAGGTCTACTTAAACTAACTTGAAAAATAAATTCCATATAATAAGCATGTGATACCGGAACTTGAACAACGAATATTTTATTATTTATTTGTAAATGCACGTAATTCATAAGAGAATGGAATGACTCGTCCCTGGAAAGACTACAGAAGTAGGACAGAAATAATGGATAGTTTATAAACCTGAAATACCTCACTGTGTGAAGATAAATAGCACATGTTTAAATATAATTCTAGAAGTGACTCACAGAAACATAGGAAATGCAGAGGACATTCATTTAAAATGTGAGTTTTAATTGGAAGAAAAATTTCAATCTCTAAAGAAAAGTGTTGTAAAATATATTATAATTTAATATAATTAAAAAATTATGTTCGAAAAATATGAATCCAAATTTTACGTTAAATGAATTTGTCATTCATATTTAAAAACGGAATTTATATTACATGGACATGAGAAAACCTGGTAACCAATAACAGACTAACGCTTTAAGACTAGTATAGAAATTGAATTAGAACTTATTATTTTATAAAACTATGTACTACCCAAAAAAGTTTCAAAGTTTCCTGAAGCCCGATGTTAGTGTCGCACCTAAAATACATTTTGTGATTATGTTTTTTTCCCTCGTGGAAAGCGTCAAAGAATCTAATATATTCCTCTAAAGGAAAACCGTAGGCAAAGTTGTGTGGGAAGACTTTCATCGACTAAATAAGTAACTTGACTGACCATCGGTCTCAATCCATCATTGCTGTCACCTTTCTTCTCTTTTTATTTACATCAATCGCACGAAAACAACTTGTAGGGAATCAGTTATATAAAATCACTAGCATAACACTAAACTTAAAAAAATACTTGTGTTGTTATTCACCACCATCATAGTATATGTTAAGGTTATCAAATTAGATTTTCCTGAAATTTTGGAATTAATAATTTATTTGGGAACATCATGAATGGGCTTAGGAAACAATAAAACTTGTAAATGCAGGTGTGGAAATTATTAAAGAAAATTTTGCGCGATACTGAAACTATATTTCCAAATTTACTTATAATGCTTCCGACCTCAAACTATAAAATACAATCAACCGTCTCAATTTCTAGGATGATATAGAAATATTGCTGATCTGTAACTTCCCATACAATTTAGGTAAAGCATTAAATTAAAATAGAATGTATCACGTATTACGTAAGAATATTTATCTGACGTTTAATTCTAATTAAATAAATAAAATATGAAATATACGGAAAAATTAAGTATAATGTCTATTAAAAACGTTAAACACCTTTGGGACTTGATCAGGTGATAAATTTAATATCCATATTATCGATTTGAAAATATTTCTTTAATGTTAAGTGGATATTTTTTATTTATTGATAACTAAGTAACTACAATTATTATTACATATTTCTTATATTGACAATAATACTATTCTTACAGATTTATTGTAAGAAATAAGACATAAAGTATCTAACGTTGTAATCGGAATATACAGCAGAGAGCAGCCTGCTAGGGATTTTCTCTCGCAGGCAGAACCTTTTAGGAGAGATACGAAGGGGCTACCTTTGGGGATGCTCTCTGGTTTTTTTTTTGAACTAAGGTTCCCACATGCCGAGGCACCTCGGTCTGTTTTGAGAGGTGTATGTTCCGGGGTCGCAGACCTTGGGCATACGGCAAGAGTTGTCCGCTATTCCTATTGGAATAGTCGGCCAGCTGCCTCCTAAACTGGCCAAGGCATGGCGAGGGGTAAGCTGCGTCCCCACAGCAAACCCCTCTCCCGTCATCGGAAGGGCGTGGGACAAGTACCCAATGCCCGACCTACCCGATGCAGGTTTTTCTAAGGTTTTCCCTGCATTCCTTTAGGCGAATGCCGGGTAGGATCCTTAAAATATAGCCCGGGGGCCCTAGTTAACCCTTGGCTACCTTCCTCTACCCTTCCGCATCCCCCCTTTCAAATCCCTTCCTATGCTATTAAAGGGGAGTTGCCCTAAGTGGATTACCCTCACGTAGCCTATTGCCCTAAAAAAAAAAAAAAAGGGATGCCTTTTCCTCTCCGTTTTTGAACTAAGGTTTCCACAAGCCGAGGCACCTCGGCCTGTTTTGAGAGGTGTATGTTCCGGGGTCACAGACCTTGGGCATACGGTAAGAGTTGTTTGCTATTCCCATTGGAATAGTCGGCCAGCTGCCTCCTAAACTGGTCGAGGCACGGAGAAGGGAATGCTGCGTCCCCACAGCAAACTCCTCTCCCGCTATCGGAAGGGCGTGGGACAAGTACCCAATGCCCGACCTACCTGATGCAGGTTTTTCTAGGGTTTTCCCTGCATTTCTTTAGGCGAATGCCAGGTAGGATCCTTAAAATATAGCCCCGGGGGCCCTAGTTAACCCTTGACTACCTTCCTCTACCCTTTCAAATCCCTTCCTATGCTATTAAAGGGGAGTTGCCCAATGTGAATCACCCTCATGTAGCCTGTTGCCCTAAAAAAAAATCGGAATATACAATATAATACTTTTGTGACTTTTTAATTTATTATCACAGAATACATGAATATTGAATAAAAGAAAATGTACTTGTAAAAATATCAAAGGAGAAAAATAAATCGAAATAATAATAATAAATAATAAATAGTTAAGCTCGTGTGATAGATCTTTTATTAAAAATATATTTGTGACATTAGAATGTGTGTTAGCGGATATCTTCGGATCAAATACAGAACGACGTTCGAGTTTGATCCATAAATAACCCTTCATCCAGAGATTAAATTGCTAATGAAAATGTCATGTTCATGTAAATGAACCATCATGTCAGATTAATAGACAAGAAATCAATCACCACTTACGGTACGAAAATGAACTTGCAGATGTGCGGCCTGTTATTGATAGTAACTCCTACGCTATGCGTATTTACTTTTAAACAAGCAATCATATTGATAATAATGGTTTTCGAATTGTTCTGGAGTGCATGGCTGTTTCTCTAACGCGTAACCGGATCCGTGTAATTATCACAATGCATTTGCCTCTGGCCGACGGGGAGAATATTAATTCCACTCTCAACGCTCGTATAAAAAATAATCCGGGAATATATCAGGCTCGGAAATGACAAAGTGCGTAAGCTGTTCGTTGATATCCGTGTTCCGTAAACACATGAGGGTTGTTGAAAAACACGAGCTGTAAGGCAATGCTTACACGCGAGGTCAGAGACAGAAGACAAGAAATTTAAAATATCGCAGGTTGTTAGACTTACGAGTGCAATTTGTATTCGCAATTTTCCCGTTCCATTTTTTAAATCCTTTCGTTTGCTGTTAATTTAAGACATGTATGCACTTTAAAAATAATTTTCCATAGAAAATAGAATTACAAATTGATTTTAAAAATGAAATTAAGCAATTATTTGGATATCCCGAGCAGTAACTATTAATTTCTGAATTTTTATTCAATTCTGTGTTCTTTCAAAGTCTTGTTTTTCGGAAAATAACGTTGTATAATTCACAACGTTCATGAATTTCAGAATATGGTTAAGAGGTAGATAATTTATTCAGTATTATTAAGTCTAATTTAAGTGCTTTCATTCTTCACTTTGCTTTATGAGTTTTTCCGTAATATATTAATTTATTCATTACACGGAAAGGAGAATTTTTATGAGCAGAATTCCTTAGGAAATCCCGTAGTTGAAATACATGAAACAACAAACGAACCTGTATATATTCAGGCTGTAACAAAACTCGATGACAAAATATCAGAAATTGATTCCGGATATTCAGAGAAGTAAAAAAAGTGTAGTGGGTCCGGAAGGGCATGATTTCAGAGATGTCAGATCATCCGTATCTCATTGATTTGTATGAAGTTTAACGGACTAGTTGGAACGCTCAGGTCAAATATCAGATGAAATGATCTCGACTTAGTATGCTGGTGTATGTGTAAGAATGTGTGAGCCTATGTATCGATGTGTGTGTGTTTTGGTAACTACGATTTTATATAAGGACACTAACAAGGATTAAAATTCGATTATAAAAATTAATATATATATATATATATATATATATGTATGTATAATATCTATGCCAGGCTCGGTAGAGTTTCAATATAGTTTACTGTTAGGAATCGTTTGGTTTTACTGCTAGTCAAGAAGTAATTCTATGACGTATTGATTAAATTAATTCCCAGAGCCTTAAAAGTCACAACAGCCAATTATATTATTAAAAACGGTCTACTATGATTATTTCACAATTAGTTTGGCGAATGACTTAAAATTCAGCCGTTTTTCGTGATTTTTTCGGAGTCTATATTTCTTTTAATATGTACTTACCTTTATTATTCTACTTTCCAAAATTTAAGTATTATTTATAATTCACAAATGTCAATAATGAGAAATGAGTGAGCGTTATTCGCGAGAAAATGAACTTAAAAGTATCTGTTGAGAAAGGAACATTTATCTCTTGTTGATATTTAAAGTGACAATTACTACTATCAGGTTTTGTGCCCCGAAGATGAAAATTATAATCATCAAATTGTCGTGCGACGATATTAAATAAGCAATATTTCATGTAATATTAAATTTAATAATTAAATGATTAAACCCACGTAGCGACGTCAAATAATTAATTTAAATAAATAAAATCCAAAAACTGTAATGGTAGTCTAACAAGGCCACCACAATGTGGCTAATTAATGGTATTTATAAATTAAAATAAAAAACTACCTTTTAAAGATAAAACATTTCATACAAATTTCTATTTAGTTTGGATTCTGTTCATAAACTATTTCGTAATTACCACAGCTTTTAGTGAAAATCTTAATTCTTCAGAGCCAGTTGTTGGGCCTCTAATAGTTACAGTAATTCGCAATTATCACCAAATAAAATGTTACAGAAATAATGAATTGAATTTACAAGAGCAAATGTTAACCCAAAAAAATCTAACACATCTGAAATCTAAGGAAATTTGACGGTACGCAATTTTTATATAAGGTTTACAATGGATTTAGTTTACATACCACCAAATGATCAGGGCTGCTCTCATAACACACTTCTTATACACTTAACTGGTTATTTAAAATAAATTTTATTTAACAGACCATGGTATTCACTGTTCACAACCTAAATAAGCACAATAACCACATTACCACAGATGATGAATTCCTATCGAATGTTTTAATTCGCTGCTGGTTTATATTTCTCTCATTAACTTATAACCACTTTTCAGAACCTTACTGCATAACTTGAGTTTTTCTTTGCTAAACTTCCGGTCAACTGACCACCGGTGACGTCTCCAACATTCGCTCTAAAACTTTTTCATCATACTGTACTATACTGTCTTGGATATTAATACGCGGACTCAACACTTTACAGTTTCGTTTACTACAGAGGCTGAATGTGACCACACTGGCCAGGATCCACAACAGACTCACCATGACCACCATCGTGCAGGTTTCGTTACCAACTGCATTGTTCTCTCTTCAATTTTTTCAATCTCGACATAGACCGACGATAATACTTCACCAGCACTCCACATTCTTACGCCACGATGACTTCTGTTTCAAATACCTGAGTTATAATTATTACACCGGCAATGCAAATATTAAATAAATTATTAAAAAAATCCTTTCATTACACATTGGTGGTCTCTAAAATATGGTTAATGTTACGAACAGTCGACCAGCTGTCTTCTAAACTGGTTTAGGCATGGAGAAAGAAATGCTGCTTACCCAGAGCATACCCAAATCTCGTCATCGTTAGGGCGTAGGACAAGTCATAATTTCCCGAACTATCTACTAGTGTTCTCCTGTGTCACTTTTAGATGAATTACTGTGTAGGAACCTTAAAACGACAATCGGGTGCCCTACATAATCCTTAGCTCCCATATTCTACCTACCTTTCGGCGTTCCGCCATGGGTTCCCTTTCTTGTGCTATGAGGGATGAGTGGCCACTCCATGGCTTACCCTATATATAGCCTGTCTACACAATCGCGCAAATTGATAGGGTATGCTAACAAAATGAAAAATAAATGGATCCGTCTTGATTATCGTAAAAGTTTGCAGTTAAATGAAAAAATGAGTCTAACATTCGATTTCTGTAATTCTTTACATTTTTTATATATCAACGTGATTTTAATTCGGTTTCCGCTATCAGTTTTTTCACTTAGTTCTTATCAAGACTGAAGTTTTTTTAAATTGAATTAATGTTTTATTATTTTCTTCATTTTATCTGTAGCTTGAGTCTGCAGAAATTAACTCTACTATGTAAGGAAATTATAGCGTAGGATTGAATTAGCTACATGAAAGCATCCTGCTTTCTACGGTAATGCACTTCATAAGTATCAAACGTTAAAGTACTTAATTCAGAAAATTCGGTATGATTCAGATTTAATTTGAATCCTTTCCCAAGCCTTCACCGGATCTTAGTATCTTTCTCGCATTTTAAAACCATGTCCATTATAAATGCAAACTAAGTTATGCCTTATGTGTCTCCGCATTTTATTAGATAAATGATCTCTGAAGGGGATGCTTTAAATGTTTAAAACTTTTCTCCGGCCGAGGTAGCTCACCTCAGGAACTAATTCGAGTATGCAAACGATAGCGAAACGAACAACTGCGAGTCAACTCTTGCTTAATTACATTAGAGGACATTTGCGAGGCTGAACTACTTTGAGAATCCCTTTATCTCAGATTATAAATAAAAGCCTTTTACGTAATGTACTTTACGGTAGTGAGATCTACGCTGTCCTTCCTTATTTCGGAAAGATGAGATCAGAATTGCCTCGGGTAGTGAGCGCTTACCGGGATCAAGCAAGTAATAACATCTGCGTGGCTTGGGGAGATTACACAGCGCCGTATATACTTTAATGAGGGTCCCGAGCATAAATAAGGACATCGTTTCAATTAATTCGCTGCTTGCGTATAGTGGTGCATAGAGAGAGATGACGGTTTGGGAAATTAGTTCAATTTACTAACAGAATGCGAATGAAACCAATCACTCAGTTACAAAGATGAGGACTGTTGCAAAGAGAGGAGAATATTACGTATCATTAATATTTAACAGGAATTATGCACATAAGAACATTCTTCGAAAGCCATGACCGATAACATTTATTTTTAAAGTAACTTGTATAATAAAATAAATATGATGAAATGTTAATTTATCTCAGACATTTGTTTGCAGATTATCAAATAGATACCGGACTATAAAACCAACGCAAGCCTTTCCATCGGTCCCTATTTTTTTGTTAAACAGGCTGTGGACGCTTAACAGCACCTCGCCGTCTCCTTCGCTCTACCTTCAATCAATCTCTGTCAACAGTTTTGCTGGTCTGCAAGATTTTGTCTCTCCGTCTCTAAGCGACAATACCTTTCAAATGTGACCTCTCGTCTTTTAAATTCGATTTTCTAGCCCCTAAGAATATATATCATCTTCATCGATCTGACTGTCTTCTTCATTTTATTTCGACATTACGTTATAAAAGATTCCCGAACCTATTTTCCAATATTCAAATACGCCGGAGTTTTGGACTCACACGTGTGTTGTTTATGACGTTTTATCTAGCATCGTTCAGAACTTTATTTTTATGGTAACAGGCTACATGAAGGTAATACACATGGTGGCAACTCCTCTTTAATAGCATAGGAAGCTATTTGAAGGGTAGAGGAAGGTAGCCAAGGGTTAACTAGGGCCCCCGGGCTATAGTTTGAGGATCCTACCCGGCATTCGCCTAAAAGTAATGCAGGGAAAACCCTAGAAAAACGTGCATCAGGTAGGTCGTGCATTGGGTACTTGTCCCACGCTCTTCCGATGGTGGAAGAGGGGTTTTATTTGGGGACAAAGCATTCACTTCTCCGCACCTCGACCAGGTTAGGAGGCAGTTGGCCGACTGTTCCAATGGAAACAGAGAACAACTCTTACCGTATGTCCAAGGTCTGATACCCCGGTACATATATTGCTCAAAACAGGCCGAGGTGCTTTGGTTTGTGGGAACCTTAGTTCAAAACTGTTTCCGCAAAGGTAGCCCTCACCGTCTCTCCAGAAATGTTCCACTCAGTACGTTTTCGGATACCCGTTTATTTATTTTTTCAATTTAGCTTAGAGTTAATTACACATACAACTATTTACCTATCACTATTTTTATCTCTAAGAATAATTTTTTAAATACATATAAACTATTTGTAGTCTTTAAATCTACAGGCAACTCATTATATAATATTAACCCTCTATCAAACATTGAAATTTTTGTACTTCTTAGATTCAGATGCTCAATAAAACAATTTTCACTCCGCCTGGTGTTATGATTATCCCCTTTACCTAATCTATAAATAAAAATTAATTTCCACCACTTTCTCCGTCTAAATCAGAAGCTTCTCACGACACTACAAATATATTTTAATTTATTTTTTAAAACATATTTAGAATAAAACAATATAGTTGTCAATTCTTCTGATATATTTTGTCGTCTATAACAAAAATTTTAACATCGTCTTGCTTGGTTTCCATTTACAGAAAAGAGGGTTAAGATACGGAAGGGTGAGCTTAGTGATCAATAATTATACGTTTCAAGGTCACTGTTGAATAAGGGTACGCTCTAAATAAATTTACAAAGCTGATAGTCAGCATCTCGGTCTGTTTTGAGAGGTCTATGTTCCGGGGTCGCAGACCTTGGGCATACGGTAAGAGTAGTCCGCTATTCCTATTGGAATAGTCGGCCAGCTGCCTCCTAAACTGGTCAAGGCACGGCGAGGGAAAAGCTACGACCCCACAGTTAACCACTCTCCCGCCATCGGAAGGGCGTAGGACAAGTACCAAATGCCCGACCTACCTGATGCAGGTTTTTCTAGGGTTTTCCCTGAATCACTTTAAGGCGAATTGCCGGGTAGGATCCTTAAGCCATAGCCCGGGGGCCCTAGCTAACCCTTGGCTACCTTGCTCTACCCTTCCGCTTCCCCCCTTTCAAATCCCTTCCTATGCTATTAAAGGGGAGTTGCCACCATGTGGATTACCCTCATGCAGCCTGTTACCCTAAAAAAAAGTCATCACTTAACTTTGTCCTGTATTTATGTATATAACGTTTTGTTGTAACACAATCAGTTTTTTTCAGACCTAAATCCAATGAAAACATTGAGAGCATTTACATGTGTATTAATTATTTAAATAAACAATAAAATATCTGTGAATTTCACAGATTTTAAACATTTTATTTACATTAAAATATGTCATATTTATTTTTGTTTGCGAATTAACTGCTAATTGATGCCTCTGGAGCTTATGCAGTATAAATATTGAAAATGTTTTCATCTGTGTCAGGGAATAGAGGGGAGCAAACAAATATCGTTCTTCTGGATAAGACTGTTGACCCTGACGTGTTTGTTTCTTTGGCTCGTGGTACTGCTTGAAAGAATGTTTTGGAGAATGGGAACTAAAATAAATTTCATGTGAATATATCCCTGAAAATATTTGTTCAAATTAAATTATAAAACGTCGGTGTTAGAATCATATTAATGAGACGAATAAATAGTTAAATAAGTGACAATAATAAGGGCTAACTAAATACTCACAACGGTTATGCAGTGCTCGTTGCTTTCGTTAGGTGATTCTGAAACGTAAGAGGGGTATCTGGGTTTGAAATTTCTTGAAAATGGTGAGGTAACATTATTATTTAGATTTTTCGGGTATTCCATTGCCTTGGAGTAGATAAGTGAGCAAGGAAAAGTGAAAAAGGCAGACAAAAGTAAAAAAGAAAAGCAAAGAAACAAGAAAAACAGACAGAAAGAGGCAGGTCAAAGAGATGACGAGAAAGATCATCTAGAAGATCATAAAGTAGATGTTGAGATATACTACAAGCGAAGAAAAAGAAGAAAAACAGAAAGAGAAGGCAGAGTGCAAGAAACACGTTAGGTTAAAGACATGACCTGAAGAATCGTCAGGAAGTTCATAGAAAGATGTAGAAACTCCAACGTTTCGAACAGTACAGAAAAAACAACAGTATATACTGGAACAGCTGTCACTCTAGGACCAGGCCGATTTTAGTACCCCCCCCCCCTTCCCTAATGAATGTTCGGACTCTCATGTTACGTGTCTTAGTGTTTTCCTCTCTTTGATGCCAAACAGTTTTTTCTGTACTGTTGGAAATGTAGGAGTTTCTACATTTTTCCCTGAACTTCCTGACGATTTTTAACTTCATCTCTTTTACCTAACTTGTTTCTTTGTTTTCTTCGCTTGAAGTATATCTCTACATCTTTTTTTTATCTTCTAGACGATCTTTCTCGTCATCTCTTTGCCCTGCCTCTTTCTTTCTGTTTCATTTCTTCTCCTATACACTTTTATTTGCCCTTTTCACTTCTTCTTGCTCACTTATCTATTCCAAGACAATGTAATACCCGAATAATCTAAATAAGAATACAAGAGGCGTAACACCACACAAACCAAGTGACGAACTCAAAAACTTTTGAGCATTGTGTCGTTCTCATGAGTCTTGCGTTTTTTTTCAATCACCTGACGAAAGCAACAAGCATTGCATTGAAAGTTGAGGTTTCTCTCTTATCTGGACATTTACTTATCTAATTAAATATTCCTTTTTTCGTTTGTAGTTACTTAAACACATGCTCAATATATTGATTTAAACATTTAATCAAACAAATATATTAAATTTCCTTAACTTTAATGTTTTTTTCATCAATAAAACAATTAAAAGACACGTGCAAATATATTCTGAAACTTTTAACTTAAAAAAAGTATTTATAAGAAGACAGGATAATATGAAAATAATTCTTTTATCAGTAGGACAGCAGAAATATGATAGCCTATAATTATTTTCCATAAAGTCCCTACGAGGACGATACATTTTTGCCACCGAGAGATGACATTTATCAACTTTGCACGTATCTCCAGTCCCCATTGGACAGAAATGTACTGTAATATTAAATATCTGCTCTTCGTTATCAGTTACGTCCCATTTACGTATAATTGTGACGCAGCATCCTGATGTTGTTTTTCTTTATGTATACGGATAACATTGCCTGGCTTCACATTCGTACGAGAACAACCGCCGCTATCCCTATCCATGTGTATCTTTGTTCAAACCATTTTTATGTTGATTTTGCGCACTAGAACACAAATGTGGAACGGTAGCTCTATTTGCGAATTGTTTTCCCTAGTTCCATGTTTATTGTTAATAAGAAAACGTTCAGTACCACGGCGGCATTGTATGTTTTTACTACTATAATTGACAATAACGGCACAGTTACGTGAATAAACACATCAGATCTCGGGAACAGGTTCATTTTGTAGATCAGTGGTCAACTCAATTAAACTAGTGGAGCTGTTCTTTCCAATGTACATAAATGTTCGTGACTTACGCAACATATTTTAACTTAAACATCCGACTGTCCATTTTTCTAGTACTGTAAAAATTATTTCAGAAATAAAATGCATCTAGAAAACGAATAATATTAAATTAAATACGGAAACTGACGCCCTTAAAAACAATTTTTTAAAAGATATTTTGAAGTTTAATTTTCTGTGAGAAACTTTTTCACATTAAAGTTTACCATATTTTTATACAACATGTACTTAATCCTTATTATAATAAGGCATAGAAGCTACTTACAAGAAATATCAAACTGATTGAACAATATATTTCTTCTCCGTCTTTTTGGCCTTATTCTCTTAGCTGAGAACGTTTTACTACCATTTGCACAACTGAATTTCTTCTTGTTTACATTGTAAACTTTGGGCTCTTGTCTAAATCATATTTTCTTCGATTCGCGTCTACATTCGCCATGACTTTTTGTCAACCCCATACTCAAATCATCGTTCAATGTTCACCTATACTAATTTTTTATGTTCGTAATGCCAATACTGGGTTTCATTAATTTACAGTCAACGAGAATTCCGAAACATATCTCCTAAAATTCGGTTATTAATAAGCTTCAAACCTAATAATAATGTTAAGGTGTTATTAATACATATTAATATTAATTTAGACCGCTTTGTGATAGTAATTGGTTAAAACTATTATAAATTGGTTGGATGAATAACAATGACTTCAAAGTGACTGATTCTATCGAAAAATAGGTAAGCATATTTTAATTTATTGTGCTTTTAGAATTAAGACGATTATCAAAATTTGGATCACTTATTATTTTAATTAAATATAACTTATTATGTTAGTAAAATCTAATTTTGTAATTTGTAAGACAACTCTTGTAAATGAAAATCAAAGAGGATCCGTCTCCAACTTCATTAATACTGGTCAAGTAAGCTCATTAGCTGCTTGATGGAATTTGTTGACATGAGTGTCGGTGTCACTAAAAGCTAATTAGCTATTGATCTGCATGAAGTGCTCGCCTATAATACATACAGTAATGCTAATAAATTAAACAAAATTTCGTTTTTCATCAATCATTTCTTTTTTTATTGTATTCGAACAGTAGAGACTTTGACAAGTGAAATAACGTTGGATAAAATTTGTTGTTGAAGTTATTTGCATGAAGTATATATTGGTATAAAGACACATAATATTAAAAAGTCTGAATAAGATTTTATACCATATAATCTCATCCGGGATTTTTAATAACATATTATAATGTTTAATTATTTTCTACTATCAGAAATCTTCGAAGTTGCTTATTGCAAAATTTGTTTGATTACATTTTCTGATTTTATTTTACGTAAGGGTTTGTTTCATATAGCAAAAATGTTTTAGTTATATCCTTGAATCTCAATAAAATGACTGTCAATTTTTAAATTTCAGAATTTTGATTTTAATATAGTACTAGACACAAAAGTACCAGATATCTTGAAATGTAATACACAGTACCAAAAATAGTAATCTTGTGAAAATTGTTTCAATGAACTGACGTAGTGTGTTGTAACATATGAACGAAGTTCGTCCCGAATAAATCGTGCATTGTATTACCATGAAATTTATGGTTAAGACGTCTTATTACGAAGCAGAAATTAGGTAATCAAAAACATTAAAGGAGAGGTTTAGGTTTATTCAGAATAATGACTGAATTAAAGTTCTCAAACCTTTTAATATCTCCCGACAATGAATTTAGGACGTTAAAAATCCTTGCCAGTGTTGACATATCTATCGAAAGAAAGAAGAAGATAGTGTAGACAGGCTATGTATAGTGGCAACTCCACTATTACAGCGTAGGAAATTGACTGAAAGAGGGAATGCGGTAAGGTAGAGCAAGGCTTCGGAGGCAACTGGCCGACTATTCCATTAAGAATAGCGGACCGTATGCCCGAGGTCTGATATCCCGGAACATACACGTGTCGAAACAGGCCGAGGTGTCTCGGTTTGTGGGAACGTTAGTTAAAAAACCAGAGAGAGGAGAAGGTATTCCCAAAGGTAGCATTCTCTGCGAATGTTCACCTGCGAGAGAACAGCCCTCGCAAGTTTCCTCGACGGACATATCAGAACTTTATTGCTGATATCGAAACAAATTCCAATTTTCAACTGTAAAAGAAATATGCTTGAAGATTATGTTATAACTGTTTTCCTAATAATCGTATTCGATTCATTTTTGAACGTAATACGAATTATTGAAATTAACTTTATACATATAAATTTGTATATAACTTACATTTAAAAGAAATATAATTGCATTATTACTGTTCTTATAAATTCCTTGCTCATTTGAGGTGGCGTTGTTGGACCCTCTCCTCTCCACGACATCAGTACAAGACCCTTTTATTAAATTGAACATGTTATCAAATTAGCTTAAAGATCATATGTAATCTGATTGCTAATAAAAATCTATTAAAAAAAATTAATTCTTGGATATTAAATTGAAAATATATATGTATTTTATATACAGGAATTGTTTCATTTAAAATTTTAATATTATTTCCTCATCTGTAAGTAAAACCAGTTTATAATAATTTGAATTTACTCTAAACATAATGTCTGAAACCGATTTTTGTCAATAATACATCTTGAAATTAATGAAAATTATTGAACACCAAGTATTATAAATTCAGGAGACAGGAATAGTCTTAAAACTGAATATATATATATATATATATATATATATATATTCTCAAATTTATTATCTACTTTTAAATTCAAAGGAAATTAATTACAAAACAGTAGTGTAAAAATAAAATTATTTTTAAAATATTAAGGCACATTTAGATAATTTTCTTCTACGTTTCCCAGTTTACACTACCTCTAATTATCAGCTGAATACTACAAGGCTCTTTACTGAGTAATTTATTATTCAGGTAAAATTTTTCTCGACCTGAGAAACTTACATCGTAACATTCATCTGTGGTAGCAAAAGTCTAATTACGTAATTAATTTTATGCTGGTTATATGTATTATATAATGGGATCATTATGTCCATTCAAAAGTTCAAACAGGTTAATTTTTGATCGATAGACTAATTTTGCTGAGATTAAAGTTTAGTGTTACGCAGTCATGTTAATTCTTATTTGATCCCGGCGAGCTTTCTTTCCTGCGTTTGTTTACCTATTTTTATTATTGAATCAGAAAGAGACCTTTGCCCTTTTCAGCCTCTCCAGGGAGAGAGAATCTTCTACATCTATTACGGCTGACATGAAAGAACTTCATTAGCGTGATTGCGTGCATCGTAAAGCATTTAGCGCCCCCGCCGACAATCAGCCGTACCTCGTAATTAGGTTGTGCTTTGTGACCAGTCCAGTATGCCGATTGGCTGAGCTTAATTCGGTTACGATGATACTACGGTCCTCTCGTCTTTCTGTCGTTCCAAGCTCTTTAGCGTCTATCCTTGTCCAATGCCTTATTATGCAGTTATATTGAAATGTCGAAGTTCATCGTCCAATTATTCTTAACAATATTTACGACTTTTGCTTTTGACCAATGTCAGCAATGAATGGCGACTAACGTCTAAGCATTAGGAAGGCTTAGTTCAGAATTATTATTAACACCATTATGTATGTACCGGTTTGAATTAACGAAGAACAGTAAGTAAAAATTTTGTTGCTTAACTTTTTCTTCAAAATCAAAACTTCTCATACATCGTAAACCAGTTATTTCTTTATTCTAATATTAAAGTAAAAACGAATATTATTTAATTACAAACAAAGTAAAAATAGGGAAATACCACTGTAAAAAATGTAAGGTGAACTTATTTATAAAATATAAACTCTTTATTCTTCCAAATCAATTTCATCCCCTTCAAACGCTTTTCCAACGCTTTTTTCAGTCCTCGAAACAGTCGGAATAGTCTTTTTCCTGTATAGCCTTCAAGACCTTCTTTGATTCGGTTTTTATCTCCTCAATCGTGTCAAAACGGCGTCCCCTCATTGGCCTTTTTAATTTGCTGAATAGCCAGAAGTCGCACGGAGCCAAATCAGGCGAATACGGTGGTTGCGGAACGATATGAGTCGAGTTTTCGGCAAAAAAGTCGTGAAGAACCAAAGCATGTATGACATGGTCCATTATCGTGATGAAGGAACGAAGAGTTGTTCGCCAATAATTCCGGCCGTTTCAGAAGAATAGCTTCACGCAAACGACGCATAACACTCAAATAATATTCTTTGTTGACAGTTTGGCCCGGCGGAAGGAATTCATAGTGCACCACACCACGATAATCAAATAAAACTGTCAACATGACCTTCATTTTCGATCGACTTTGCCGTGGTCTTTTCGGTCTTGCTTCACCTTTTGCACAATATTCGCTGAATTGGTCGATGGTTTCAGGGTCGTATGCGTAAATCCAAGTCTCGTCTCCAGTAATGATACATTTCAAGTGGTCCTGATTGTCAGACAACAAAGTTTCACAAACATCAACGCGACGCTTTTTTTTCCAAAAAATTGAGCGATTTTGGCACAAATCGAAACTTGACGCGTTTGAGACACAAAACATTCTTCAAAATCGTCTGGGCTGAACCAAATGATATTCCAACACTATCAGCGAGATCTCTAATTGTCTATCTACGATTTTAAGCACCAAATCTTTGATTTTTTGGACGTGGCCCTCGTCGGTAGACGTTGATGGTCGTCCAGAGCGCTGTTCGTCTTCAACGCGTTCTCGGCCCTCTTTGAACTCGTTGTACCACTTATAAACGTCTTTTTGTGCCATAGTTCGATCACCAAAGGCCTTCCGCAACATTTTCAATGTGTCCGCACAAGAATATTCGTTCCGCAAACAAAATTTGATGCAAGTTCTTTGCTCAACAAAATCACCCATTGGAAAAATCGAAAAATTCAGTTTTGGTTGTTTACAAAAACACGTGTAACTCGGAGATAATTAAACCTTTTAACAAACAGACGCTTGGCAAATATTATAGACAGTCCTACCAACCTAAGAAAAAAAAACCTGCCTTCTAATACCTGGGAATTTAAATGACAATTTCACCTTAATTTTTGATCACAGTGGTAAGTTATTCACAGATATTCAAATGTAAAACTAAAGTATGCAAATGTGTGGGATGAAGTTATTTACAAACTCATTATAATACTAATTAACATTCAAACTTAATTGTAATATAAAATTGTGAGTTTCAAATGCCGAAAAAAAATATTATTAGTTCAGAAATAAAAATTTCATCATAGTAAAAATTTTGCAATAAAAATAAGTTAATAAACTGCCATTGTGACGTGTCAATCTGATCGAAAACGTAACTAACAAAGGATATTTCAATCTTTTAAAGGTAAAAGTGAGATACATCAGATGTATCGATATCGGAGGAAGAGCCTTGTTCACCCTCTCACTTTTCTGTTCAAATACAGGCTATACTTACGTGTAAATAATATTTTTAATATTTCACTGCACCTATCAATAATATTCAATTACATCATTTTGACCACATAGGCAGTCTTTTAGTTATAGTTTGTTACATATGTACGCAAGGTTTCTGGCTCAGCAAGTCACGAAACGTAATGAGTAATGCGCATAAGGTTTGGAACTTCATCAATTATTCATAGCATCAGAAAAGTGAAGTTACTCCGTGTTGTCATCAGTAGAGGATGTGACTGGGCTCTCAGCTTCTTCATCGTCCGTGATTATCGTTCGAGTTAGTTTATTGTGCACAAAGTTGTGTATGGATTTCTGCTGAAATTATACAAAAACGGATTACGAGACGCTTTTCTTCTGTTTTTTTTTGGAACACCGCAAAGCGAACTGAAGTGAAACCGCTATAGCATGTTACAAGTAACGAAAAATGTGACACGTATCGTCTTAACTAGCGTAGAATGACATACGTCTAATATATAGACGATTGGTCTACAGACTTTTGTTTTTGATTAAAGATTGATAAACCGTTAAATTCATTTGTGAAGTCAAATCCTCAAAACAAAGTAGAACAATAATTATATAAAGCAAAATACATATATGAGAAAGAACTTCTATTTAAATTTAATATTGTATATATAGCAATTGACGTACTGACCATAAAAGCTGTAGATACGATACAAATTTTGGACTTTGTACAAACATAATTTTTTTAAGATAAAATTTTAATGTCGCATTAACATAAATTGTCATTAGCGACCACAACATTGGTTTACATAGGTTGATATATACAATATATAATTCAGAAAATTTTATTATCCACTTTTCCATGTCTCAAGCCGATTATTTAAATATTTTTGGCGAGTACCTAAGATATAAAATTAATTAGCCGACCTCCTGTGGTGTAGGGTACTGCGTGACTGCCTCACATGACAGATGTCCCGGGTTCGAAATCCGGCGAGGGCATGGATGTTTGTGAGCGTGAGATAAACTATCAGTTACAAGAAAACTATTTCACGTCCTGAGTCGCTAATAACCAGAGCTGTTGATGCGACTGTAAATAAATCAATATAAAAAAAAAGATTAGGAAATTGTTTTTGTTTCGTGAAAGTTAGTGCAGTTGCACTATTTTCATTTTCGATAAATTACAATGTTCACAAATAAAGCGAGAAATACAAATAAATTTCAAAACTTCTCGCATAATAAGAAAAACAAATATAAACCTTTCAAGCTCAATATTAAGTTTTTCAGCCTCACTGTTTACAAAAAAAATAATGTTACAGATAAAGAATTTTAAAAATTCGTCTTACTGGCCTTATTTGATACATAATTATTCTTCAATAATAAACATAGTCTTAATTTTATATGTTTTAAAAAAAACGCCTTTTATACGAAAAAATATATAAATGGCTTCATATTTAGAAGTGGTGGCATGTGCTTATTACCTGTGACATTCTGTAATGAATTTTACTTATACTGGTTGACGCTGGCGGTATTATATTTTTTAATAAAAAACGTATTTTTAAAATACAAACATGTATTGGAAATATTGAAATTGTAGATTAAAGTCTTACGGAGAAAACAAGGCAAATTATAACTACTGCACACTCAATTCCACGTTCTCGAATTTAATCCAGATCTGCAAATATATATATATATATACTGGTACTGAGTCGTACGATACAAAAAAATTAATTTGAACCAAAGTTTGACGAAATTCTGTAATGTGCGTGCTCGTTTGCGTCGAGTACATTCAGGAATTTTTGCTCGAAGAATCCTACTGATGAATTGTTATACTGATGAATTGTTAAGTAGTGCTTTATTTAATGCGGATTGTGCTCAGACTTTATCCGAATATTTTTTTAAATTTGTACACGTTAATAGATCTGTTGTCTGACGAGAGTATCAGAGGTTAAAAATTACAGCTTTCGCTGAATAAGCTTTCCAAGATCAGTTTTTGAAGTTGCATATTTATATTTTACAAATGTTATGAAACTGAGGTTGTATCATTCCGAAAAACTTCTGTTTAGTATAAAATTAGTGCGCGCTGTTAAATACCAATAACTCTGTTTTCACAAATATATTCCCTTTTTAAATATAATTTAATGAAAATTATTTAATATTTTGGAAGAATTAAAAATAACGTGATGCCGAATTTATTATAAGGTAAACGATTGATTGAAAATAAATAAAAACAAAGACGTATTATTTGTTTAGCTTAATAAAAAATAAAAAAATGTTGGGAAACGTATTAATAGTCGGATACGAAACGACTTAGTCTCAATAAAAGTGTTGGCCGTAATCCTTGTTTTATGAATCAATTAAAGGAAAATATGAGGACGCGAGATGCTCGTGGTAGTATTAAACTTCTTCTTATTTATGATACCATAGTGAGAGGTAATTAAGGTTACATTCAGATTTATGTTATAGTCTTGGAGATTTTAATTAAAGGAGCTTTGCAAATTTGCCAATTTGGGTTTTAGACGAAAACAAACAAAAAATATAGATAACACAAGCGTTTACTTTGCTGTATTAATAATTAATTACTTAAGATAAAGAGAACTACTCCAGCACTAATAATGCGAAAATTGTATATATTTATTATGGAAACAAAGTCTTAGAATATATACCCTAATACTCAATTTATTAAAGCTTTATTTGAGTAAGAAATGATTAGATGACTGCTTAAAATTACAAGTTCAAAATATAACGTTGGCGAAAATGTGATAATATACTAATGTGTAAAATTAATTCGGCAAGCACGGGTTCCTTAATATAAATCTGAATAACTAGAATTTCTGTTTCTTAATTTCCATATACACACTGACAATATACCCTTTAAGTAAAATAGTATGGAATATTATGTGTCTGCATCCAAATAGTGTTTTTGATACATAATAACTGTTAACACATTACGTACATAGCGTAGGAAAGATATGTATCAGTTCAAACATATTGTAATATACAAAAAGGAAGGCGTTAATTGAATGAAAGATTAATCAACTTTACAAACAAACTAATTTATTATCAATATTTAAAAACAATTACACAATTTAAAAATTTATCTCAGGGTCTCTACTAGGTTTGATAATGGCGAATCATTTAATTTCTCAACTTAAACACAAATTCCAATTTAAAAGAGAAAAGATTTACTCATCAATTAACAATGACGAAATTTACTTGTCAGCGAAATTAAACTAAAAAGAGATGGATTCTAATTACCAAATTTTATTAAAAGGAGGGAACCGAAATCTGACGTCTATCTTTTAATCAGGTTTACATACTTGGTTGATTGTAAATTGTACTCACGGCTGCCAGCATTCCGGGATACCTTTGATTTACGAAGCACTATGACGGGTTTTTGCACTTCTTTTAAACTCACGGATTCTAAATTTAATATTTTTAGATCACAACTCAGGAACCAGGATTAACGTCCTTTTCGTCTCTCCCTCGGTTGACTTCTGCTAATTCTGCCCGGCTATGTTCACAAGACTGTTTGTGCTTAGCAGGTTTCGTAGTTCTGCTCAAGTGAATATTTCGTCTTGAGCAAACTGTTCATGGACCAATCAAAGCTGTTGATTGGTAATTCTCGATGTTTCTCTGCAAATTTTCCTTTGAATATTTGAAATTGTCTTGTCTATTTCAACTCGACCAATTTCTGTCGTGTCTGACTGCTCACTGCTTCTACTTACCTTCATCTTTTAAAAGAATATCTCGTCTATTTTAATACGACCTGTACTTGACCAAACCTTCCAGCCAACTGAACAACCGTCTCGAAATTTTGAGCGCGCATACCTCTTCCAACAAAGGAAACAATACTTGACTACATTGTTGCTGTGTTCTGTACCACCGTCAAGAATATATTTCTCAAACAATTTATTTTTTTAATTTCTCAATTAATGTCTTAATTAATTGGCATTACAATATATCGAAGAAAATTTTAATGTAAGCAAAAAAATTGTTTTCACATTTAATTCACACAAAGGAAGATTTTGGAAGTGTCTGGTTTGATATTAGAAATCAGAAATTTGTGGTATATACAACTTTTACATTAAGATACGAACGTCTTTATATTCATTTGATTTGAAGAAAGGAACAAGAGCGTCTCTGAATACAAAATATTTAAAGTAAAATAATATTACAACGGTCATCGGTATTCGCATGTTGACATTTTTAATATGCAGGCCATGCTTTACTTATTTAATATTGAAAATAGTCGCATGGTCCTTAATTATCTACTGACAAAACTGTAATTTATAATTCACGAACATAACAGGAAGGTCAAATTATAATAGAATGTTTGACAACTGCATGGCGCCAAGAATGATTGCTGACGGATCAGAAAACAAAAATGTCTATCCAGTACTAGAGATATTTTTAGTACGTTGCAAATTCAGAGGGTTGGCAACTGTGATGAAGGAAACGGAGATAGAAACGGGCACACAGGAAGCGAGAAAGGAAGCAGAGAAGGAGCTAGAGCAAAGTTTAGCTGTCTCAGCACTGAGCAATATAAAAAGATTGGGACTATTGAAAAATATTGGATTACTGGGCCTCAGAGGTAATCATCAAAGAACGTAGTTGGCGGAGCGCAACTGCAGTGCAATATATCTTCCGCAAGCGCTTTGGCTTTCGAAAGCAATTACCTCTGTCTGTATCTGTTATAAAACTGTAGGCGGAAAACAATAAACACAGCTACAATGTCTGCCCCCAATTATGAAATTCAACAACACAAATAGGTGTTGGAATATAAACATGCAACTTTATATTACGGGATGAAAATAACCATGTACACTCTTCTTCTATTTAATTAAAATTTCTTATAAAATTAATTCATGATCAGCTAGTCGGTAAATACGAAAAATCCGTCGTGATAAGAAATGGTTTCGTCCTCAACATCTATGGAAGAGTACGGGTACTTCAGAGACTACGTGAATATATTAAACTATTGTCCTTACGGCGACTATGAGCATTACTTTTAAATACATACAAATTCATATCCTTAGCTAAAGCCGAAAGATAAGAATGAATTCATGATTCTAACTCAACTGGCTAAATTAATATTTTTAAATTGCATTTCCCACAGTTTACTTACTACCAGTGCATAATAAGTTTTAATAAAATTCATCACTTAAAAACAAACTCGGTCCTTTAATTCAGGTTTGGTATTAATATAAGAAAAAATAAGTCAGCGTGAAAGTGTTTTAAAAGATAAGATAAACCAATAATGAGACCCATTCGTTGGTGAAGTAAAATCCTCAAAACAAAGAAGAAATAATTTATATAAAGCCAAAGAACAATGACAAAGATAAGAAAAAAATATTGAGATATACAATATATAATTATGAAAATTTTATTATCAACTATTTCATTCACTTTTCCATGTCACATGCCGATTATTTACATATGTTTAGTGAGTACATATAATAAAAGATTAATTATCCGACCTCCTGTAGTGCAGGGATCAGCGTGACTACCTCACATCACAGGGGTCCTGGGTTCGAATTCCATCGACGGCATGGATGTTTGTGAGCATGAGAGAAACTGTCGGCAAAATCAGTCCTCCGACTAGAATAAATGTTTACCCATCCTGAGTCGTTAATAACCAGAGATTATTGTTTTGAGAGGTGTATTATATTCCGGGGTCACACTTGCTCGCCATTTCCATTGGAACAGTCGGTCCGCTGCCTCCTAAATTGGTCAAGGCACGGAGAGGGGAATGCTGCGACCCCACAGCAAACCCTTCTCCCGCCATCGTAAGGGCATGGGACAAGTACCCAATAGCCGAATTATCTGATGCAGGTTTTCTATGGTTTCTCCTGCATCACGTCAGACTAAATCCGGATAGGATTCTTAAACTAAAGCCCGGGGGCCCTAGTTAACCCTTGGATGCCTTCCTCTAACCTTCTACATGCCCCCTTTCAAATCCCTTACTATGCTATTAAAGGGGATTTGCCACCGTGTGTATTACCCTCAAGTTGCCTGTTACTCTAAAACAAATAAAATATTGTAAAATATTGATATCGATGAATAATTTGTGTTCTTTCATAAATATCTTAGAAGAAACTCAGTTTTAATATTTCTCTGATAAATAAAATTTATGTAAAACAATTTAACCGATTATGAAAATTTCAGATGATGAGTTAGTATCAACAATATATAAAATTTAAAACTATTAATATCTGAAAGAGCGTGTCAGTATCATTTTCCATCACGTTACTTTTAAAATACAGCGACGTTGATTCAACAGTGCTTTTAACCAATAACATTTTAGGGTATCAGTTAGTATTCAGGAACGCCTGTTGCTTCTGAAATGAAAGCCACCAAATTTAAAATGCATTGTAATAATATTTCTAACATCCTTGCTGTTGAAAACGAATTTTCCCGGAAAAAGAAATTATTTTTGATTTGAGCGTAATGTAAGAATACTTCTGTTATTAACATACATGTTACGAGTGCTGATATGCAAAATTATATTAGTGAGTAGAGAGAGCTTTGCGGACTTTGAGGAATCCAGCCGATGTAATAATTCATTCCATTGCGATGAGATGGCGAGCCATAATAACCTAACGGCATTCCACGCTATCAGCCAGACACATTCCTTTGCAGATCCACGACTCCTTGCGAAATTCGTCTTATTCTCTGTTTCTCCATTTCTGTTTAAACCTTTGCCTATTCCACAAGGAAAGTAAAATGTATATAATGATTTTGTGAAAAATTCTGAAAACGGATCAGAAGGAAGAATATATACGAATTTTGTTACCCAAAAATCGGCTCGATGGAGTTATGAAACAAGTAAATACTCTACACTTTATATAGGAAACAAATATATCGAATATTTAAATATAAAACCAATAAAGAATGTAGCATTATTCTAATTTTGACTGTTTAATTACTGTTGCTGAAATAATTATCAATGGTGGGAAATGTTTCATATGCATTATAATAGTAATATATTTTAAACTACCATAATTGTATGACTTAATACTAATATTTTTTTTTCATGAATTGGAAAAAAATAATGGCGGGATCGAGATTCGAAAACCCCACAGCAAACCCCTCTCCCGCCATCGAAAGGGCGTGGGACAAGTACCCAATGCCCGACCTACCTGATGCAGATTTTCCTAGGGTTTTCCCTGCATTTCTTTAGGCGAATGCCAGGTAGGATCCTTAAAATGTAGCCCTTTGGGAATGGCTCCTCCTCTTTCTGGTTTTTAGAACTAAGGTTCCCACAAGCCGAAACTTCTCGGCCTGTTTTAAGAGGTGTATATTCCGGGGTCGCAGACCTTGAACATAAGGTAAGAATTGTCCGCTATTCTAATAATCGGCCAGCTGCCACCTAAACTGGTCAAGACACGGAGAGGGGAAAGCTGTGACCCCACAGTAAACCCCTCTATCGCCATCGGAAGGACGTCGGAAATCAGTTTTAGGGAAATTTCCGGGTACGATCCTTAAACTACAGCCCGGGAGCCCTTGGATACCTTCCTCTATCCTTCCGAATCTCCCCTTTCAAATCCCTGCCTATGATATTAAAGGGGAGTTGCCACTATGTGTATT
Organism: Zhengitettix transpicula; assembly: GCA_037074705.1. Lineage (NCBI taxonomy): Eukaryota > Metazoa > Arthropoda > Insecta > Orthoptera > Tetrigidae > Zhengitettix > Zhengitettix transpicula. The sequence goes on along the minus strand of CM073593.1, from coordinate 54,246,194 downwards.
ACCCTCATGTAGCCTGTTAAAAAAAATATATCCAGCATATCCTCTACGACTGACCAAAGCACGACAGGAGTAGAAGAGCCACAATTCATAAATACACGAGAAGGGAGTAATGTAACACTTCAGCGGCAATAAATAACCAACTAAAGTTTAGCAAGTAAACCGGCATTCAAGATCAAATAAAAAAAATGATTCTGAGAATAAGAATAAAATGTATAGTTAATTTGAATTAATAGTCATAATTTCATGTCGGTATGGTAAGTCGTCAATGTCTTTTATGTTGACGCAACTATAAAAAATATATTTTTTTTTAAAAAAAACTCAGTTTCATGCCTTTGGGACGAGTTTCCTTATTAAACATTTCTTCTGTTCTGAAGTGAATAAATAATATTATTTAATTTAGATCTGATTTGTCACTATTAGATTCAATCATTGTTGAGATTACGTAGAAAAATTTAGAACGAAATTTTTTGTAAGAAAAAAAAATTATTTCTAGATAACTCTTGTACTACACACATACAAAATGTTATATTGAAAATGAACTGTAAACTCTGTTCTGAATAATAATTTTAATTTCCGTTCAGAACTAATCACGCCACCAAGAATCATAAGCACGATTTCAAGGGAATCGAAGACACGAAGTTAGTTCGTAACAAGTTTGCCACATCTCGAACACTGTCCCTTAGATTATCTCGGAGCATAATTTTTGCCAAGTTGTTAGAATTCTAAAAGTTGAGATAAGAGGAAGTCCTGAACACAAATAATTGCGGCAGCTTCTCTCTCCAGGGTCTCCTTACACAAACCTCAAACAAAAGCGAGTTTAAGTATATACAAATGTTACCAGTAAACCTATTAAATTTAATTAATCAAATGAAAAACAACTGAAGGTATATACATTTGGAAATTCTGTATTTTTACTATCAAATGTATTTTATTAATAAAATGTTCTTCACCAATCATTGTTTGATAATATCCGAATCATAAAAATGTAGTGGATATAAGTTTAAAACATGTTTTTACAGAACTTTTAGTTAATCCTAAAAGCCTTTGCTTGTTAAGTGAAGGATTTTTTTAAAAAATGTTATGCATGTTGCTTTTTCTCTCCCAAATTAACAGTTGTAGATCAATAAGAGTAAGAGAAGAACAAGTAAAGAATGAAATGTGCCATATTTTCTTTCTTTTTTTTAGGCAAACTTTTTGCGTGTAAAATATGATACTGTCTGTGAAATATACAAAGGTGTAAATTAAACTCTAATATCTTCTGTTTCAGGTGTCGACAGAATATTCGGCAACAGAAATAAACCAGGTAACATTCAGACTTCTTTTTTTCTGTTCCAAAATATATTATACATTTGAATAAATTTGCAATATCTGTTTACTATAAATATTTGCAGATTATGTCTGAATAATAAGCTTCATTAAACAATAGTATTTTACAAAGTTATACAAATAATTTATGTTTACTTTAATCATTTATCGGACATATAACAGCCTTTCTACGAGCTCCTAGCTGAAAAAGAACTGTGGCATACAGTAAAACTTTTCAACACTACATGAATAATAATTTTAATTTATTATGATTTGTAATGTACGGAAGGTTATTTTACAAATTTATTATACTTTAATAAGAAATGTTTATTTTAAAGAGGACAATGTGATGTTTTAAAATTTAGATTTCTAAGTGAATATTTAATCCTGTAAATTTATTTCAATTCTAGCAGCCTGTTATTCTGATGACTTTGTTCGACTTCATAATCCGACATGGAATCGTATTAATTATTAATTAATTGTAAGTAACACAGTGAAGAAAATAAATGTAATAGACTGTTTAATTTCCTCTGTTCTCCGGAGTATTCTAAAATAATTTAGTATACAGAAGATTGATCTAAATTCGTTCAATAACTAATATCTATTATTGTCCGAATTCCATTTCTTTCAGTTCCAGTTGATTTGTTTATGTTCCTGGTATGGAAGAGTATAGTTTATATTTTTATTTTTACGTCAATTAAGACACAGTTTAAATAAAGTGCTGTTGCCTCAAACTGTTCACTTGTCTTTATCGAGTCAGTGACCCTGATGATCCAATTCATATCCCCTTCGTAATAAAAGTATTTATTCGATATAAATAACTAGATATAAAGCTTATTTGTAACTACATTCATTTAAACCGGAAAGGAACCCTGCGTTAATATTGTTTTCCGCTTTTTATTATATATTATTATTTATTGTAAATAGTACAGTTAGCCATATCTCCGGTGTAGCTGTTAAGAATATATTACGTTTTATGTATACCTTTCGGTTAAATTCTCAGGTGGGTTTAAGGTCCTCAAGATTATAAGATTTCTGACAAACAAACACGTCTAGAGAAACTTACCTTGGGTTTGGGAAACAGAATTTCGACACTGAACTCATACAAAGTTATATTTACAGTGGAGGATGCTGCGAAAAGGATTGTTTTTATAAAAAACAATTAATGACAAAATATTCACACAAAACACAACTATAATTACGCAAATTCATTACATATACAACAATATAATTTAGAAAAGAAATTGAGGTTATAACCTCAAAATAATCATATAATTTTCACATACATTATCTCTGAATTTTTTTTTATAAAAGGAAAAATTAATTTTCTGTGTATACGCCTTGATGATAACAATAAAAAAACACACTGGATTGAGCTAGACACGGCTCCACAGGCACATAAAGTTATTCGACCCTTGTCGACCTGCTCTGTAAATCGATCGTGGATCGTAACAATGAAAATTTCAGCGCTCAAAATGCCGCTCAGGGCAAGAATTTGGGCAGGTCCATAATACCTTCTAACGTTCGGGAGTAGGCTTGCAGGCCAGGATTGCACTTCGCAAGACGATTGGCAAGAAAAAATATCCTTCAGGAAGGATATGTTATGTCTGCACAAATATGGGATGTTACAATATATACATGAGCATTATTTTGTTACTTAAATTTATCATTTTTCGGATATTGATGAATTGTGTATTTAAAGAAATAATACGAGGAGGAAAATGAATAAACGAGCCGGAAAACTATGATATATATTATTCATTCAATGGAAAATGGTATACCACATACAAGTCTACATTGTCTCAGAATGAAAACAATTAATGGAAAGCAACACTACACGGAAATATTATAACTGAAGTTATTTAAAGAACTAATTAAAACATTAGAACGTACATTCACTTTTAAGATTTTTAAATATGCTTTTGGTGAGTAAAATAATCCAATAAATATGTTATCAAAATGTTACGGTCAGAGGATTTCCACTACGAGTAACAAAGGGGAAACTCCTGTTATTCCGTATAATTCTCGATTTATATGTTAAATATGATGATCTGCTAAACCAAATTTTTTCTAAACACCATTAAATATTCTAGTAAGCCTTTACTCGATCAGCCCATGAATATATCGGAAGAAAAATGTTGGTTCTGAGGATGCAGTACTGATGTCAGATAATAGTTTGTAATCTTAGAAAATTGGAAATTTTAGAGAATATTTATTTATTGGTTCGAGAATCATGTAGCACAAGGGTAAGTTAATTAGATAACTAATTGTGGTAGAATAGACTCATATAATTTTCACATTTTGTGAAGTAGGCTGCCAAAAATGTATGTATGTCAACGTTACAATTTTTATTGCCGCCATGATTTCCTAATTCAGGATTTTAGGTTGGTTTATTAACTATTAAACTATTTCAGTTAAATTTACTGAATATAAAAATATATATTCAGAAATAGTTTTCACCATAGAAGTCGGTCGAGACCCGTTCGTTCTTTACATTTTTTTTCCATGTTACGAAAAAAATTAATAAAACACCATTTAAATTTGTAGTTGGCTTCCTTGAATTTTCTTTTTTAATCCATCGTTACATTTGTCTAATTGCAAAAATTACTTCCATAGGAAAGTCTGCAGAGAATATTATTTTTCGCTTTAGTTTTATTAACTGAATGCTTTATGTTTTTGAGTAACTTCGTAGTTTTCCGTATGAATAGGATACGACTTGGAAAAGCAACATTAAAATATTCGATTTTGTTGTATGAGTGCAACACAGATCCTCGTGTGACACTCTAATACTTTCCGCAAATTGTGTTTCAATTTCTTCGTTTATAATATTTTATTACATTTCGTAAACATATGACAAGAATTCTCGGAAAAAATTAACCAACATTATATCAGAGTCGGTTTATAATCAGTGACCATATGGTGGCAGAGAATGTTTCTTAAATTGTGTTCAAAAACGTTTATTACGTGTCTCTGTAACTGGTGTTAAATTTTAAAAGTGCCCGAAAAAATTATTCACATCAATGATCCTAATGATATTTCTGGAATAAACTGCATATAACACAAGCCTATTAATCATGAGAAAATAACTGGTGCAAACGATTGGCATGGTAACACATTACAAATTAAAAACATAAATATATATTAGTTAAAAATAATTCTTAGAATCTTTCATATTTTTATCTACAATTAATAACATTTAAAGGTTTACATAAGTCATAAAAGGAAATAATTACTGTGCAACGTAATTAAGAATACAATGCAATATTCTCAATAAATTTATAGTATAAAGAAATGCTTTATGCAGAAATTAAAGTTAAAATATTCAAATGCTAAGAATAAGTCAAATTATAACAAACACATATTGCACCTTCTCCGAGCAAAATCTTCTGTATAATATGAGAAATATATAATTGTGTTGAATGTTAAATTTGTGGACACACAACTTAATATTATTTACTTCCGTTAATTAATTATACTGCATAATTATTATAGGAATGAACACATTAAAACTGGGGAGTTGACACTAAAAAAAATCCGGAATGTGTCATGAAAGTCGTTTTGGTAGGCTAAGTCCTTCAATGAGTTATAGAACCAAGGCGAAAGAAAGAAACTACATAAAACCCATTAATTTATAATTACAAGTAGTAGTACAACACATCCACTTTGACTGTGACCAAACATGGCAGCTCTATTGTGAAATACAGCAAACCCATGACAAAGCTGGAATGGAATCCTATTATCAAGGGAATGGTGCTTCACACCAAATTCCTTAATAATTAACCTCCATACTAAATAGGCAGTTTGCTGATTATCGAACCAATATTCGGCAGGCCGACTCACTGCCAAAACATTTCTCAGGACCACAACACTCTCAACCTCGTTCTTTATTAATGTTTCCAATTCAGCCATTTTGCCCGCCAATATTTACGAAATCAGGTTTAACTTCCGTTTAAAAATGTTGTAATATTACAAAATTTCAGGGAGCTAATTCACTGTGATATACAGCCTAAGAACATGAATAGGAAGTCGTGGAAGAAACCTTGACCTGTTTTCCTTAGTGCTTGCAAAGCGTAGCGTCATATAAATGGTTTCAATCGGTGTCTCCAATAAAACTTATTTACAAATATTGTTTTTTTACGGGAAATTTTCCAGTGTCATCTCCTAGAAATAGCGAATCGTTCCAGAGGCAAGACTTCGTAGATTGAAAGAAATTTTGGATGATTTGTGGGAGAGTTTACCAGAAGCCTTAGCGGGATCTTTTCTTGCTCGCTGCGAACGTGCCAGCAAGTTATGAAGGATTGTAAGGAGGATATTCCTACGAGACGACGGTAGTTTACAAGTTCCAGTGAGCCATCAATCTGGCGAGACTAAGCCATATCCTGAGGGAACCGGCTCGCGGCGCAGTCATTTCTGCTCGGCTTGCAGACATTTCCTCACCAACAACACTAACTTTCGCGATCATATTCGAACCATAACTGGAGAGAAGCTTTGTCGTTCATATGCAGCGATTACTGCGGTCGTAAGCAGAAGAACTCAGCTTCGTTTATTACCTCTTATTCAGGCTGAATTCTGAAGTTCGCATTCAATTCAGTAAGTTGGAACGAAGAGAAAGGAACCTCTCATCACATTTATTACACAATATATTTGATATAAAATCCAGTTATCTGTAGTTTGAAGCAAATTTAAAATAATTTCTATATAAAGTTTTACAGTGCAAAAGATTTTATACCCACTCTGATTCTTTAACTGTAACATAAAAAACATGCTACCCTTTTTAAATTATATTTTAATGGTGTAAGTTGTTACAAATGTACTACATGCATCATTGAGATTATCAACTCATGTAACGTCACGGAAAATTCAAACTGAGCCTTGATTCTGATTTTCTCTCAAATCTTCACTTTTATAAAGTGATTTCAGAACAATATTTTACTAAAATGATATACATCTTAATCGATTTAAGAAACAATTGGTAATACTCATTAAAATGTAAATTTCCGAAATAGACAAATTATCAAATTATTTTTCTCTTGTGTTAAACAAACAAGTAGTACTATTTATTGTTTAAGTATTTATAAAATTATATCCTTCAATACAATAAATATATATCCTTCAATTACTATTTTCAGCTTAGTCCCACACAAGTATTAATATATTACCGATTCATTGCCGCCAACTACTTTCTTAACCTTTATGACAACCTGTTCCTCCACTTCTTATCTATTAATTAACGTTTAAATGCAATTAATAAACATGTTGTAGTTTCACACACAAATTTAATATATTACCTGACTTTGAAGAACAATTGAAATAGAAACAGCAATTTATCTTCAGTAAAATTTTATTTGATTAAGTTTTGTTAAGTATCATCCCTAATATCACAACAATTACAAAAGTATTTTTACTGCGCGGCAGATTCGATGGCAACCCACTTTAGTATCCTTCCTCGGAGGCTACCCTTTCACCTTGCGTAGCCAATTATTTTCAGTGAGCGCCTAGATCTTCACCACGTTAGACCCATTGTCATGTATGTATTTAGACCACCCTCGTTTCCTACGCTCCCTCAATCTGTGCACACATGCCATCGTTCGTGACTACTGCTATAACGGCCACCAAATATTTGGTCAAACGATAAAAGGTGTGGAAACAAATAATTTTTTATATTTTTACTGATACCGACAATCTTAATTAAAAGAACGTCGTAAATACCACTACTTTTACCATACGTCTTCCAAGATTCGTGTACAATTTTCATTAAAATGCATGAAATTTCTCATTTAATTATTGAGCATTCTATTTAAATTAGTCAACTTTATTTAAGTAATAATATTTAAAAACGAATAATGTTTAACTACTCGTGCGTCCAAGAAACGACAAATTTTCGTAATTTTAAATTTTGTTATTGAGATTTTGTTTCCCAAATTAAATAAATGAATTTTTCCAGAAGTATCAGGCGTAACGACCAATATTTTATGTATCTGGAAATAATTAAACAGATTATAGATTTAATTAATAACGTTATAAATTAACAATTCAAAAATTTTTGTCCGAGAAAAACTACCAATGTATGGAATCGCTGTCCATATTCCTTGGTTTATGTAGGAATTATCATGAATATGTTGATTACATAAACCTTTAATTCAATATAGAAGAAGGGATATTTAATTTAATTGTTAAATTATATTAATTTTTTGTTTTGAGTAACAGGCTAAAAAAGGGTAATCCACGTGGTGGAAATTCCTTTTAATAATAAGGAAGCGATTTGAAAGAGTGGATGTCAAGCGTTAATTTTACATCTGGTTCAAAGTTATTACATTACTCCAGTTAAATGGATAAAAGTATTTAATAATTTACATAATTAAGCTGAAATACTTTCAAGTGAACTTGACGTAAATAATCATGAGTTTGTTGAATTTTAGGAGTATCTGTCGTCAATGACTGAAACGTTTTTGGAAATGAATTAAGTTTATATTTTGAAAATAATTACAATATGAAGATTGTATTCTACTTGAATGTAAATTACGAATGTTGATAGGAGCATTGCGTCCACATATTATTGTCCGAATCTGCCGAGGTCACGGGGAAACTATTAATTTGTCACCCTGCGTAACAAACTGTCAGCCCTTGTTGGCACATCCGGTTCATCATTTGACCTCCACGCATTTATGCACACCTGGGCTCTTATCGAAGTCCTGAATACCACATTATAATTATGGAACTGCCATACGTGCTTTTTAATACAAAATATAAAAATATTTCTTGCATTTCGAGACATAATTTTCATCATACCCAAAATTCGAATTTAATTTCATCTTTTAAAGTTAAAATTGCTGAAATAACACTACACATAATAAAAATTATTTTTATTTTTCCTTGTGGTTAATTCGAACGTTATGGAACTAAAATGGATGGTATGTAATTTATTTTAACCGTACGAGATATTGCGTAACAAATTTAAATGCTCTCTACCGTTATCACGGCAGTGATTTTCGCTAGACGCGTTACATAGAATAAGTCACATTATGGAAACCATGAGCGCAAGGTAAAATCAGTAACAGGCTCCATATTGATTTTTGCGAGATACGGAGCATCAGCCTTAGCGATTTGCGGCTTTTCATTATCGTGGCGTAGCATCCAGTGACTTTGATACGTTCCTGAAAAATTGCAGTCTTTTTTATCTGGGATAGCATGCTAATGCACCTGACCCCAGAAAATCGATAAATGCCGTGACCCTAACTTTTTTCCCAGTCGAACCCATCGATTCGTTTCACTGGAGTTGTCTAAGCCAAAACTTTACACACCGAGCTTTGCTGTTTTATTGCAGGATCAAAATTATGCTGCCAAGTTGATACAATGATGATTTTATAAAAATAAAAGTACATATTTATCTTGTTTTAACAATAATTTTGTTACAGTCCGTGAAACTGAAAAACGCATGTTTGAGAATGACTGATACACGGGAAAAAATAAAATTATCGTATTATGTATACAGAGATTAAAATAATATGTATAATATTTTTGTAATAAAATATGTGCAAATAAAAACACAGAAATAGCAGATCATCCAAATTTTTCCAAAGAGAGGAGGTAGTAGTAATTTAGTAGTTAAAATTGAATTTTAATTTATACAGAGAGAATAAATAAAAATACTTTTAATTTAAAAAACTACTTCATTCACAAGTAGGAAGATTCTAATTTTATAATACACCTAACAAGTTCTGCAATTCCAGAATAACTGTGTGTTATTAACCCTTTTGTGCACGAGTTTTAGTATTTTTTAAACTAATTTTTTACGAAGTATTTTTATGAATACAATACGGAAAAATACCAATAAAAATATCTAACGTCACCAAAGTCAATTTGGCTCATATTGTTGCACTTATTAAATATTAAAATTATGAAAATAAAAAAATTTACGTCTGATAGAAAATAATGAATAAGAATACCAAATAAAAATGTAGTATTTATATTATCACTTTTTTGTCTGAATTGGTTATCTTTCTTATTAATTAATATTAGGTCCGATTTATGACTAATTCACATTAATATGGAAATTATTATTTTAGTTTAATTATAATACTGAGAATGACGCTTAAATCTTCTATCTTGAAAAAAAAATACATACAGAAAATAAATATTCTGAAGTTGTTATGCGGGTAGAAAAATCTGGTCTTAGGGGTTGACTCATAGAGAGCTAGGACATGCATGTTTTAACCTTGTCCACGGTAGCCAAAAATTTCTATTTTCCTTAAGTCCATGTTGTTTCATATCTTCATCACAATTTATCTTCCTTAGAAACCAGCAGACGCCTCTGGAATGATACTAAAACTTATGTTTCATATATGCTACACTATGCAATAAAGGGTTAATTATTTTACTTTATTGTGTCTATTTCAAAATTTCTATTTTATTTAATGAATAAGCAAACACGAGAACTTCCATTAAGCCAATATTTATTAACAAAAGATCGCGATTATCTTTAAGATAATTCCTACCGTATTCAATAAAAATCAGTAAATAAACTACACTCTTTGAGCTTAATATTTTATTGACATTTGAAAATTTCATTAGCGTAGCAAAAGAGAACTTTAAGTTGCCAAATTGTGAATAAAATATGTAATAGGTGCCGTATATTAATAATATAACGATTTACTTAAAAATGACCGAAAGTCAGAATTTTTATTTAGGAAGTTTAAAAGTTACATATAATACAAAAGTTAAAATTCCATGTGACGCTCTTTCTGTTTGGCTTCCAACCTCTTCAAACGTAATATTATTAAATAAAAAAATTATATATGTTACAGGTGTTTAAATTTGAATATTTTTTCCTGCAATTGAATCTGATACAAACACTTAAACATTGATTATTAAAATGTAAACATTGGGTATATACATAGGTAACCGAATTAAAATTTAATTAGTGTGTTATTCTTCTAAGAGAACAGTTTATGATGATGCTAACTGATTCTTTTAATGAAAACGTTATTATTTGAGAGAAGATGATATAAACTTTTTCAAAATGCGAACATAACAGCAATTAAAATTACCTGAAAACAGTTAAAAATTCAATACGATTTTTAAGACAAATAATAATAAAGATAGCCAAATACGGCCAAAAGAAGTGATAATATAAATACCACACAACGTTTCTGGGCTCCTTTTTCCTTTTATCAGGTGCTAAGAATAGCCTAAAGCGACAAAATGATTTTTCAGACTGATGGATAAGATGTTAAAATGATGTTATGATTTAATACACAATAGTGAAACGCAGTTGAACATATTAAATTAATTCACAGTATAATAATATTTACTTCCGTTTCAGGAATTCCGTCGTTAACCAAAGCCGTCGTTAACCAAGCACAGTTTCAAATAAGATTTAATTTAAAAACGAGTGATTTGTTCCAGCGTTTTCACTATAATCATAGTGGCTTAATTTATTACTTTTTAATGGACAAGGTGTTTGCTCTTTCCTATTTCGAGGAGAATAAATGGTGACATCAACAATAATAAATACGAGAAGTTTCTGTGCCGCCAAAAGAACAAAGAAGGCTCGCTACAATATTGTATTTTACATTTATTTATTATACACTTTATTTTTAAACAATATTTGGCATTAATTTTAATGTATTGTCTATAAAATTTAAACAATTTCAATTGACCAGTCTCACATCTGAGCTTCACTGCTATGGTCTAATGACTACGACAGTATATTTCCTCTGATGGTTGAGTGCGATAATAAGGCGTCGTTAACCGAAGTATCCATCGTTACCCGAGTTATTTTTTCTTATGGACCGTTCTTCGTTATTCCGAGGGAGTCGTTAATTAATATTTTATGAGAAAACGTTCAATTGGATAATATATAACACATACCAGCAACGGATATGTAGTTTTCATCATTTTATAATGTCTTAAATTTTTAAATATATAATCGATTAAATGATATTAACGTGCATTTGTTATTTAATTTAAATTGGTATTTACTTAAGGTTACACAGTGTTTGTCAGCGTGTGAATAGTTAATATCACATAATGTGTTGAATCTCCAATCAAACATAATGAGTAATTTCCTCCCTTGTGTGGCAATTTCACCGCTTTTAATTTATCTTCCGCTGCTGATTTCAGTTATCGAACCATCAGGAACTGTCAATATCCAATGTTAGAGCCCTTCTGAATTTCAGCATAGCAAAGCTGTCTCCAGAAACTTTAGATGAAATCTGGAGAGTAGTTTCAACTAAGACTGTTTTTTCAGATTAGGTTCCAAATTTGAACAAAAATGTCAGGGCTTTCAATATTAAAATGAATTACTCAATCAAATTTCGGATAATTGTCGAGGTGCGCTAGAAAGCTTCTTTTTCTAAGTATACAAAATAATTATCTGAGATTTAATTGTCTGATTAATTTAAATATTACTATGATGTATATCCGTTGAACCATGCATTTGTATTACATCCATATCACAGTAACGAAAGATTCATTTTTGCGTTGTACGAAACGGATACAGATCGTTTACCTACAGACAACGTGTTTCAGACAAAAGAAAAATAACTGGATGATTTATGGTTTGTGGATGTTTCATGGGAGCACGGCCATAGGGTCGATAAATGTCTTTATGACTGAATCGTATTTCACATTTTACGGCGTGCCCAGTGACTCTGATGACGACCGTTACTGCATCAGCTGACCGATAACTACTTGAAGCATTTCATGGTAGGTCTGGCGACATGAGGACGAAGCGCCGATATAGTTTATTATTCAAATAATGTATCGTATTTAATGTGTCTTCTTTCTGAAGCACTTCGGCATTTATTGGCCATTAACGCCTGTAACGTAACAAGCTGGCGATGATCGTAATGATCAATGGACCGAACTATAGCGGAGTGTTTGCTACACATCTCGTTCTAGCATTTTATTTAATAATTCAATTGTTGCAATTATGATAATTCTGTCATATGAGCCTGGTATGATGTACGTAATTATGCAACTTTCATACGAAAATACTATTAAATTAAATATTAAATCGCTCCGTTTTAGTTTAATCTATTCCAGTTGAAATTATCGTATGACTTTTAAATGTTGACATTTTACGCTATTTATAAAAGAATGACATTTTGTTTTAAAACTAACGTTTAATTTATTTTAAAAAGCGGAACAAGTTCAGCCAAGAGCGTTGTGAATACAGTACTCGCAGTCTAAACGCTACTCGTGCGTTCCCCAGGCGACCAGATGTCTGTGCTGACACTAGGTCCAAGGGCTAATTATCCAGAGTGGCCATAATGTTTGCATACGAGCGATGCAGTTGCTTTCCGCGGCCATTGTCACCACTCTGACGCAAACACATTACCAATTTCCCCCAACTTAGTGCATATCAGATAGTGAGGAATGATTTTGAGAGATGAGGTTCGGTAACGAGAATTGCAACCTAGTTTACAGATTAATGAATCCTCTAGCAGAATGTAGATGAAAGTAGGAAGCGAAATGTTGATTAATGGCTTTGAATTATTACTGTACTACTGAGAACTCCGTATTTATAAATGATATCTATAAAATAAAAAAGGACGTGTGCGTGCATTTACGATCATTCCCAAAAAAATTTTTACGCGTGGACAGATAACAACGAAAATTGGTACACATATTATTCAAAATAAGAGAAACGGTACTGTAGGGGCGAGAAACCTCTAGCATAAATGTGAAAAGGATTATAATTGAAAAACATGATAATTTTGTGTTAAATTAATCGCGCCAAGCGACAATGACGTCACGCGAAAGAGAGAGACGTTACTACGCGACGAACAAAGCAAATAGTTCATTGTTCCGTAAAAAAATGAAGTAGAAATATTTTATTTCAATAAAAAGTAAAATTTTATCCCGTACTACTCTATGCAATGATAATAAAAAACAATACTAAATATTTTGCGATCCTTGAGGAAAATGTAAGTCAATTTTCTCGCCATATTAGTGACACCAATATGGCACCTGTGTGTTACATTGTTAATATAGCTAACAATCTAATCAATTTAATATTTCATAATGACTGAAGAATGAGGGACAATTATATTCTGCAATTCTCAAGGAGTATATTTAAAAAGAAATTGGGATGCATGTTTGTTGGAAATGATGCAAAAAATTCAATGTATTTTATAGCTGTTCAATTAATGCACTATGGGTCGAAAGTATGTACGGAATTAAAAACATCTAGATTTCGGTTTAATAACTTCTCGACTAAAGATTAATATAGAATTAAATACTTTTTCGGGTTTATACAAATAAGTACACGGGAAACTCACGGCACAGCCAGTTATAAAATGAAATCTTCTTTTTTATTTATAATATTATATTAGTATTCCAATAGTCAATATTAAATTTTCAGAATAAATTTTAAATAGGAGGATAATAATACTTTCCAAGCTGTTTATACTATCCACAACAGTATAGAAATATTTGACGTCCTCCATAATAAAAACTATTCCAAAAAAGTTCAGTTGATTTTTTTCGATTGAGGAACATGGCTATATGTGTAATGTTTACAATAATACATATTTGTTTCACACACCAGACTAGAACACGAAACATGTGATCTATTGAATTAAAAGTACTGTTCCGAATTTCATTTTACGTTAAAATTTAACTTAAATAACTACACTTTGTAAACATATGTATATATATATATTGTAGTAATTGGTAATTAAGACATTTTGCTAATTGGAAAGTTGGATTGTAGAGAACTCATTATTAGTAGATATAGAGTGGACGCTGCAACAAGGCGGCAATGCAAAGAAAGTATTGTTGTCGATCGGCTGAGAATTTTACGCGCTCAAAATTTACGAGACGAGGAGTGCAGTCGGGCATAGAACAGTGAGGTGTAAAGACCAGAAAATTCATGTTATAAAAAGTTTTGCAGTCGGGAAGGAGTGAAACTAATGTTGTAATCGGTGACCGAGCATAAATTCAACCTGCTGGCCATAGACAAACCAATGAAGTACATTTCCAACTAAAGTCACGAGATCTGAAAATCCAGGTTGAAGCAAAGCATCGAGAATCTACCAATTTGTGTTACACCAACTAACAAAACTACGCCAATTAGAATTTGTTGACATTTAGAGTCTGTGAGTACTAGAATCAGTGACATCCCCAAATTTTGTGCACGAAAAACCTAAAATGAGACCTGGGCGGCCGTAAGTAGAAAAACTTTAAAATCATATTGTAAACCGTTTTTAAAAGATAAAAGTCAGATCGTTCTTTAATTTTAATTATTTAATTATCGATAAAATGAGATCGTTAATTCCTGATGAAATTTAAAACTGTTTAAATTCAATCTGTAGTATTATTTCTTCCACAACAAATTTCGTCTATGTTTCAGACGCATTAACTTCCATAAAAGGTAAATGTAATTTTGATTGTATAAATTCAGCCATTTATCAAACCCAGTTTAAGACCCTGAGATCCCAAATATTATTGTGTATTTAAAATTGTTAATAAATTTGTTTAATTGTTTTCCCTTAATAATCTTTTTATTTTAAAGCACCCACTTTATTAAATTATTACTATATATATATATATATATATATATATATATATAGAGAGAGAGAGAGAGAGAGAGAGAGAGAGAGAGAATCATTTACGTTCAAATTTCAACTAAGTTGCTATAAAGTAAGGTAACGGTATGAAAGTTGGTAAGAGTGTATCACTTAACAGTACTGACCGAACTTTCAGACAGATTCAATCGCGCAATTATTTATTACCAACTATTTGAAGACACAGAATACATACTGGTTTCGATGTTTCGGATAAAGACTAAATGAATAACGTTCATATTTAATAAAGAAGACGACGGCTATGATGACTTGAGCTGAAGAAAATTAATGGAAATTCTGAACGTTAAAAGACATCGATATTTCTTCTCAAAAAATGCTGGAAAAAAATCATAGTACCTTACTAAAAACTGCCTTATTAATATTTTCGAGGTTTATTATAATCTTTGAATATGGACAGGTAGTAAGTGTTCCACAGTGGTCAAAGAGAGCCGCGTATCAAAGGCTTGGGAACAGACAAATCCGTGTTCGGAAAAAAATCTATCGTAATCCAATAAATTTTGGTCTCAATTTTTTGTAACGGTGGACGATTAACAAAACTTCTGACAAAGTAGTTAGTTCTTTAGCGAAGCTGAAAGTAATATCTATTTTTTTAGTGAAAATGTGAAGGAAAAATATCCTAGTAACTGACAAGTTATCTTTAAAAATAAAAATACACATTTAATGCAGATTTTAAAGATTAAATGTTAATTTATATTTTTATCATTTACTGCAAAACATTAAATATAAATATATATTACAAAAATATCACTGTCATTTTATATTTAATTTTAAATATTTCATATCAGTTTTAAATTAAGAGTATCATTTTTAATTGGATTTGAGGCTATATAGCTTCGTTCATAATTTAAAACTATATTACGTCCAGTATATGGTAAAATTGGCATTCTGTAAATAAGTAAAATTAAAAGTCTTGTTTGTTTTCCCCCGCCCTTGGATTTTAACTTACCCTTGCGGAAAACCCGCGGATTTTACGCTCCAAGGACAATGGTCAACGCTCCGGATAAATCCGTCCCTCTAGCTCTGACACAGGCTTCGTCATGGTAGTGTATTTAATCTTGCGGTTAACTTTCTGGAATTCTGACGGCGGGCAGACCTCTGCCTCTATTTCAACTTGTCGCTACCGGGAAAAAAGGAGGGGTGGGGCAAAATTATTGCAATTTTTTAAATGTTTTGAATACTATTCACCACTTACAAATTTAAATTAAAAAATATCTCTACACTTATCGTGTCACTATAATTAAATGAGTATTACTATTTTATTTATTTTATACTCAAGTTACTATCGAAGCCATTACCATTTTAAATAATTCCCTAAGATTAGAAACTTTTACTTATAACTGCTCTCATATAACTTCTGATCTGTCGTATTCAGAATCTCTAACATTAACTTTCCCTGCGCATCTTCTCCGGCATTGTGACTGTAAGTATCACATTATTACCTAATACATATTATTTTAAATTATAACTCTTATCTGCCGATTCGAACGTAAATTTAGTGGGGAAACAACGGAGTTCATAGCTGTTGGTTACACCTTTGACAACAAGTTTAGAGTTCAATACCCCAGTCAAAAACAGCCCTTACGTCATTCTTGTTGGATATGAAAAATATTGATGGACCATTCGTTGGAACAATAGGTTATTATGTCAAAGCCTTTGCAATGATTTCTGAATACTTAGTCGACTAACAACAAACATATTGCTCATGTCTAACATTTTTAAAGGAGTGTAAAATAGAATGTTGTTGGTTAAAATTAATGAAGCTCAATTAAGATTATTTTGAGATTAAAATGGAATTTTCCCTGAGTTTTTTGAGACTTTAACCTGGAAGCTCAAAAAATTAATTTATGTTACAGAAGGATTATTAATTTAATTTGACCGATTTTTTATTTTTGTAGTTATGTAATGTAACCCCACACGCTTCTAATCAGTCTCCATATATAAATATAACTCCATTACATTTTTTTTATATTTTAAATTAAGGAGTTTTGGCAGATAATACGCAATATTCATCTATAGAAAAAAATTGCAATTTTATAAAATATTAACAATTTACAAAATACTATAATGCAGTTTTTAAATATTAATTTTGTCGAATAATTTTATGAAATATAATCAGTTAAAATATCAGGTAGGGAAAAATAGAGGGGGCCAGGAATCGAACCCGGGACCTCTCGCTTACCGGATACGCAGTCAACAGGAATTTGTTTAATTCGTAGATCTTCCGCTCGGTAAGCGGGTGGTCCCAGGTTCCATTCCTGTTCCGGTCAACATTTTTCCAGCATGAAAATTTAATTTACATTAACGTTTTCCAGGTTTACCTATTTTCTCTCACAGAGAAGTTCCTTTAAAAGACACTTCAAAAGTGAAAACTGTTAAAGTATTCAGAAAGTATTTAAGTAATTTTCTCGAGCATATATTTATCATTCAATAATAATTAAAAGAGGCTAAATTTATGTGTATTAATTATTTGGAATTTATTTGATTTTAACTTAAGAACGGAACATTCCGCATTCAATGTCTTGTTACAGTTCAGTAAATCCTAAAACAACGCCACATGTAAGTTAAATTACGTTTCGGCCGCGCTTGAAATAGTCATGTAATATTGAGCCTGAAGGATTTTCAACTGTGATAATGTGACATGTAGTTTGATGTTGGCGCAGACCTTCCACTAATAGCAAAAATATTGAATAAATACGACTGCCAATGACAGCAGAAACGAATATATACTATTTTGACGTATTTCCTGTCGCGGTTACGATTTATTGAAATTTTCCCTAAAATGTACCATGATTATCTTAAAATGGAGCAATTGTTTCAAGTTGTCCGTGGAACATTTTGGCTATATTATTTTGAAAATGATGCATTTTTTATTTTTAATGGCATTTTAACTATATTTTGTCTGAATATAGAACCAGAAATAAATTTATAATTAACTATACTGTAAGAAAAAGTTGAGATGATGTTAATAAATTGAATATAGGACATAATTATTGCTACTTTCGTCAAAATATTTTAAAATATAACGTCATCCACCGTAATTGTAGTGGGTTCTAGGTGGTAATGGAAATGACTAATTCTTACGTAAATACGACAAAACCATCCTTTCACCATAATATTTGAACAAATGCACTCACACGACTGGACAAAGAGCATTTGATGTTTGAATGGATGTCAGCATACTGGAAAAAAAGGACAATGCCTTACAGCGAAAGGATCCTAGCTGTTTTAACGTTAAGTTCAGGAAACGCCGCTATAACATGTTTTATGGATGAGGCGTGTTCCATATACGAAGCTGTATTAACTCTTGAAACGACAGATGCTGGTCCGGAGTGGCGGAGGGGCATTGTGCACTGGGAGATTCAGAATTATTTGACTCTTTGTGTGTGAACCGACGGTAAATTCTACTGTTTATACAACTTCGACGAAGGGTTTACGGTAAAGAAAGGTTTTATCAAGTTTGAACAAGTAACCGCACAAAAGAAAAAATTGCGAAATAAAAGTCCTGCTAATTTATTAATTTAGAACATTTTGATTCTTACAATATATCGACATGAATTAACCCTCCGTTAGAAGCGCTGGTTCCAGGGAACTTTTGCAGTTTAATTTTTTTGCATTTTCAAAACCAGTTCAGATACTGGAATGAACTTTGTCAGAAAGGTAAAGTTATGTCAAGGTCACACATTCCAAAGGTGACCGTAGTTTCTCTCGTCTCGGATCTTGCTGCAGTATTATGGTGTAATAAATCACTTCTTTTTCGCACAAATCTTTGACGATTAATCATTTTTAGTAGAAAATGATAAATTTTTATCATACATTAAAAGGGGATTAAATATAGTCAAAAACAATACATTTCGGAAAATGAACGAAATACTCTACAAGACGAGACTTTCTGAAAATTAGCTTTATATTTGGTAGTTCCTCAACTGCGAAAAACGTTTATCTAATGGCTTTTCGAAAAAGTGTAGACTGACCCAACAAGCAGACGAAGAAGACTCAACAAGTGAACACGAAAAAGTAAATGAAAAAACTGCAAATGACGCTACAAAGAAACTGAGAAACAATATGGAAAGGCGAAGGATCTGTGAAAAGTGTAATTATTTATTCGATTTTCGTAAACACGAAAATAGATATTCAAGAATTCTTTGACAGATATTCAGAAAAAGTTTATACAAACTTTGGAATAATTTATTTATTTAAAGGAAAATATAATTATTTACATAATTTATTGATCACAGACATGGACAATGACTGTGGTTGATGAGAAGCTTAGATGGGAGAGGAAAATACTCAGAAAGATCTTCGGAGCAGTAAATAAGGAAGGACAATTGAGAATACGGAGAAATAAGGTATTGGAAGAATTATATGGATATGCTGACCTAATAGGTTAAGTTGACTGGGATATGTGGAGCGAATGAAGAACAGAGGTTTACAGGGGAAATTCAGGTGGCAGAAGGGGTAAATGGAGTCCACTGACTTAGAGGATGATTGTAACATTTAAGGAATATGGAGTTTGCACATAAGAAACGTAAGGCATTTTAACGACACTCATAGATATTATGGAAGAAGAAAATGTCGCAGTAACAGAAAAAATGAAAATATAACTATTAATTTTAATTGAAGTTCATCAGAAAACTTACAGGAGTATTTATACATATTTATAGGTAGGTTTGTATTAGTTTCACAACTATAATGCTGTACCCATTTATGTAATCATTCATATATAGAAAAATGCTATATTAATTTTAGTCATCATATTTTAAGATGAATAAAATTTATTATTTAAACTCTATTTCCAATAAATATGATTAAAAGTATTTAAAATTGTTTATGTAATATTTATGACGAAACGTATAGTGTGCGATATGAATGACAACTATACCAGACAAGCAACGATAGTTTGCCGTTTTTTAATTTTAATTATTAACTACTTATTTTTAAGATTGTTTATGAAATAGACAATTATTTAACCATTAACAGAACATTAAAAATTTTACAATTAAAAAATTACAAAAAATAATTTATGTAATTAACAACACAATTACGATTCTATTCGTGTTTGTATCCTCTTAACGCTGCCTCACAGAAATAATGATTTTTGATGTCAGCATTACTACTTAGGTTTTTACGGTAGCGGAACATCAAAATTATTCATATGTGCTTTTAACAAATCCAAAAACTCAAACCTGAAAATATTATAAAGGATGAAAGGATCAATACAATATTTTTTTACAAATTTATATAAAAATAAAAAATGAAAAGATATATAAAATTAACGGTGTTTTTCGGTCCTAAATGTTGTAAGTAACAAACAAGGAACTAGAAATAAGTTCATTCTTTAAATAATATATTAGTTTAAAAATATATTAATAGCGAAAATATCCCAGGTTTTATATAATGTGTATATGCTTCTAGTAATTTAATATATTTACGCTCTTTCAATTGAATTCAGTAAAACGATCAATTTTATTGAGTTCAATACGAGCTAAGAATATCCCATAATTAAAATTCCAGGCAGTGAATGGCAGAAATATTTTATTCTCATCTAAAAGGACCTTTCCGCAGCTCTGCTACAAAATATGAGTTCACAAAAGTGCGCAGAAAGTCGTTTTCTTCATGACCGAGTCTTTTGAATTTTCTAGTCATTACTGTAAATGGAGCGCCTGCTACAAAATTCAATTCGTTTTTAGAGGCAAATGAAAGCGTAATAACGGAGCTGAATGAGGAGTAAACTTGGCAACTGCGCTACAGTATTCTTATTAAAATATTATTATGTCAATTAATGAGAAATAATGCAGAATGCTTTCAAAGGGAATAAAATATAGTCGCCAACTTATTAAGCCGAGGAAAATGTACTGAAAATTTCTGCTGGTAAAGGACATCGATGTTTCAATTTAAACACTGAAACAAATGTTGCTGCTTGACGTGTTTTATAAATTAGAAAGTTCAATTAATCGATAAAGAATAATCGAAGTAAATATAATTTTCATCTTTTAAATCTTATTTAATGTTTAATTGAATTATTTAACGGAATTATTTTTCTTATACTTTAATACAGTTATATTTTTGGCTTTCCAATAAACGATTCAGAGGTGGTTTCTTGCGTGACTCAATGCAATTGTAATATTGTTGCAAATGTAGCAGCCATCACTAGTCTATGATACCATTTATGTGATTCAATTACGAATTGAATTTTGGGTTATGTTTGCAAGCCTCTCGGAACTTAATAGCGTGAATGCTTCACTGCAGACACTGTGAAACCTTCCTCAGTATGTTTAAGCATAGAAGTGAATGCGATTGCAAACTCTTTAGAATGTGTGGGATGGTAGAGAGCTGCATGTTAGTTTCTGCGCACGTAGCTTTCGGTAAAAGGGACACTTGAGTGAGTCACATCAAAGGCTACAAAAGTGGTCGCGCGTCACCCGGAAGAAAAGGAGGGGATGAAATAAGACCGCAGAATCGGAATAAAAGGACACGGACCAGCGCAGCCGAGAGTGGCCACATTTGTTTGCCGTATTCTTCTGGGTTTTCCTTATATTAAACTTCACTTCCATTCTTACATTAACAAGATTTTAAAGAACGTGATAAAATTACTAACTTCTATTTATTTAATAACACACGAATAAATGTGGGGACAAATAGGGAAACGATTTAGATGCGGACACAGAACCAAGTATGCAACCCGGATTGCATGTCACATTAACACTAGAATTTCACTCAATGTTATGGCATAGAAACTACTACCGCTGTAAATAACTCTGCTGAAAGTATAAAAAAATATTTTTTGTAGCTTTGCACAATACATATTTAGCTTCATAAATATAAAACTAGAGCCTGCACTAGCGTGCAAACTCAATAAAATAATTTAAACATTTCACCAGGGTTGTACTTGAGGATTGTATACCCGATGATGCATCTGTGTAAGAGTATGAATAAAAAAGTTACATCAGTATCTAAAGTGTCATGTAATGTGTCAATTTAACTGTATGCCTTAAAATAATTTATTGAAAGCTGCTTGAAACGCTATGGACAATGTTAAACCAAAATTACTTATAGTAGTTAAGATAACTGTGTTAAAAATGCAGAATGCATTGTGGTGAACAGTAAGGTAAATTCGGAAATAAGCTGCCATTTTTTCCACTCATATAGACTTCGATTAGGAATGTATTGAGAACGTAAGATGTAATGTTGAGCTTCTGTGCGAAATATTCAGATGTTGTATGTAACCTGAATTATTTTTCTCCAAGAAAATGATTTGTGATATATCTTAAAATGATACATGATAAGAAATATCGCAAATGAACTTTAAATATAAAAGCTAATAATATAAATTGCTGGACTTCTTACGAGAATTAAAAAACTGATTGCGTCTTTTACTATTTTTCCGTATTTACGTACGATTGTTGCTTCATCACCTCAAAAATATCACGTATTATCATCTCCGTCGAAAAAAGCTTAAAATATTTCCTTCAATTTATCTTAATTAATTTGTAAGGTATTTTACATCCATAAAGATATCAATATATTAAAAAGAGTCGAGTATTACTTTCCTTCAACATTATTTTAACTTAAAGCGTAAACAAGTTTTAGTTTCTATTCTTTAAAGAATTCAAGAAATATAAATAATAATATTTGTTGTTTCAATGAATAATTATTTGTAGCATATGGTAAAAGAAAAGAATTTCATCGTGAGTGACAGAATAATATCAAATTGTTAACTTAGAAGCTTTCTCTAATAAAATTATAAATTTATAGATTGATATCGTTACACAATTGATAAAGCGATCAAATAAGTTGAGTCAAACATTAAACAGCCACAACCACCCTAACAGCTAAATCTAATTTTATTCCCTTTAGTCACAAATTGTTAAACTTCTCAGATATAGCAGAAATAATTATTATATTTAGTCATGAAACCAACGACTAACAGAAATGAATATTTGGAATGATCATTATTAATGTTAATGCCAATTGTTATTCCTCGTAATATCTTCGTTAATAGCCCGTATCACATAAAATTATTGCCTTAATGGATATTGCATATTTATGAAACATTGTTATAATATAATGTTAACATCAAGAGTATGGCTAACATATTCACAATGGAAAATTTTATCCTGAACGATATTTTATGATAGGTCAGCGAGGTGTAAACTCCATTGACAACGTAATTTCCAAGCGTCTTATAACTTCATGATCTTAAAACAAATTTCAATAACTATCGAATTATTTTAATGTATATCAAGTCCCAGAATTTAAATGAAGAAATGGAGTCCAAAGATTTAAATATGCGTAGACTAAACTGAAAATTTGAAATCTTAAAGTATAATATGAATTTTAATGACCATATAAGTCAGAAACATAAAAGTTAGTAATAAAAATATTAAATAATAATAATCAATAAAAATTAATTAATAAAAAATTAGAATTCTGTATATCTCATCCTTCATAAACCGAGAGATGAAGAAAATTATTTAACCTTTTCATTTATAAGGGTGTAGGGAAACAAATAGAATAATATATACATTCTTAATATTTTTTTAGAGTTTACGTGATGGAACCTCCCCTTTAATACAATAGGAAGGGATTTTGGGGGGATTCGGTAGGTAAACATACTGCAATATATTTCTGTTTCATACTTCCGCTTACATGAGCTACTCACAAAATTTTAAAATACGTGTGTAATGATTAAATTTATGCTTTAAACTCGCCATAATGGTAAAACTTTTAATGATTTTATTATCATTTATTAAATAATCATGAATACTGAAATTAAATTATTTATGTATTAAATGAGAAACAACCAACATGTACACCGGTATGAATATATTCCCGTGTAATTATTTTCCCTTAATTATTAAGACTTAAAAGTACCTTAATGTGGCCCACATTTCACCTCATTAGAAGACTGATTCATGTGCGTCAGGGAAAGGCAAACCACTTTTGACCTTTTGTGGGTGGAACTGCGAGTAGGTCAGGTCGTTAGTTGAAACCAATGAGCGAAGTATGATCCTGCTTCCGTAACGAGATCCATTGAGGAGTAAGATCTCCTCTATAAACACTAATCGTCAAATTCGCAATGTATTTTACTTTATTCATGTAATAATTGACATGGATGCGGTTCACACAGCAAATTAAAATTGCAAAAACATATTTTAAATCGTTGTAATACATAAAATACAGTTTTTAATTTATTTTCAAAGTTATCACGAAACTCGTAAATCAATATATGGAATTCTATATATATATATATATATATATATATATATATATATATTGGTAATTAAACGTGTAATTATTTAATAAAAAAATTTAAGATTTTCATTGTCGGCGGCGTAAATATAAGATTGTGTACAAGAATATGGAGGCTATAATTCTTGCTTGCTATCGGTATTGTCGCGAAGGCATGGCCGGACGCGCGAAACATTAGTTGAGAGTCGGCGGAGAGAGAACAGAGTATGTTCCGGAAGGCTGACGAGTGTGTTTGTCCGAACTTGTTATTGAGAATTGCTTGGACCAGGAAAGCGAACCTGATTCAAAGTTCCTGTTACTATATTCAAGTAAGTGTATAGAGGCAGCAGAGTTGTAATATATTAAAGTCCCGGATGTATGAATTACCAGTCGACAATATGAAGTATTTATCCATTGGAATATTTATGCAAGTATTAAAGATTTAATACGTTATCACCTGTAAAGAGCAGGAAGTGTTGAGTTTGAAAATTACAACCACTTTAAATTAATTGAAATATGGCCTGTCTGTGAAGTGTTTAACAATAATCGAGCGAGATCGAGCCTCCAACGAACAGCTAATGGTAATGTAAACTAAAAATAAAATTTATTAATTGTAAACATAATGTAAATAATACTTATCGTCAGATTTCATATTTCACTAATTGTTTAAGTTAAGAATTTTTCACATTGTAAATTTTTAATTGTCTTGTAACATTCTTTATTGGAGGTCCGATAGTCGGCCCTGAAATTAAGCCATGGCAGTTTACCAACTTGTAACAAAATATTCAATTGTGATAAGAATTTGTTTTTAATAAATTAACTTTGTTTTATATTTTAAATTCTGATCATTTTCCTATCATTTTAACTTTTATTTTGTTTATTTAAAATGTAATTTAGTCTTATTTACTACATTTTGTGCTCCAATGTGGGGAAAATTAAAATGAAATCTAAATTCATATTGTGTTTACTATACTTTTGTGCCTCAATGTGGGACTTAATTTAAATGTAATAAATTGTGTTTACTACAATATATATATATATATATATATATATATATATTGTAATAGATGTAAATCAATATCTGTAATTTCATTCTGTGTAACGTCTGCTCTGTTCTGTTCGAAGACTAACATTTTATTAAACCGTATTGTAAGCTTCTCTTTTAGAGAAGTTTAGTTAATTGTTATAATGACTGCGGGAATTTTATTTCAGGTGCTGGTGTTGAACTATATGTATTTGTAATGTTGTGAGTGAAGCTAACAAAGCTCTAAAACAAGCACTACAGCCAGTTACGTGTTGCTGAGCGACAAAGCATAACAAAGAGGGAGGAGTTTCGCAACGACCACCATTTACCACATTCATGCCCCATTCTTTCTATTTTTCATGACATTTAGTAAAACGGAAGCACGCATTCTGTAGTCACAAACTGTAGCCTGGTTTTCATGGAATCCTCGAGGGAAATGTTGGAACCCCCTATACGTAAAATCAGGAAGCATATCCAGAATATCGAATTGAAAGAAAGGAATTTTTAGAAATGTTGTCTTCTGAATTCTATTTTAAACCATATACCGATATAGTAGAAACAAACGAAATGAAATTTCTAAGATGTATCAAAGATTCTAAAGTTTATACATGCTATATATAATTAAAAACATAATTTAGATTTAAATTTATATACGTCGACTCTACAACCTTCCAAACATTGCTTCGTCAGACTGAATCCGCATACGTTACACCTCTTAAGTCATTTGGTAACCTATACGCATCACTTTTCATCTATAAATATTTTTTAATGTATAGTATTTTATTAAATGTAATTTTCACTTGTTTTATTTTATTTTAAATATAATAATTTTTCTATTTTAATACTTCTTTCACACAATTACTATTACATTCTCAACAATTTCTACTTACTTATACGTACGTTTTATTTTTCTTAACTGTACACCTTTTAATATCTATACATATATCTATGTTCTTCTTTTATTCACTATAACCTATAAATTTAAAACATTACACGTGTAATTTACGAATATTCCAATCTCACTTTTTTGTTTACTAACCTTTGCTAATTAAATATATATATTAAAAATTAGGCCTTTTCTATGCTTAGAACCTTAATCTTCTCCAATTTGCCTTCATGTTATTTTAAAAATAGTGACAATATAAGTTTTGTGAAGTGTTTGATTGGGATTGTTTTATCTTATTTCGACTTTAGAAGTAGATGCAAAAAATCTACATTTTTTCTCTTAAGTTGTTTATTCAAAGTTAAACATTAAAATATATTTAAATTTTTTGTTCAGTAAATAATCATATTATAATTCATTTGTTTGTGATTCCAACTTTTTATTGTTACTTTCGTTATTTATTTAAGGCTTCGTTCGGTGTGTGACTAATAATAGGCGAAAGAGGAATATGAGGTCTTGCGAGTTATTTGATTAAATACTCATAATTTTCAAGAATTGAGTTAAAGAAAAAGTTTTTACCAGAAACGATACTGTCTGATGGTGTTGTATTTGTTTTGTTACGGCAAAACAAAATTTACCTTTATTCATTAAAAATTAATTAGCGTGCTATTCGTATTGATGTAGTTTAAATTTTCTTTTATTCTCCTGGGTTCCTGCTTTTTTTGTTATTTCAAATTTAAATATTAGTATGTTTGAATAATTTGTCATTGTACGATCGTAGTTAACTTCGTGAAATTTAGCATGCAGCTTCGATCCCAGAGCGATTTCCGTGATACCATATATACTAGACTATGTATTTATTCAGAACCGATTTCCACATTTTATCAGCGTTCTGACGCAGCGGCCGTATTTTCACCCTTAGACAGCTACGAGGGCGCAGTAAATCAGCCGAGTCCTAAGACATTCCTCGCTCTGACCCTACAACCAGATAACACCAGTAATTACTTAGTTCTGATTCTGCTTCATTGATTCGGTTACGTGTCCCACCGCACTAAATTTCACCAATGGCGATAACACTGCTTCGTATATCTGTAATTTTGCACTTAAGTGAACACGATTCTCGTCCTTTCGCGTTGAATAAATGATCTGACGTAATGAGAGCTTGGATTATTTTGATAGAATAGGTGAGTGTAAAAGTCAATAAAACATTTAAGATTCACTGCAAATTTATTAATAAAATTTTATTTCATTTTTTTAGTGGATAATCCGTCTTTTATGAATTATTCATAAGTATTTCAACATAAATGTACACTTGCAATAAATGCAATTATAATCTGGAGTAGAAATTGCAAATTATTTTGAGAAAAAGGGTTAAAAATTATAACTTTTCCCCTGGCTTTATATATAAATATGGAGGAGTTTAGCTAATAATAATAATAAATATAAGTTTTAATTTAGCAATAATTGTTGAACATGCTTAATTTATTATTTAAGCAGAATAGAATGATACTCAACTCAAGTAAAGAGAAGTGAATTTTCATTATTCATATTTATAACTAATTTTCTTAACTTTTTTTGAATCACAGATTCAGGATTATGATTTTTGTTTTATCTCATTGAAATTTCTACCATCTGGCTGTCATGTAATTAAAGTTCATTTTAAATTATTACAAAGACATTATTATTTATTTACAAATATTGCATATATAACATTTATTGTCGTTGATGTCTGTTTGTGATTTCTTGAAGAAAGCGAGACCAGGTTAATGAATAAATATTAATTTCTGATGGCAGCTGCGACGTCCTTAATGAAATGTGGAACTAACGAGCGCGTAGAAGTCAGATGCTGATCCCTGCGCCTTGCAGTTATTAATCCAGGAAGGAGCATTGTTATTGAAGGGAGAATTAATCCGCGCCATAGACGTCATGCTGATTTGTTGCTGCTGATGTTGCAGACGCAAACACGCGATTAGTGCAAGTAAGGCAGGCGAGCAGCGAACGGGGGATAAAGATATTCGTAATGGATGAACGTGCCCGGGCAACGCTGCAAGGCCTGAGCCAAGTCGTTAATGAGACGACCGCCCTAAGGGCCTTCCCTACTAGCGACTATGACGTCACGCTGACTGCTAATGGGAGACATGCATTACAAATGAAAACAAGAACGCAATAATATCTAAGGAGTTCGGAGTTTCTAACGCAGCGACTTAAATTGTTGAACGAGGTTTCCATTTGCTGATGATGTGCAATGCGTTGATGAGTAACACTACGTGGTCGAAATAACATCAGAAAAGGGTCCGTTCTTAATTTGTTTAAAAATCCGAATCCAATTATCAGTTGTACAAATATATTGACATTTATTCATATAAAGAGCATTTTCACAATTTAATTATCAATTTGTAAACCCTCATGTACTCGCCTATTGTTTCTGCCCTGTTTAAAACTCTCAATGAATATAACATTTCATATTTGCAACTTAATTACCATATATTTCGTCTGATCAGAATTATTTACAACCTGAAATGGATTGTCGCGCCTTATGGGAAATTTTTATGGTACTTTTAACTTTATTACGGTACTCTTTGTGCACTCTTCTTTCACGCGAACTTCACTGAAGTGCGTAAATATTGAACATTAAAAGTCAAACAAAAGTTAATTGATAATTAATAAGAGATATATTGAACGAATTTTATAGGAAAGGTTGCATATCAAACTACATCTATTACTTTCATGTTCTACCTGTGAACATTGGATAAAGATCGTTTATATACGCAATGTTATGGTAAAAAAATATATTATAATTTTTTCTGCTTTGTTTGGTGACTTCAAAGCACTTCATTTACCATTCGTTTTAGAATAACAAGGAATAGCAATGCAATAACCAGTTCGTATTCAATTGATTTATGAAGAAATGTAAAAGGTAAAAACAAACTCTGTAAACAATTGGTATATATTAATTTTGTAGTAGCTCAATCCCTTAATATTTACAACGTCTTCTATCACATGCACGGGGTCGAGTAACTTTCATCACAATACGTTGCCCATAAATCTTTTTGCTGGGAAGTTTGTGGCAGGAAAGGCGAATGAAAAATGAAAGCTTTGAGGGAAGGTTTCAAATTATGACTGAAGTACAGTATAAAATAATTATATCTCAAAACTTTGTACTTAAATAGAAAATTTGAAATTTTGTGTAAGAAAATTTGTACCACTTTTTCTTGTGTTACGTTATAAAGGAACCATTTGAATACCAGTACACTAAAACGAAAATTTATTTATTTAATATGCCTTATTTGCATTTTAGAACTATTATTTGATATAATTATATATTTACATTATGCATGATTTTATAAATTAGTAAACAAAATTCATAGGACTTGGATAACCTTTTTCCGAATGAAGCGAATTGTCGGTTTACTAGGAGCGAGTCCGGGTTGCAGGGAGGGTGGTCGATGATGTCCCAGCGAAAGTGCTTGAACAGACCGCGCGTTGTCGTGAAGGAAGATGACGCTATTGGAGAGAATTTAAGCTATTTTCCCTTGATTTATCTTCACATTCAAGATGATAACAGACTAGGATAATGAAGTCTCTCAATGATTGGTAATTGAGCCACGGGATCACCTCTTTGTACTTGACCGCACTAACCACTAATCTGTCCTCTTCATATCTTTCTCACTTGCTGTTAACTCACTTTAATAATCTTTAGAGCTTGAAAGCATTTATTCTGTTCAAGAGTTAATTACTTTTTGAAAATAACATAATTCTATCATTAATTTGAATTATTTAAGTATATAATTTTGAAATGAGATGATTCGAATTATTATTTGTGAGAAGAACAATTTTTTTACACTATTCTGAAATAATTTCTTTCAGCATTATTTTTATATTTTAAAACTTTCTTACAATTGAATTTGTAAACGAAGAGGGTTTTCACTGCATATGGATATCCATCTCTGGTATATTCAGTGCATAGAAACAGCCAGTCGTTCATAGTTAACTCTGATTGCCAGTGAGCCACAGGCAGAAGACAAACACACCTGTGATAGTGACAATAGAAATGTCCAACACTGACGCGTTGCTAAGGCAACAAGCTGTACTCTGGTATGATTCTCAACGCGTTTAGAAGCTGGAAAACTGCCGTGTTAAATAATGCACCTTATTTATACAAAACTTTATATTTTCTTAGTTGTTATCCAGTTTCACAAAACTATATACCATAGTCCACTGGCTTCAAAGCCTTGATTATATATGCCCATATAAATTGGTATTTACTATTTAAGGCACCCAAAACTTATGATTCCTGTTCAGTCTTTCAAGGAACAGAAATATAACACGCATATGTACAGTATTTCCCAAAATACAGATGCCATTAATAATTTATTTATATAGTAAAGGATCAAGATGTAAAATATTCAACCGAATCTGGAATCGAACCTGGGATCTTGACTTTTATCGTGAGTGTTCTCTCATTCTATCTCTCCGAGTCGATCCCCGTCAAGTGCGAGACTTGTCCATCCATTGTATAAACTTCTTCACAGACTTACCTACCATTTACTATATTATTCACGGCCTCAGATGGGAGAGTAAGGTTCCGCGTTAGATTCCGGTAGAGATTTTTCCATCCTGCTCCTTTAATTCATGACATATCTGGCTGCTCTTCTTTTCAAAACATATATTATGTTCTAGAATTTATTTATTTAAATTTTACGTCGATCTTCTGTGGTGTTGCGGTTAGCGTCACGGCATGTCATAACAGAAGTCCCGGGTTCAAATACCGACATAAGTAAGGATTTTTGTGCTCGTCGTTGTCAGAAAACTTGGGTTAAACTTAAGGAAAATCGACACACTAACAAATTTCCACTTTTTCATACAGAATGTCAGGTAAGGTGACAATTATCTGACAGGATGGCATTAATACAGAACCTGATCAACAGAAAATGTTGAAAAACTGATGAAAAAATACACTTTTCCTCTATAAAAATTTGTTCAATTATTTCCTTCGGAAATAAGCAGGTTAAGTTTAATAATAGTACTTTTTACTAAATCAGACACCTACTAATTTTATTAACAAAGCCATTCATCCATCAGCTAACATATATTTTGCAGCTGTTAATTAATGCATAATTATGTTAATTTCATGCATTTATTTCTCGTTTAATTAAGTGAAGATGTTATTAAAGTAAACTATCATTAGAACAATATTATTTGCGCTTCAATTAATCTGAAACCATATTTGAGACTAAGCATAACAGTGTTATGCGGAAACCGTTATAGTCACGTATGGAGTATACATTTCTGGTAGCCTAGTTAACAGTAATTCAGTTATGATTTGCCTCTATTAATTTGTAATGCGGTTGGATATTGTTCATTAACAGCGCTGATTTTAAATAAACGGTGACGTAAAGCACAGCTGACAAAACTAATCGAGTGGGTGTACATATTTAAGGAGTTAATTGGTGTTGTGAGAGACAGGACTTCGCTTTTCAGCGCATTATAGTTGGAAAGGCAAATTATTTTACTTAATTTAGTGGGTAGACTGGGCAAACCCTTTCTGCTGCTGTAAAGAGCCTACATTAATTACACCAAATTCAAAAAAGTGGACGCAATTATTTGGTTTCATTTCAATTAGAGGGCGCCCGTTGTTTCCTCATTAAGTCTCACTTTACCACTTTTACCAGACCATACGTAACAAAGCCAGAGTCAATTCACGAGTGAATCGTTTGGCTTGTGTATAATTTTCTCCATTGGTAAACACAAATAAATCTTGCACTGCCTGCTTTTGAAACAGTGTTTAGAAACAATTAAATTAAGTTTTAGGGATCGAGGCCAGTGCTAAACAAAGGCAAATAAAAAAACAACAATTAACAGAAGGGATAAAATACTAAACAATTATTAATGTTAGTTAATCAGACTATTACTGTAAAATGTTCCTTGTTTTATTCATGATTCTGATCCAAATGTGAACTATAATGTTTGACTTTAAAAACAAAAACATGTCCGTTCAATATTTCCTCAAAGTATTCCAAAACTGCTAAGTAAAATTTATTTGCATAAATACTGTAAAATATTTATTGAAATTGATATGAGTTAATTTTTATGGCTTCACTATGGCTCATTTTTAGTTATGTAAATAAATATTTTACGTTTCGCCACAAAGTTTCAAAGCTAATGGGTAATGTATTACATACTTTTGTTACAATCCGATGAACAATATGATGAATAACACATTTTACCATTACAGTTACATGCACAAAAATTATATTATGTATTACTTTTAATTTTTAGCTGCAATCAGTAGTGAGATTGTGTCCTTCTGTTGCTTGATATAAATACCTAAATTTCTGTGTAATCGTTTAAATTGTTTAAAGGAAATTTTACCGCAATAATAATAGCGAATAAAATGGTTATCATAAATTAATTTTTCTGATCTATTCGTGCACTCATTGATGGTTATTTGAAATATGTAATTATTATAAATATATTACCAACTTGCATATGCATTAATTTAATACAGGGAAAAAATTACCTTGTCTGTGAGTTACACAAAAAGAGGCGGCTTGTACCAGAATATCAATTTCTTCCTGATAACATTAAAGAATTAATAAACATTCCAGATGCATTAAAAATTAAGGTTAAAAGATTTGCCGATTTCTACAGTACCACCGCCATGATGACACCCTGGAGTCGAGCATCACACGAACTACGACACACAGTAACCCGTTTCGCCGTGCACGGTTTTCACCACAAGATTTGTAAATCAAAAAGCTTTCATCAACCAGATGTGAATTGTGCTTGTGAATTATGTGAAATGGTGTGTGACAGATATCACGCATATTGGTGTTCCAAAAGATCTATCTCAATGACAGAATTTTGTAAAGAGTGACCCAAATTACTTTACACATTGTGTGAAATTCCTTATATTATTATTAAAAATTTGCCTCCAGTCCCCCTGTTAATGAAGGTTTGAAAAATTATTATATTATACAATAGATTTGAAATCGTAGTTCATTGGTGTATATAGTTGGTATGAACTATTGACAGTTCAGAAGAAAGAATTGGGCTTAAGATTAATTATTTACAAAGTTACTTCCTTAATATTTTTTTTTTCTTACACACAATCCAAGTGGTCATTCATTGTATCTATTCATTACTGTAACATTTGTCGTGAACGATAGAGGTCAACGCGGTAAAACTCTAGGCGCTTACTGTGAAACTGATTGGCTTGTGCACTGGGACGAGGTAGCATCTGCTAATAAGGACACCAAACTCAGAAGCCATCCTATCTGTCGCGGTATATACGCGACTATTAACATTTATTCTCCAGTCTATAAATTTCTTATGTGAATTCCCACGTCGTCCGATCGAGATTAGCTCAATAATAATGAGTTGTCTCAAATATATTTAACTCGAATATTCTTAATTCAGAACTACGTAGACAAATTTTTATAATCTCCTGTAACATTCATAAACTATGACGAAGTCCCCAACACCGATAATTTTCCTAAAGGAAGTGCCATGTATAGTAAAGTAATGTATTATTTTTATAATAGCATCTGTCTACCTGCCATTAATACTAATTATAAAGACTAACCGTTAATTTAGTCTTATAATGGGAAATTATTCGTATTTTATATTTGTATTATTAGTTTTAGAACCGTGTTTACATAGGCTGATTGTTCAGATTCTTGTAATTAGATGAAAACTAATGGGTCACTTTGTTCGGAGTACATTGTTAAAATTAAATTAAATTCAGGTTAATTTGATAATTTTTAGTATTTACTTTGATGGTTTAAAAGTGCCAGACGAGTTGTGCTGTATATGCAACACGAAAAACGATGAAGCCTCCGTGTTATATATTTAAGATGTTTGACCAGTTTAATTTCATTTCAAAATAAACCGAAGTGAGTTGTTTCGCGTGTGGTGGTGTTATAAAAGTAGGTGTGGAGGACGTCATTCTGGGCAAATCTCCGCGAGTAAGGACCACCGCGTAGGGATGGAAACTACCTTCTCCACAATGAAACAGCTTGCAATATATACTATATATTGCAAGCTGTTTCATTGTGGAGAAGATATTAAAATGAAAATTTTATATATAGTCGTATTACTTGAATAATTTAGTGGCACCATGTAAACGTATGCATCCAATTGTCAATTGTTAATAACGTATACAAAAGTTAAAATCGTATAGGGGACATTTACTTTTACAGACAATGAATTTGAGATTTTGTATTGAATTGCATTTTAATTAATTTTGGCTATTTCTTCAGAAATTATGCTAATTAATCTTAGCGTCAGTAGTCATACAGCTGCTTTGATAGTGTTTCTAAATCCATCTGGGACTAATTTCGACATTATATTGCTCTTTTCATTACAGAAAAAAGTTGTCAACTACCACTTCGAAATCACAACATCTGTAGCAACGTTCTAAGTAGTCATGAAGCCTTTTCCTGTTCCGTGTAGCTTTTTAAAGTGCTGTTGTTTGAGAATGGTCGCTAGGCGCCCGCAGGATCGCGTGACGAGAAGCTGCACGAAGGGCGATGAAGGTCGCAATAAAACCACAAGTAGCTGCGGTGTTCGTGAGCGGGGTGCATACCTGATGCTGTGATAATCACCCCCCAGGGAGCCACGGACGAATCTCAACTTAGCTCGCTTCAGGGAGCCATTTAGCGCTCGCTCAAACAACACATCCAAAGAATCCCTACCACCACTTTTAAACTTCTCCCACCAACTACGTGCGGCGTTTGGATTTTAGAATAATATATATTGTGTTATACAAAATCGTTAAGTTGAGATAAAACTCAATATTATTCCGGTATTCCTCCATTTCTCCGTTATGTGGATACCCGTTTGTTTCCCGCCACTGTCCGTGTCTTTATTAAATCAGTTAATACTGTATTATTTTGGTTTCTTGGGAATAACAATTTTGTTCCGCTTTATATTTAATATTATGATTAGTTTTCATGTGAATAACCAAGTTTATCTTATTTGTATTTTTTCGTTCAATTCAACTTTATTTTTATCATCGTTCACCTGATGCAAAACTTCAGTGCCCCTGTATGATAGCAACACGCAACACATTTTACCTTATGTTTTTCGACCTCTATGATATAAAATAAGGCGTCGAACAAGTATTCTTCTTCGCTCAGTTTCTCAATTTGAATAAACAGTAGTTCATATTTTTGTCATATGCAAATAAATATAAGAAATGAGGTATTTTCGAGTCTACCAAAAAAGAAGTGTTGACAATTTTAATCTCCGATAACTGCAAAGAAATATGTTTGAAGGTTAGAGTCAAACCGTGGATTTTATTTTTATAAAAGTCAAAAGTGTTAAAGTCAAATATTGTTTTTGTGTTTTGACTTCACCAGACAATTATAACTTAAATGACGTATGAATCGTTTTTAATCATATGTATGGAAATGAAAACAAAATGATGTAACATATTAAGTCATGTCAACATATGTTAACATGTTAATAATTACGTTGATATAATTTAAAAATAGTGTCCCTCAGTGATATCAACATTCGAAGACGAAAATTTTGTTTAATTGGCCCTTGCTCAAAAGTTGGTTTAAATTATTTTTGAACGACTGAAAAAGTTGTTGGTAACTTGGAAGATTGTGATAAAATTATGAAAATGCCTGTCACCAGTACAGTGTCTCTGTGACTAGTGTTTCAAATGAGGACCACACATGTGACAAATGGAATCTGAAACGAGTATTTTATTTTGTTTACAGGATTGTGTAAATAATTTGTATAAGTATATTTATGAATATTATTTCAGCATTAGTTCCTTCTGGATATTATAAAAAATTACAAAGACTGTCGATTCATTGTCAATTCACATTTTTCTGGTATACTTTGCGCTAACTCTTCCAAACCCTAGGTTTCTTACAGTCTTAGTATCTATATTATTATTAATTAGCACAGATTAAGATAACGTTGTTGTAGAAAATTCCGCGGTTGCTGTTAGGTAAATATGTTCCCTAGGAATGTACACATTCAAATAATAATTTAGCTCTAAAATTGCTGTATCTCAATACCGCCATAACTATATAGACTTTATATATATATATATATAAACAAAATTTAATTAATTAATATTTACCCCTATACTGGTGCCAAATTGTTGTACACCAAAATATTAAAGGGAAATTATCTCAGGGGTCGCCTACGGGCCTCCAACAAAAATAGGATAAAATTAACACAGAAAACTATAAAACGTTTTATAATAGAAATCAAACACTTATTTACTATCCTTTACCAAAACCAAACAAACACCATGGACCGTCAAAATTGGTTCCCAAGCGGTCCAACACCCTTCAACGGATGCACGTTAGTTCGTGGTTGGTTGATGATTACGACAAACACTCAACCGTACACTAAGCACCCTTCTCCACTTTTCTACAGCTAAGATGCATTGCCCAGTGTCATCATAGGAGGTGTGGAGATAGGATTTGTTGGCAGAGCTATCATAGATACAAGGCTTTACCCGAGATTACCATCTCCCGGGGCCTTTTACCAACCTTGGACTGGCCTGAATCTCGAGTGAGATTCGCTATACCAAAAAATACAAATTGGATCCACTATAGCACAGAACTGCTTCGGATCGGAATGACTTCAGACCAAAAATAAAACAACGACCACAAACGACGGCGCATCTGGACATAACGTCCAACTCGACCAAGCTCTTCAGATACAAATACCAACAACCACGCGACTGCCATACTGCCCACCGGCTAGCCTTCTCCACTACTGACTGACTTGTGTTAATTTCCTAGAGCACCCTTCTCCCGAGACAGTTTGACCCATCGTCAAACGTTCGTAAACAACGGGCGCAACGCGAAAACATCGCCCGTGCTGCCTAACTGAAGACAAAAAATCTTGCATACAATAAATTCCTTCGTATTCGCTACAATATATACATTCTAACGAAAATAGACTACGGACACACAACGGAACGATACGATGAGGTCGTGTCGTCGTCGAATACGTAATGCCTCAAAGCAAAAATTTGTAAGGGATCTCTTAGGAAAACCGTTGGGGACATAACTAGATTTGACTCTGCGGCAAATAAAACTCGTAACACAGGATATTTTACACCTTATAATTTACGTAAACAAATTATATACAATTCACTTCACTAACCTCAAATCCAATACAAATAAATTCAATTAACTGTCCACATGTTAAAGGTTTACTTCACTTTCGTCCTCGTTCAACCCGGGGTGGTGCGTTGATGTCAGGCTTGTCACGTCAACACGCTGGTCGCAGTCGTCCGGGCTGACCGGGTCGGTTGTATTCCACACGACTGAGGAAGATCGCGAGCGGGCGAAAGACTGTTGGCAGCGTCTCGTCGGAATTAGGTCGTCGACGGCGATGCACGGAAGTGGTTTTCCTGATAGGGCTGAAAAACACAAGCGCTCACCACTAGATCTCTCGCTAGATTATCTTTCACTTCGGGGTACAATCGCCAGCTCGCCTGGGGGCCCCGGCTCATTCGTCGAGGACCGGGTGATGCACCCTTCGGCCAATCCTCGCGAACTTCCGGTCGCCGAATCACCAGGCTAGTCCGAATCAGGCACAGACCACGATTCCTATTATCCCCGTACAACAACACACGCAATCTCGCACCACGCACACCAACCAACACTAAACAAATAAAATAGCTAACACAAATAAAATGCAAAGAATTTTTAAAAAAAACTTGAATAGCGCAATAGCGCAATCGACTGTTTAGTCACAATATATATACAACATTTTTCTATCAAGGAGAATAGTTGTCAAATATACAAAAGAAATATATTTGTTTAATTTAGAAAAGTACGTTAAATTTTTATGACGACTAATGAGAAATTACTTTCCTCCTAATCCCCAAGCGGTTTTTTATATTTTAATTTAAATATTCTGGATCTTCGTGTGTATTCTGTCAAATATACCACGAATATATTTTCTCGTTGTTCACGTATTGACGAAATATGTACTAATACGTAAATGCGTAAAAATTCTCTCGCAGGTGAACATTCCCAGAGAGCTCTGGCGGAGGCTAGCTTTGGGGATGCCTTCACATTTCTCTGTTTTTTTTTTAACTAAGGTTCCCACATGCCGAGGCAGCTCGGCCTGTTCTGAGAAGTGTATGTTCCGGGGTCGCAGACCTTGGGCATACGGTAAGAGTTGTCTGCTATTCCTATTGGAATGGTCGGCCAGCTGCCTCATAAACCGGTCAAGGTTCGGCGAGGGGAAACCTGCGACCCCTCAGCAAACCCCTCTCCCGCCATCGGAAGGGCGTGGGACAAGTACCAAATGCACGACCTACCTGATGCAGGTTTTTATAGGGTTTGTCCTGCATTTCTTTTAGGCGAATGCCGGGTAGGATCCTTAAACTATTGCCGGGGCGCCTAGTTAACCCTTGGCTACCTTCTTCCACCCTTCCGCATCCCCACTTTCAAATCCCTTTCCTATGCTATAAGAGGGGAGTTGCCACTATGTGGATTACCCTATACATAGCCTGTCTACACCCCCAAAAAATATTATATTTTATCTTTCTGTAATATAAATAGGGATATAATGATTGGTATTTGCAACACTTTGATTCATATTTCTCAAAACCCAAATAAATCTATAAATTTAGAAAGAATTATATTTTACCTTGTGGGGGAACAAGTTATTGGCCCGTGGAAGTGCTAATATACTAACATTAAAAGTAACAGTCGTATAGCATTTAGATTTGATTTTAATAGATTTATCGAAGATAATAAATACTGTGTGATAAATTATGTTCATTGTAGTATTAAGTAGTATTACGTCTATTTCCTTCTATATCGACGTTTGTGAGCACGTCAATTAATCTATTAATGAAACTAACTTAGTATAGTTTATAAATTTATTTTCAGATAATAAATAAATGTTCATGTGTCAGAAGACTGTTATTATATTTTACTACAAACAATATTTAATTTACAGCAACGTCTGGGATATACTTTTGTTCAAATCCTTTCATTCAATAATAATTTAGAGGCATGGTCTTTCCACCTTACCTGATTTAACCGAATTATGTATTTTTTGTAATAAAATGGATAAATAGTCTTTTGAATCAAGGCCGTTAATTTATTTATATTAGAATAACTTCGTGTATGGCAGTCGTCGTATCTACTTACTCTTTGTGTATGATGTTCATTATAAGTTAGAATTACCGATGTATATTTAAGTTTGCCGATTTCAGTACTAACATCTCAGCAATATAACAAAGCTGGTAATATGCCACACGAGTTAAATAAATTAATTACTGGGAATAACAGGGTCAGTTGAGAGTACCAACAGCCAAAGGTTAGAGTTGGAAGGCCGGTTTCAATCTACTCCAGAGGGAAGTGAAAGCGACCCTTCCTAATCACCAAAACAATACATAGATGCACGGTTTGCCAGGATAAACTCACCAGACAGAACTCTGTGAAGTGAAATCTGAGAGTTCTTCCGCAAATGCAATCGTGGAGCACATTAACAGGGCGCAACTAGAGCAAAGGTTCCATCCTTTCCCCTACGAGTGCAGTAACCTGACAACCAGCTGGATAACGAGGTCCGTAGTCACGAGGTATTACGTTCGTTAGACGTCTAAAATATCCTGGCAGGACGATGGGGTCGAAATTATTTCCGTGAAGTAACTTTATATGTAATGTAATAGCACCCTTTAGCCTAGAATCCACATCGTCCTACGATTTTTTTTCTTTACTTTATTACCTCTCTCGAGAAATATTACTTAAATTATTAAAATATTTTAAGACCTTAGCGTCACTTATGAATTTCACTTTGTTTCTTATTACATTTGCTATGTACCTATATTTTAAAAATTCATTCATTTGAGGATAATACAAACCATATACTACTACAACCAGTTCTCTCCATAGCTATAATAATTAAAAAGTCTTACAATAAGGCTAAATGTGTTGCACTTTATCCTTCATGGAACGTAGAAATATATTTATATGTAACAAAATAGACACTGATCTGACTTTATTTTCATATAAAATTTCAGATTTCTGTATAAAATATTCATTCTTTCTGACAAAAATATACATCTGATAGTATGAAAAATTTATAAAATCAAAGTACTTACATTTCGGTAAATAGAAAATCCGTAGCCAAATTCTGATAGTCTCTACTCGTTTCGCAACAGATCGATTAGGGATTTGCCAGGAAAAAAAATACTAACGATCTAAAAATAATAAAAGATTGACGACAGATAAG
Organism: Zhengitettix transpicula; assembly: GCA_037074705.1. NCBI lineage: Eukaryota > Metazoa > Arthropoda > Insecta > Orthoptera > Tetrigidae > Zhengitettix > Zhengitettix transpicula. The sequence goes on along the minus strand of CM073593.1, from coordinate 54,205,927 downwards.
ATAAATTGATTTAAAAAATAAGAGTACGCATTAAAACTATAATAGACATTTTTTTAATGTCTAATATCGTAAAAGGAAAGTGTTTCTGACGGAAATATAGGTTTTTGAATTATTCTAAAGGAAATGTTATAAAATAATTATTTTTCCTTAGGCTATAAATAATGAAAATGAGGACATATTTCCCTATTGAAAAAAGTAGTTTATTAAATATCAACAGTAAGACTTTGAAAAATAACATAAAACGTAGTTTATACTTCTTATACTTTTATTATATGTTTAATAAACCCTATAAAACAAATGAAAGTCTGAAAAAATTCTAACACACGTTTTGCAGCTTTAATAACACACTACAAACATTCCTGATGAAATTAATTGCCTTCGTCTTACAGTTGTAGGAAGTTCTTTAGTTAAATATTATAATAATGTGCTCATTTAGAACCTCTAATAACCCTGAAAAGTATATTATATACTTATATATCCCAAACGAAACTGAGTTCTACTGATCCTTGCAACTAGACCAAAAGAATAATAACTGTTTAATAATTCTGAAACTGAGAGTAATATATTCTTGAACAATTTATTTTTAAATATATTTTATCTTTAGAATATGAAATACATTCCTAAATTTTGTTTAATAATGGTAAATTTGAGAAACTCGAAATTAATTTAAAATAAAATTCTAAATCGAAAAATATTAATTTATGTAATTCTACTATCAAAGCAGTTAGTGGCAATGATATTTTTGATCAGAACACACGTTTCTCTGTTACGGACTACGATAAAGGTTCTGTGCGCGGAAGAAGAGTTGATCTCACTTGTGTGACGTAGTTTTTCCTTCTTACAGTCGAGCGAATGGCTGAATAACAGCGGACCCTGGATTGAACCTGAAAGTTAGAGGATTGTGGCTCTACCTTGATATCATCTGGTGAACCTCATTTCGCTGCCGACCACAAGAGTAGAACGACCGTCCACTTGAACTTTACGTCAGAACTCTAAACCCAGGAAATCCATTGTTGTCCTCTCGTATAACATCCCACTTCCATGTCCAGTGAGATGAGGTCAAAATTTATTGCATATTCCCTGAACCTTTCCTGGGATTTACTACATTTTCAGTACTTTTTGAAAATATGATTTGAATTCTGTTGTCTGACACGATATTGAATTTTTGTTTACCTACTCTATTCGTATTCCACATACTTTAAGTATTTATTTATACTTTCAGAGACCTAGGGAACTTATAATTTTATTATCCATTTTTATGAAAATAATTGTTCAGTATGCATTTGAAACTGAAAAAAAAGGAACAAGGTGATTTAGTAATGAATAAGAAAGATATTCAATTCAGACAAAGAGGTAATATAAATACTACATAACGTTTCTGGGGTCCTTCTCCCTTTCGTCAGAAGAGCCTAGAGCGACAAAACTGCACTAGTCGGTTGACAACACTCAAAAGCGACGAAAACGCAACAACAATGGGTGAGCCTAAGTGTTAGATTAACAACAATGGGAAAAAATAAGGTTTAGCGTAATAATAAGGGATCATAGCAATTGCTGAGTTTAATATTGTACATTAATGTCTGTGATGTTTGATTTAATGTGAAGCATCTCTGAAATCAGTCTGGAATTATAACTGGTGTCAATGTCTAAAACCTTAGCATTTTGCCAATCAAATGTATGTTTATAATTGATGATAAGTTTGAATGCTACAGATTGTTTATCAATGTAAAGTTTGATATTAGTATATGTTCTTTGATACGTATATATTAAGGGAACGTTTTGTTTGTCCTATGTAGCAGGAATTACAATTCGAGCAAGAGATTTTGTAAACAACACAATGTTTGCTGTAGGTGTCAAGCGGGTTGTCCATGTGGTTTTTAATCAAGTATGAAAGGGTATTAGTGGATCTGTAAATGATGGATATTTTATATTCTTCGAATATTTTGACATATTGCTGATGTAGAAATTTGTAATAAGGGAGTAGGAGAAAAAATTTGGCTTGAAGTGTTTAGGGACGAGTGACAGTATTGGTTATCTTTCTTATTCATTATTTTCAATCAGACGTAATTCGTTTCATTTTGAGGTTATTTAATACATAAAAAACAATTATTTCAACATTAAAGATCGAAATTGTTATAATTGATTTATATTGAGATAAAAAAATTATAATTATTAATTAAACTTGTAGATAACATCGCTTATCATGTTCTATGTTTCCAGAAGTCAGATTTTTTAAAAAATAAATTGTACGAACACTGACGAGGTCACGAATTTTGGCGGTGTGCTACAATGAAAGACTTGTTCATTGTGTGTCTTTCGTTTAAATGTATTTCACGCCTCAACGCGGACTATGTATTAATTTCCTTGGGTTTTTCTATTGAGTCTTTTAGTTTTATTAATTTTACAGCTGTTAATTAAATTGTCGTTTGTTAAAATGATTTTTTTTCTTTTTGTGTATAATTTATGCAGTTATAAGTTAAATTTAATAAATAGAATAATTTTGCAAGTTTATACGTTTAACACCCAACAGTTTATATCTGTTTATCGACAATCGTATAGACATATTTAAAGCCCTAGTTATCAGTAGAAAAACGACAAGATTTCCGACGGAAAGCGAACATACGTTAACTTGCTGCAGGATGTCACAAGGGATGTTTCGACAGGAAACTGTGCCTCAGAGACCAGTTGACATATGGCCCAGTTGTCCCAGAGCCTTCAACATAACACGAGATGCGGTCAGAAACATTACCGATGGTTCCCCAAACCGTAGCACCTGCTATTTTGAATGCATGACGATGGTGATTCAATGTGCGTCATCTCGAACAAGCTTAAATCTCTCTTATTAGCGGGGAAAATTATCAAATCTTCTACCTTCTTCTTATCATTAACACGGAAAAGAAATATTGAATATAATCTAGACTGAGGATATTAAATTTACCACCTTACAATAAAGCCAGTAGAATTATATCGACATATTGAGTCTCTTATTTTACTTAACTTAATATCAACGTTATTTTCAATTACTTCTCAACAATTGTAAACCATTCATTAACAAAATAATATTATGGGTAATATAATTAAATTAAAATATTAGAGTTTCTTTATAAAATTATTAGGCTTACTATTCTAATACGTAATATTTCCGCGCTCACAAATATTCTTTAATATAAAATGAAAGTGTTCCTAATTTTTCTACTATAATTTCATTAATCCCATAATTTTCTAAAATATTTCATTTTTAAATTTTCCTGAAAGTTTGGGAAATATTGCCACAATTACCTGTTCATAAAAACATATGTATTTTAATTAAATTTCAATTTACAACAATTATTTATATAAATATATTACACTATAATATTTATTTCTAAAAGTCATGAAATTAAATCTAACCATTCCTTCAGCTATAATGCAATAATAATATACATTTTTATATATATTAATCTAAAAATTTGCAATATTTGACTAAAAATAGTAAAATCTACTTTTATTTTCCTTAAATATTTACGAAAAATGTGTCTTCAATAAATAAACATATAAATCCCTTCTCTCCCGAAGACTGCAGTTGGGATGCTGATACGAATTTCAAACAAATTTCATTAATGCCTGTAATTTTATAATAAGCAAAACGTTTACCGTTCAAGCGTATTCGTTTGGGTTTCAATAAGCATACTGATAATTTTAATAAAAATATACATGACATGCAAAACGTTTACCGCAATCACTTTGAAAACTAGTTTCTAAAAGTATAGAAACTTATCCCTTATATAAATAAAACTATATACTCCAAGTATAATTAAAAAAATCTATAAGTTGTTAAAATCTGTAATATATGATTTTGATCTTAGTTAACTGATATTTTATAAAATTAAGTTATATTTTGTTCGGTGAATTCTTTTAATTAACGAAAACTTAAATACATAATTATAAAATATATAAAAAAGCATTCTGTGGAAAAGAGTAATATTCGAATCTCAAACTTCCTATGAAATAATGTAAATGTGTGACTTGTAATTAATTTCAGTGGTTTGTCTGGTAAATTTATGTGAATATGTAATTTAATGAAGTCCTCGTCTTCATTATTACAAATTGCAGTACGATGCATATTAATTTAATTACATTATATTTACCCGCTACGTTTTATACGAAGTAGGTTGCAATTGCAGGTAACTAATTTCGTATAACATTATAATTTAACTTAATTAATATGTGTAATTTCAATAGCTGTGTTATTAAGGAAAAATGTTATATTTTTGCATAGATTACACACATCGGTGACAGTAATGTAATTGTGTGTAAATAATTCTTGAAAAATGGTTTTCATTTAGAAATAAAAAACTAATATAATCTTTATGTGTACAAATTTATCTGAGGCTCTGCCTAGGAACGAGTTATATATTATCCGTTTAATTTAATTTGCGCGTAATTATTTTGATATTGTCAAATTTTTAGAGATATCTATACGAATTATTTTGTGAGTAAATGAATGTTACCACGATAATTTTTATACTGTCAGAGTCTTCTCTTTCAGTACCTCACACATTGAGCACCACACGGAAGATAATCATATCGTGGTGTTAAGACGTGATTTATTACGAGAGTTGGAACTTTTGCATGACAATCCGAATTAAAGAATATTCAATTGAATGTTGAGTTTCCCGAGGTTGCATCGAGATATTTACTAAAAATTATAGTTGTTATAGCTACGCAGATTTTTTCAGTTTTATTTTACTTCTTACCTTTTGAGATATTCCTAATGACGTCTCAAAATATAAAAAATTATGCCATATCTAAAAATAAAATGTCTTAAAAACTATTAGTTTAAGTTTGTTTTTAATATAAGGATATAGAAAAAACACTGGGTATTTGTTTGAATATGAATTCATTATACTGTACATTGAAATTAGTGTATACTAATACTGTTACAAAATACGCGGAAATCAAAAATAATCTGTTCTAAAATTGGTGCATTGAATTTTAAATTTGACATTTTTCAATTTAAAAATAATTCAAATCTGGGTTACTATTTACAATAATGTAAAATCAGAAAATTTAAATTTATAGTGAGGCTATTATTCAATTCTACAAACCTGTCCCCGTTTCATCCTTGTGCTTTCGCCGATATGCGCAATTGTTACGATAACGGTGTCACCGCTTCATCCTGGAAGCCACAATCTGATGTTGGACAACGGCCACCTCTGTGGTGAAACTTTGCAAGTGTAACAATAAATACGAGCAGAAACAACAGACGAGGTATCTCCAGATCACTTTTCAGACGCGCAGAGGAACAAGGACAGGTACTAAGAGAAAAAAAAGTATTAGAAACTTTTTACTCTGACGCAGAAAGCAAACAAAAGGAGATAAACTAAATAAAAGAGTCTTAATATTTATTTCATTTGTTTCCTAAATAGAATTATTCATGCAATACTTTCGGAAGATTTCAATTAGATTATGATTTAACATACCATATATTTCAAATTGATTGAAAGTCGCTATCACCAGTTAACAAAAATACCAAAATATGTGGATTCTAATTCAATTAAATATCACAAACCTTTGCCTATTTCGATCTCGCAAACATCAATATTCACGAATTTAAATTGTCTCATTACCAATTGTTACACTGTCTGAAAAGATATAACTTTTATTTTAAAACTTGTTAATTGGTTACAGGTTACACGACAGTGAATTAAGTTTTATCATCGTGGGTTAAATTAACACATTCGTCTCGTTGCAATCGTTAAATATATTTTGTGTAAGAATGCAGTATATTTCTGTTATAATTTTTGAAAGACTACCAAGATACTCGTCAGAAAAATGCAACAAGCAATACACGTTTAGTTGGGTGTATTTGACTCCAATTGTATAAGAAAAAAAATTATCTACACTCTTGTATAACGAGTTATAGACTTTCGTTTTCATAATTTTATCTTTACAAATTCCAAGTTACCTATAATTACAGATTGAGAAATAGGTTCCTAAATTAAATATTAAGTTTCCTGTCATCAAGTTATGGAACATTCGCTATTTTGAAGGTGGCGGTTGGAATTTTAACACTTTAAATTTAATTTAGATGTCGTATAAATAATGTAAGATTTTATCATAATCGGTCTATCTGTTTCATTGTGAAAAGCGAAAAAAATCAACATGGTAGACATGCGATTTTATGTAACATGGGTTTCGGATTCCCTAATACATGAAAGATATTCTAAAATCACTCAAAAAGACCAATTCACATCCAAAGATTCATTTTACATATTGTATTAGTCACTAATTCCAAAATTAAGTTATGGAATAAATTCAATAAATGAAGCGGAAATATCACTTCCTATGCAAATGAATATTCTATTTTAGTATACCTTAATAATTTACACAGTATAACAAATTAAACCGTCTCAGTGAACAATATGTAACTTTATACCCTCGGTCGGTGGTCAATAATTGAATTGAAGAATTAAAATTATAGTATCTTAGCAGTTAAATTAATACATTGCAATTTTTAAAGTATTAATTTAACTTTAAAGATTCTATGCTGTCTGTATGTGGACAATAATTGACCTCAATCTTGTAACAGACAAATTAAATATCATTTATTAATTCTGTTTAATACATTTTGCCTACAATTTCAAGGAATTGCTTAGCCCATTGTCACTTTTGAACATGTAAAGTAATGTTTTTTGTTGTTAATGAAATTAAATATATTTCTAAATAGTTCAGTAACATAAAAACTTTTTACTAATTTTCTGTTTATATATTTATTTAATATTTCACAAAGTTTCTTCTTCCATAGTTTTAAGTTTGGAATGCAGCTACCAATAAACACGTTTGTAAGAATAATTTTAAAGCTGCGGTGTCGAATGCTTCCTTTGAAAATCACGAGGCTTCTGTCTTAAATGTAGTCACATGACAGGAGTCTTCCTTCCAAGTATAAACGGAAAGCAAAGCCGTTCGACGTGGTGGCACGTAGTGTATTAATGCACATAGCATTTGAGGAAAAAGGCGTTTAAAAATTCATATTCCAATTTCCGACCAAAATGAAGAGTCTGCTTTGAATCCTTTCATCAGTGTTTGTATTCTTTATCATGCGATCCTTTCTTCTTGCAAGCTATATAATTACCCTGGGTAAATATGGAGAGCGGCGAGCGATAGCAGCCAGCACGCTTCCAGCAAGTCCGGCGCTCTGCAATATCTCCGGATCGCAGAGTTCAACTTTATCATTTACTGAAAACTGTGGAATTTCAAGTATTCGTCACTCTCATTCAGGGTCTGAGTGTGTGTCAGGCTCGTTTGTGCGATCCATACAGCGCCCAGGTTTATTGCGTGAGAGGAAGATATTGCGTGACTACAGAAAGGAAATCGATGACGTTGCAAAACAATTAAATATTTATAACCTGCAACAGAAGGCAGCATGTCAGTACAAGCCTAAACGTCGTGAACATCAGACGTAAGAAAACTTCGAATTATAAAAACCGGGCAGTGAGAGACAGGCCTGGAATTTTTCAGCAACGAGTCTATTTTTCATCCATCGTCTATCAGTAATATGAAATAAAAAAAATACGTCTGATTGAAAATTAATAATAAAAAAAGACAGCCAAATACAGACAAAATAAATGATAATATAAATTCCACACAACGTTTCTGGGATCCTTGTCCCTTTCAAAAGCTTTAGAGGTTTGTCAACTGACGAGTGCACTTGTGTCGCTCTACGCTCCTGAAGAAAAGGACAAGGATGCCAGAAACGTTGTGTGGTATTTATATTATCACTTTTCTTGACTGTATTTGTCTATTTTTTTGTCGTTAGTAATATGGCCTATCACCATGTACATTCGCTTATATTTACTATCGGGACGCATCGTCGGTCTAGGTCACGATTTATCAGACATTTCAATACAGATGCATCTAAAAATTAAGTCGTGAATACAGTATAAATACATTTATTCCATTAACTGTTCTGGAGAAACGTTTTCATATTTGTCCATATAAAATTTATGGTATGACAATCACAGATTTCAAACACTTTCACAGAGTTCGATATCTAGGAATTTCAAATGTATTCACCGTTATTTCACTCAGCATCGACTGTTCCCTCAGCTTAGCGATATATACTTTCTAATAAACCTATCTTATGTACTCAATGGCTTTCCTGAGCACTACAGTCGAAGTCTGCTTCTTTTCATGGAGAAATGTTCCTTAAATGAATTTGTAAAGATTCATTATTTTCTTTACCACATAAATTTCTCATTTTAAGAATCTCCAAGTCCGTTATTAATTTATTTCTCACCTAAAACAGTATCAATGAATACCTGCTGTCTCTACCCCAGTTAGTTTATCCACTAATTTTTAACGGCAACGAACAACATAAAACAATATTAAATCTTATAATTAATATTAAATCTTAATATTGAATGACGTAAAAATTAAAAATTGGATAAAAATGGTGAAAAATAGAACGAAAAGATTATCTAAAATACTAATCGGTTGGTTTAAAGGGTATAAATATTATAAATGATTTCCATGAGAATACATTATCTTTTTCATCTCCATTACCCGTTTATATTGCTAGAGACGTGCTGGAAGAAAGTTTATTTTATAAATATTTGAGTATTATTTGCTTTGTAAAATGCACAGTTACTCTCTATACAGGCTGGATGACAAATTTAACGAGACCTATTTAACTGGATTAGTAGACATTTATTTTACTGACAAAATATATATTTCTACTACTATTGTGATTAACGAAAAACATATAATTTTCAGAGAGGATTGTGTTGCGCGCAGTCAGCCTCAAAGGAGTAACGTAAAGAACCAAATTACTTTAATGTATTAAAATTATCGTTGAAATATATTAATTACTATGATTTACCTTTTTTCTAGGTACAATTCAAACTTGATTAATGGGTAGGAAAGCATCACTGTCACCGTTCAAAGTGAGTAGAATTGAATAATTGAGGCTTTCTGAGGAAAAGTTTCGTTTGTGGTGCAATTCTTTAAAATGTAAGCCAAATATTATCTATTTGTAACAACTATAGTTTGTTATTAACTATTATAAGTAATAATCAACGAAGACTGGCATGATGATAAACAGTATATATAAATCACAATGAACGTTTAATTGTTAATGGTCCCAGACGGACCACGAGCTATCATTACTAATTACGTGGACAGTGAAATTTAAAGGTACTAGTGATCATTTTGCTTACATTATATTGTTATTAGATGTATTCAATAAATTTTTAGCATATGTAGGACTTATTAGAATAATCATAGAATACGTACAATTTGAATATAAGTCTCTTAACAAAGTTCGTTCATTTTACCTTTGCACTATTATCTTTTTACATTCTTTTTTACCATTTTTCTGACAATATTCCAATACTTATAAAAAATACTACATCTAGTGAGGATGTTCTGCGCAATTGGACACTGGCTCTTGACAGTGATTTGATAAATTATTTTAGTCTGGATTGGAAGCTTCAGATATAGAGAGAAAGCATCCGAAAGTTTTTGGATTAAGTTTTCTGCAGGGATTGCGATGTGATAAATTGCTTCCTGGAGACCTCTCTTAGAAAACTACGTAAGTAGGAACGTAACACCGTAAGACAATAGTAATTTTCAAAACGACCAAAATTGGTGTTTTCTGACGCACAGCAACACGAGTTCTTGTATCAAGCCTTGGAAGAGGAATTTAGATAAAGTTGATTATCGTTTCAGATTCCATATTTGAGTGTTTAACTCACTAGTATGGCTTTAATGGATTGACGGAAAGTATGAAACGGATTTCTATTCATTTCTCTGTCAGAGAGTCGACAACCTTACTTCGTTTAGGACCAGTAGAATTGAACAAAAAATATTGAAAAGTTACTTCTAAAATTTGAATAAAATTACAAGTTTAGATACGTCTTTACTAGTGGATAATTTGAAACGTTATAATTAAGCAATAAGTTGAGTATCTGTAACATAGTAACGGAAGTAAAAACTAAAGACGATTTTTTTTAAAATTTAATTAAATAAAAGTTTAAAACAATGTTAAAACTCTCGTTAAACTTGCTATTCAAAAGTTGTTACTTTTCACTGGAAACGATTTTTTTCTGAAGTCTACAAGAAATGTATTCTCTTCCATCGACCATAATATGAAGAAGGACTGCGTAAAAATTTGTCATGGGAAATGATAAGTAAAAATTCATATTTAAATTACCGTAATCTCAGTAAAGAGAAATGTAAACATAAATGAAATGTGAAATTTATCGAGAAATATACGAACTATATATATATAATATTTAACCGTTTTGATTTAGACGTCAAGTTGATCTGAGTCCCCATTACAGCTTTCATTAGCAGATTACACAACTTGAATGACAGCATTGCAAAAGATTAGCTCTTGGGGAAAAAATAGAACAAAAAAAAGTATTTACCTACGGTGCATTCTGTTAATATGTTAGAGCTTTGTTTATTTTTTTCATTAAACCTTTCCACGCTTCAGTGTTCTTGTATTGAGTGTTTGTTGTTACAATATGTAACCTTTAGGTGTACCTATAAGATTTTTTTTGGGTGTAGACAGGCTATGTACAGGGTAATCCACATACTGGCAACTCCCCTCTTATAGCATAGGAAAGGGATTTGAAAGGGGGGATGTGGAAGGTAGCCAAGCGTTAACTAGGGCCAACGGGCTATATTTTAAGGATCCTACCCGGAATTCGCCTAAAGAAATACAGTACAAACCCTAGAAAAACCTGCAGCAGGTAGGTCGGGCATTGGGTACTTGTCCCACGCCCTTCCGATAGCGGGTGAGGAGTTTGTTGTGGGGACGCAGCATTCCCTTATCCGTGCCTCGACCAGTTTAGGAGGCGGCTGGCCGACTATTCCAATGGGAATAGCGAACAACTCTTACCGTATGCCCAAGGTCTGAGACCCCGGAACATACACCTCTCAGAACAGGCCGAGGTGCCTCGGCTTGTGGGAACCTTAGTTCAAAAACGGAGAGGAAAAGGCATCCCCAAAAGAAGCCCCTTCGTATCTCTCCTACAAGGTTCTACCTGCGAGAGAATATCCCTCGCAGGTACTGCCTGCAAGAGAATAGCCCTCGCAGGCATTGATTGTGTGACCTATAAGATTATTGTTCTCCTCTATTCATGACTCTAATGCCTTGCAAAAAAGAATACAAAATTGTGCAAGTCTGTTTTTCAAATGTCGGATGAGAATTGAACATAGGAACATAGAAATTTTCCGCATTATAGATAAACTAGCCGTGAATGAAGTACTTCCAAAACCCGTTGAAATCAATTTTTGGAATGTTCGCTTCAGTTTAGATATTGTTTAGTAATCCTCAATGTAATTAAAACTGGCTATTAAGATCATTTTTACAGACAGAAACATGACTTTCGGATACCTTAAGCTGTTAAACGTAAACATAAATGATTAAAATTGTATTAAAATGGGCTCGAGAAACAATGTTGTTGATTTTTTTTCAAATAATTTGGAAATTTTAGGTAAAATAATATGTATATATATAGCGACAATTATAACCAGCGGAACTTGGGAGGTGATTCGATTGGCGTCCGTAGTAGAAACCATTTCGTAACTTCTTAAGGAACCATTAACCTCTCATAACGCTGAATGAAAAATAAATCGAATTGTCCAAAAAAACTTAGAATTGAATGTTTACTATTGAAATAAAAGAGGAAATAAATTTATGGATTACCAATACACATATACAATTTGAAAATATGGTGAATATGTTAGACTAATATAAAAATCCTGCATTTCCGTTCCACTCTCCTCTGCGATCAAATTTCTGGCATTTTAGATATAAAAGCGTTCGTACCTGTTGAATATTCTCTCATACGTTTTCTTGTGTAAAGCCACAGCAGGAAACTTTCAATATACCAAACGAATGCCGAAATTGGAATCAAAAGACGATGTCATGCTGCAGTGCAAAGTCGCCCACATTCTGCATTCCATAGTCCGCACACTAGAGGAAAGAGAAATCGAGAATTCTTAATAAAATCCATATCACTTCGAAGCATTTTTTTCCGTTGAAAACCTTAAAATTGAAAACAGAACAAGAATACAGCCACGAGTACCTCTCGTGCACGTCTACTTAGTATATGGGTTCGTTAAAAGTTTCTGGGGCAATGGACGACGAGTGATTTACCAAACGTTTCGTGCAGATAAAAATATATTTTTCGCCTGATTAAGAATGTGAGTTGCATTCTTAAATTCACTGTTACCAACATTCTAATCTTTTAGATTGATAACTGTAGCAATATATATTTGGCATCTACAAATTATTGTAAGAGGACTGATATAGAGAAACAACAAATTCTAAGTAATTTACTAAATTAACGCGATTATCAGATATGGAAGGTGTCACGTTCAGTCATCAAATTATCAGGGACTGACAGTCCCTGACATTTACGCTCAATAAGTAGTTCATTATGTAATATCTTTGGATCCAGGGCGAAAAGATATCTCAACTTTTGTCCGTTTTTTACGCTTCAGAAATTTTCTTCCCAGAATATTTCTTTATACAAACGCCCACCACTTACCTTTAAGCTACACTTAGAGATATTGAATACAATTGGACAATTTTATTTACATAAAAAGATTACTATATCCATTGCATCACCTTTTTAATGGTTAAAAATAGAACGACCGTATAAAATGGTTAACAAACAATACACCACCAAATAATAAATAATGAAGGCAGGTCAATAAGTGCGTACAATTCAATATAAAAACAATATAAACTACATTAAGTTACTTTACAGTTTTTTTTAAAAATAATCTCTTTTCAGCTCGACTTCGACCGAATATTTCCAACGTATTCTTATGTCAGTTGAACCTGTTTCAACTGTTATTTAGCTCTAGAGGGTTCCATCTGAAGATATTTATCGACATAGAAACTGATTATAGATTCAAAAGATATAAAAAAACGCGGCAACTATCTTATAGATATTTTTTCAGGCACAATTTTATATAGATGTTGATTTGTGCACTGTTTTTAAACTTTTTCTTTGAGTGTTATGCGTCTTTTGAACTGTTAGTTTTGCGTAGGTCTCGAGCTCGTATAGGCTTCTACTACGGACACCAATAGAATCACCTCCCACGTTGCGCTGGTTATAATTGTCGATACAATTCAATGCTCACCCGTACGAATGTAACCTCCAGATTGGAGTTCTGTTATAATTCTGAAAGTAAATTAGATACATACATAAAAACCATGTCATTGCTAGCATTTAAAACCTCTGTGATGCGACGCAGTGACGCTGACCACTGCACTACAGCAGACGTGGATGCATGACAACAGATAATTTAAAGGTGGCTCTTCTCAGAGTCAAACTTTCTCGTATTACGTATTAACTTACTATAGTATCACATCCCTCATAGTATGTGGATCGCTTGACTTCGAAGTGCGTGCTTTATGATAATTATTATTACCAACACATAAAAATAACTCCTAGACGCACAAGACTACAATTGATTTCTGCTTTGAATTATGAAAAGCCACCCAAATTATTCAGCATATTCTGCAACATTTTGCTGCTTATCTACGCAATGCATTCTCACGGCCTGTTTAAGTTGCACCAGTCCTTCATCAAAGGCCGTGAGGCTGGTAACTCCCAGAATTGTGTTATGAAGCCTGTCTTGGCTTCAGTGTTTGACACAGTTTCAACCAAACATTAGACACACTGCGCTTTCTCCCCTGCAGAAGCCATTTTACAATTGTGGTACACCCTTTAAACTAGGCAACAGCACTTGAAAGTCTCGTCCCAATGAATATGTAAACTACCTTCAGTAACAAACTGAACATTTATTCAGGCATTCACTCTAATGTTCAAAGTAGACCACATGCATAATACGCAAACACTTCCCCAAACGATCTTGTCGTTGTTTGAAACAGTTATGGAGCAAACAGTTTCTAAACTCGTTCCATAAAATGTAATTTTTCTTTTGACTCGATTGCATCTCTCATCTGAATATTCAAATTATGATTGCTTTGGTGCATTATCATTACATTTCTTGCAATGTATCCCGTTGTTTTGCATCATTTACATAGCAACGCATCGATCGTACATGAAAAATAATTCAGCACTTGAAGAAATAATTATCTTTGGTGCTTCCTGGAGAATCTACTGGACGCGATTCACTGATAGCGGGTCGTCTTTGAATTGATTGCACTGCTAATTCACTCTTGAGACATCGAAATTACTATAACCTCGTTTCTGATCACATTGTCTAATACATTTATTTGCGTATCGCGAAGCTCTTATTTCATGTATCATATATATGCTCAATTCTCACAGTTGATTGGTGACAAGTGACAGTCTTTACATTTCTCAACTCTCTTCCCAGAGAGACAAAAGGAAGCCTGCGAGAGGATTTCTCGCAGGTGAACCTTCCCAGAGAGCTCTGGCGGGGGCTACCTTTGGGGATGCTCTCACATCTCTCTGGTTTTTTTGAACTAAGGTTCCCACATGCCGAGGCACCTCGGTCTGTTTTGAGAGGTGTATGTTCCGGGGTCGCAGACCTTGGGCATACGGCAAGAGTTGTCCGCTATTCCTATCGGAACAGTCGGCCAGCTGCCTCCTAAACAGGCCAAGGCATGGCGGGGGGTAAGCTGCGTCCCCACAGCAAACTCCTCTCCCGCTATCGGAAGGGCGTGGGACAAGTACTCAATGCCCGACCTACCCGATGCAGGTTTTTCTAAGGTTTTCCCTGCATTTCTTTAGGCGAATGCCGGGTAGGATCCTTAAAATATAGCCTGGGGGCCCTAGTAACCCTTGGCTACCTTCATCTACCCTTCCGCATCCCCCCTTTCAAATCCCTTCCTATGCTATTAAAGGGGAGTTACCCAATGTGGATCACCCTCATGTAGCCTGTTGCCCTAAAAAAAGGATCTTTAAACTATATATAATTTACCATTGTTTACCTTCCTCAACCTATCCGCATTCCCCTTTTCACTCCCGTTCCTTTGCTATAAGACGGGACTATGTGGATTACCCTATACATAGACTGTCTACACCTTAAAAAATTACAATTGAGGAAGGCAGAGGTTGGGTGGTGCCGGAGAGAACTGTTCTCTCGCAGGCAGAGCTTTCCCAGGCTACCTTTGGGGATGCCTTATCCTGTCTTTGATTTTTTGAACTAAGATTCCCACAAGCCGAGGCACCTCAGCCGATTTTGAAAGGTGTATGTTCCGGCGTCACAGACCTTGGGCATACGGTAAAAGTTGTCCACTATTCCTATTGGTACAGCTGCCTCCGAAACTGGTCAAGGCACCGAGAAGCGAATGCTGCGACCCCAAAGAAAACCCCCCTCCCGCCACCGGGTGATTTGATATTATTAAAGAGCAGTTGCCAGCACGTGGATTACCCTAATGTACCCTAAACAAAAATAATGCGATTAAAACTTTCGCGTGTGAAAACAAGATCTAAAGTTTTTGAATTTCCCCTAAGAATGTCCAAAAATATATAAGTTTACTCAAAACCTCTGAAATTTTAGTTGAGAAGTTAGTTGTTTTCTATGTGATCTACCCCTTGTAGGTTAGTTACGATTACGAAGTAAGATTATGTTTGTCAAATAAGTGTCTAGAGAGCAAAGTAAAATTAAGGGATGGTTTATTTAGGAGTAAGTACGAGTAGTTAGTGGCGCCGCCGCCGGCCTGCACAGGCGCCGTGTCCTGAGCCCAGCGCCCTGACGCCAGTCAGTCTCGCTGCAGCGCTGCAGCTCGTTCTACCCGCCCACGCAAACTAAAGCCACACTCCCACAGTGACGCCGTGTTTGTAGTTCTGGTGTTAAGGTCGCAAGCCTTGGAAAACTCGAACGACTCGACGGCAGCATGACAAGATAGAGTGAGTATTCCACGCCGTAAACCACTTACAGAACTGTTCTCGTTAGCGTGTTACAACACTCTCTGTTTCACTCAGCACCGTTCCGAACCCAGACCTCGGCTAATCTTGACCTAGTTCAAGCTCTCCTTTAATCCACGTATTAACAAATTTTACTGTGCCATTGGATCATCACAGAAAAAAGGATACGTCGTCGAAATATGCATCAAAAAGCCCGCATTTTGATTGACATTGATAAAATCTAATTATTTTTGAATATCCGTTACATATTTTACTTTAATTTCCTACATAAACGAAAATTATTTTTAATACGATGCATAATTCAAACCCTAACATAGTCAACGTCTTAATTCCGATGCGCGAGGTCAGCGAAGATTTATTTTGCCAAAGGCCATGCAATTCATGTCTTCTGTATTGTTTTTGTCCCTTTAGACGGATTTCAGAACGTAACGATAATTATAAATGCGATATTTCTTAAAAATTTTGCATAAGATATTTCTTTTAAAGAAAATGGGATTTTGTCGATCCTGAAGCGATGTAAAAATTACCCTAATTGCGGATTTTATGTAAAGAAAGTACGTATAGTATTTTGATCCCCATGGTTATTAAATCAATCATTTTATTTTCTTATATACAGTCGATATGACATCACAATTTTTGACGCTCCGGTTTGAATCTAACTTTACACGTTTCTTCAGAAGTTTAAAGTATCTCAAGAACCCAACTGTGTGTGCTTGTAATAGAATTTGATAGTCACGGTAATAGTATAAAATCACATTTTTTGAATTGTTTTAAAACTTCTGTGGGAATTGTCATATTGTAATAGGGAAAATATAATTATACTGTTTGACTTCTACGTAAAAACGGGTAAATAATTGCGGCTTAATTACAATTTAAAGACGTATCAGTAACTTTCTTCATTACGTATTACTTTAATGTACTTTATTGGTTAATTAAACTCGTCACACGTCTGTAACATGTTGATCTAAAAAATTCAGATTTTATTTTCTGGATTAACTTCTGCATTCAGTTTTGAGAACAATGAGTCATTGCAAGTCAGCGAAACGTAGTGGTACGAATCGATGAGAAAATGTAGATCGTCAATGTGAAAAATATATACCAGGAAAATCTGTAACAGTTTTTTTTTTCTCGATCAGCTTATACGTGACAAATATCTAGTTGCATTTTGATATTGTGAGCGTCGGTAATTACTTTAGTTGCATGTATGAGGTTTCCTGGTTGAAGGAGATGTGTTAGAGTCGGCCGAGGAGTAATAAGAACGGGTGAGGCACAGTGACACAGAGAGGCAAGATAGAGCTGCTTTACGACACCCAGACACCTTATCGCGGAGCCGTAACTTGCGGCGACGCCGACTTGGGCGCTCTATTCCCATCCTTCGGAATATACGGGCTAGGCCGGGCTCCAAGCTCAATCAAATTACCCTTCAGCGTCCTACCTCAAAATGTATAACCTAAATCGATTGTTCTACGGAGGTCTAGAACAAAGACCTGCCAGCAGTTGAGAATTTGAGCACCGTATAGTCAGTTGTCATTTCAATGATAAAATAACGTGTAATAGCAACAGTTCAATTATATCATTTTAAAAATAAAATCTAACAAAAAAATCATATCTAAAACGTTTCAAATAATTTAATTTTTAAACAGAAAGTTTTAGTTTTACACTATGTGAATCACTCATACCATTATTAAATTAACAAAACCTACAGAGAAAATTAAAATATTAATAAGGGAATTGAATTCAGTTTGAAGAAATTAATGTTTAAAATACAAAAGACGACAGAACTAAGTATATGTACTTTATTTGTCGTATCAGTTTTCTTTTATTGACATGGACCGTCGCTACATGCGGAAGGGTTCCTGTTACAATACATCGCTGCAATACGAATGGGAAGGCATCCTAACGTAATTAAATTGTATTCAATAAATTGTATTACAGGAAGACAAGCGGAAAGTTTTAAATCAACTCATTGGCCACCAATAAATTATTGACCGACATATTACATAAGCGTATTAAGTAGAGGGCGATGGCCTCTGTGCGCATTTAATAATTTTTTTCAGAGATATTCTTAATGAATTCATAGTGGCAATAGCTGTCGAGACATGTAGTGGTAATTAATTGATAGTGTTAGGGTGAGGTGTCCATATTATTATTAATAATAATATTTGGTCAGTAGCTGTTAATACCGTATTTTATATCCTTATAATATCAAAATGTCTTTGTGTTTGATAGTTTTTACTCAATTCAAGGAACTATATTTAATTAATTAATGAGACTAAATGTCTATAGAAAAATTGTAAAGAAAATTGAGAACAAAAAAAATTAGACAGAGGCTGAATCGGGCAATGATTCATAATATAAGACACACGGAGGGGAATAAGATATTTTCTGGGTTAAATATATTTAAAAATGCGGATTGTCAGATTAATGTGAAAACTGTAATATAATTTATATATAATACATTTAATATAAAAGTCAACTTCAGTTTAATTTCGTAGCACTATAAAATCATAGCGTACTGTCCCAAGAATTTTTGTTCCAAAACTTTTATATATATAGTGTATATGTAGTGTTTTTTTTACTTTAAACGGATCGATAGTTGTGTTAACTGAATAATATTAACAAGGAATTTGTTTTATTTCGAACTAATATTACGGGAATTTATTTATTATTGTAATTCAATGAATTTATTTGTAACGTACATCATCAAGCCACTTCCTTTCAGTACGCCATCGTATCGTCATAAAGTTATCCAATATTTGATGCGTGACGGATTTTCTCATTTCATTTATGTCGATGAGATATAAAGTACGTAAAAAAGGAAAACTAAAAATGAGACAATTCTGTACTTAAACTATATTCTGAGTTTATTAAATCTTTAGCCGTATTTGTATCTGCGCGTTTTATTTAAACACTTAAAGTCGTAGGTAACGCACCTGAGCGCAAAATTTTTACAATGTTAAATATGGCATGCAAAATAGACAATCACATACGAAGAAATTATGTCCATATATTTTAATGTGTTGTGTTTGTATTATATGTTTAACATTATTTTTTTTAAATTAAGTTTTTACGGTTTTAATCAGTCACCAATTTTAAACCTAAAAATGTTTTATCGCGTTTCTCCACTATTATTTAGTTTTGAATTTGGTCTGTATCATCTACTAAAAAATATATTAGAACAATTTCAATGTATGTATTCATATAATTATGTATTTGGCTATCTTTTGTTACTATCACTTGTAACCAGTATAAAAATATTATATGCACACGTTTAGTTTCTCAGAAATATTTGTCCTTTTATATTATCATTTTAATATTGAGATCGTGGATTATTTACTGTATTCCTGTGAGACATTTTGAGACGTTCATAAATCTTTATCCAATTTTAATTCGGAATATTGTTCATTTTTAAAACAAGATATTTATTGTAGGAAATTAAAACTCCATCACACAGTACAATTACTCTATACCGAAAGTACCAGACACAATTAAAAATGATTTTGGAGAAATTAAATAAAAATATTATTTGTATAAATGGGTGACTCATTAAAACAATTTCAGAAAACATTGAAACATAATAAAACATAAATTGGCTAATTTAAAATACACTGAAGAAATTTATTTAATGTTACTCCAAACATTTTTATTAATTTTGGTGTTCAAAATTGTGATGACTCTTAACTTTATTGCCCCACTCGTATTTTCCTGAATAATGTCCAAACTTAAAAATAGGAATCATTGTATATTTTTTTATGCTTTTTATGTTCAAATTTTAATTCTGACCATATAATGTGTATACAGAAATTTACTTGAGTTCCGTGTATAAATAAACATTATACAGTAAATTCGTATGACACACATGACATTAAAAGTAAATTAAGAAACATCGAAATTTTAGAGATGAGTATGGAAATTTCCGAAAGCTTCTTAAGTAATTAAAATTAATGGAAGATAGCAACAAAATCATTAAAAATGCTTATCTAGGCTTATCTTTGGTGCAAAATATTAATAGTTATAATCGTATATCAGCCAAAATAAATTAAATATTTTAAAGAAAAAGTTAATGTTATTAACGGTACATACAGAGGAGTAAACAGTTTATCTACATTATGATTTACTAATAATAGTATCCACACTTTTCGGCCACTTATTTTGTATGAAAAGTTCTAGGATAAGAGAGAACTCTAAATAAAAGTGACGTTATTCATAAATCTGTCAAGCAATTTTTAAAATTACAATTTTACAGACAATTGGGCTTCTTTTACTTTAGATTCCCTTGGAAATAAAATTTTAGGTGGGCTAATTATATTTACATGCTGATGAAATTTCCATGTATCTATTCTACATACGTACAAGAAAATTAATAATATTATCCGAAATTCTTTACCACTGAATTAGTTCAGATCGTGGTTATCAAACTTTAACTCAGGACAATAAATGGTTGAATATGGGGCTATGGCACTTTATTTAATGTTTATACTAACAATTTAAAAGTAATCCGCTATGACTATATTATTTAGCTTTTTGTATTAAAATTGTACCAATTCCAATTTAAAATGGAAAACTCCTTTTTCCCGCTTTCAATCTACAGAATCTGTCATGAGCATTAATTAATTTTTACCGTACATAAAATATATGGTCTTTGAACATAGATAAAATATGTTAATTCACTATCATTTGACTATCGCTGGTATTGATTGTAATTTATTGAGTGAAAATTTTAATTCAGGGTAAAGTATATATTTTTGTGTAAATTTATTGCTTGTTGAGTCGTCGGAATAATGCCTACATGAAAGTTCACATTACTTATAATTATTTATAAATTTTGTTGGAGGCCTTATTACAATTCCATATTATAAATTCACGCAATAAACTCTATTTTTAATTTTAGCCTGAATTGCTAATATGGCCCTGAATTTTTTTCTATTGTAAGTGTTTCTATTGTACTTGAACGGAAAACCCGAACGTCAGACTAAGAATATTACCTTTAATTGATTACAAATTTTATCTAATGAATGTGAATAGAAAAGCAAAATCGCATATACGGTCAGAATTGAAAATATGTCTAAGGTAAAAATAAAATAATTTTATGTCAGAATAAGTAAATAACAGTAAAATAGGCTTGATATGAAAATATATAGAACTAAAATTATTCAGTATTTTATAACGTAAAACTGGCTCAACTTTAAATATAAGAACTTTTTATATGTAATTAATTAGAGGCTTCACTCTTTCAGTTTAACTTTACTTGGATTATTCGTCAATTCACTGCCTTATTTACTTTCAAATTAGTTCTTGAATACTAGTAGACACAGCGTCATATGCAGTATAATAACTCCAAATCTACTTTAAACGTAAATTAGAGGGACTATCATTCTGTATAAATGAAGTTTGGCACCGCGAGCCTCAAATAATAATCATTTGCAGGCAGGCGGAAAGTGACGAATTTTCAAAGAGTGCTCAGCGGCATGGCTCTAAAGTCTACAATTCTACAGCTCTTCTGGTCGGAAATTACGTCTCCAGAAAGACTTTCATGAGAAAAATGGTGCATGCATCACTCCCACTGCCTGCTAATGACGTGCTTGAGATTTTCTGTCGCAGAGGAAAAAATCAGCGACGAACGCAAACAGCTTCCGACAGCAAAAGGAACAGCGACTCTCTAGGTTTCTCTAAAATTTACTCCTGTCTCTACCACCAAACGATATTTCTGAGGGATTCTCTGCACCGTATTATCGATTTGAATATAATAAAAAATTCTTTTTATCCAAGAATTTATGTCAGTGCAGGTTGCAGGTTTAAAATACAATGGTAGATATAATTGTGAGTATATTATCATCTAACTGAAAAATATAGCATCCTCATGTTTGCAGAGGAACAGGTGCATAATGGTTGAATTTTATTTTTTTAAATTAAATTAATAAAATTTAATTAAATTAATTAATTAATTACAGGATGATTGCTAATACTTGATGAATTTCCAGAACTATGAAATATGGGCCCAAGAATAAAACACATTTTGACATATTTTAAGGCCAAAATAATCAATTAACATGAAAAATGCATCTAGGCGTATTTGCATCTGAATGTGGAGTGAGAAAATTTTTAGTAAGAAATAATATAATTTACTTAAAGGTTATCAAACGATAAACGTATGATGCAGGAAAATCTAATATTCTTCAAAAATTCTTAAAATAATACGATCAACGTTTTCTAGTGTACATAAAATTACCTCGTCCCACGAGACCTTCATTACTTTACCTCCCGAAAACTCGTTTTATTTTTCATGTATTTTTCTTTCTAAACAATTGTTGGACCCAAAACAAATACCTATTATATTTTATTATCTTTTGTTGAATTCACCTTCTCATCTTCCAGTAATGGATCCGTCTTCGTAGAAATTTTTTTTTTGTGACCTCATTTGGCAGTGAAATATTTTAAAAAAATTATGTAACGCATTAAATAAGCAAATAATTATTAAATTGTCACGAAATATTTTCTGAAAATCAATTCCTACTTATTTGTTATTGATAAAATTGGTTATTAACTTTAAAAGTTAGTTTTGTTTTATAAAGATTAATTTATCGGTTTCTAACGCATCTAACAAGGTTTCACGTTGCTAATATATTTTGTAATGTTGCATCAAATTTAAATACTTATTCCTCATTGAGGATTGTCATAATACGCCATTTTAACGACAATATGGAAGTGATAAATTATTAAAAATTAAAATATATTTCTATTTCTTCCTGAATAAAGCTGTATTCCAGCAACGTTAGGAATGCATATTCACTGCATACAAAAAAATTTAAAGATATAGAAAGCCAAATATATAATGATAAATTTAGTGAGTCTGTTATTGACTGAATTCGTATGTTTCGGTATCAAATCAAATTTAACGTATGTCAGAACTCGTGCATAATTAGTATTTAATTCTTCTGAACTCGTGGAACACAATTAAGTGATATTTTATATTTTTGGGTGCTATCACTTATAATTTTTCAAAGTTAAAATTTATCACGGAAGTTGCTTGAGTTTACGCCAAATAAATATATATTACAATATTTTTTAATTATTATGCCTCAAAAAAATTATTCTGTATCTATTTGCATTATCAAATTTACTTTATTTTTTGTGTGTTATGTATTATATAGCATTCCTGTCGGATGTAAAATATTATATATGTTCGTAAGGGTGATAATTTAGGGTTCCATTGATCGTCGTCGCCGAATATCGAGCGGTGGGGGGCGCCAGGCCGTGCCAGTCACAGCAGTGCCATCTTCCATCCTTCCACTATCACACTGACATGTGCAGTGCTCACCCCTTATATTAAAGACCTCATATATGCTCGTAACTTCTATTTCGGGTATTGACGAAAGGAGAATGTGCAAATATGTGATAAACTAAAATTGCGTTTTACTACGATAAAAAAGTTTTCACAAATAACTGATATGACATTGACAATTTTAAGTGTGCCAATATTTCAAAAATAAGATTCGGTGTACATTGCACTATTCTATTTCAGAGACTTTATAGAAGTTGTATCCAGTATTTTAAGATTCACCTTTGCATGTATATAAACTGATGATTCATAGTTCTGATATATATTTAACATTTGGCAGCTTCTTTCCAATGAGTAATGGTTGGGAAACTGTAGCATCCGTCGAACACTCGATGATCCATATGATACGGACTGACCTTCCAAGTATTCACATTTATTCTTATTTTTTTTATTTTTCAACCCGAACCCTTCCCAACTCAGGACTATTCAAACGTCAAGAGAAGGAGAACATTATTATTCAATGTCTGTAAGACGAGTTCTATACTTTCAAAGCTAGCCAACAGCAGGTTGGCAAACAGCCAAATACAGACGGTCCTTTGGGGTACAGAAGCTGTCGCCCCGCACTTGCTTCTAGCAATGTCGCGAAAGTTTCCCCGGTTTTCCTGAGTGTCACTCGACTAAATTGAACTTATAGTAAGAAAGGAGGAATACAAGTTTTATACGATTAATCTACAAAAATACTTTCTCCAATAAACAATTAAACTATGATATTTGAGTTGTAGGCTTTTTTCTAACCATGGAAAAAAGTTGTTTTATACCATTATCATTATCTTCTCTTCCTTCTTGTGATCTCGTAACACACACACACACACACACACACACACTTATATATATATATATATATATATATAAAATATTGCAGTTTTTCTTCGGTAAATATATCTTATTCGTCCTACACATTTAATTACTCGTGTTGCTCAAACCTGACAAATTTATACGAACATAATAAAGTGATTCACGACTTAAATATCCCTTCTACTAATACCTGCAAAATAGAACGTCAATGAATATGGAATTTGAACATACCAACATATAACTTGTATAGTTCTGCATCTGACGGCAATGGTCAATCAAAGCCGGAAAATAATTTAGAATTTAAAATAATATCCATAAATTTTCCAATGTTGACGATTAAGTTCTTTTAAGAATATTTTGTAATCCAAATTAAGGAAAGAAAAATTGAAATAATTCAAAGCACATGATTTTAACGTACGATTAAAATTGTAATATATTAACGAAGAAAAACCAATTTATTATTCGTAGGACGACAGTCAGTTTCATAAATTTGAGATGCGTTATATTGTTCTGAAATCTTCCCTAAAAGTAAATGTTTTATATATGGACCATTTATATCTTATGATATAATTTATATCATACCTTAAAATAAAATTATGGATCACAGAATAGCATATTAAACTATCATGAACATGTTGAACTTTTTACACAGTATATATCTTTTCTCAAGAAAATTAAAACTAACTTAAGTTTAATTGGTAATTAATAGTTGACCCATATATATGGGTCACTGAAAATTTCCAGGAATTATATAACTTAATTATACTTGCCATTCTATAAGATTCTGGGAAGACTGGTACTTAATTGAAGTTCTGACTACAAGTGGTTGTTGTGCACTAGACTAGCTTGTCTGTGTGTTGTGAGACAATTACGTCGCTCCTTTGAGGGAACGAGGTTGCCTAATAGGATCAGGTTGTCAGAGAATAGTAGGATTTTGGCGCGTGTATGCAGTATCTTAGACAGAGCTGTTGACATTCCCATAGTTAAAATAATTTCCACGAGCAAGGTAAACAGAGTTCCGTGAAGTGATGCAGAAACACCTCCGCAATCAACGTGATGCACATCAGCAGCATAAGGCAACTATGAATGTATTTCATTCACATATTTCTGGCTCCTTCTGAAACATCCCGTAATTAAATATTTTTTAAATTAAAACTGTGAACGAAATCTTGAGAAATTATCTAAATAATGAAGTTATTTAATTTCATTTGTATTTGATCTACACTTTACAATACAACAGAAAGTAAAATAGTAAATACTTGAAGTACTTATGATGTCATATATAATGAATATGAAGGGCGATAATATTTACAATTTCTTAAAAGATATTGTCCCTAATCATAAATTTAACATCTCTCCTCTGGAATGACTTTTTGATCTTAACTGAAACTTATTATCTCTCGTTGCACCACGCATTGTCGACACGAGTTAACTGAAAATATACAGTAAAATTCAGTCTAGAGATGCGTTATCCTGAGATATTTCTACATTAATTAAAAGGTTGTTTCTCTAATTATAAATCTTTTTTACAATATGATGAACGTAACACAACTAATATTTTACAGTAAGCGAGCTGTATACTAGGCAATCTATAATCTAGGTTTTACGTTTTATTAAAATCATTTAACACATATGACTTATGAACTCCACAAAATGTAATAACGTGCAACTGAAAAGTTTTTAATCTATTTATTTAAGCGCCGCGACCACGATACCACCTCCCTCTCCTTGGCGCAAAAACTGAATACAACGGTCGGTAATGTGTAGAAGGTGGTGAAGCGCATTTATTATTGCTAAATAACTTTACTTGGCTAATATAATGATCATGGCATTTCATTATATTTTTCACCGGTTTCTAGAATTAATATTGAAGTAAATTAATATTAAATTAATTAAGATTAGAAAAAATGATTGAACTATGAACTTAGTAGATTTTAAATGTTTAATGTCCGAAAAAGCTCTTAGCTTTGTTCTAATTTACACTTGTTTACAGAAAATTCAACATTCAGAGGACGTAATAATTAAATAAATAAGTGTAGGTATTTTTATTAATAAATGTTTCAGAAAAATGACTGAAGGGAAATTTATTGTAAACTATTTCAAATTATGAGTGATTATTTTTATTTTTTCAATTACGTAACATCATTTTCTGTCTTGATGTATTTGTGATATTCGTCAGTGAACATGTTTGTAGTATACTACACGTATACTATAACGGTTGGGGAAATATTTGAGTTAGTGAATTATTGGAGAATTCTCATAGACCTTTCAAATGGGATGAAAGTGAGAGTCAAATTTGAAAAACATAATGAAAGTTTTCATCCTTAATTTTAATGTGAGCAAATACAACAATAAATATAGGAAATTCTATTCATTTATAAAGGCATATATATTGCGACAACGTATTAGTATGGGACATTAACAAATAAAAAATGTCGATTACAGTTTCATGTTTATTTGGGTGGTTAACAAATACCCAGTTTAAAGGAAGAAAACAGTGAAAGGAAACAATCATTTTCACCATGGCATATGTAAACAACCTTAGGCTGGGAGCTTAATCCAATGAAATTGGCGATGCGAGATCTGAAAAGCTTTGGCACTGTTACCAGCGCAGAATACAATTATGCCATTCATCGATTTCATTAACTACGGCTACAAATAAACAACACAATACAGTTTGTGGACACACAAACTTCGCATTTTACATAATCCTCTACTTAATAATTTATCGAGTTAATCGAACTACAGTGCAGAGTTTCAGTGCTCAGGATGTAATGGCTAAAACGAATACTTAAGCACGAATGATGACACAATTATCAATAAACGTGTGCATTATTATGCAGATGTATCGTTTCAGTATGATTCACCACAAGCGACCGTTAGTATAAATTTTTAAAACAAAATTAGCCACAATATAATTGTGTATGTTTTAGTATTGCAGCATTTAAAATGTTTCCTTGCTCTATAGTGTTTGTGATACGATTTTCACACACACACAAGCATAATTAACTTTGGCGGAAAATATTCAGGAATGAATTCCTCATACTGAGAGGAGATAACAAAAACATTGGCCGGGTTACATGCATGGTTACAGATTTATCCGAACTTCCGTAGCTGATCGGTTTGAAAGGAAGTTGTACTGACTAGTTGGAGCGCTCAGTTGACATATCAGTTGAAAGTGACCTCCTCAGACCTAATACAGGAAGATGGTTTTCTTGTCATTGAGTTTTGAACACGATTAAAAATGCCTGGTGTAGTTCGTACTGTCTGACCAACTGCCACAATGCGTGCGCGGAGAGTTAGTACATCATCCACAGCAGTTAATTAGTTTTAAAATAGGTCGGACAGTTCTGTAATTAACCATTTCCCGGCCCATGTTGTACTATAAAATTATTAAAAAAATTTTTACCGTCTAGTGTAATCATGTATAGTCGTAGTTATGCTTCTGTACTTCAATTATAACTAGCGCGGTTGTGTAATGTTGTTTAGCCCAGAGAAATAACGGTAATAGAAAGCGTAGACTGTTTAGATTATCTGCCTTAAAAACCCTTAACAAATAATATTGCAATAGATTCAGAAATTGAGCTGTTAGAGTAACAGGATAACATGGTACACAGACACCCATGTGCTCTCATATTACGTAGAATGTTGATGTTGATAAAACAGAACATCTGCAATTGGGCAGAGTTGAGCACAAATATATCACATGTTTGGTAGTCAGAATGATCATGTAACCATATTCAACGAATATTAAACATGCAGGATAAATTATCACAAGGCATTGTTCCGCAATACCTTGTTTGCGAGGGTTAGAGAAAATTAGTTGATAGTATATTGTTTTCAAACTTTTGCTAATTATTCGTATAAAACGAACTTTCATTTCGAACGTTGCAGTTGCACTTTCGACCCCTGATTGGACGCCGAACACCACCCGCCACGCACGGGTATAATTAGAGATATTATGTTTCGGCACGATACTCTGCGATCATGATAATCGCGGAAACGTTGTGGTTTGACAAAAATATGGCCCGGGTAATAAACCAAGAATAATTTATTAAATTATTCGTATAAGTTCCGTTTTGGTTAGACAGAAAATGTCCAATTAAAGTGATTTGAACATTTACTTTTTTTTTGTGGTAGGTAGGTAACAGTTCTCTATTCACAACCAATTAAAATTACATATTTGTAATATGACAAGGAAAATAAACTTATTTAAATAAACAAATTAGAATTCTTATTACAATGAAGGAGTAGTATTTTTAATAATCTTACTGTTTACATAAAACATTTATGAAACTATAAAACCAAATTGAAACAATTTAATCAAAAGTGACCTAGACACTCCTATTCTATTAATTATTTCATGGAACCGTATGCAAAATAAATTTTCATAGCCTTATTTTTGAGATTAGCTTGAAATAATTTCTTGTGTGCTTCTATTTAAAGAGAAATAAAAATATTTGAGATTGAAGATCTATATCAGAACAACGAATAAAATCATGGAAAAATTAAGTCAGATTTTACTCGAAATTTCGACCGACAGAGTGATTATAATATTACTGCAGTTTCTGCAAAATTATAATCTACGACAAATATATCAATTATCTGAATCAATATTGTAATATTTTCTGGATAAACCATTATTTATAGTTAGATTTAGGATTACAAATTTATTAATAGATATAAAATTGATGGCTTTCGCTGTGATGATGAAGTTACAACACGTGACTGTGATAATCCAAACAGATATAAATATTCTCAAATATTCTGCCAATAACTAATTATTATTTTGTGAGCTGTTGGAATCGAAGGAGCAACACCTGTTGAGAACTTGAATGCAATTCAAGCTGTTTAGTATCCGGGGTCGGACAAGTATGACTGAATGCGAGATCGAACCTGGGAGCTTTGCATCATATATGGGAAATATTCAATGGCATGCCACGGTCCTAGTGTTGCTGTGCTGTAGAACTAATGATGCCGGATGAGACGCCTCTTTGTGGTAGCCCCGCGTTTGGTGCGTGGAATCCCATAATCCTTTGTAGCGACAATTTGCTTGAGCGACAGCTGTCGACGATCAAAGGCCAGAGCCGTGTCAAGTTGCGTTCGAGGGAAGCTTTGTGGCCTTGACATCAGGAGCCAAGTCATGGTTCTGTCGATTAATATGCTTTAATTGCAAAGCAACCAAGTTTTTCGGTTACAAAGTGGCATTTCATCTCCGACTGTCGACTATGAGGATATTAGGTAATCTTTGTTTCGGCGAGGACAAATCACTGTTCCATATGATGACTAGAAGAACAATACTCATACCAAAACAATTTCATATAACCCAAAATTTAAAATCACTAAAATCGAAATTATAATGGATATTTTATTTTTTGTGTCATTTTCAATAAAAATATATGTTATATATCAAATTAATTGTAGTCAGAATAATTGCGGAAAATGTTATATATGACAAACAAAACGTTCTCGTTTAACTAAATTATATTAAATAATTAGATACATAAATAGCCAGGTAACAGTTATAAATAAGTTCTAAATAAAAACCACACAATCAACGTCTCATTTGTTGTTTTTCTCAGGTGATTTATTGAACTTAAGGACGATTCACTGTTCGAAACAGTTACGAGTTCAAAAACGCCAATGGAAAAACAAAGGAGGTTATCGTAACAATAAGGGATCATAGCCATTGTTGACTTTTATAGTATTATTTCTTACGTTAATTGCAACGATGATAGATTTAAAATGAATCATTTATGATATAATCCTGGAATGGTACCAGGTGTCAACTTTTAATTATTAGGATTTTGCAAATGATATGAATGTCTCGAATTGATGACTACAGACTGTTTATCAATGGTCATATGTTCCTTGATACCGGAAGTAAGTTATCGTTTTGTTTGCCCAATGCAGCAGGAATTAATCAGACATTTTGTAAGCTACAGAATGTTTGATATGGTGGTTATTTTTTTATGAAGAAGGAAAAGTGTATTAGTATATTTGTAAATTATTGATGTTCATTAAAAATTTAGACAAACTTATGAAGTAAACATTTTTAATAAGGGAGAACGGGAAAAGGTTTGGTTTGAGATAATTGGGATCGAGTAGCAGCAGTATATTGGATTTTCTTCAGTTTGATGCGTGTGTGTCTATTTGTTTAAAAATTTTTGTATAAATTTGACATTTGAAATTTCAATTTGAAAAACTGTATTGTTCATAATTAATTTATGATTAATAACATTTATTATTTATTTTGAACATTGCATGGATTATATTTCATCGTAATCCTTACAACAGTTAGAAAATAAAAATATTGTTATTTTATCTTTTAGATATCTTTTGAAGAAAATAAACAAAATTTTACATAAATTTTCCAATACATTTAAATAAATTATAATTTCAAATATTTTCATGTTTATTTTTTACGCATTTCTGACAAAATATTGTTTTTCATTTCTGACGTAATTAGTTTTAATTATTTAAATTTATAATTTGAAACGTTGTTTTGTTCCCTTTGGATTTTTTAAACGTTTTAGTTAGCTGATATAATAAGCTAAATAAAATCTTATGATTTATAATATGTTTGATGTTCCGCTACCACAGAAATCTATCAAGTAATATTCAGAGCGAGACTCAGGAATTATTTAAAAGAACGTCAAACCTTTTAGTCAATAACAAACTAAAGGCGGTAAAAATACGTACTAAAATATATATGTATTAAATATATATATACTATAATATGTATGCTTATAACAACTATGTTATGCTATTAAATTAAAATTTTATAATTAATAAAAAATATTTAAACATATATTTAACGGCCATTAACATATTTTTTATAACTTATTGTAATTACAATTTGACGAAAAATTCCATGTTTCAAAAATGTAAAATCCCGCACGCTGTATAATAGAGAATTAGTATGATATCAAATCACAAACCTATATGCATTAATACTTATATGGCTTATATATTTTATGATAAATCAGACTAAATCATGGAAATAAACTGTACCAAGTTACTGCACATGTGTTGATTCGTATTGACCCATTGTAAACGATTGAGGAATAAGCGTAATTAATTCTGTAAAGAAGAGTAGAGGTAGTTCCGGGACGAAATATGAGACGTCATACTGAAAAAAATATAATTCGATGCTTCCAGACAAATTTTAAACTAATCTTAAAAAATTCTGACTTATTTAAAACTATAATGTAATTCTAAAGATAAATGTAATGCACAGGTTTTATATTCAGTTTGTAAAGGTAAATCTCAATACTTTAAGGGAACTACTGGCCGGCTAAAGATAATAATATATAAAGATTTATGTACATAAGGTTATTTCAACAAACTTTTCGTTTCCAGATATTTTACAATCAATTATATCTAAAATTAAATTAAATTAACCGTTTTTCGGCAAAGGATTTGTTTGCCCTTTCCTTTAAAAACTTACTTTATATTTTATATACCTTTTGGTATATTTTAAAATTGTATTATTTATAAAACAAAGCAAATGAGTTGCGTACAAGTCTAATTAAAATAAACACAAATGGAGTCTTTACAATACGTAACGTGGTACGAGGACGTTTCGGGGAACGCTGTATCATTGAGGAAGAAAATAAAATTATAAAAACAGTCGTGTTAAATTTCTAAACGATGTAAAAATGTCTGTAAAACAAGAGGATAAGTATAATATTCAGTTCAACAAAGATAAATTATTTTGACCACTTTTTTACGTATTACCTTTCGCAATGTACACGGACAAAGCTTTACATTTAATTAACGGCTAACTCTAAATAGTGACGGTAGACAATAAATTTAATAGAGTTAAAATACGGATGTGACATTTCAACTTTTGATTTTGTTTAATTTACTACTTTTAACTCCTCTCTAAATTCTTGTTCTGTAATATTTATAGCAGGAAACACACATGGCGTTAAATTAAATGTATTTGGGACTGATCTCGCATGAGAAAATCATTTTCTGTTACGAGTGATCACCAATTTTCTGTCGATCATACGATTTTACAGGCTTGATCTTCACTAAATTTTTATTTGATAAATTAAAGGGTCTAGTTTTTTATGGGATTAAAAGTATTATAACACATCGTTCAACTAATTCGACAAAATATTGAATTTTACGAGAAAATAATAATAAGGAAAGAACAAAAGCTTAGCATAAGACGAGATATAGAAATTACTTTTGTCATCTTAAAAATAATTTGTCAAATGTCAACTTAAAATGTTAATTATTTATGATGAACAATTGTAAGCATATGTATAATTATGTAGTGATTTTAAAACAGGTTCATGGTCAAAGATAACAATATTAACATAAAAAGATTGAAATATTATTAAATGAATAATAGCTTTCGACTTATAATATATGAAAAAATATATATAAAGTGAATCTAACTTGTAATATTTTATATCTCAAAACTGTTTATTAATGTACAGTCAAATTACGCCAAAGAAAAGAGGACGTTGTTAGCGAGTCCGGGAAATATCCATCCCTGATAATACAAATGACTAGAGTATTAGAAACTATGTCAGTTTTTCCATTGAAAATGTGGAGCGAGATTTTATAATAGTACTTAAAGACACGTGTACTTCTTCGTAACCAACGTCTTGAAACTTAGTGCATTTAACCTTCTTAGTCCCGTAAGTAATTTTTAAATGGTCGTCGTTTTCAATCGTTATATTATCGTTGGTAATCGTGAGAAATTTTCAGAATTTCCTCCTCATGTAGCATAATTCTTTTAGTCTTCAATAACTACTTTGTCGTTATTCGTGTAGGATTTCAGTCAAATAAGATGCTTGGTGAATAAATAATCTGCCACGATTACAGTCACCTTAACAAATATTTGTCCGATACGTCGTACAACAGTAACAAATTTTCTTAATCAATTTTCAAGAAGAATTAATAGTTTTATAAGATTTGTTGGTTTAGCTATGAATAAGCTTTTTAACATTTTATTTATTTATTACATATATAAAAATTTTATATAGTATTTTAAAAGTATATGAAAAATATATTTTACTACTTATATTGAGTCAATTTACATTTTTACACACATCATACATGTCAATCATTAAAAAAATTGTAAATATATTTAAGCCTTTCTTTATATCCCGTTCACTTTTGAAACGCTAAAATGTACTTTTCTTTCGGATTCGGAAACCACACAGCTCCTATAAGTAAAAATTATTTTTTATTTTTTTTTGGAAATAATTATGAATGTACATCTAGTGCGTCTTACATTAAATAGAATTTAATTATAACTTATCTGTTTCAAAGTTTGTATCAATCTTGAAAACCCTAAATAAAAGCCACTCTATGGTCGTCTTCTTTTCCAATTACTTAAGAGAGCTCTCTACGTCTAAAGGATCTAAAGGACTAAATGACCAACGGGCTTGACAGACGTTAAAACCAACTTTCCTTTTGAAGAAGTCTATATATAATCCAGTAAATTCCGAACAAATGAAATTTGTGAAGTAATTACAGTCGTGTTTTTAATTTATAAAAATGAACGTTTCAGTGATTATGAACATATTTGACGAAATAACTGATTTCACAAGAATAAAAACTTTACAAATACAACTTTTACTCCACAGATTTGTGGACCTTCTCTAGTAGAATTTTTTTTATACTCTTAGTCTCATAATCGCATTAAGTATCAATATACAGACGTAAATTTTAACACAATTTTCGAAGGAAGCCTCTGAGAGCATTCTTTCGCAGGTGAACTTTCCCAGAGAGCTCTGGAGGAGGATACCATTGGGAATGCCTTCACATCTCTCTGGTTTTTTCAACTAAAGTTCCCACATGCTGAGGCACCTCGGCCTGTTCTGAGAGATGTATATTCCGGGGTCGCAGACCTTGGGCATACGGTAAGAATTGTCCGCTATTCCTATTAGAACAGTCGGCCAACTGCCTCCTAAACTTGTCGAGGCACGGTGAGGAGAAATCTGCGACCCCACATCAAAACCCTCTTCCGCCATCGGAAGGGCGTGGGACAAGTACCAAATGCCCGACCTATCTGATTCATGGTTTTCTAGGGTTTTCTCTGCATCACGTTTAGGCGAATTGCCGGGTAGGATCCTGAAACCATAGCCCGTGGGCCCTAGTTAACCCTTGGATACCTTCCTCTACCTTTCCTCACCCACCCTTTCCTATGCTATAAGAGGGGAGTTGCCACTAAGTGGATTACGCTATACATAGACTGTCTACACCTTCAAAATAAATTAACACACTTATGTAACTGCTTGTCCACATAGAACAGTTTATTATTTTTTAGGACATTCTGGTTTTGTATCATTCCTTAAAAATTATGTTGAATATTTTGATTTTCTTGATTTCTGGCTCTATTTGATCTCACTAATACTTTCAGTATTGTCAGGACGTTCTTCACAAACCTCAATCTAATATGTTCAATATAATCTCAAAGTATGACAACCAAAGGAAATGTGTAACTGTATTTTACCATAATAAGTTAAAATTTCACTTTAACACAAATTTGTATTATTTCTTCATTTATATGGTAGTTGACTAAAATTACAATTCACATGCATCAAACGATGTTCACATGGCGAATAATATTTATTAAATTATTGAAATAGTATTTCTGGTTTATATAATTAGTTCCCTCATGCTTGGAAAAACAATTAATGAGAATTAATTTTATGAGAATTGGTTTGGGGAAATGTATTATAATTGGATATTTAAAATAAGGATTAAACTGAATTATATTAATAATTTAACATTCGTATTTATCATTGATTATAAAAGTGGTATCAAACATGGTAAAAGAATGTCGGTTCAACTTTTCAGCTTCCATTAGAACTGTTATAAATTTTCAGCTGAAGTAAAATTCTATTAATATGCACGTTATTTATGCAGTCCTATTTATGCATACATCTATATAACGTTTAGACGACCCAAGTTCGATTTCCTCTCCAATGATACAGAGTTATCATTGAGTTCCCCTCTTTGGGGAATGCTTCGTGGAGATAGCACCAATTACGGAGCCAGCGACTTCCTCTATTAATTAACGAAGCTGATATCAGATTCGATCTGCCCCTTTCTGGCGGTTGCGAGTCTGGCTTGCTTATTAGCATATTATTGAAAACTTTCTGGTCCGCGATAAATATATGCACCCTGCTTTAAAACAAACACTCCGAGCTAATAAAACAGGCGGTGATTTTCGGAAACAAATATAAAAAGACGAGGCTGTGGGTGTAGCTCGAGCAACCGAAGCATGAATTTCACTCCACTCTCATTCATTAATTGTTAATAGTCGGGAAGTATTTTCTTTCTTCTATTTTTTTTTAAATCGTTCACAGATCCATAAAAGCTAGTTTCACGTAGCATGCTTCAGCTTCCGAATATGTCAAATAAAAATTCTTTTCATAATTGTTATTACCTCAGCGTGACCCCCAGAATTTCAGCTGACGATTAATTTATACTCTCTAATTATCTGTCTGTAAACGTTCATTGTTTACCACAGTTTCCTCAAGTTTGAGTTTGCAGTCTCTAAAAAGCACGCGTTTTCGATGAGACTGTTTACCCATTTACGCAAAACAAGCGAAAATTCATGCCTTGTTCGGAACAATAACTTTCCCCAAGTTAATGTCCATAAAACTAAAATCAACGCACAAAGCGTTATAAACAAAAAATTAAAACTAATATTTACTGTATGCAAATTATATCTGCAGCGAATTGTTAATTTTATAGCATTTCAGTTCATTTATTCTTTATAGGAAGACCTAAAAACTCGAAGGAAACATTTATATTTACAAAATTGTAATCCTGACGGAATGTATTCTAAGGATACAGACAGATATTTATCTTAACACGCAAAAACAAATTAACAACACAATGTTTATTTATTTTAGAGTAACAGGCTACATGAACAATCCAGGTGGTGGCAACTCCCTTTGAATAACAATGGAAGGGATTTGGAAAGGGGGATGTGGAAGGGTTAACTAGAGCCCCCGGACTGTAGTTTGAGGATCCTACCCGGAAATTTACCTAAAAGTGATGCATTCTCCGTGTATTGTCTAGTTTAGGAAGCAGACGGCCGACTGATTCAATGAGACCATAGAAAACCTCTTACAGTAGGCCCAAGAACATACACCTCTCAAAACATGGCGAAGTGCCTTGGCTTGTGGGAAATTAGCGACCTTTTGAGATAATACAGAATATTGTATTTAACACTATAACGACAATTCAGTACCTTTTGCGTACTTTCTTCACGTTTTATTATAGTCGTTGCGTTGCTAGGTAACAATTTTCTTTCATGAAATATTTCAAATCACTGAGTAATAATATATATTTCTTCTTATTTTTTTTATTTATATCTTATAATATTAAATTATGTATGGTCGCATAATAGCTTGTAGTTGATGCGACTCTAAATAAAACATAATAATAATAAATATTTAAATTATAATCAGAAAATTTAATATTCTCGGTTTAATCTAAATATTATAATTTGTATAGGGTTGTTTCAAAATGTAAGAATTTTGTTATAAATGATTGTAAATTAAATTAGTAACATCAAAAAAATAGGGGGGTGTATGAAATGAAATAGTATGTAACTATACATGAACGCGAGAGAATCAGTTATGTCTACATGAACTGTGTACAATAGATTCGGATTGGAATCGGTGCAATCAATAAGGACCTCTTATTTTTGTGAGATATGACAAGTTCTACAAAGCTGAATACCTCTTATTCAATGTCAGTGAATGTGACCAAGGGATCCTTTTCATCCATATTCGAGTTTTAACGCATATTCAGTTAAACTACAATTTATAACCGTAAAATTATTATGGAGGTAAGCCCAAAATATTTAATTTTTTACTAGTGCATTTACTTTTCATATGAACATATTTTTATTGTTTTATTCGTGACGAATAATTAGAAGAATTTCAGACGATATATGCATTTAAAATATTTTAGCGTATATTTAAATATAATTAAATTTACGTGATTCATTACCTCAGTAAACCGACGATATTTTTTACATCGAGTGCATCTTAATACAATTGTGTTGACCTTCTTCGTGCATCGCTGAAACACGGTGTTGAAACACAAATAATTATGGAGAATGTATATATGGATATATTAGCCGATACCCCAATTAATTCCCACCTCTTTTAGACCAGTTAAAAAGACAACATATGATTTACGATGGTAATAATCCTTTAGTGATGTCTATTTTACAGCCATATTATGAAACATGTTTGTCTTATAAACAACGTTTCGAAATATGTTTCAAATTGTTTATTTCATTGTTATCAGCTCTTCGTCCGGAATTTATTCCCTAACGTTCCTAATTAAAATAAGAAATGTAAATAAATTTGTCATTTTGTCGTTCCGATTAATTATACATAAAAATTTCTAAGTATAAAATTAAAAGATGATATGTTGTTATTATAGCGTAAAATATTCATTATTGTGAAAAAAGGATTTATTACTGTAACAATAAAAATGTCAAAGTTAAAAATATAAAATATCTGTGTGAAATATAAGGTAATTAGATAAACAAGAAGTCAATTATAAAACAAAATTAATTGATAAAATAAATACCACACGAAGTTTCTGAAATCCTTGTTGTTTCCATCACGTGATTAAACATCGCAAGAGCCTCAAGAATTACGCGCCGAACAACGTAGGAGGTGAACTCAAAATCAAATTTTAAACTACAAACTTAAATCGGAATCATAATTATTATGCTAATTATAAGGAGACAGAAATGGCGCTACGACTAAAACTTTTCAATACAACACAACTATTGCATATAACTCAATACCACTGGTATATGTATTATATTTCAGATCTTAAAGCAATGTATTTTACATATACCGACACTAATTAATATTCTTTTCATTTCTAATTATTCCTCGCACACAAAACGGGTCACCCCTTTGTAAAATAAGTTCGTCCTAAATCGAAAATCCAATAAACACTTTATTTACGTGAATATATTTTTACGTAATTTTCACTGTCATATGTGTTACATATGGTTTATTACTGCAAATTGAGTTAAACGATGTGGAGTAATCGTCTGCAATTGAGATTCACAGTGGAGGATGTATAAAGGTAAGGGAGAAATAGAAGGTGAAAGCTGAAAAATTGGTTTATTCAGCCAACTAAGACGAGTACTTTATGCAAATATTTATTTTTCTCTATGTAAATGAGAATTTTTATTAGATAAATAAAGCTCCTCTTTGAATCCCGTTACTAAAATCAACTGCGCTTCCAGAATTGCCGAACTCTGTGGTTCATTGTTCCCTTTAGTTGCATTTTATTTCGCGCCTGTCTGCGTAAAATATTTGGCAAACTGGATATATTTACAGAGCAGAACGGCGGAGTTAAAAGTCGAAACTATGAGGGAAGTATAAATAGAGGCGGGGCGGTGTTGTTGGTCCCCGATAAAACAGCATCGATCTGGTAGGTCGGTCCACTGCGCCAGCAATCACTCACTCCCGCTTTGTGCCGCTTTACTCATCGGGCCGTGGCTAAACGCCGGCAAATTCATCATCCAGATTTCGGGGAAGGTCCGTCCGCTCTCTAAGGCAATACGCCCATACATATCCCTGCGCACAGAGTAATTGCTTCCGCGATACTGACACGCAGAATGACAAATGCCTTCCATTTTTACCCAAATTATTGTGCCTAATTTCTCAAGCAAATGAATCATTAATCATTTTTATATACCTGTTTAAATATTCATTATTAATCTCGGAAATATTAATTTTCTCGGACAAAAAGTAACCATATATCAGTCTAATAATGAGTGTGAAATATTATGCAGTTCAGTGTACTATGAGACATAGTCGGGACGATTTGTTCAAAACATCCAAAGATATACAACTTCAGCAAGAACGACTATATTTCCCCAGTATTATTTAGATTTTACTCATATTTGTTTGCACGACTTTAGGGCAGGCGGATGGAAAAGTAATAACGTATGAGCGACACAAACCGGCGATTATACAGATAAAGCTTGATTGGAGCGCAATTGGATAGCAATCAAAGCTGACACGGGGCTGCAATAATAATACTTTAAATGGAAATAACACATGAAAACTATTGAAAACAAATGAACTGTGATAAGAATCAGCGGACTCGAAAAACGACAAATATAGCAAAACCTAGATAAAACATGGTCATTTTGGAAATTCACTGTGATGCAAAATTGTAGAAGTTACCACAGTAGCTCCTAAACTGCTATTCAGAAAAATATAGAGCGATGTTTTGATTTTCCGGATGGATAATTAAGAACTCGTTTCGGAAATTCTTGGAATCCGATGATTCAATAATGTAAAAATAGGGCTTGGGAAAGATATGAAAGCAGCGAGAGATAAAGTCGAGATTATTATTAGTTCTTGACCTTCTGGTTTCATCCGTGCAACAAATGAGAAATATTATCCGTATCATTGATGAGTACATCATCATACGAGAGCGTTGAGTATTTTATTTGATAAAACGTGGATGTACGTATACTTCGTCCATCCTGTAATAAATATTATATGTATATGTTTAAACTTGTGCTAAGATCTTTCACACGATTGAACCCTAGGAATAAGTTAATTATTATTTACGCAAGTGAAGTGACGTCACAGTTAACGTCTTGCAACGTGACGGCAAATGATATTTTTACAGACGAATTTTAGTAAATTCAAATGTAGAAATTATTTATTTACGTTAAATAAATAGAGTTTTTTTAATTTTGTTATTATTAACGATTACATAATTTTTATGGTTTAGAAAGAAATAAAATAGTTGTCTCCCAGACAAATTTGTAACAATAAACAGTTATTTTTATTCAACACGACGATATTTTACAAATCTTTGTTGCACCGAAAACTTGAGACATAAACGTTTTATCCTGCTTGCATGTGCATTTATCTTATGTAATAACTTTAGAGTCACATAATAAAATGTTTCATGTTTATAATTTTTTTTGTCTTGTTCTTCATTTCTCTTCCTTATAAATTTGGGATCAATGATTTTGTATTTCATGTTATTGCATCAAGGAAGCCTGTCGGATAGTTCTCTCGCAGGTGAACCTTCCCAGAGAGCTCTGGAGGAGGCTACCATTGGGGTTGCCTTCTCTTCTCTCTGGTTTTTTTGAACTAAGGTCCCCACAAGCCGAGGCACCTTGGCATGTTTTGAGAGTTGTATGTTCCGGGGTCGCAGGACTTGGGCGTAAGGTAAAGGTTGTCCGCTATTCCTCTTGAAATAATCGGCCAGCTGCCTCTTAAACTGGTAGAGGCACGGAGAAGGGAATGCTGCGTCCCCACAGCAGAGCCCTCTCCCGCCATCGGAAGGGCGTGGGAGAAATACCAAATTCACGACCTACCTGATGCAGGTTTTCTAGGGTGCCGAGTAGGATCCTTAAACCACAGCCAGGGGACCCTAGTTAACCATTGGCTATCTTCCTTCACCCTTTCCGCATCCCCCCTTTCAATTTCCTTTCTATGTTACCAAAGGACAGTAGCCACTACGCGGATTACCCACATGTGACCACACACTAACGCATGTTTTAAATTGTTTATTTAACTCAATATATTCGTTTAGTGTGGTTATATTCAGAAAACAAGATCCCTAAAATTTTATGTGATTTAATTAATTACAAAATGTTATAGCAAATTTGACATTATAATTAAAAAGTGACATTTACTCGTCAAAAAAATTTTTTTTCGACCCAAGGTTAATATTTAAGAAACTGTTCTTCACAGGTGGTTATGTGCTCAGTGACTCTGATCTTTATTGCACACAAAATCGTTATACGATACCCAGCCTTAAAAACAAGTCTTTAATTTACATAAATTTATTTAAAGTTAATTTATTTCAGATTATTCGCGCAATTTCAATAATTATTTATGACGCCTGGTTGAACGCTTGAGAAATTTCTATGAACAGGTGGACCAATAAATGAAGTTATAAAATATATTCTCCATCACAAGAGAGATTAGTGATGATTCCTTGTCGTGTTATCGGGTCTGCTAGTTTGTACGGCGTAGGTTCTGGTCTCCGCAAGCCTGCTTGATAATGGATGCTTCTTCTTCTCTGCTTCAGACACAAAAGCTCAACTCTTGTCTTCATATCAGACCGTAGATACAAGTAGTTAATGGTATATAAATATCAATCCTTTTTTTAAGTAACCCAATTAATATCAATGTTCAAATTGAAAAATTATAAATTGATGAGTTAACCTGGTGGCCTAAGAACATAACAGTTAAATAATTTGAAAATATGATTATAGTGCGTTTCAGTTATTGACATAATATGGCATTAAAACACCCTAAAATAGTGAAAATTGTAATAACAGGTAAATTGAGGAAACAGCTGCGTTACATTAAATTTATCTTCCTGCCTGACTTCTGTTATTCAACAGGACAGGATATTTATCGCGGCATACATTACCTACTATGGGTAGAGTGGCAAGGACGTAGGCATGCGTCAGTAATTTCAAAACCTCCTGGAATCCTGAATATGGAGGTAGTGAAATCCTTATGCAGCATATGTAGAATGATCATGAAATAATGCCTGCCACTCGTACATGCAACCATTTGTCAACCAACCTCGCAATTAGATTAATTTTTCTACTTTTGAAATCGATGTGCTTTATTCGGATTTACTATTTTCCTGAATAAAGAGCACCACACATTCTTACAATGTAAAAGCTGGATGATAAATGTGACATTTATCTGTTTTCAGCTATTAAATTTAAACAATTAATTTAATATACGTACACAAATAAACAACATTAATTTACAAACACAAAAGAAATAATAACAAAAATTATCCCGTTCTCAGACGGATCCACCGAACATTGGTTTCGTAAAAACTTGACGATTTCAACAATTCTTATCTCAGGGTTCCATAGAGTAAAGTTAATCTTAAAAAATCGTCGAACCAATAGTTTTGTCACTCGCGCCAAAAGAAAGTCACAATACCGCTTCTGAGGGCTTGGTGATGGCAGCAGACTCTGCGGGATCCAGAGATGGGTTTGAATTTGGCTGATGACGTCACGTATGACGTCCGGGTTTGCCACACAACAAGATATTTTCTCAGTTACATGTAAAAGAATGAACGGAGAAGAAGATTAATCACAATTCGTTTAAAATAATGCAACCACAAGTGAAATAAATTACGCCCATCATTTTAAAGAAAAATACAAGGTACTCAAAAGAGCAAGAATGTTAATTAGACGGATTACAGATTTTTTTTAGGGTAACGGGCTACATGAGGGTAATCCACAAAACCCCTTTAATAGCATGGGAAGGGAATTGAAAGGGAGGATGTGGAAGGGTAGAGGAAGGTAGCCAAGGATTATCTTGGGCCCCCGGGCTCCTACCCAGCATTCGCTTAAAAGTGATGCAGGGAAAACCCTAGAAAAACCTGCATCAGTAAGATCGGGCATTTGGTACTTGTCCCACGCCCTTCCGATGGCGGGAAAGGGGTTTTCTGTGGGGTCGCAGCTTTCCCCTCGCCGTTCCTTGACCGGTTTAGGAGTCGCTGGCCGACTATTCCAATAGGAATAGCGGACAACTCTTACCGTAAGTGCAAGGCCTACGACCCCGGACCACACACCTCTCAAAACAGGTCGAGGTGCGTCGGCGTATTACTGACTACGAGAAGCAATACAATGTAATACAAACATATTCCTCTCCTCCCCAGCCGCAGCCCAGTCTTATCTCTCCGATAAAAAAAACATATCTTCCTGGCCAAGGGGCATCGATGTTTATAACTTTGGCCTGATTAATTGTTAAAATAATGCAGCCTAAATAAAACCATCATCAGAAATTTAGCATGTAATCTGCATATTTAAAAATTAAGTTATTCAAATTTATTGAAAAATATTGGTGACGTCAATTTAAAAGGAAAATACTAATCACGGCGGTATAGAATATCCACTCGCGGCCTGCGATATCAATACAACAAGGAGGTTAGTGTCACAGATAATAGTTGTTTACCGCTTGAAAGAAATAAACACGATGAAAAAATTATTAAAACACATCAAAAACAAGGTAAATTTGGAAAACGATGACAATAACATGTCACAAAATATATAATTTCATTTCCAAAAATGTTTCATGTAATAGTGAGATATATTTAAAAGCAGAGCTTCATGACTGATCATAATAAAAAATTAAATTCACTTTATTTAATTGAGATTTAATAAATAGGAAAGATAGGCAATTCAGACAAAAAGTAATAATATAAATACCACAAAACGTTTCTGCGATCCTGGTCCCTTTCCTCAGGTGCGAAAAATAGCCTTGAGCAACACAACTGCACTTGTCAGTTGACAAAAGCGACGAAAACGCAACAACAATGGAAGAGCCGAAGGGTTAGCGTAAAAATAAGGAAGCAACGACAATGGGAAAACAGAAGGTTTAGCGTAATAATAAGGAATCATAGCAATTATTGAGTTTAATAGTGTCTGTTTCTACATTAATAGCTGTGATGTTTGATTTAATGTGAAGCATCTTTGAAATGAGTCTGGAATTATACCTGGTGTCAATGACTAAAATCTTAGCATTTTGCCAATCAAGTGTATGTTTACAATTGATTATGCAGATTGTTTATTAA
This sequence comes from Zhengitettix transpicula, assembly GCA_037074705.1. Taxonomy (NCBI): domain Eukaryota; kingdom Metazoa; phylum Arthropoda; class Insecta; order Orthoptera; family Tetrigidae; genus Zhengitettix; species Zhengitettix transpicula. The sequence continues at coordinate 54,162,322 of CM073593.1, read as the reverse complement.
TGGGAAGTTTGATATTAGACATATGTTCCTTGATACGTGTATGAAAGGAACGTTTTGTTTGCCCTATGTAGCAGGAATTACAATTATAACAAGAGATTTTCTAAACAACACAATGTTTGCTGTAGGTGTCAAGTGGATCCTTGTGGTTTTTAATCAAGTTAGAAAAGGTATTCGTGGACCTGCAAATGATGGATATTTTATATTATTCGAATATTTGGACACATTTGTGATGTAGAAATTTGTAATAAGGAAGTACGAGAAAAAATTTGGCATGAGGTGTTTGGGGACGAGTGACAGTAGGATATTGGATTTTGTTCAATCTGCTGTTTATGTGTTTCATAATAAAATTGAAAGGGTACTCATTGGAGATTAAAATGTTTCGGACAATATTTAAGTTGTGTTGATGCAATTTCGAGTTAGAAAGTAATGGTATTTATATTATCACTTTTTGTTTGAATTGGTTATTTTCCTATTCATTAATTTCTATCAAACGTAAATTTTTTCATTTTAATTAAGATTTACTTGAAAAATTCGCTGATGTAGTGTGATTCACAGCCTAACATCTAAAAAATCCTTAAGGCAAGATTCAAAATTGATACTCTGATAACTATATTCATGGCATATAAACCACTTGGACCTTGACTTCTAATTGTGACACTAAAATTTGAAGATTAAGATGAGAGAAACAAATTCATTGTCGACTGTGGTTCCAATACACAACAATTTGAATTAATTTATAGATTCTTTGCACGTTATTTGCGTTATGCTCTTGATTACTTTATCGTCATAAAGACATGAAAAAACCAAACATTTGACATATAATAGATAAAATACTGAAAACATTACCTTACATTTGAGGTCAGTCGTTATGCACAAAAGTTTAATTAAAAATGAAGAAGTATTTATAATTTTCTTTTCTTTGGCAAGTAAAAAGAATTTACATTTAAATTTTGTCGGGGTGCGATGGCTAGGCGCATATTCGAGAATGTTTTTCATTAGTTAGGGTCTGTGCCTGGCCGTGCTGCCGTGATTGAAGGACAAAATTGGCTGTCTCGCACATGTTGCGAGGGAGGACAGATACTACCTGCTACAGGGTTTGGCAGAGACTCAGGATGGGGGAGGTGGCTCCTTGCAACCGTCCACAAAATTGTATAAAAAATTATAATAGGTCAGTTTAATTAAATACCAGACAAGGGAGTGGCTAGGCTAAGTACAGCACATGACAGCAAGGCGACTAGCCCGTAAAAGCAAGGAAATGAGGAAAAGCTGACGACACCAACCAGCGCTAGTTCTGTAAAAGTTACAGAGGGCCAGCACAAACGAAATTATCCCCACCAGACATTCGGCAATACAGGTTAAGGCATTTCTCTAAGCCATTTGGAACTAAGCTTTTCAAAGTTTTATTTCTATAAGTTCCATCCACGTTTTCCTAAAGATTACCCATTATAAACAACTAAAATTATTCTGTCTATTCTCCATAGTAAGGCCTGGTTCAACAATATTAGCTTTCAATTTATTGTAATAATCAACTAATAGCCTTGAATTAAATTAAATATTAATCAAAAGGATAGGCGACAGTTAAATGGATGATTAAACAAAAATTTACAAATAAAATATAATTTATCTTCAAATCGTGGCTTCAAGAATCAAAACAATTGCAATTAAAATTTTAAAATCTCATGGTCTTTACTGGATTTGACACGATAAAAATATAATTTGACTAATTAACAATTCAAAATCTTATTTGCTTAAAATTAAAACAATAAGTCGATCAATGAAAGAAAACTAGAAGAAAGCGAACGAACGAAATCTGACTCTGTCCTTTAATTAGCGTTTACAATATTATAACAGTTTTGGTTTTTGTTACTTACATACTGTTTGGCTGGTACCAGCATTCTCTTTTGCTTCAGAAGTACACTAATGCAAATTTTTACACTGATTCTAAATGTCGACTCACAGATTCTACACTATTTGAATCGAAATTGAATTTCGTGGCTTCCAGGAAATGGGATGCTCCTCCTAATTATCAGTTATTTTATGTCTGCTTGCCTTACAGGAATCTTACGAGTTGATAATTTATTAGTCTTTTACTGATTTGAATTTAAACTGAAACGTAGCTCAGTGAAGATTTGTTTTAAATGTTTATTCTCTCGTGGCTGGTCCTAAATGTAGACTCTGCTATTCCGCTCCTTGCTGCTGACCGAAACTAACTTTACTTTTAAATACTTTAGATCGTCTCGACTACGTTTCTGACACGACCACTTACTGTCCTTTCTGGCTGCTGACTCAAAACTTCATCCGTCCACATCAATCTTCCGGCACCAACTAACTATCCTAGTGCCTATCGAGTTTGAGCGTGCATTTCCATTTCAGCATTTTCTCAAAGCAACAGAGCTCAGCGCTATTGTCACTTTTTCGCTCAAAATACCGCTAACAATTAATTCGCTAACAATTTAATTTCAAATAAAAACAATTAATGGCCTAATTAATTGGCATTACATTATATTATGTAAAATAGGCATATGTAAAAAATATTCAGAAATGAATTATTGTCATTATTTAATATTAAAAATAACTCTTTTGTCTAATTAAATTCAATTAAATTAGAAGTATTTTTTCATGCATTAACAATAATTCTTAATAATAACGTAGTGAAAGAACACCATGAATTTTTAAGCAGCGGTTAGTAATGAACAACGAATTAGATCACACAGTCAATAACATAACATAAAATAGTCTTATTTTAAGACTATTAGTCATGTTATAAAAATACAAATTACGAAAAAAATTCTCAAATTACAACGTTCTTGATTATCCTTTCTTTCCTTAATACTCATAACAATATATTCGTTTGTTTAACGATTTGAGTTGAGAATATAAGCACAAATCCTGTCAAAATGATCAATAGTGACACAGTATTTTATTTATATAAAATAAAAGTAATTATTTGGTAACTAGATTCGCTAATAGTTTTCCATCTTTTTGAATGATAATTTTGAGTTCATAAGTTTATCCCTGTCACTTCTTACATTAATTGAAAATGACCTCACTTCAATTCTGTCTGGTACGGATGAAGAATTGTCATATAAGTCCACAATTGTTATCATATAATAACATTTTGTATGCTATTACGTATACATAAAATCTCACATCTGTGTTTATGAAGTGTCGCCGAATTTAACAGCGTCAATTCGCGCCTAAAACAAATACATAGTATAAACACAATAGAGAACCCCCGGAAATGTTTGCAGCGGCTTTAAGTTATTTACATATGACAATAGCTGCAGCGTATCAGCCCCCCTTCATTTTCCCTGTAATGGAAACAGTCGTCAAATGTAAAACAAAATGCACTCTCCGTGACGCACATAGCAATGTAAATTTTGATGAAATAGATGGCATGAATTACGTGCGCAAATAGAGTGCGTGTAACACAATACTCATTGTTCTGAAGCGGACCAGGTATTTACGGTCCAGTCAGTTCCGCCCTGAAATAAAACACTGATCAGATCTGCAGACCGGAAAAATCGCTCGGCCCTGCTCAACCTTCTATGCTAAATGGAAACGAGAATTTTCTGTTATTTTAAGTTATTTTCTGCTGACGAAACTTAAGCCATTGTGTTAAAAAACGAATAACAAACAAGACCGCACGACCTAATAGAGTAACCAATTTGAATATGGAGCAGTAGAAAGATATTAGCAGTGGTAGGGAATATATGAAATAAAAATAATTCTTACTAATATATAATAACATAAGCCAAAACTTCAGTCTAAATAAAATCGTGTATTATATTTGATAGGTTTATACTGTGAGTCATTTGTTTGGACGGGATCGTAAATTTGTTTTAACTGTGTTTTAAGCTATAAATTTTAAACTTTCATCTTATACATGTCTTGAAAAGAAATGAATGTTGAATGAGTATGACTCACGGAGTCGAAACTACTTAATATAATAAACGATATTATTTGAGACTGCAATATTGGATTTAGGAATTACATCATAATTAACATTCTATAAATAAACATTATACATCAATATTACTACTATAGTCCGTTGTAAATAAGAAGTCGCCTGGTGTTTCCGCGTGGAGGGGGCAGTGATACAACCTACGACACACGTCTCACTGACAAAAGTACAATAACGCCGTTATTGTTCGACAACGCTGCGTTATTTCAAGCGTTGTGATTGATTCAAGGAACTAATCACCGTCGGTCTTCGAATTTAAAAAGACTATAATGTTTCCATAACTTATATTATCAACTACAGATTGGTCTATATTAACTCAGTGAGGAAGATAGTGTAATAGTAATTGTTTATCATACATAACTTTAGTAAAATATAATACTAGTTATCGGACATTAAGAAATAGTTAGTAAAAAACAATAACTATTTTACGACACATATTCAAATTATTAGACGTTCAATCATAATACTAATTATCAGTCATTATCAAATATACAAACGTGGACAATTTTGGCTCTATTTTATAAACATCGTTGTAAAAAAATATCAGTCAGATTGTCAATACTATTACCTGGTAGGTACATTAATATACACTCAGGTTCAGAATAATAATTTGTATATATATCATTCTAATCTTTTAAATTTATTTATTCATCCTGAATTATGGTTATCAAATTTACAATGTAATTAATAAATTTTTTGAAAGTTATTTCCAGATATTTATTAATGAATTAGATTTCAGATTCTATAACAATACTATTACTGATAATTAAGAAAACATGGTAGAAATTGATACCGTATCATTTTATCAAGACTGTTATATTATTTTATACATACAATAATTACCATATTTAAGAGTCATAATATTATTCTACTATATTAGCCATTATACTTCTATACAATATTTTATATATAAATGTAAAATACATTATAATTACGCATAAATGTGAAAATATAAAATCGTAAAATATTGGAAGCTTCTCATGTTTGTAAAAACAGAAATAAAATTATAAATTCTCGTAACAAAAGTGGTGATATGGGCATGCTTTATGCTAATATTTCAAATAAATTAAATTTATAAATAACTTATCATACAGAATTTCTAAATTAATAGTAGCATGGTTTTGATTCAAATTATTAAAATACAGTATAACATCAATAATTTGAAACATTTTAATATCTGTAACCCATTAGAATACTAAAAAGGCCAATAAGGTATATTTTAAATGCGTCAAAATAAATTATCTCGAATATTATAATGTCGTTTATCTTAAATATTTTACGGAATTATAATGGCAAATATTTCCCGAGAACTCTATTTATACATAATGTAAATATATCGTATGTTATATATGACTTAATATTTTTTCCAATGTATGTTTAATCTTCCTAACATTAAAAAATGTTCAAAAAGGTAAATTATGTGTATGCTTATAAGATTAGAAAAACTTTAACCTTCTATTACCTTTCAAAGGGAAATATATCTTTGTGTTGATGTTTCACAAATGTCTGTGTAGTAAGCGGGAAATATTTATCAAACGTTATATCTTTAAGTTCCGCCACATATGTGCAGCATCGATGTCATATATTTCTTCCGCAAGATCAGTGCAGTCCTTTTCGATCATCTATCTTCGAAATGATTTCGTTCGCTTCACTCATGGAAATAAATCGCTGTTCGTGAGCTCAATTTGTTTTCTTTGATATTTTTCAAACAAACAACTATACTTTGCGCCCAACAGGAAAGTGAAATGGAGAGTATCAGTTGTGATAAATTCAATTATATATTTCTAAACTCAAAAACTTTTACGACGATTGTTTTAAATCTTTTCCGTAATGCACTATGTTCGCATTGTCATCACTCATACTATATGTATCTTTATATAGATTTGAGTCGTAAACATTGCGCTTAACTATGCTCATATATATATATATATATATATATATATATATATATATGCATTGGATATAATGAGTAGTTGCTGATCTTATTTTTAAATTTTATTATTCATCAGCCGACTTACTACTTAAGAATTGAGCTTTACATAATTGTATAACGGGACATGTATTATTTAAAAACTATTCAAATAAAATAAAACAGTATAGTGTCATTTATATGTATGTTGTTTTATCTAAAATTAAAATTTTATTTATTGTAGAAAGAAAACTGAGCTGGCCATGGCTGAATGAAGCAAGCTTTGGTTATGACAAGCGTAGTAAATACTTTTGAATAATGAGAGTATCCTTGCGGATTTCTTGATGTTGTTTTAAATAAACAAAAAATGGCATATGCAACTTAAAAAATAATGTTGACTATAATATAATTGCTGTATTCACACATTATTATTTTTATTAATTGAACTGTGAAGCAATAAATTATTAAGGTACACTACCAAGGGTTATTTGTTTAAAAGTTAAATGTATTGAAATAAAATAATTGTATTTAACGGGAAAGTGTATTGGAACATAATAGGCATTTTTAAGTGGGTTTATTTTAATTAATTTTTGTTAATGTAATAAATTAGCAGCTTTTTGCTAAAACATACAGAAAGTCTACTATTCATTTCATTCAAAATATAAACGAATTATTGGAATTATTAAGTATAACATCACCATTCACTATCTAATTATAAATGTGGTACAATTAAAACATTTGAAATATAAAATATTGATCTGGAAAGATGTGTTTGATTACAAAACGTAACTGCATGACAGAAACTATTTTTATTTTCTTACACCAGCATAGCATCCCTGGTAGACGTTTTATTTCTAATTTTCAAGCTGCCTCTCTACATCAGATTCAGATTCAGTGTTAAATTAGACGCAAATCTTCTTTTAATTAATCGAGATGTTTTTTTCAGCCCCCAGGCGATTCGCCACTCGACTGTCTCTCGCTTTAATGCCTTTATCTAATTTTTCACTCTTTTAACACATCTTTACTACTTTCTCTCTGCCTCTCATAGTTCCCATTCTTTAAGTCCAAGAGTAAATATGCCTGAAAAAATTGTCTTTGAATTAATCTAAGAATATTTATTAAATTTCAATTTTGTATTTTTGCGTCTTCCCGGTTGCGCAATAATGCTGGATCATATTTTATTCTCAGTGACATTCTGAGGCCCATCTATTTAAAAGGTCTATTTCTTGTGTTCCATACAGTCACATTAAAGAAAAACTGGTTCTCCTCCACTGAACTTAGAATCGTAGACGTCCAAATAAATTCAAAGGCTACGCATTTTTTCTGCGTTTTCTGACTATAGTAAATGAATTTACAAACTCTTTGTATATTGCTCTATATATTTTCAATGACTTCGATTGACAAAATCTACAGCTTCTTGTCTGCTTTCCTGGTGTATTTTCGCGAGGCATTGTTGACTGGAACATTTCTGCCTTCGCTACGAACGGACGGGAGGAGGGAGAACAAATTAAGCGTGTCTTGTAGAATTCGTTGCGGCCAGCCGGAACATTATAATTATCCTAATTATAACAAGGCAGGTAGGATAGCTAACTCGGCCGTGGACCGCGCAGCCAGAGCTGAATAATTAAGCGCCAAAGGGCCGTAAAACTGCACCTAGCCGCCCCCTCGGAGAGCTAATTGTTTTCCTCTGAGCTTGCTAAGCCAGAAAACCAGTCGCGATGTGCAAATTAAAGACTTTCGAACTTTCACATCTTACCAAGTGTTTTGGTCCACTTGAAAATAATATGAAAACGCGAGATAATTAGAAATAAACAAATATTTATGTAGGTCTACAAATAAATTTCTATACGTCCAAAAAATATCTAGGACCAAAAATTTTTCACTTCGCATATGGCATTTATCGAGAACTTTAGGTTATTTGAATTATGTGCCTATTTTTAAAGAAATAATGGTATTAACAAATTTAAAAAACATATATATATATATAGCTAATTGGGCCGTGGACCGCGCAGCCAGAGCTGAATAATTAAGCGCCAAAGGGCCGTAAAACTGCATATATATATATATATATATATATATATATATATATTGTAAAAATTAACTAAAGAGCTTAATTTAAAAAAATTATTATTCATTAAAACACATTTATTCATTAAAGGTACAATTTATTAGCCCTACTTTGGCACGCCAAATTCCATCAAAATTTACAAACCAATTTTTATTTTATAATTTGTGGCATTCAAGGAAAAATACAAACTTTTATATTTTACAAACAATCAAATCTAATAACTCTTCATCCCAGTGTCTTTACTGAGTTTGATAAGTAAGAAACAATCAAGATTATAAATTAAAAAATAAACAATTCAGACAAATTGAAACTAACGGAATACGAAATGAAAAGAAACGAAATCTGACTATACCATTAATTACCGTTTACAGAAATTTATATATTTTGTTTTGTACTTACAACTGTCATACTGGTACCAGACTTAATTATTTCGAAGCTTGGGACACAATTCACAAATTCTGCACTTGAACAAACACATGGTTGTATTTATTGGAATACTCCTCCAGGAACTCGATTATCTGCATCTCCGGTCAATCGTCGGACGTATTAAATTTCGATGCCTTTTGCGGAAAATGTTATTTCAGAGCGCGTATGTATCTGAACGGGGCGCTAAAACTTTTGTTTCAGCTCTTCAGATTTATGTCTCTCCGTCCAGATTTTTTTTTTACAAATGTAATGATTAACATATACGTCTCGCAGTTGAAATTAACAAGTTTGGACCTCGCTGTTCGTTCTCTAAATTTCGCTCCCTCTCTCTACCACAAGATTCGCCAGACTGCCACAAACTGACTTCCCGTACAATGCGCGCAGTTCACAACAAAGCTCGCCGACAAAGAGCTTGCCGTCATTATCGTCTTTGAGATCGGTGCCGCTAAACAATTCATTTTAATTTAAACAATTAATGGCCTTCTTAATTAGTATTACAATATGTATATATATATATATATAAGCATAAAGAATGGATACAAAATAAATACAAATTATGATTGTGCTAAAAATAGTTAATGGTCAGAATTTCTAAGTATTAAATTAAAAATACAGTAATAATGTAAATAATATAGAAAAATAATAGAAGAAATTTTAATCTTAATTCGTGTTTCTCAGGTTAAATTTTTTTTAATCTTTAACCTTCAAGATTCCAACAAGTGCAAAATATGTATGTTTCTATTACGTTGCCGAAGGTCCTTAAAATTCAACCAATGATTTAATATCTGCCTGAAATGACCTCATAAAATTTAAATGAAGCTTCTAGAATTTGTAAAATACGATGAAATTAATGTGAATTTATTATAGAGTTCAAAATAACTATATACATGAAATTAATTTTATTATTTTTAAATTTACGGGGCTTAAAAACCTTAGTTATATTACTGTTATTGTATGTTGCGTATCCCCTTTAACGAATATTATGATTTTGTGGAATTTATTAAACAAGTAAGTGTCGATAGTTCTGAATTCCTAAAGTATCACACGGAAATACCAACTGCAATAGACGGAATATATTGTACTTCTGAATTTAAATGGCTTTCAACTTCAAACTTTTTCAGTAACTATTAATTACGTTTCTTACCATAAGTTGAAGTAGGACCATTAGTTGAGCACTCAACATTATTGTGCTGATAAAAACGGGTCATTGACTAAACAGGATTTTACTTTCAAATTAATAATGTAGTTCTAATTAGATACATCGCTCAATCATTTGGTATTTGTTAAGAATAATAGAATGATGAACAAGTTACCTACTGAATTGACTCGTGTACGTCAACAATTTCTGACAGGTAAAATTATTAAAGTGTTCATAATGCAGTAACTGTAAGGAAGATTTTTTCAGATATTAATCCTGTGATAATATTTAATGAGCACTACTTATTTAAATAGTTACAATTTTATTAGGTAAGAAACTTAAATGATTAAATCCTCAGTTTCCTATTGAAATATTCCTTGCGTCAATGAAATACTACATAGAAAAGATGATTTTTTAATCAAATTAACACCTACCATCCGTCCTTGAAGTGATATATAATTTACTTTCAATTACTAAAGTAACAAGGATTACAGAATCATTGTGTGACATTTATTTTATCACTTATTTTGGCTGTTACTTGGCTGTTTATTTATATAATTAGTACACTTGTAGCGCAGACGCTTTGTATTTTATTTCAAAATAAATTTATTTTATGCTTCCTCTAAATTTTTTTTTTAAAATTAGGCACGAATCGAGCCTTATTGATAAGTGTCAATAATACATAAGAAGTAATTAATTGTTACTTTGTCGTAGTACGTATTTTTTTATATTTGCTCATTAAAAAAAAAGTATTACACATTTTGATAATATTTTAGTTGAATAACACTGGTTCGCTTGTAGCCGTTCAAATAAGTGATAAAATACCTTATGAGATTGGTTTACTGTTCTAAATCAGGTATTTTATTGTCAGATTGTAAGGAAAAATATTAATAGAACGTAAACAAGAAGATGGATGTTTGAAATATATGTTTATATACTTTAAAACATTTTAAAGGCACATAAAAATATTTTCAAACATAATAGTTAGCATTAGTAAATATTGCGTTATTATTAAGTAAAACATAAGTATATTTTCGATGATAAATATCCTTTAAATCATTTATTGAAGGCTGAAACATCAAACGCATATATTTGTTATTTAACTATCCGCTCCTCTTAAATTCGTACCATTCTGTAGTGGGAAGACGACATTATCAAACATACGTTTATGTGCCATGCATCACGTAAAGCGTCAACTGTATGTTTGCCGATCCGAGTGCCGTGGAAATTTTACAATATTCAATCTGCCATAGTAGGTTTGATATGATGAACTTAAACAGAAGATTATGACCATTAACCGTATCATTCGTTAAGTACTTAATTTTCATAATTCACGATTAAATGTAAGTGGTACATTTAGTCATGTAATTGATGAACTCTAATGCTCACACATTTCAAATCGCACAGTACGTTTCACGTAGGCAATACGGCTGCGTCACTGTACAATTTTTTATATACATTTTTATTGGATATTTTCTAGAACAAGTGCTCTATAAAGTATTAATATTATTGATTTAGCAATAACGCGTTAAATAACAGATTTGATCATAAATTTACTTACAGAATAATTTATCATTATTTTTATTAACTGAAGTACCTTTTTTTTCTGTATTTATAGAAATTATTTTTCCATTTACACTACTTTTATATGTCCTAATAATGTTACGAGAATTCATTACCTGACATTTGAATGATTGTGGCAAGTGTTTCGTGCCGAGGGAGGGTTGCGGTTGCGTGATAGGGCATGAGACAAGTAGGAAAGTTTATGACCGGTATCGACCTTTACTTCGGATTTACCAGGGTATTTGGTTACGCTCTGACGAACGAGAAGTGCCGCGGGGAATAGGCATTATCGCGGTGGGCATTGCCACTGATTCCTTCCCACAGATTATTCCACCTCGGTGAACCTTAGCGGGCTAATAAACAGGACGAGTATTGTGGCCTCGAAATAAATTCGTAGGTACATAAAACACGTTTGACTTCAATTTATGAGATGAGCGACATATAATTAATTATTTCACTGATTTTAAATCCACGACCCTCCAGATAATCCGCTTAAAAAGTCTTCAAATTATTCTTAAAAAACTACAAATTGTATGACTTATTCATTTTAATAATTATTTGTTGTCTTGGCTGTGTTGTACACTTAAATTCATCAGGGTGTATACTTTTTTATTTAATTCAATTAGAGGGTGGAAATTTAGAATTTCTACGTAATTAAGAATATTGAACTCGGTATAGAAAAATTGGTCCAATTCAACATACGATAAAGGTGAAACTGACAAAATTATGGAAATGAAGAATTTCTGATATTGAGTGTATATGAAGTACATCGTAGAACTCATTGTGACATGCCATTTGATATCAAATTTTTAATTTTAATTATTATTCATTTGTTTTTAATTACGTTTCGCGTAATAAAAATCGTCTGTGATGTGAAACTCCTCGGAAATTTATCGTTGTTCAGGAATGCGAAGAAAAAAGAAAAATTATTTATAAAATGAAAAAATAAAAAAAAATTCTCTGTATTGACTGTATTATTATTCATTATTTTCTATCAGACATAAGAGGCTAATATAAATACCACACAACGTTTCTCAGATCCTTGTTCCTTTCGTCAGATGCTAAGAAGAGCCTAGAGAAACACAACTGCACAGGTCGGTTAACAACACTCAAAAGCCTAAATATAAGACTAATAAGTCTAAAAATTATTTATCTTTGAGTGATTATTAACGGAGTAGAAATATTATTTTAACGTTGTTGTTGTTCGTTTTAAATGTGACAATAAAAGTTTGTTTGAAATAAATGTGTTGCAATTAAATGATGATTAAAGAATCAAGAAAAAGTAAGTAATATTATAATTTTTTATCACAAATATTGGCGTCCGAACTAAAGAACTTTGATCGAGTTTAAACTTCGAATATATAATTATTTGTTACATTACAGCATGAAGAAGGAATTAAATTCTAAGCCTTTCAATCCTGGTTGGTAAAAAATAAATTCTCCACTTAATATAAAACGACAATTTCAGACATCATTTACAGAACTAATTCTATTGTTTAATGTTCATCTACCAGTTATATTAATATTCTGTCACTATATGTTAGAAATATGAAAATTTATTTTAGATAAGAAAATTGTCTGTTGATATGTGTAAAGTTATAAATTAACTGAAAAACCCATCCTGAAATTTACACAAATTTAAACTGTTACTACGTCAATTTCCAAAAATATCGCAATGTTGCAAAAATAGTGACAATAACAAACAGTTCTCGAAAATTTAATTATGAATTATAATATTAATTAATTCAAACAATTATATGTAGTAAATCATTTATTTGTTTTGTTCTGTAAAGGATGTGAATCCACTCAAGAATTGCACAAGAGACGAAATATTCTCTCTTATATTTCCTTGTATCAAATTTTCTAACTGCTGTGCGACTTTTAAACATTTTGCAATTTGGATAATCTGTGGGAGAAGAAACATAGTAAAATTGTAATAAAAAAGTCGCTTGTAAGGGATTAATGTTGCTAAGCTTGATGATATTCTATCGGATTTTCAATCGGAAGCCGTTTGTAATTTTCCTCGACGTTTTAATGGCTTGCACTATCTTCTTATTGAGGGGAAGTACCGAAACAACTGCTGCCATCTAATATTTACACACAGCTGTTGGGTAGAGTGGGTTGTAAACGTTCGCTGGTGAGGATTTAGCGTCTGTATTATTAATCAGATGTGAGCCACTTTTCTGTCTTTCTAACGTTACGCTTTGGTATTGTGGAATCTTCCATTTCTATTCATCTCGTCTGAAAAGTATTGATTCTATTCATATCCTAGAAGCATTTTCCAGTTAGCTTCTCAAAAAGATTTTTTTCTGTCATCCAATATTCATTCACTTTCGCTGAACTGGAGGAGATACCGTTTTCGTGTCTGATTATTCTTCTTAGACCCGCTTTCCTCCAAAACGTAGCTGTAATTGTAATACGTTTCTTAATTTGGATTTTTAATATGGATATTGTGCAAAGTTCTACTTTTGTATTATAATTTTTATTTAATTAATTTGTTCTACTTGGTTTATTTCAATAAAACATATTTATGACTAATTTGGCTGGTTTATACATTTACAAATTAAACAAAATATGTTTAATAACAGATTATATGCATTTAATAAATAATATCGTGCCAATGTATCAATGTTTATTACAAATACTAGTTTATAAAATAATTATAATATTAATTGGTTATTTAGCAAACAGAACTAGAATATAAAATTCATATTTTCATTTGTTCAATAATTAAAAAATGAATTAACTAAAATAATTCTGTAATTAATTTTATTTTTATTGTCGTGTAAAATATTTGCTTGAACTAGAAACTATTGTATTTGATATTTTCTATGTTCAAGTACTGTAAAAAGATTTAATTATAAATGTTAACGATACTAAATTTTATTTTGTTTCTTTATTTAAAATATTTAATAAATCTAGAATCTATTGTACAAATAATGACAGGATTAACAAAATTGAAAAGAATTTCTAAATAATTTAAATAATACAATCTGTAATTTCGTTTAAGGTATTAATATCTAAGATATATTTGTAAAATTGTTTTCTACATGAGGGAAGCAATTTCTCTGCTTGATTAAGTGTTATTATCCAGCTTCTTACTATGAAGGTAGCTGAAAAGTCAACTACACACTTAAAATTTCTTTTTGATATTTCAAACGTAAGTGTGGTTTATGTTAAAATCCAAAATACTTATACATAAAGGAAAAGATGATAAATCAATGTTAAAACTATATTTATTCATGAAATTAATTTTTAAATTTACAGAACTGATTGATCGGAAATTGTAAGGAAGAACCAAGAGATTCAGTAAAAAAAATGGTTGTGAAGGAATTTAAAAGTCACGATATTGAAGACGTAAGTTTCATACAGTTCTTTTTTGCCTCCTGACATCATCAGGATTTCTTCATTCAAATACTTTGAAACTTATATATGGAGTTATCATATTTAATAAACAGAAAGTATTATGTACGTCTCGATGACTACCAGATGTAACAGCAAATTATGGCTCACATAAACGCTTTTTTAAAACCAGATTACAAAAATAATAATAGAGGAGGGACTACGTCAGCAATCTATTCGAAATTACGTCAAAATATGATCAAAATAGGGAACAGTAAAAAATGAAAATGTTTTCCTCTGTACTGTGATCTAAAGTAAAACATAATAATATTTCTGAGGTGGTTATGTAATAAAGACTTACATTAAATAATATTTTAATGCAACATAAGACAGAAAATATTTATTATTTTATATCTGAATTTAAATTAATAAAACCACAAATCTGGTCGAAAAGGTCTGTTGACCTGCCCTCTAAACAATTCTACTGTAAACACTTGCTGATTCCATGTTATTAGATACAATTAAGTAAGTTTTTTTTAATATATATTTAATGTAAAAAATATTCGATTCCATGCAATATTTAAATTATTAAAAACAGTAATAAAAGGTTATGAATTTCAGTATTACTGAAATATAATTGAGATTTCATTATATGAAACGAATCGTCTTTTTACAGAACCATCTACTCATAAAACAATGAGTTATTTTTATTCTTTCTAAGTGCGATTATAACTCGTCTGAAGTAAATAATAATTGGCATAGTTTTTTAATCTGTAATCCTACAGCTGTTTCATCAGACTTGCAGAATGGCTCAAAGTCTTTTACATAACATAAGGTAAGGCAGAATAGGGTGCGACGGCGAGTTGTTGATAATTTGTTTCCATAGAGAGCGGCGAGAGAACACGTGGCGAAGTAACAGGAAGGGCGCATTCATTACGGCGACATTAGCAGCCATCTGCAGAGCACGACGCCAAGGCGTCCTAGTCTTACCGAATAAACTAGAATTAACGTCGCTGCGTCTAACGCGGCGTCGACGACGTTAATGACCGTGCATCGGGGTGGAGGGGCATAAATCAATTCGGGTATTAATCCTGCGGGATCTCCCATGGCCTTCGGACCTGGTCACGCGCGGTCGATACGAGTTCCTCCTATCGACCTAACATACCAAACTCAACAGAGGAAGAGTACACGCATGGTTCAATTGAAGTTGAAGCTTCATTATTACTGACAGTTAATAGAATCTTGAGGCAAAAAAGCATTTTTTGAATTTAATATTTTAATTTTTCTTATCATAAGGAAATTTTATAGTAACTGATTTTATTTACGATCGTTTTCTGTTCGATGAATATTATCAAATTATTTATCAAATAACTGAAATTAAAATTGTTCTACGTACATTTATTAGCTGGGTGCCCGGCGTTGTCCGTGAACTTATTTATATAAACCGTCAAGAATTAAATCTAACTGTTCCTAGTTCTGTACATACTTTTTACCGGTAGTGCATTAATTGAGCAGCTATAAAATACATTGCATTTTATTGCATCAATCCCAAGAAACATAACTTCGAGATTCTTCTTAAATATACTCCTTTAGTATTGCAGGGTATAATTGTCCCTCAGTCTTCAGACATTACGAAAGATTAAATTGATGAAATTGTTAGCTAGATTCACAATGTCGCCATATTGGAGTCACGAATTAAATTAACTTACATTTCCCACAAGGATCGTAAAGTATTTCGTATTGCTTCATTATCATTCGATGGATTATTTCTGGATAAAATTTATCTTTTCATTCAATGAAAATATTTATGCTCTATTTCATTACGGCAATAGGAACTATTTCCTTTGTTTGTTGCGTAGTAACGTCTCTCTCTTTCGCGTTACGTCACGGTCTCACGTTTTTCAATTATAATTCTTTCCACATTTATGATAGGGGTTTCTTACTCCCCCCCCCCCCCAACAGTACCGTTTATCGTGTTTTGAAGAATATGTGAATCCATTTTTGTTGCAATCTGTCTACGCGTTCAAATGTGTATACAAATTAACGTAAATACATACATACAAACATATAACCTTTTTTATTATATAGGATATAGATGTACGCGTTTATTTGTCGCCATATTTTTGATTGACAACAGTATTTCGTTCATTGACATTGAAAAATAAAAAGTGTATTTTCAACCTTGTTTTGAATAAAAAAATTGTCTTTCTAAAATTAACAATTCTGTTGACGGCATCAGCAAGATCTGTGTGAAATCCTGCAACACCATCACACAAAAAATTGCCTCCTCTGGAAAAACTGAAACGGAAGCATAATTTTATGACTCGTTCAATATCACTCCATTAGGCTACAAAAGCATCGATAACTACATACAATTTTATCATATAAAAGGATAAAATTAATAATTAACATAATTGAGATACTATTACAAAAAACCTGGACAAAAACGGAGTTACTGTAGCGTATAAGACCTAATGGAACATTTGTGCAAACAATTCGTATGGGAATAGAAGCTCATAAAATCTTAAGCTGGTCATTACTCAACTTTAAGCTTCAAAGTGTAGTGTAGTAATAAACCATATATAGGAATATAGATGGAAAATCTTTTCGCTATGAAAAATAAGAGGTATTCTTTATTGGACTCAAAGGTTGAAATTTAATAACTAGATTATAACCACGTCAGGAATATTAAACTCCATTCTAAAATCGACACGGCCCTTTCCACTCATAAATATCAAAATTATACATAAATTTGAATATAGTTGCAAACAGATATTGGAAGCGATTCATATTTATGAAAACAAAAACAAAGCGGTAAATACTATTAATTAAAGTGTGAATGTTGTAAAATATTATGCCAATATTTTAAATCAATTGAAATTTTTAATTAATTTTCACACAGAATATTTAAATTAATTATTTAAATTATTTCCATTAAATCAGAAAATATTTGCATAGGAAAATAGAATTCTATAATTATATAAAAACATATGGCCTACAAAGAATTTGTGGGTTAATGATTCACGACAAATAATATTATAATGAATTTTATATTGATTTGTGTATGTAATTTATAGCTTTACTGAATTATAATGGCGAATAGTGCTGAAAGCTTCTCCTACCGTTAATATAAAAAATTATGAGAAGAACTATCGTTAGTGGATATAGTTCCGTATTTACGTATGAAATAAAGATCGAAATTATTATTTTGGAAATAAATTATTGCGCAGCTGAAAACTTTCCTTCTCAATACTGTCCCATAATGTCAATTGTAATATTCTTTCTATTTTTTAAATAAATATTTCCGGTTACGTATAATGACAATGGCAACTGGTCAATACAAGGGATTCTAAATTATAAAAAAAATTGCATGGATTTCGATGAATAACGAGAAAACCAATATTATATAGTGACGATTCATCGTAATGATTTCAATACGCATCACTTCAGTCAACCAAATTATAGATCAAATGTAATATTACTAGGACATATAATGATACTGAATAAAGTGGCCCTTTGTCAAACTGTTTTCAGTCGGCATGAAACGATCTTGGTAAGAGCGTATTCCACGTGAATGGATGTTAATTAAATGCTTTTGATTCTGAAATGTAGTTAATATCGCGGCAATGGGATACATACCTACAGTGCCCACGCATTGTTGCTATTTAATGAGGTACTGTGAAGCGTCCCGTCAGTGTTTTCATAGTGGCCGCCATTACGGTTGAGTGGGGAGGGATGTAGAAGCTTTTTCTCCCAGCGTGAATCTTTCCGTCTCGAGAGCGGAGCTGTGCAGAATAGACAAGAGAGGAACTTGAAGGCGAAGGGTTGCGGTGACCTGAATCACGTTTCCAGCCGAGAAAAAAAATGACGAATGCCTTATAACACAGAAGATGAAGTTCGTACACAGGTTTCTTCGCTTGAAAACTTTCCAGGCTGTTAGAAAGTTCTCCGATTTTATAAGTATTACTTTTATTTGCATTCCAAAGTGCTGAAGAAACTGATGGTTCTTACTCGTGATGTAGTAATTTGAACATAATTTACTAATGTGATAGATGTTGATCACAATAATATGTTTTGAAAGAGCTGACCTGTATAGTTCTAGTAGTACGTCCGTCACGATAACAAATATTAAAAAACATATTCCCTTATTAATCACAGTAAACATTTATTCGATTCAATTTTTCTTAAAGATTTACCTCGAAACAGATACAAATGCATTAGTCGTGATTGAAATACAAAATTAATGTGTTTCAATAATTAATGAAACACTTAATTCTAATACTTTGCAACGTTCTATATTATTAAATTATAGTTACGATATTTAAATTCAAGACTTTACGACTACGTCAGACTTGGATTTCTTAGGAACGTGACAAATCTTTCCAACCTGAATCTTCATTTGTATGTAATATTCTCTATATGACTCATTAAATATTTGAAATACCCATATAAATACAAATTAAACCAATTATTCCAGAAATTCATAATTAATTAAGTCTGTATCAACCCATTTATAAGAAAATATAAATTAGGAGTATGTTATTTTCACTTATTAGTGTAATTTTTTTCTAAAGAAAGTTTTGTTTTGGTCAAATCATGCTTGTATTTTCTAAAATTAATTGTATATAATTACATTAAATATTGGCCGTATTTCGTACATTACAGAATTCAGTGAATCAATTCACTTCAATTAAATTAATAATAGTTTATTTTGCATTAGAATAATATTATACAGAAAGTATAAGTACATAGTGATTTGACTGACATTTAATAATGTTAATATGACTTTTTAAAAGTGGTATGACGTCTGCTAAATTATCCCTAACTCTATTCGAGGTATTCAAGAGTTTTAAAAGCTGTGGCTTAATAGTGTAGTAGTTGCTGGTTACACATAAAATTATAGGAAGAACGAAACAAATAATGTCCTTAATGGCACGCGCAAAGAAACAAAAAAAGCGAAGAGAGAATTCAGGGAAAGCGTAATAATTATATTCGAATGACGATAATGGTCTAGAATAAAAACAGAATAATAGTATTTTAGAACTTTGAAAATAAAAATGTGGTAACCAGATGCAAACTGTTGTTAAAATAGTTAAATAATCCTTTATTAATTAAAAATTACTATTATGTACACTGTCAATTCAACATATAAAGATCATGACCTTTTATTCAAACACATTTTTATTAAATACTAAATTGCCAGTCATCATATTATGGAAAATGAAATGTTAAACTCTATCTCAGAGAAAGTTCGCGACATTAAAGACAACTTTTAAAAGTCAGTTGATTTGGATTTAAAACAAGTGAAATGAAATAAAAATTACCGATGTTTGTTTCCGCAAGCTTATTACGGAGTATTTTCGAGTCCAAGGAGGCTTCAGGAAACGTCCTGAACGTGGATGTTCCTCTAGTTTGTTTCCACCCTCGGAACTGCAACTATTTCTCCTAAAAGTTATGGCATATAAACGTTTGTCCCTACTTCTCAAAGTAAAGAAATCTCGTTGTACACCACGTTACTTTTTACAATTTTACCTTGACCGGTTTAGGAGGCAGCTGGCCGACTATTCCAATAGGAATAGCGGACAACTCTCACCGTATGCCCGAGGTCTGCAGCCCTGGAACATATACCTCTCAAAACAGGACGAGGGAACGTTAATTCAAACTAGATTAGATAAAAAAAACAGGGAGAATTCTCTCGCAGGTTTCCTTCATAGGAAGGGATTTGAAAGGGAGAGATTTGTCCGCTATTCCTAAATGCCCGACCTACCCGATGCAGGTTTTTTATAGGGTTTGTCCTGCATTACTTTTAGGCGAATGCCGGGTAGGATCCTTAAAAATAGCCCGGGGGTCCTAGTAACCCTTGGCTACCTTCCTACACCCTACCGCATCCCCCCTTTCAAATCCCTTTCCTATGCTATAAGAGGGGAGTTGCCACTATGTGGATTACCCTATACATAGCCTATCTACACCCCCCCCCCCCGCTATTCCTATTGGAATACTCGGCCAGGCCTCCTAAACTGGTCGAGGCACGGAGAAGGGAATGCTGCGTCCCCACAGAAAACTCTTCTCCCGCTATCGGAAGGGCGTGGGACAAGTATCCAATGCCCGACCTACCTGATGCAGGTTTTTCTAGGGGTTTCCTTGCATTTCTCTAGGCTAATGCCGGGTATGATCTTTAAAATATAGCCCGGGGGCCCTAGTTAACCCTTGGCTACCTTCCTCTACCCTTCTGCATCCCCCCTTTCAAATCTCTTCCTATGCTATTAAAGGGGAGTTGCCCAACGTGGATTACCCTCATGTAGCCTGTTGCCCTAAAAAGGGGGGGGGACAGCTAACCTCTCTCCCGCCGTAGGAAGGGCGTGGGACAAGTACCAAATGCCCGACCAACCTGATGCAGGTTTTTCTAGAGTTGTCCCTGCATCACTTTAATGCGACTTGCCGGGTAGGATTCTTAAACCATAGCCTGGGGGCCCTAATTAACCCTTGGCTACCTTTCTCTACCCTTCCGCATCCCCCCTTTCAAATCCCTTCCTATGCTATTCAAGGGGAGTTGCCTGTACAATTGTGTCACATGCTCAGCTACCTTATGTGTAATCGGTAAAGAATTCAATCTTAAAGCTGTAAGCCCGTGACAGAAAGTGAAATGAAAACTATTATAAATAAACGTATTTCGATTATGTAGATTGTAAGACGGTAAATAATTCTTGGAATACGAAACTCAATATAAAAATAACACCGTACGGAAAATAGGTTCTTGTCGTTTCATCGATACACATCGACTTCAATACAACAGGCGAAGACGACGGTGTGTGACGACGGAACGTGTGATGGATGGTGAAAGTTTGAGAACATTTTCTTCACTATATTCACCGGGAAATACAACGAAATTATGTCTATAACTGGTTATGTAGGTAAATATAGCTACTTTCAGAAAACAAAATCGCACAGATAATACGAAATCAGAATTTCTTATTATTCTGTAGATGTCAGTAAAGAGGACTCACTTCACTTCTGACTTCACGACTCAGTAGCTTGGTTTTCTCCGAGATGACATTACGCGTTCAATATCACAACTTGCAGTGTTCCTTGGCGCCCACCTCAGCTTAATAACCTGGAGGCTGGGAATTTTTTTTATTTCCGTCACCGTGACTTTATAAGGCCCAAAGGTTTCCGAGCGGCTTGATCTCTTTGAGCTCACGAAAAGGCTCAACTAGCGTCGGCGTTAAAAGCGTAATAGATTATGTCGACAAAGGTCTCGACTGTATTATACGAAACCCTGAAAAATTACTTCATAATACATTAAAATAAGATATATCAAAGTTACTACATTTTTAAGCGACAGATAACACAATATACTTGAGCTCCATCTCACAGAAAGGAAATGATGAAGATACTTCGTCACAGTTTTCAAAAAATAGAAAAAATCAATCTTTTATATTTTAATCATTAAGAAGAAGTAAACAACCAATATTAGTTTTGAAAAGAGTCAAGAAATAATTATTATTACACAATTCCTTCTACGATTAGCTTCGAATAACTCAACAATTTAATATTTATTTAAAGTTGTTAGTTTAAATAATTTATTTTCGTTTATAAATGCCTGATACTCTATAATAATATATTTCATGGTCGACGGATGAGTTTCAGATATTTTTTTCTAAACAAGGTGTAAATTATTCTTGTCTGCAATTTATAGTTTATACCATATGAATATGTTCAATGATTATAATATTTCATATTTATGTGAAAATGAAAGTAAAACCTGTGAGACATTTTATATTAAAAAAATTATTTTTATTATTCATCACAATACTATAGTTTTTATAGTGAGGCCAATTAAGTATTTATAATTTATAACCAACATGTATTCGTTCGAATAGATTACATTTGAATTTGTGGTACATCGAACATCTATTTTAATAAAGTATAACAGATGGTACTTTTAATTTACTAACCTATCGTGTATCGTGAATAGAGTTTTTTTTAGGGCAACAGGCTACATGAGGGTAATCCACGTTGGGCAACTCCCCTTTAATAGCATAGGAAGGGATTTGAAAGGGGGGATGCGGAATGGTGGAGGAATGAAGCCAAGGGTTAACTAGGGCACCCAGGCTATATTTTAAGGATCCTACCCGGAATTCGGCTAAAGAAATGTAGGGAAAACCCCAGAAAAACCTGCATTAGGTAGGACGGGCATTGGGTACTTGTCCCACGCCCTTCCGATAGCGAGAGAGGAGTTTTCTGTGGGGACGCAGCATTCCCTTCTCCGTGCCTCGACTAGTTTAGGAGGCAGCTGGCCGACTATTCCAATGGGAATAGCAGACAACTCTTACCGTATGCCCAACTGCGACCCCGGAACGTACACCTCTCAGAACCGGCCGAGATGCCTCGGCTTGTTAGAACCTTAGTTCAAAAACGGAGAAGAAAAGGCCTCCCCAAAGGTAGCCCCTTCGAATGTCTCCTACAAGATTCTACCTGCGAGAGAATATCGCTCGCAGGTACTGCCTGCGAGAGAATAGCCCTCGCAGGCTTCCCGTGAAAAGAGAAACTAGACAGGCTATATATCTCTCTAGCATTGTACAGGGACTGAAAGAGACGATTGGGAAAGTTAGAGGAATGTAACTAAGGCCCCCGAGGTATTGTTTAAGGATTCTACCCGGTAATTCGCCTAAAAGTGATGCAGGGATAATCCTACAAAAACCTGCATCAGGTAGGTTGGGCATTTTGTTCTTGTTTCACGCCCTTCCTATAATATAGAGGTATTCTGTGGGGTCTCAGCATTCCCTCTCCGTGCCTTGACCAGTTTAGGAGGCAGCTGGCCGACTATTCCATTAGGTATAGCGGACAACTTTTGGTTCAGCGTTCATTTTTGTTTTGTTTTCTCGCTTAGAAGGCTGAGGGTGAATATTTGAAAAATAAATTCCTAGCCTGGATGTATACTGGAATGAATCCAATAGTGCGTAAATATTTTTTTTAATTTCTTGATTTATCTTAGACTTTATAAGGTCATACCAACAAAATTATTTGAAATCAAAGAAAATATTTTGCATAATATTTGTTTAAATTTATGTTCTTTGAAACTAATTAAATGCTTTGTTTGAACAAAACAGTGATTTTATGACAGTTATTATTTATATAACACTGATATTTTTAGATTAAAACGGTACCTTTAAAGTATTTATATGGCAATTGGTATGACTTTCTGTAAGTTTTTATATATGTCATTATTCTCAAGTTGATTGATTACGTGTTTTATGGGTTATAGAACAAATTTTACAATAGCATCTACGATCACATTTCTGCCACTGATGCAGTATCATAAGTCATTAGTGCTACAGCAACCGAACAGTAAGTCTATTTTCAGACCGCCTCCGGTAACTGCGATTGATTTTCACCCACTTAGGGGATGAGCTGGCAGAGGTTAAGCAGATATGAGACACTCCTCAGTTTACTGTAAGGAAGCAATATCTGTATTCGCTTACCGCATCCATATCCTGTAGATAATATGTATTTATTGCTTCATTCTCTAGTAGTTCAGAGCCAGATATTATCAATTTAGTCTCAGATAGTCACACACCTATATTTAAAATTTAGATTTAACTAAAGTATGACAATGAGATGGTTAATTAAGCGGTAAAAATTATTTTCCCGCTATAAACGAAAACTTAAATTACGATATCGTCTTTAATTTTGTAAATAATCATGAATTAATTAACATTTTTGGTTGTACTTATGCAAGTAATTGTGCACATTTTATTTCATTTCTTATATTCTATTACACTAGTCCTTTACAATTTGTAATTAAAAAAACGTTAAATTACACAAGTAGCGACACTCAGTATTGCTATGTTTGGTTACGTACTCAAATTTACGTAACTTAAATACTCGTTGTTATTAGCTACTGTCCTTTGATGTTCATTCTGTTCGTTGACGTTTAAATTGGCTATAACTGTTTGATCCAAGCTCACTATCAACATCAAGAAAACTATTTGTTTTTGTTTCAATTAGGGTGATAAAACCATTGTATTACTGTTTCGGTCAAATTAATTAATACAGTCTCAGTACTGTCTCTTTTATTAACTGTAGAAATGTAGAAATGATCTCTTCAAAGTTAAACAGAACTCTGAAGATAATAATTCATATAATTAAAAGTCACATTATATTAGGGGGTAATTACTTCCCCTTGAAAATTTATTACTTTCACAGAAATTTGCATTACGGTTAGCAATTTACATCTTTGTTTATAGTCGGATTAAATATTCTGAAATATACTCTGGCTTGTTATTAAAAAATTCTTATAAAACTTCTTACCTCACAATAACTCGGTGATATTATTTGAAATACAAGATCAGTACGATTGCATATAAGTTCGTTTACTCTCGTGTTATCTTATTTTTTGTTATCTTTATATTATCTGCCAAAGATTTCTTCGATAAAGTATCCAGAAATAACGGGAAACCCAGTTACAATCATTTTTTAAATTATTGGGTTATTTTAATATTTTTTTAATTTATTGTATTAGCAACCAGAATATCCGAATAGAATTCTGTAAGTCTATGAGCCAGCCTAAGATCATAGTATATCTTCTTTGATGAAGTCTTCTTGAGAAGTCTTTCTTAGATTTAATTTAGAACACTTGTCAATTTTTTTAATATTTAAAATACCTATTTTCATTTAATTTAAACACGATTCATTTCTTTACTTATATTAATTTTGTATTCTGCGTGAACCGCCATATATTTAGTCTTGTTCTATAATGTCTGTATTTATATTTAAGAAATGTTTACCCTTTTTTTGTAAACGATTTGTAACGATTTTAGAATTGAATCAAATCATTGAGTATGTACTTATACATAAATTGTAACGTTTCTACGTGACTATAGAATTTACTGCAAAATCATGAGCGTTTACGAACATCTATAAGTATGCAAACATTGATTTTTATTTTTTCACGTCATTTTGAAAATTTACATAATCTAGGATCTATTAATAAACATCAAATTAACCTGAAACTATGAGCAGGTGGCTCGGCAAAGTCTATGAACTTCATTAAAGCTAACAATTAATTAAATGCAAAATATGTCACGAATAATGTGTTTACCTGTAGCGAATAAACAAGTCCTCCGTGATCAAAGGCTCACCTGTGCGGGTCCGTGTTTAGAACCAGATATAAATAAGTCCTCGTGAAAGCAGGGTAAATATTCTGTCACTATAAAGGAACTATTTGGGCAACAAATATTATTTGCCTGTGGGAAAACATAATTAATACACGTCGAAACGCATGCGTATGTGTATGATTGTTTATTGAAGATATTAGTAGTACTGTGCATAAAAATAATTTTTAACTGTATTAAAATTAACACTTGTTGGCCCTTAGGGTGATGAGTTTCGAAATACATGATTTTTAGTTCAAATTTATGTAAAGCGTCATATCATTCATGTGGTACGTTCCGGGAAATGTTTCTTTATATAATTATTTTATTTTACTACAAGCTAATACCACTAAACACTAGTGTTTGTTTTGTTTATATAACAAAGTTTAGAATTCATAGCACATTCACATTTGGAAAGATAATATTGGTCATTAAATTAATTAGAATTCTTATTCTTCATCCATATAAATAACAGCGGATTGACAAATTCATCAACGAATTATTTATTCTTCTGTTAGAAAAAGAAGCTCTGAGGTAGATTCTACTCTTATTTTTAGTTCCATATAAAGTAATTAACATATAAAGAATTAAAATATTTTAAATGCGATAAAGTTCATTTACATGAACATTTTCATAATATGTTGGTGTTGTTTTGCTTAGAAAAAAATTTTTTCGTAAGGCCTTCATTATAGGAATTATCTGATCTTATTTAATGGATTTTATATTCAATAGTTTGGCTATGAAGTTTAAAGAAAACAAAGGCAAAACGTACATTTTCAGGTGTTTCAAAAACGCCAAAAAGGTACCAATATTATATAAATGTAGGAAATGTTCAACCTAAACAGGGTATTAAATACTTGAAGTCAAATCTTCAGAAGTTGTTGACGTATTCTTTCCCAATAGGGTAAATTTTCCTAGTTGAGAACTTCAATATTCTGTGTATTGTATATCTATTATAAAAACTAAATTTTATGCTGATTGTTGTCAGATATGCAAAACACAGAATATTGAAGTTCTCAACTAGGAAACATCTATATATATATATATGGTGTTTATTTTAATCGTAATTGTCCTCACGGCGTTGTCCATTGCTGATAACATTCAATCCTTTACCCATAGCTCCTGTGTTGTGGACTGGAAAAAGATTAATGAAATTCATACAAACCCTCACAAGAGTGTTTGTGACTGTGACTTTCTCGGTCAAGGCGAATACCTACGTGATGGCAGTCCTGTCCAGTGTGTTTGCTTTGGAAGAAAGTTTCCTTCATGAGGCTACTCTCCAGGACTAACTCCGAGGGCTTCAAACTTCAGTCTGGGTGTTTGCAGGACTTTACTGGCTTCGCGGCCAATAAATGCTTTGTAATCCTACCCCTAAAGCCCCACCGAACTTAGAAAAGGGCCTTCTCAGCCTGCGTCGGACAGCATGAAGTTGAGGAAGACGTGTTCCGGAAACTATAATAGTTGCCTGAAGAATTTTCTCAGACACCTGACCTATCAGGGTTTTTTATAAAAGATATATAGCAATATTTTTCTGCTTTAATCGGAGTAGTATATTTCTGTATTCCTGAAGCATAAAAAAAATAGTTCACGACTCCCACCTTCATAACTCACATTCTTTTCCACCATACTTTAAGGCTTTCTTACATTATGGATCCAATATCAACAACATTCTCAATTCTTAAGCTACCAAGGTTAATAAAAGTATTGAAATACTAATATTGGTTATACGAGGCGTGTCCGAATAGTAAGTACCGTTTCGGAAAATAACTCATAAAAACCTATAAACTTACTTTCCGGACACGCCTCGTAATATGAAGCTTCAGTAGAGAATAAAGACAAACGGGTCACGCAAGAAAAACAACGGAAAATTTCCTAAAACCCACCTATTAATATTATCAATTATTATCTTTACGTGACCGAAAATCTAATTCTTAAACGTTATTTATTTACAATTTGAAATTATATACAGTAACGCTTGCCCCCTTTATTACAGACAAAAGCACGTCGCAAGAATAAATCAGTCTTCAGGAATTGAAGTGGATTCAGAATCTGTGCTAGTATGTTCCGCGGCATTATTAATAAATATTTAAATATAATCAAAAGATGCTTGTATTCAAACTGAGTTATCATTGAAAATAGCCGTAATTAGGGCTTGACTTGACCTTGGTATTTAGGAGAGAAAATGGAGTTAAAAACCAGAAGACGACGATATTCAGTTTCCATCTGGTTGGTTCAAGGTTAAATTCTTATCAGTTTATAAACTGTCTAGCAAATCGATGTTTTTTTTAGAAAGTTATGTTTTTATCTAAAATTTGGCAATTTATGATGCAGATCTGTAAAATATAACGAGGGAAACAAGTGAATATTCTAATTGTGAAACTAAGAGAAAAGGGCTGTACTTTAATAGAAAAAAAACTATATTATTAACAGCTGATTAGAGTCGAACAATTACTTAAAATTCAAGAATTTCTGCGTGTTCCATTCAAGACGAGACGCTCAATTTTTGTGACGAGGAATATAGATGAGTAACATTTTGATTTTCATAATTTTAAAACAATCGTCTGATGTATAGATTCTTCATAATTTGAAAATATTAGTTTAACTCTTAATTGTAAGCCTGAAAATTTTACATAGGTTCGGTATAATTATGAAACATCAAATAACAATTTCTTTAAAATTAATATATCAAAATTTTACATTATATCCATACTATAATAATGTAATTCAAACTTGTCTATACATAAATTATTAGTATTAAATAGATATATAGAGAGAGTTATGTTATCTAGAGAAAATCACAAAGAAGTAAACTTTTTGTAGCTTAATATTTCATGAGTTTATTAAATTTATGTAATAAAAGGGTAATGTTTATAATTGATGGTTTCAGCGTCGTATAGATACATCGGGATATATTTTCTCTCCAAATGTGTGGGGCACATTTAAATTTATAAAACAAAATTTATATTGTGAGAAGCATCTTATCTTACTTTCTCCTTATTTTTTGAAGACTTCATGCCAGAATTTCGAGAGATTTACGTAAACCAAGTCGAATGACGCGTGAAACAAAACCCAGTCGCAAACATTTCCCGATCCGACGCTTACCGCAGTCTCTTCGTTAGGTTGAAAGTGAACCTATCAAGTTGAAAATATAAAAGTCAAACTGAGAGTCTTAAACATTTATGACTACTGAAAGGACTCAAAGTCGTTAATACATTTAATTTATATGTAGTGAAATCACATCTCCTGAGAATTGTTACTAAAATGCGTCATCCCTATGAAATAATACAATCAGAAAATCCCTATTGCGAACAAAAGTGTTATTAGTTTGTGGCCTCACGTAATTGCTGCGTGTTACATATTGATGAAATTTGACAAGCTATAAGATAATTTAACAACAACACAAATTTACTGTTATTTGAGTGACTGTGAGTGACGCCGCAGTCAGAAGACTGACATTTATTTAGACACACACAGTCACTTGATTAAATTATTTCCGTGGTCAATTTTTGAAACAAGTCTTTATTCACTATCAGTTTCAACGAGAGTATGTCGTTAGATAACGTTTTCCTTGATTTCATATGTGTTAACAGCTACTGAATCGCAAATCTTAAGTCGATTTTCGAGGCTTTGCACAAACGACACAGTTAATTATTCAGCGAAAGTTGTATTCGATAATTTATGGATGAATATTTTACAGATTTGCTTTAAAATATATGTTTAAGATGATTGATTATACATGTTCAATTAAAACAGCAATAGTCCTCAGTATTTTATTTTAAAAATTCGTGTATTTTACATTAATTATTAGCTTCCAGCTACTTACATTTTAAACTGTAAAACAAACAATACAGTTCCATTTCAGAACATAATACGACATTTAAAATATTTTAAAAAAACAATGCAATCAACACAGGTGTTGCTTTACCTCATTGTTTATGGACGTCCTATTGTCGATAAGAATTGGGCATTTTTATTATTATTACCTACAAAAAAAGAAGCAGTATTTTTTTTTTAAAAGTTGTTTTCAAGTCTACCTTATTAAAAACACTTGATTTGGTCTACGTAATCGTAAACTCGCTTGTTGAGAATATTTTAGCGCTTTTCGTTCAACAGTTCTCCATCATTGCCCATTTTCTGACAGAATTACAAATACCGGAATTTGTTTTCGTTTTCTATTCAATCAAGATTTTATTTATCTATGTATTTCGTTAAAAAAAATTTTAATAATATTCCCCCGGATATTTTTATTGAACTCAACATCACAAACTAAATACCAATCCGAGAACATTGGCGTAAGCCAATCGCCTTTTTCCAAATATTCATTGTCTTTACTGTCGACAATAGGACGTGAATAAACAATCGCGTAAAGCCAAAACTGTCAATACATTGATTGAATTTATTCTCTGATAATATATTTTTTTAAAATTTGGTACTGTGTTCTTATATGGAGAAGATGTTTTTTTTCTTAAACAGTAGAATATGGCAGTTGTGAAAAGCTACTGACGCAATTCACACAGAATACATGTGTGTTTTTAAAGAAAATTATGAGGGTAATAGGGTTTTTAATTGAGTATAATATACGCCATTTCACGGATGAAAAAATGGTCCATGTACGTAAATTTTAATGTTTATATACTGCATAGAATAGAATATTGAGACGTACGTGTACAGTACACCTCATACGACACACACTTTTGTAGAAATGTTTACTCCATCATTTTCTTTCGATTTTTTTCTATGCCTCTGCTGTAAAGATACGCTATATTTCAATAAAAATATACAACAAGAATTGATAAGAAGAAAAGATTTTTTATAATTTTCCCTTGAACTGATGGGAAGACAATTTTTGGATTTAATTTTGGTGTGAAGAAAGAATCAATGATGAACTCGACGCTATTCATAACCAAACTGAAGAGATGACCCATAATCTCAGAAAATGAGGTAAATTCACACTTTATTTAGGTCCATACCTGTGACGTATCGAGTATTTTCAAAGTTAGGTACACAGGAAGAATTTTAGTCTTGCTTGCATGAAAAACTAGCAGACTCACCAAAAAAAATGGTGAACCCGTGCTATTTTCCCAACAGTGTGTCGTTTCCTGTTATTCCCCGACTGCGACATGCGTGGCCTATTGCATTTTCTGGTACCGTAAATGATTTGCTTGTCACAAATTTTATGCGAACACCACTAAGAGCACATTTTCGCCAAATTCGCCTGGTTCCATTAGCAAGCCGATTTCGTTCCATTGTTACGCTACTATTCCAGAAGAGAATGAAGCGGAGATTACCAGGAGATTGAAGCTAATATGGAAGATAATGGAAACACCGCGGCCAGCTGCGAAACGTTCTGCTAGAAGGAAAGAAATGGTGTTATGTAGAATATTTACAAGCACCCGAGAAACCTGAAGAATCCAAGGACAGATTACGTGAAGAGCTACAGAAGCTA
Organism: Zhengitettix transpicula; assembly: GCA_037074705.1. NCBI lineage: Eukaryota > Metazoa > Arthropoda > Insecta > Orthoptera > Tetrigidae > Zhengitettix > Zhengitettix transpicula. The sequence continues at coordinate 54,131,313 of CM073593.1, read as the reverse complement.
GACACATGTAAAAAACACATGGTAACAACAAAAAAGAAAAACACTTTCACGTAAAAAAAAATTATAAAATTATTTAATATAATATTTAAAACTAGCAGTAAATTGAAATTTATTGTTTAAAATAATAAATTTTGTACGCTGGTATGTAGTTATTAATGGGCCTCTACAAATTTAATCATATTTACAAACAATTTTATGTATGCAACTATATTTCTGAAAATTACATTAGAAAACTACTTCGTTAATATCGCCAAATAATTTTTCTCAGTTCCATCTCTACATTCAACTGGCGTTTAGAAATTAATCCATAGCAGCAAGTTATAGTATTTTATTACCTGCCACCCAAAATCACCTCAATTCATAGACGAATGGAATCCGATGACTCATCCACGTATAAAACAATAAACGTTACGAAAACGAGTAACAGGTTGTTGAGGTAAAAATCCGTTAAAATTAGTTGAGTATGTTTTTGAGAACTTCTGAATGGAAAGTCTAAAATTAAGGTCTCAAGTAGAAAATCCCGTGCCACCCACTTGGCACACAGAATTTTCCTTCATTCTAAACAAACAAACAAACAAATTTGCATCTGGAGCAGTCACCCCGGGCGTCCAATTAGCCCCTAGCAGTGCTGCAAATTAATTAAGAGAACGGAAAGAGACGCCATCGCGGTTGTCATGTTACAAAACTCCTGCTAGATGTTGCGAGTGAACACACAAAATGTCTTTCTTACCCGGTGTTCAGTTCCACCTTTAAAAAATCTCAAAATATTTTTAAAATAATCAATTTAGAGCCGTCCTGGAAATACAAAGCGTTGTTTAGGTTTTACTAATGTAGTTTACCCATACCGTCAAAAAATTTAATTTGTAGAGTGTGCCATTGTCTATTTTATCAAAAGGAAACCGCAGATTATTTTCAAGTTAATAGTACTGTAATAAGTAATTTACTATGTTTAAACAAATTCCAAATTTTTATGTACACAATTACGATTTAACAATGAAATAAGATTTAAATTTAATTTTTTTCAGTCATTACAGAGTCTCAAAATGAAAAACAATATAATTACAGTACGTATGTGGTTAAAACAACTAATTAAATGGCAGAATCGTCCAACTCTCGAGTTGGTGTTCTCCACTACAACCAGGTAACCTGCGAGGGATTTTCTCTCGCAGGCAGAACCTTTTAGGAGAGATACGAAGGGGCTGCCTTTGGGTATGCCTTTTCCTCTCCGTTTTTGAACTAAGGTTCCCACAAGCCGAGGCACCTCGGCCTGTTTTGAGAGGTGTATGTTCCGGGGTCGCAGACCTTGGGCATACGATAAGAGTTGTTCGCTATTCCCATTGGAATAGTCGACCAGCTGCCTCCTAAACTGGTCGAGGCACGGAGAAGGGAATGCTGCGTCCCCGCAGCAAACTCCTCTCCCGCTATCGGAAGGGCGTGGGACAAGTACCCAATGCCCGACCTACCCGATGCAGGTTTTTCTAAGGTTTCCCCTGCATTTCTTTAGGCGAATGCCGGGTAGGATCCTTAAAATATAGCCCGGGGGCCATAGTTAACCCTTGGCTACCTTCCTCTACCATTCCGCATCCCCCCTTTCAAATCCCTTCCTAAGCTATTAAAGGGGAGTTGCCCAATGTGGATCACCCTCAAGTAGCCTGTTGCCCTAAAAATATATATATATATATAGTCCGTCTCCACCTTATTCTTCTTTCTTGGAACGCCAATAATCTCTCTGGCCCCAAAGAGATGACAAATAATACAAAATTTTACCTTTGTGTTTTCAATCATTACTGCACAACGAATATTATCTATTAATAATAAAGATAGCAAAATACCGACAAAATAAGTGATAATTTAAAATACAACACAACGTTTCTCGGATCCTCGTCCCTTTCTTCAGGTGCTTGGCTTTTGAGTTTTGTCCACTAACGAGTGCATTTGTATCGCTCTAGGCTCTTCTTAGCACCTGAAGAAAGTGACAAGGATACCAGAAACGTTGAGTGGTATTTATGGTATCAATTATTTGACTATATTTATTATTATTAATTATCATTCAGACGTAATTTTTTTCATTTCGAATATTTTTTAGTTTGGAATATCACATACGTTAACGCTATCATTATAGAATTATCTATTAAATATATCAATTTTAATAAATTTATATAGCTAAATTCATAATTAAATGAATGTTCGAATTTCAAGTTTAATATGCGGTCTGAGAACAATTTGTACCGTATCATAGTGAGCGACGCCTACGACTCCGTGCTACCGGTTTCCTGGAATTTGGAGGGTAATGCAATAAATTAATCAATGAGTATAAATCAAGGATAATGAATTTACGCAAAACATTATATTATTTTAAATACTGCTTTTGCACAACATACTTTCTTCAATGTTTTAAGATCAAATCTGTCACCCATTTTGATTGAATTAAGTCATTTGCGATTTAATGGCTCAGGACCTCTCAACTGCCTACTAATCTATAAAATATCTGAAACTTTTAGATATTATTTCAAACAATTCTTTACAGAATTAATAACAATTATATACACTTCTTTGGTTATGAATTCTTATTAGACCCATTTACTTTCGACATATTGACTGTAAAACCAGGGTTTAAAGAAAGACTTTCCTACTGCGCATGGCTGACGCTCCTCACTCCCAGAAACCCTTCTCTACTTACAGCCTGTTATATGTTCTTGTCGTTTAACGTTCGTATTTAACCATGTTTTGTAATAAATATTATAAATAATGAATATGTGTTTGCAGTAATGGAGTTCATAAGCATTGTATCTCGGTCATATTTCCAAACCACAGTGCCTCCTCTTCTGTTGGTACCAACCAACACCATCAACCTCACTTGCATTCAAACATATCTGTCGTCGTGGGTTATTGTAGGATAGATTTTCTTATTCAATTAGTTCGGAAATATTTCATGAAAAAGTTCTTGAATTTCTGGACGCTTCTTAAAACGAAAAAAAATAAAATAGAAACCTTATCTTCTACTATAACTGTATGTCTGACAATAAATACTTCTCTGCAGAGTCCTCTACACAAGTAGGAATACTTGGTATTTACTTCGTATATTTGTTAATGGAAATGTTTAAATTAGATTTGCCTAGTGAATAATTTCAAATTTGAATATGACTACAAATTTTGCATTTCATATACCTTTAATTCTTTTACCACTCTTTAATTACTGAAAAAAAAGGGAACAGTCTTCATTTTCTCGATGAAATACTGTTCTTAATCATTTCTGTTTCATTATCAGAATAACTCGGATGTTCTTTGAAGTTACGCTTTCGTGGTCATTCCTGTAACAGACGACGAATCTGATTTTCTTAAGGTATGTAGGTAGGGCAACGGATCGGCTGTCCCGTTTTGTCTGCGGTCCACCGCGGCAGTATCGATCTAATACTGTCCCACTAAAGGCAGACGTGCAAAACGCTCTAATCCATTTATGCGTTCGACAAACTCTCCTCAGGCTAATACAACTTCTCCGTTCTCGTGGAAACCAGCTCGTATTAATAACACAGCGCTTACATGCCTCCAAGGCGAGCGTCCTCTCGTAGATTTGAATAGATCAAGGTAGGACCTTCTAAGGGCGCAGCATTCCTCTTATCGACAACAATAATGTGCTCTCGTAACAACTAACACCCCTATGACATTGCAATCTACATATAAGCATGCCACATATACACTTTAGGGAACGTTCGTGTAAAACAGTTGACAATTTGGGTAGCGCAAAAAATAACATTCATTATTTTATTTTTTAGTAATAAAAAAATTTGCTCACTAGACAACCAATTTAAATTATCATTAACAATTCATATCATCACTCATTTTGTCTGTATTTCGCTATTTTCCTTATAATTAATGTTTCAAAACAGACCTATGTTTTTAATTTTTTTTTCTTTTGTATGTTATTGCCCAAATAATAAAATTCTATTTTTATTAAAATATTAATTTTTATACAGTTGTACTCATATCTTTTCCTCAATTTCTTCTTTTACTTCTTCTTAACCGGGATTACAGCTCTTTTTGAGCCTTAGATTCCTTAATTCTTGCTTTAGTGTTTAATGCTTCACATTAATTTTGAAGGCAATATTTTAAATATTTCTGTGTTAGTACCATTTATCGGTATAGTTAAAACATTTCAGAACTTATTTCATTGTTGATCAAATTGACAATAACTTCCACTAGCTGATTAAATTTTTCACGAATATTTAATTACCGTATACATATTAATAATATTTTTTTTTACAGATACTGCGTCTACTTGAAGCGTTTGGCGGTTCTAGCACTGTTTTCGGTTGGTACCCAGTAGAAACACATTAAAAGTAGTAATTATTATTGTAATCTGTGCCACTAAATCGTAATACGAATATAATGGAGTCTTCTGGCTACGTTTCAAAGCAGTAGAGCTGACAGATAATTATTGTTTAACTATATGAACAACTCTGCAAAAGTGATGGGAGAGGGAAAGGTTACTGTTGTCTATCTACTTGGCTTTGATATTACATTTTCGTGGCGTAGACTACATATATAATAATATGATAGCGCATCAAATATAGAGATTAAAATTAAATGTTATTTAGAATTGAGGTTTTTTAGTTAATATATAATTATCTTTTCTTTGCTATTTAAAGTAAAAACAAATTTTTCATAGTATCATTATTATTTATATTCTCATCATTCTCAAAGTACATCGAAGAATCACAATTAAGTCGTTTGCATGAGACATGTAAACTTTTCACAAATATAACACTTAACTTACACATTTTTTCCATAAATCGTTTCTTCATCAAATAAGATAAATAAACGACATCTTAACAATTTTTTTAAATTAACTACGTAACTAAGGAATTTATTTAACTGTGATTTGAGGTTTGAATTAACTTTTCACTTCTTATGTTTACTAGTTGTGAATTGCGTGATCGATGTTCCCGCAACCTCTCTGCTTCTGCGGTTAGAGATATGTTAAGTTCACATAAATTAAATCTTGTTTCTGCAGAACAGAATTTAGTTGAATTATTGTATTTCCTACAGAGCTTAGAAAGGAAGTTTATTGGTAACAAAAACCAATAACACACATTTTGAAGACAAAAGTTTCGTAATTATAAATTATTAATTGATGGAATGTTACGGAGTGAGTTTATTTTTGTTAGTAGAATAACACGTTTCCGTGAAAACCAAGTTTACAAATGTTTTTAAATTGTAATACAAAGTAGACGCCACTGAGGTGAAAGCACGGTTGCTCCTCAGACTTTCATATGCGTAGTGTTGAATGTTTTCACTCCTGCGGAGTGTTATTTCATGCTGTTTACGAGCACAGTGTGGTTATTTTGTCGACACTTGGGAAACAGGTACAGACTCGTGCCGGATGCTACTAAAATTGTAAGAGGGGTTTTTCTCTGATCCTTGCTTGCTAGCAACTTTCTGTGGTTCTACCTGAAAAAAAAAACAGCGCATTATGTTTTGTAAAGACCAAAACTTTAAGCGATATAGCAAAATCGCAAAATATTTGGGGCTGGATAAAGATTTAAACTCACACAGGCGTAAATTGTCAAGATACCTATTACTAACAACATTATTTTACACATTTGTATTATTAAGAAAATAAATAATACGTTGACTAAGAAGGTTTCCATTTAGCGACTGTTCCATATGGAAAATAATACACATTTTGTGTTCCAAAATCTTTTACTCTTTCTTTCGGGCATTCCGTCTTAATTTTATTAATTTCGTATATATTAATTTCGTATATATTAAAAAATTATAATTAAAGAAATTTTACATAAAATCTATGAAAAATAATTTTTCTCGCAATTAAATCTTAGTGGTCACCGGTACATGTAGGCATATCAAAATAATTTTCCCAGAGAGCTGTGGCGGAGGCTACCTTTGGGGATGCCTTCACATCTCTCTGGTTTTTTGAACTAAGGTTCCCACATGCCGAGGTGCCTCGTCCTGTTTTGAGAGGTGTATGTTCCGGGGTCGCAGACCTTGGGCATACGGTAAGAGTTGTCCGCTATTCCTATTGGATAGTCGGCTAGCTGCCTTCTAAATTAGTCAAGGCACGGAGAGGGGAAATATGCGACCCCACAGCTAACATTCTCCCGCCATCGGAAGGGCGTGGGACAAGTACCAAATACCCGACCTACCTGATGCAGGTTTTTCAAGGATTTTCCCTGCATCACTTTTAGGCGAATTGCCGGGTAGGATCCTTAAACCATAGCCCGGGGGCCCTAGTTAACCCTTGGCTACCTTTCTCTACCCTTCCGCATCCCCCCTTTCAGATCCCTTCCTAAAGGGGAGTTGCCAGCATGTGGATTACCCTCATGTAGCCCGTTACCCTAAAAATAAAAATATATATACTTGAGTCTTTCTGATGGGAAGTTAAAGTTTTTACTGATTTCTAGAAAAATTATAAACTTTTTATAGTTGTAGGTTTGACAAATCATAGAAAAAGGATTGGCTGCAGCCAATAAAATAACGATACGACGTGTCGCACTAATGTGTAGCTCAGGTTGCATTTCAGGAGGACTACTTTCTTTTTGGGACGAGTATACTTGGCTCTGTTTCTTATTACGCAGTTCAACAATTCATTATAGTACCTTCATATATTTTATATTATTTTATTTCTCTACAGACCTACTTTATTAAATAAAATCATTAGATCCATGACAGCAATAATATATATATATATATATTTATATTAATATACAATTCATTACCGCCACAACATAATTCATATCCCAATCTAGGCTATGAAATTATATTATAAACTATATTATTATATTGTATTATATGATATGCTTTATTCTATTATGTATATTAATTTCTATAGAATTTTCTATTCTATTGCTTTAAGTTAAATTCAGTACCTGGTATTTTACTCTAAAGTTCATTGTATTTTCTGTAAATAAATATTCAAATATTTATTATTTTACTGTTACAATCTTTAATTTTTTTAAGTTTAATATCACATTATATTCACGCATTTAATAGTTGAAACAATATGTATCTAAATACTAAAAAAATACGCGATTTAATTTTTATTCTAATTTTATGCTCAATAATTTTCTCAGAATTATTTATAATTATTTATTACTCCGGTAACTTATTCCCTAAATTTTAATTTTATTTAAGACCTAACAAATAAGCTATCATATGTTTTATATTCAATTAATTAATATTATACGCTCATATTTAAATATTTTATATTCTGTAGTATTAAATTTTGAAACAGACGATTGGCCGTTTTCATTGATTATAGTTAATATTTCGTTCTCTCGAAATGTTACAAACTTATAGATATATGTTACTTGAAATTTTTTACTAAAAGTCAATTTTCAAAAGTTATTAATGTGGACTACAACCGACTAAAGTGGATGAAATCAGAGTCTAATACTTGTATTTTTTTTATGCCTAATAACGATAGATTATCCATTTATTTTGTCCCAGGAATAACACAAAATTTATCGGACATTTAAATATTTTCATAAGTATACCGTCCGTCACTGATGTCTGATTTCCTAAAAATCCATAGCGAAATCACGTAAATTATACGTAAGTTTTATAATACTATACGTGGATTTTAAAAATTTTATTTCCCCGAATAAATATTTCTCAGTAAGTTCTCACAGTTTAAATGAATTACGTTCCTCGATTTCTCGGAATGGAAATACAGAATCCCTTTAAATCCCTTTGATTATTCTACATCGATATTAAAAATTTTTAACTCTTGAAGACCATATCTAATATTAAAAAAAAATGGAGTCACAACGAAAAGTATTAGATACTTGAAATTTTTAGTAATAAGATTACCGAACTAAATAACGTTGCACGTTATTCACATCTGATACAAAGCTAGTAAAGCCTTTTTTTTAAAAAAAAAGGGTAAAGTATTGATCATATATTTAAAAGAATAAAAAATACGTTCGTAATTTTGAAGATATTATTACATTTCTGTCACTCAATTCTGAAAATTACAGTTTCTGTGTGCGGGCACGCTAAAATATTTTTCACTTAATATACGCGTACGTTAACTTTTAAGTTCAACTTTTAAATAAATAAAATCATTAAAATTAAATGTAATATAAATATCCGACTCCTACAATTAAATGGCGAAATAATAATTTTATCAATGTCTGTGTGCATTCCGACAAAGTTACAACAAAGACTTGTCCATTTTACATCTATAATTAATGTAAGCCTTATTATGAAAATCTTAATAATTTTAATACAGACCTTTTTTAAAACGTTTTGAGAGGAATAAATTAAAGTTTATTTTTATGTTTTAAATGTAATTATAGTTTGTATGCTTATTAATACATTTATTAACACAGTAATTATTAAATACAAACACATATTAATAATCTGTAATTAAAGTTCTAAATTAGCATTTTACCTTATACTTTTGGTAATAAAGTTTTCGTTGGTCATTATTTACTAAGAACTCTTGGCAACAGTCCTCACCATATATATATATATATATATATATTCTGCGGGAATTTACAAATAGGTTCAACGCACGCTGTAATTTCCTACAAAATAATCTAGATACTTTTGATCGCTTAACTTTTAGGAACATCTAGGAACTAATACAATTTCTCGACTTATAAATAATCATAGGAATTATGAAATGTAAGTTTTGATGATATCAATATTTATTTAATTTAATCATAGATAAGTAACAGAAATTATAGTAAACATACGTGTGTTATTTATATCGTTATTCTAAGTAAATTAAAAATGAATACATTTTTTACATGTTTTTTTGTAACATATTTAAACCGATTCATAATATAATACATGATTTCATAATCATAATGCTCTCTTCTTAGGCTCTCTCAACACTTTCCTAAAGTGGCTGAATTTCAGATGCTCTAAGTGAGAAATGTTGGCGTGCTACTCCATTATCCTGTAATAAAGTGGAAAAGTTTTCAGTGCTGTAATACAATCATGTCTCAGACCGCAATTAAACTATCGTCAGCGCCTTCTCCCCAGATCAATAAATAATTTGAATTGGCTGCCACCGAGGGACCAGATATACGGCAGTCGTTTTAACATCAACCTTTCCAAGTAAATAAGACACTGAAACCCATTTCTCATTCCAGTGCGTCTCAGTTATCAAATATTCACACTATGTAAACTTATAAAATGAAACAAGTAGTATTTCTTGAATATTAACATTTCATGATACATTTACAGATTTTCCGGGGAAATCTATGTACAAAGTAGTATTATTTTAGCATGTTTTAAAACTTACGGAGTTATTTAAAACCAATTTTTTTTTAGTGCAGTAAGACAATATCCCAAAGCTGTATGATAGCCGTAAAATTTGTTATTTAATTAAATATTTCTTTAAGATAAATATGTAGGCATAAATCGGCATGTATAATTTATAAAAAGAAATAGTTCATGTTTTAATATTTACAAGCAGTTAGCTATATGCCGATTTAAGACATAAATAATTCTATTACCTTCTGTGGTGTAGGGGTCAGCGTGACTACCTCGCATCACAGAGGTCCTAGGTTTGAATCCCGACTAGGACATGGGTGTTCGTGAGAGAAAACTCTCGTCAAATGAGGTTCCCGACAAACAAAAGTTCCCTTAATTAGTCGCTAATAACCTGAGCTGTAGATGCGACTGTATATAAATCAATATATCAGAAATCTATTTGTTGGTTCAGTGTAAAACAACTCAATACATATCTAACCGAACTTTCATTGATTTGACAATATATTAATGAAATATTCCAGAAACATTTAGGCATAGAACACAGGCGGCCAGTGAACTGGTCGAGGCACGGAGAAGGGAATGCTGAGTTCTCACAGCACACGCCTATTGTCATCGGAAGGACGTGGAACAAGTACCAAGCGCCCGACCAACATGATGCAGGTTTTATAGTGTTTACCCTGCATTACTTTTAGACGAATTATGGGTAGGATACTTAAAACATAGCCCGGAGGCCTTAGTTAACCCTTTGATACCTCGATGATTCCACTTTAATATCATAGGACGGGATTTGAAATGATGATTTGTAAGTTGCCACCACGTGGTTTACCCTTCAGTAGGGGCCCGCTACTCAAAGTAACGCCTTGGGGCAATAATCACCATGTAAATAAATAAATATATGGCCTCGAGTCAAAAAATTTTGTTTATTAACAAAAATTAATTTAACGATGTTAAATTAGGACCTATTCGTATTTTTAATCTACAATAGTATTTATAAAGTTTTATATAATTATTTAAATTAATTTAATTTCACTTATAAATTAAATATAATTATTTATTTTCATAATTATTAATAATTCCCAATTTCATCATCATTAAACATTACCATAAGTAATATGCATCTTCATCCTAATCGAGAAAGTAGTTTCCCTGTTGGAAGCGTACATTGTAGTGCAGAAGATGATTCAATGTAAAGCTTTCTCGAGTTATTCTGTAGGGAACAGGGAATCTATTATGTTTTACTATAATGCCACTGAGGGAGGCGCCCTGCTCAGGCTGTATGGACGTCCAGTGATAGGACCAATCCTCCTCAATCGGAGGGGTTGGGAAGAGGGAGAATATAGTACTTAGATGGCCCACCACCCCCTCGGTCACATTGACGAATGGAATATCTATAAGAATAATGTCCTGCCCATCAGAGAAATTACAGTTAATGTCGAAAGTATATTTTCATCAATACCCGTTAACGTTTACCTTACGATCTTCATTCAAGAATGCACTAAACTGTTCCAAGTTAAATTACTGTTTCGTAAATACAGCGGATGTGACGATTGAATGGAAGGGAGAAATAATAACATAAAAATTGAATTTTCCTCCCATCAGAATATTGTATTCACGAATTTCTAGGATATTAATTAACATTTTCTGTTTTATCATCGTTTTGTTAAAGTGTCCTTTAGAGATAAAATTGTTTCGTTAGTTTTCCTGGCACCATACGTGTTCCCTACGTATAACAGGAATACATTTTTGTAGATGTACATCACCAGTGCTATCGCTAAAACATTATTCCTGTAATCTCAATTACTTTATTTGTTCTACGAGATTGTTTCCCATTTTACCTTTCTCTTATTCACCCTCCAATTATATATATATATATATATATATATATATATATATATTGTAGCAATAGTTAATTAGGCCAGTAATTATTTGGACATAAAATTTGAATTGTTTGATAAATATATTATAGCGGTCTGATCGAACAAAGCAACAATGGAGAAGCGATCTCGGCTGCTTTGTCGAAAAGGCTTTTGCGCGCACGAAAGTCTAGGTCAGTTTACGTCTACATCCATCCAGGAAAGGAGGCACATTATAACAAATTTTTCACCGACATACCTTGAAGTGTATTTCAAATCAATAAAAATAACAGTATAAGTCTACAAAGAATCTGAAAATCATCAGTTCCAGTAATAAGGCAAATTCTAACAATTTTACATTGAGTGGAAGACGACATCCGATTGCTGACCAAGGAGAGGTTCATCCAAGGCTCCGGAAATTTGTCTGCGTTCTATTCGCCAGTGAGTGTGTAAATTCTGTTTAAACTAGAATCTGTGTAAATAACGATTTGCATTTATCGTGTTGTGTAGGGGAAACAAATAATGCTGGTACCAGACGGACAGTGTGTGAGTAACCAAATTTTAATTATAATAACTGTGAACATTAGCTAAAGGGTAAAGTCAAATTTCGTTCCCTTTTAATTGTCAATCAAAGTTAATTTCTTTACTTTTAATTACTTTCATTCTATCGAAATATTGTTTATGTAAATTTTAAACTGTTTTGTGAATAAGATTTTAAATAATTTTTTTCTGTACATTATCAAACCCAGTAAAGGCCCTGACAGAACCGATCTCAAATATTGTTTGTAATTATCTTTTATTCTTTGAAAGCTACAAAACAAAAAAATAAATATTTTGTTTGTTAATTGTTCATAAGCTTTTTATTTATATTAACCCATCATATTTAATTATTACATTAAATAACTACCACAACGTGAATAATTAAATTAGTAATTTATTGTTTATTACAATATATATATATATATATATATATATATAATGTTATTTATCTCAAAGCGACCATAGTTGAAACCATTATCTTTAGATAAGTGTGCATTATTCATAATATCTCATAGCCTTCATAAAGCTATATCATTTAAAAAATTTAATAAAATTTGAACGACAAGTAGCACTCAAACATACGTGCATCTATATAATCCTATAATATTTGTGCAACATACATCATTGTAAGATTTTAATCATAAGGTTATTCATTTTAAAACCATCAAACACGCTGATGACGTTTTGTTGTAATACGTTGTTTAGACAAATCATAATATCGACTAGTCTGGATGTATAAAGAGTCCAAAAATAATAGAACGATTAACTACTCTTAAGTTCTAAGTTCATAACACATTAAAAATAGGAAAACAATATTCTAATCATTATTTGATACGTTCGTTTTATTTTATCAATTTTGTGCAACTTTGAATCGATATTCCTGACCTTTGTCACTACACTGTTGGAATCATGCGATTTTTAGAATATATTTACGTTTCATACATTAACGGAACAGAAACCAAAGTAATCTAAATTCCTAATTGTCCATAACGAAATGACAGATTTTGACTAAACATTTTTTCGTGCTGTAAAAAGCCGTGGCCTGGTTCTTAGGGCAAAAAAACTGCAGTCCGCCATCTTGACACGAGATGGTGGACATTACGAAATTCGTTTGCTTTTCGTAAGAAAAATGTCAAACCGATTTCGATTAAACATTCTTTCATTATTATACGGACTAGAAAACAAGGTTTGTAGCAATATACAGCCTATTGAAACAAAACCTGAATTTAGCATTTTTGCTGGAATTTTTGCCACTTTACACATTTGGTTTTCTCTGTAGTTAACTTCGAGGTTATCTTAAATTTTAATCCCAATTTTAAAAACTGAGTATGTCCAAGTTATTTTTATTTTTTATGTATTTATAGGTAAACTAAAGTTTTAGTCATAATTTGGCGGGAAAAAATCTTATAGGAGAAGTAACAAAAGCTATTAAATCAATTTTTTATATTTATTTCATTAAAGAAAATAAATTAACGAACACTTATGCCCAGTAAGCGACTCTCTGAGCGAAAAGTTAAACCTAAGGTCAAGAACAGAGGAAAATCTTTTCTTTCCCCTTATAAAGGACAAATTATTTATTATTATTTTTCTGAATAATATGTAAGTTAGAACTTTGGATCTAACACAAAAGAAAACTTATTGAGGGGAGAGAATAAGTTATTAAACGTGATAAAGCAACATTGTTGAATTCCACAATGCTTCCGTTGAAACTCCTTACTGAGTGCGAGCAAAGAACGTTAGACAGAAGGACGCGAACAAAGACGTGGTGCGTCACAGCCCACTCCGTATTACGCGTACGTGATCCCCTTACAGAATTCACTCGGTGAACCAAATTATTCCGCGAACAAGACGGAGAGTGAATTCAGAGTTCCATCCACAATAGCAATTTGTTGTTGCATCAGAGGCAGCTGTCCAGCAGAATGCGTTATTAGTAATTCCTACAAATTCTAAGGAACGGGAGAGGAATTGAATTTTATTCACAAATCCGTGTGAAATGAAATTATGTACTTGAAGAGATTTATTTTCATTCGCTTGATTGTTTTCGAACTATACTGAGTTTGGTTTTATTTTTTTTAAATTTTCTATGGCAGTTATATAAATTATCATTGAAAGTTTTGTTTTATTACATTTATACACACTTTTATGGAAAGGAATTTCACAGTATTTTCTAAATGGTCGCCTTATAAATGTGTACGTTCCGGATTATGTGTGTGGCTGCTGATCGCCATATATACTTATATATATTTAACAACAGGTGCAAACAATTTTAATCTTGGATTTTTAATTTTTTAAAAGTGATACGAAGATGTCAGAGTCTACAAATAAAAGGAAACAAAATAATGAGAATCACCACGCAGTGAATAAAAAAAAATATGTACATAACAACTTTGAAATGGAAGTGCAAAGGGGACGTGAAGTAGACGCAAATGTGTGCAGAGTAGCGAAAAAGTCACCCAAGCTGACGACTCGACTGGAATCAATAACGATTTGGTGCAGCCATCGTATCGAAAGGAGATATTCCAGACGAATTTAACCGTACTCCTCTGAAGTGGAATGTCCACGTTGAAAATACATCTCCAAACCGAATCAGTTCATTGCATAATTACAGAAACAGTCTGATATGTAAATTTAATGGAAGATGAAGTAATTGATATAACGAACTAAAAAAATAAAAAATAATACAGTATTCAAATTAATAGTTTTATTCACTACAGAATGTCATAATTTAAGTCATATATATGAAATTTTTTCAGTATTTTAATTTTTGGTTATAAGAGTTTTGATTATATTATTTTATTTGTATGCGAAAATACTTATAAAACTAGTGTAAATGAGTAGTATAAAATATTACGTGCATAAAAATAATATGTTCAATTTTTAATTAAATCAATGAGATGAGAACTCTTTGGTAATACGATGTAAAATAAAGTAAAAGTAGTATTTTATTATTTTTTGATATAATTGAATTTATAAATAAAATCTGTTGGTTAAACTCCTACTATTTATTTACAACAATTTAATTCTCAATGATAAATATAAATTATGAAAGAAATAAAATTTATATTAGATCTATGGGTACTTATTTCGTTTATTGAAAACTTTTTTTTTTAATAATTAAACAACCAGTGAATAAAATCAAAATAAATATCAAAAAACCTCATGTTAGTAGACGATTTTAGACCTCGGGTAGTTACTTTTACAACCCAAATTCTGAGGTAACCATAATAGCCATTCCATGAGCCACATTTTAGCAAAAATTTCAGTAAAATTCAATTTTCAATAATTACGACTTCCAAGTGTTACACCGCCAGGTAATTACTTACTCTGCTGTACTCACGTAATTACAAGCATCTATTTTTTTGTAATGATATTTTCAACGAATGACCCTTAAATAAAATTTCCGAAGACAACTTTCTGCTTTATTTTTAACTAGCTGGGTGCTAGGCGTTGCCCGGGTTGTGATATATCCATAACCCCCGATTTTACTTCAATCTCGGTTCCTTTGCGTTATTTTAACGTAACGAACCTCGATCCTTATTCTTAAATGTGCTCAACTCCCATGCCGAAAGGAGTTAAACTCATTGACCACGAAAAAGCTTATATCGGTCACGTTAACATGTTGGAAAATTCCCAACCCCGTCCATCCCTGCTATTGTGCTTTAAACTAAAAGTTTAATGTCATAAATAAACTCAGCGACATCCATAACCCCGATATGACTCGAATCTTGTGTTTTCTCGCGTTATTATTTTGTAACGCCTCTCCTCCCCAACCCCTAAGCGTATTACCCTACCTAGGGGTTGAAGTATGCCAAAACAAAATCGGTAGAAATACTATCAATCTAAATTAACCATGAAAAACATTTATTCAACGGAAATATCGGCCGTGTTTGCATATTTCAAAACTTTCACCCCCGTATACGCTTTCACTGGGTGTTAAATGGCCAGTTGAATGTCATAATTAAACTCAGCGACATCCATAACTCTGAATTTGACTCAAATCTCGGTTGTATTCGCGTTATTTTCTTGTAACGACCATCCATCGCCAGCTGTAAGGGTGCTCCTTAAAAACGATTCACTTATTAGAAAACGGTAGACGTCCGGCGAAGAAGTCAGTTGTTTCACATAAATAAATTGTATCTTGCCAGAAGTCATATTTTCTGAGGAATGTCCAAATACAGTAGTAATTACAAACATTCAATGAGAATATTTAGGTTATTTCGGCACCTTTAAAATATAAATTTTGAGATGTACTAGTTACATTTTATTAGATATTGATAACATGTACTATTTTTGGTAGTGGTATAGTTTTATTGCAATTACGAACAGTTTTACATCGGTTAAAGTAATTTAATCCAAATTTAGTGCTCATTTAAATGCTTTTAACACAACGTCGCTTTATTAATAAATCTTTCCTGTTTTCATTGTCATGTCAAATTTAAGTACGTTGAAATAAAAGTTGTGTACCTTTAATCAAACACGGGGTCGTTGTGGTTTTATCAGATAATGTCGTTTTCCACGCCTGATGTATTCCTCTGAGGACAGAGACACATTACTGCCTGAACCAGTCCTCTAATGGCTGTAACATGTCTCCGTGGTAATTCCATGCATTAATCATTCAGACCAACCCAGAAATGTGCAACCACCTTCAAATGTCATATTCGGTGGTTGAATGCGAGGGTGTGGTGGGCCGCTCGAGCCAAACGCACAAATTTAAAAACATTTCGGGGATAAAATGTCTGACTTTGTTTGACGTGGTACAAGGGTGCAATACTGTACCACGATGATTGAAGACTAGTTTTCCAATTCTTTACTTGTTGTTAAAAAAAATCGCAGATATTATTTATCATGTTACCAACAGTAGAGGATATGTACTTTTGAAATATAAGGAAAAAAGTACAAAATCTAGCGGAAAACTTTTAAGGTATTAAATACTTCTCGTCTGAGAACATTTAAAAGATCATAAAATATTTTGCATTTACTTTGGATATTTAATTTGTCCAAAATTAATGTTCTGAAGCTTAACAATAAGCAAACTTCACAAAACTATAATTTTATAAAAATCAAAAATTTATTTTTGAAACATATCAAAACTTTATATTGGAATAAAACGTATATTTTTAAAATTTCCCATTCATAGTATTTAATTTTTTATTTTACAAGGAATTTTATTATAAATGCATTATCTTTGGGTAAGTCACGTATATTATATTGTGTTATAATTATGGTAATAGCATTAAAATTTTCATAATAAATGAACGTTATATATAAAGAAACTAGTTATTGAGGCTGTTGTGTATCTCTCCGCATTGTGAACGAGTCTGAAATCAGTTCAGCACGTGGCGAATTGACATCGTTCAATAACCCATGTAATTTCCCGATTCAAGCCCACGACAGCGCCATCTTATTTCCGCTTCCGCTTTGTGGCGCGCAGGTTTGTAGCAGACAGCACATCCTCTGGTTCAACTGCCCCAAACCTTCGCTCCGAAACAAGCAACCTACAAATAATAATACTGTCTTTCTTTCAATTGTTTTCATACTTTTTGATTATTTTATTAAGATAATTAAGTTTGAAAATATGAAATATTTCAATAAAAAACGATTTAACTGGCAGAAATGGTTGTCAGTTTCTATTTTTGTGAATAAATTTTGTGGTTGATAAGTGTAACGGTGAATATTCGTTTGATACAAGACCAGAAGTTTTTGTATCATGAGAAATTATTACAGTCAATATGATTTTTAATGATACAATTGAACTGCAAAGTTTCCATACAGTACACTTTTGGGCAATATTACAATATATTATGATATATGACAGCCTTTTATGAAAGAAACTGGCTTATGAATGCATAAAGCCAGCGAAGGGGAAGAAATAAGGATAGGTACAGAATAAAATAACAATTTTATAAAATTTAAGGTTCATAATGTCACACCATCACCTGGTCCTTTATGTTCTTTGGCTCCGTAACAAGTACTCTATAATTTTATGTAGTCCAATATTTGAATAATAACCTCTCGAAAAGACTAATTTGTAATAAGTAATATATTCTATAATTTTATTACGATTTTTTACATTTAATTGAATGTGCTGTTAGCCAAATTTATTGTTTGTGAAGTTTAATTTATCTAAAAACTCATTTTCGGAGAGAACATTTTGCTGCGATTACACTTCGCCATCCATCATGGTAGAGAATATTTTGCATCGAGGCGTGTCTGTAATGCGTACATGCGAACCCAATTAAGAGCAATGCGGAGGCATGTTGTGTGGTTTCGAGTAAGATGACGTAACAAAGCAGGCGCACGATTCCCATGAAGAATGAAGGTAATTACTCCACGAGTAGCAGCTGCTTCTGCTGACACAATTACGAATCCGCAGCTTCCATCTGGCTTAATTGCACCACATGTGACGCCAAGATACGACGTGTTTCAGCCCGCCAAAAAAAAAGGGTAGGGACCGCGTTTTACCGACAATTCTCCCAAAGTAGCGCGTGTTCCGTAATTGCTTCAGGGCAAAGGAACACTAAATTCATCTTCATCTGCATCTCCTCTAAATCACATTCCGATTCGTACCACATTAGCAGCAGATGAACAGTAAACTGAATTTATTTACTTACTTTCTTTATAACTTTTACTTAACTTGAGCTTCGGTCAAGAGTTTGACAATTCCACTGACACATACATTTAATATTTAGTGAATTATTCTTACAGACTTTAATTTAAATAATAAATAGTTAGTCTGAATACAAATGTCTGATTAATGGATTATAATTTCTAAATTTAATTAACCTATTTCCAAATGTAATAAATATTATAATTATATACATTCAGCGAAATCGTGTGGGCGTATCTAGCGAAAGTTTATTTGTAAATTGTATTTCGCCTTTATAATATATATTTGCATAAAATAAATCTTATAGAACTAAAATAAAACACAATTTTTCACCGAATACTAATTTATATCGTTTACTAAAATTTCTAGATATACTTGGTCCCTAACAGTAAAGCAATTTTTCGGAGTTAGTATAATTGTATTGACTTATATAAAACGTTTTGCGTATTCAAAAATATTTTACTATCTTTATAAAAGGATTTAAGTCACGCTTAAATTAATTTGAACAAATTTTCTTTAGATTCAGGGTGTGAACGAAAATAAGATCGAAATTTATATCTTTTTTTGAACTGAGTTATAAAAATAATATTTTAATTCAAACATGAAACTACTAATTTACGGCAACTGTTGAGTCTTAGAAAACAGCTTAACATGGACATTCTCTTCGTGACCTGCCCTCAGATGTAATTTTTATTCTACAAATAAAATGAAATGAAGGAATGTATATGAATGTACAAATAGTTCTATGATTTTGCTATAAAATGTAATTATTTGTTAAAAAATTATATATTGCATGAATAATTAAATTCAAATGTTGCAATAATTCTTATAAAGGCGTCTGATAGCCTGAAGTGAAGTACGTAATTATTCCTTATAAGAGTGTAATATTTCACTTCATTATTTCATATTATAATTCTTGACCATTGTACATAACTTATTATTTATAGTCTCCACGATACAATACCAATAATATTGTCTGAAGAACGAATAAGTGGTAATATAAGACAAATAAGTGGTAATATAAATACCACACAACGTTTCTGGGATCCTGCATTGTGCAGGTGCGTCGCTCTTGGTTCTTCATAGCACCTGACGAAAGGGCTAAAGGATCCCAGAAACGTTGTGTAGTATTTATATTATCACTCTTTTTTTTCTTAATTGTCTATTTTCAATCCGACGTGAATTTTTTCATTTTAATATTGGCTAAACCCGAATTATATTAAAATTCTCAAATTCAAGGTTGATTGTCTTGTTTCTCGCAGAGAACTTTATAAAAACACACCAACTATTTTCCAGTTTCTCATTGTTCTGTTTTAGATAGAATACATCATTTACCGTAGTGAGATGGCCTTAATTGATACATCAATTTTCAAAATATTTGACCCGTAGATTATTTTAAAAATACACGCAGTATAGGTCTTTGGCTTACGATATTTAATTTATCCAAACGAAGGAGCTATTTATTATTATAAACGTTCAGAGAGCTTTCATGTTTGCGTAATTCACTACTTCACCCACCAGAGATTGTTGATAAAATAAATTATTTAAATATTCTCTGATTTTTATGTGAAGCGTAACTTTCCAATAATCTCGTATTATAATCATGACTGCAGTAGGTTATGATAAAAAAAAATATACCTTATAGTCTTCTGTAATTATTAACTTTAAATTATTTTTGGTACTCCAAAATGTCTATTTGCTGCAATTACTATTTAGGTTTAATATTGAAATTTTTAACAATAACGTTAGTTAAATTTGATCTGATTTTACGGTAGCATTATTCTGCATTCCTGATAAGGTTGTTTAAAATATCTCCATACTTTGACGTCCAGGTTTAGGAAATAGCGATTTTAGTCACGCCTCTACCTGGAAACTTGTTGTTTCGAGTAGCAAACTCTTGGACTTAAAGGATCAAGCACTACCTGCGTAGATAAACATCTTGTTTAATACACCACGTTTGGTCTTCATAATTACTATCTTAACTTATGCTCTAAAATATCAAAATTTAATACTGGTGAACACCGCAGATATGAAAAACAACACTGTTATAGTTAATGATTAAAAGCAGTATTTTTCCTTAAAATGTATTATTAGCTAAAATCGTTCCAGAAATTCGTAACAGTTATAACAGTGTATATAAATTTTAATGAACAACGTTAGCACAATGGGGTAATCCGTAAGGAAGATATAGTAATTTATATCTATCAGATTGGTAGTTAACGTAAGTAATTAACGGGACGTTTCGTCGTTATATTATTGATAGTAAACTGACGTTATGATATTATAATTGCTCTGAAACGTTTAATATCACCATCACTGGCTTTATAGAGCTCAAAAGATATAATCGGCGTCTGCATGTTAGCTAATTTGGCAAATTTCCGTATCTGATCGGTGGCACAAATGGCTAGTGCGATGAATTCCAATAGAGGGTTAAATTAGAGGTTAGAGGGGTGAGCCACCGCAAATATTTTTAATGATTAATTAATGCTTGCTTGAAACCATTAGTTTTAAAGTTTATTAAACAGAAATGGTGGTAGATGGAATTATTTATACTGTACTTTAATACAGAAAGAATCTAAGCCTAAAAATGGTGGGCTAGTTGAATTCTTTTGAGGATTAAAAGAAACAGCGAACTTTAAGTAACCGTGTGGAAAACCGTTAAGGATTCGGAAAACGATTACTGTCAACAATGAAGTTCCAAATAAATTAGACATTTCCGAGCCCCGAACAGATAACCGATAAAAATGCAGCTGCCATGATTTAAAATCAAAATCGCTCTTTGTATTGTCACAAATAAAATATTTACAATTTTATCTGATTATCTGTCGATGTTGGATGTCACTAATAATAAAAACATTAAAGATAGTAATTAATAAAATGGAAATTATACACGAGTCAGAATTGGGTGACAGAACTGAAACGAACAGTCTGGTCACAGAATGTAAAATAAGCGTTTAATATTAAATACAGTATGAAATGATGACGTTAAGGAAATAAGATTAAAGAGTAAACTATATCGGTGTTATAATTGTGACACAATTCATTAACCTTGTCCTCAGTTGGTCAATGAATAGTCTCCTGAAGTGTCGAAGTAGTGCTTTTCCACTTGATGGGTAAAAGTAGTTAGTCAAATGGAAGTAGGTATAATACTGTGTTTTTTTTAAAATAGTATTGGTGCGTAATACTGTAACTGCGCTCAATAATAGCCCTTCACGAAAATTTTTCTTAAATTTTTAAACCCCCAGAAGTAGAAAGAAAAACTACATAGTAAATGTTAACTTATAACGTTTTTTATTATTTTGGTTTGTAATGATTTTAAATTAAATTTTAAATAAAATTGCACTGTAAATTATAAATTAAGCATCACTTTTTTTAATTACTCCAAATTGTTGGCGAAGGGTGAATATAATTTCGTATTATCAATATAAAATATGATGGATTATGTGAGAGAATAGATGGTGTGTGAAATTTTTCTTGATTCACATTTTTCATACGTTTTCTATGACCAACATCTTGCTATATAAAAGGAAGAAAATACAGACGCGCCCTTTCAATTTGATTCATCCTATCCTTGTATCGTAACTGAGGAAAGCATCTCCGAGAGCTTGAGAAGCTTAACACTAGACGGCCACTCTGTCTGACAAAGCACTTGGAAGGAAATACTGAACTAACTTCAAACTCTTGGTAAATTTGTGTCAAGTACTGTTGTGGTCAGCCTTTGTGGTGAACTGTTTAACATTTCCGACTGTCGCATTGAGGCACCGGCGTCTGAGAAACTATTTCTGCAAGTTGTTAGAGACTACTACAGTGCGTATGTCACCACCAAATCTCCTGTTTGTTTTCTTAAAATAAAACTTTACACAACCATCATTGGAATAACTTAATCAGTAAAATTTCTCCTTAGTAAGTCATAGTTCTAAGATTTTATATTTAACAGGGGCAAGTTAGAGGTTCTGAGATAAGTAAAATCCTGTTTCGGCTGTATGAAGTCAACTGCACGCTGAGGTAGTCTCCAGCTCTTCATTTAAACGCCAGGGAGTTGTAATGGTTCCGGGTCATAAAGCATGAATGGGTCACAGTAGGCTAATACTGCTTAGTACCGTCGCCTACACACAGCTTAAAGGAATTCTTGCGAAGGAGGTTTCGAAGGAAAGACAAAGCTTCATGCTATTCGGAAATTGGGAAGTCCGAAATATTCTCCCGTTGAAACTTGAGTGCCTTCTTAAAGTCGAATAAAGATGGTTGAAAAAAATCTTTATGACTATTAATCGTTCATATTTATTATTTTATCACTACTACACAATATTTTCAGTGTTATATATAAAGTTACAGAATCCATTAGTAAAAACTACCTTAAGTAATAGATAATTATTTCATACATTTATATAAAACGTTTAGGTCGTATTTAAATGACAATCACTAATTTCCACTAAAGTGCAGTAATTTTACCGATTATACAACTAAAACTTTTTATAATATTTCAACAGATGCATAATAAAAGCCAGATCATTACACGAAAATTTTAATAATTTTAACCTACAGAAAACATGCATTGTTCTTATTAAAATACAACTTAAGTATAAATTAAATTAAAATTGAAACAAAATTGTGAACATTAAGCGTATGAAATGTTAGTGATTTCAAAAGTATTGGTAACTTGAAGACACAGAAAAATATAAGATTTATTTTAATATCCTAAATTAAATTATTGAAATTTATAGTGTGCCACACATTAAACCGACAAGAAATCCATTGAAAAAAAGATAATATTAATTCTACA
The DNA here is from genome assembly GCA_037074705.1 of Zhengitettix transpicula. NCBI lineage: Eukaryota > Metazoa > Arthropoda > Insecta > Orthoptera > Tetrigidae > Zhengitettix > Zhengitettix transpicula. Next base: position 54,108,290 of record CM073593.1, on the reverse strand, counting down.
AGAGAAGTTAATCCATAACGGTACTGAATACATCTGTTATTATCGCAAACTAATTTCAATTCCTGAATTGAAAAACAACACTCCATCATTTACATATAAAATCCGTTCTTCAATTGAGATCCTCAATCTAGGTCATGTAAGGTCAAGCTTGATTTTGTTTAAAAAAAAAAGAAAAATTGCATGTGGTCCTGCATTAGGACTAATTGATGGAGTAATTTCGTAACGGATATGGAGTCCATACGTATGGCTCGAATGTTAAAGCTTCCGCCCAATAGGCGTAATGTCCCGGGTGAGATTCCTGGTCCGGTCAAAATTTTTACGTCATGATACTTTAATTCAATAATAATAATAAAAAGAAAATATATGTGACAATTTGAAAGTAATATATCCTTTTGAGCACGCCATTAAATGTAGAGAACGTTTTTAAAGCTGAGTTTTTTTTATGGAAATCAGTAAATGACTGAAGTTAATATTCAAATTACGTATCAAAATTTGATAATTCATAAATCAAAGTTTACAGCGTTACACTATTATTATAGTAAATAATAAAATTGTCAAAATAATATGCGGAAATAACTATTATTTCTAAGGTGGGAAGGAGAAATAAATGTTGAGCAGATAAAACAAATCTGAGCAACTAGTTCAGCAAATAGTGCGCGGATTAAAGATTATTTATATTGCAATAATCGTCAATCAGCGAATAGAATTTACGAGAAATAAATGTTGAGCAGATAAAACAAATATGAACAAATAGTTCAGCAAATAGTGCGCGGATTAAAGATTATTTATATTGCAATAATCGTCAATCAGCGAATAGAATTTACGAGATTTGATCCGTAATGTAATCCCCGTGAATACACTTTTTTATGTTAGAAATATTTCAACGTATTTTTTGGAAACCGTAATATGCGTCTCAACTTTTATTCACTGTAAAATATACGAGGAGTAAGAATTTGTTTAACTAATCTAGAATTGTGGCGTTGAGAGTCAAACGTCGTCTCAGCTCTCTTCCTCGTTTATGCGCACTGTCTCTCAGCTTATTCCAGGGTAAATGTGACGTCAAAGCGTGTGCTGGAATTTTATTTAAAACTGAGATAGCAACGGGGTTCAGGGGCTGCGGGTAAGAATGCCTCCAGCTATCTGCATATAATATGCATATGCGATGAGGATAAGGTACCTTTAATAATCTTCAGGCCTCCTATCAACAAAAATGACTCCCCCACATTCTACCACGTGGCTCAATTGCTATGAACTCTTCACCACTCTCATTTCCCTACAGAATAGTAAATTCTATATTACCAGCTAATATTTATTTTTAATTATAGATGAACGGAAACAAATGTAGTAGCAATTTATTTCCTTTTTAGCCATTGAACAATGTTATACCTGACGTTTGAGACGCTACTGAGGCTATGTTGAATAAAGTATATTTTATTAATGCAGCAGATTTAGTATACAGTTCCTCATATAAGGAAAAATAATTTTGAGTACACAAATTGTTTTCAAAATATATTAAATGTACATATTTTGAACGTTTGGGTTTTTAATTCAGAAGATTTTAGGCAATCTATATGAGTAAATTACAATTTAAAAATCTATAGTTAATGAATTGTAACAAAACTGAACATACACATTTATCTTGCAAAATAGAGTTAATAGTTTACTTAAATTTCTACTGTGGTTTATTTTTGTTGTAATAAATTAATTAATATTTAAAAATTAATATCGAAGAATATTGCCAATTATTCAAAAGTACAACCATAATTCACATCAATGAGTAAACATGATCTCACTTAATAATTTTACGGTCACGTTATTCATATATTAATTTAGTCTATGTTGGGACATTCTATTTAAAGCTAATAAATTATTTTTGCTGTTTTGAAATAGAATCTATTATTACCCTGTTCTGCCTCGACCTCTCATGTTTAGTTTGTGAAATGTTCTATTTGTCTCGAACAGGAACAGCAATTATTACCGGTTTAAACGTTACGTTGATGCATTAAGCTAATTGCTTAATTTTCTATCTATATTCGGTGGACATTATTTCGTTATATAAACGTAACAAACAATTTACATGTTTGTTAACGTCGTTATTAACTTTCATTTTATTTTATCAACAAGGCATTTCACCATACTAGGTTATATTTCAGTTGCAGCTTTCCGTTATTCGATTTTCTTAAATTACAGATAAGTTTAAATTAGCAAATAGGAAGTGTAATTGCATACAAGCACCGTTTCGTAGTTTTCGAAATTTAAAGAAATACTTTTAAACAAAATTGTAAGTTAAAATATTGGTCCTTAACCGTTTCTAGTATGGGTGCTTTAAACTATATTATATTATTGTTACTGGTTATCCTGCATTGTCAGAAATGTTTCATTAAGAACGTTGTGTAGTCCTATATTATTCCAAATGTCTTTCAACTGTAGATGGTTACTTACACGATTACTCTTCCACAAATATTTTGTAATTGTGGAGGTGGTAAATAAATCTTAGTTTGACTACTAATCATATTTTATTTTACTTCTTGACTAACTCGTTACACATTTTAATATTGTTTTTAAGCGTTTCCCGTTGCTCAAAATGAGGATATGCCTGTATCTACTTCTATAATATTGCTCTCGTTTATGAATAACTAATATCGTCTTAATACTGGAAGAATACCGAATTTTAAATATTTGCTGAAAAAAACAACTAAAATCTTAACGCGAGAAAATCATGTTAAGTTACGCCTTTAAAAAACTTATGATCGTCTGATTTATGTCTGTGGTTTATCGTATAGCCTCCTGATAAACGATGTTGGGCGTCGTCTATCTGCGTCGTGAAGAAAATATTGCTAGATGCCCTGACCCTCAAGCAGCCTACGAACATATGGCCATGTACTGACCCGATGAGTTCTGTTCTGGCAGGGAATAGGACACGTTGAAAATAATGGTAAAGAAATCGCTTACCGGAAAAAAAATCGTCGAAACTCAAACAGACTCAAGAAACAAATCCTAAGTATGCGATAGACTCACCCGCAACACTTTCTGTGACATTAACATCAAGATCGTGTCTGCGATTTAGGCAGGCGTAGACTCGTGTCACTACCCAACGTATTCTACGAGGAGTGTGATAAGAGCTTCGATATTGAGCCTGAGATTTGCATAAGGTATACTAAGAGCGGACACAGAGTCCAGAATAATATGCAGGATTCACTGAGTGTTGTCCTTAATAAAATCACATATAAATAAATGTTAACAAATTATGAAAAAATTTTATACAACTGATACGTTCGATATTCACTGAGAAGTAGCACGAGCTTTATTAAAATCCTCAGGGATGATGAATCAGACATTTTTTCCCAGTATTTAAAGTTTCACGACCTGATGGCAATTTCCCAAGATAACGTTTTCGATGTGCGTTATTCGTATTTTGTACGTATGTTTACAGCTAAATTGAAAATTTTATAACTGTCTCTAACGTATGAAACATTTTAACAGTCGTTAAAAGTTTTATGACTAGTGACAGGCCATTTTTTTGACGACGAGATCGTCCGAGTTATTATAATTTTTTGTAAAATAGAGTATAATTCGTCAGCATAGGTATTCATAATGTTTTTCCTGAACCTGAACAATTTAAAATTGAAATACACAATCTTTATAGCAGACACTATTGAGCTGAAAACTGTGAATAATTATTTGATTCTCTGATAATATAAAACTATTTTAGCTAAATATGAAGTAAATATTTGAAACTACTTCCAATTTATATCCTTGTGCGTGAACATCAAACGTTATATGCCTAACGAATGTTAACAGGTAGGTGAAAATACAGATTAAAACTTTTTCGAAAAGATCTCGTGTTGTTGGAAAGTAAATACACAACATTTTTCCTGGTAAGCATATATTCTGTGTTGACAATACTTGCTTGCTTGGGCTCGCTTTGTTTGTTATCTTATGCGCTTTGCCCACTGCGTTTCCCACAGATCTGCATTATGCAACCGTGGTGCTCTGCTCCAACAGCTCATCGCAAATTCCGCGCGTCAGCACAATCATCGCTTCGGACCGCGCCTTTCGTGATCGTTGCTTTATCAGCAATTGTTCACCCAATCTGACAACGCATCTTCAAATTCACTGCTCTTTCTACGAATGGTAACTCCGCTTGAACTCATTAAGTCTACCCTGTGTGAGCATGAACTCACGGCCTGAATTTGCAGTCCGAATAATTTTGTTCATATCAGTGCTCAGATATTGAAAAATATATTGTTTCTGATAATTAAACATTAAACATAGTTATACTGTGTAATTCGTGATTATTTTATTGTGGAACATTGAAAAATATTATATTTTGTGATGATGTGGAAGTGTGGTTGATCCATTTTTCGAAATAATGTTAAATGCATATATTAAATTAAATTCGTTTCATAACAATATATTATTAGAGAAAATTAGACGCTCAAGAAAATATTTAAATATGTATTTTAAAAAATATATATAATTAGATATTATTTTAGGAACATCAGGCTCAAACGTTACTGATTTAAAACTGAAGTTACATTGAAATTTCACTACCCTTTTTTATTTTATTAACGTTTTGTACTGACTGTGTTATCTGGCATAGTAGTCCCAGTCTTCTGGCCTTTTTGTAGATTTTGCTTAGCTTCATGCGTGTAGCCTCACTTTTCCTTCTACATATCAGGTCTTGCAGAAATATGGTTGAGCGTATCTTCTAAATGTGAGTTTGAATAATATTTTCTCTTTCTGACCATATTTTATTTTCTCCCTTTCTGCTTTTATTAAATCTTGTTTTCTACTCAGTTTTTGTGTTTTTATATTTTTTTAGTGTCATATCAGCCGACGGGGTTATTAGGGACCACGATTCACTTTGCAAATTACTACTACATTTTTTTTTACATTGTGGTTTCATTAGTTACAGGATATTGGCTGCAATATGATTTACAGTATATGATTAATCCTTGACTCTTGTGTGTGTGTTTCTATCTTATTGTTTGATTTATTTTTATTTTTTGTCCCTCCTTCATTATTATTTATTAACCGCTTTACAGTAACACACTAAACCATGGGTAATATGACGTCGTACTCCTGAGTGTATAAATTATCCGAGGAATATAACGTTTCCACAGTAAGATATTTGATCGTCATTGAGAAATAGATTCTCGTATACGCTGTCCATTTGACGAGACTACGATTTGCAGACATTGGCAGTCAAACATGCATTTTTTGCCAAGCTCCATAACTTGTCAGTACCGTTTACAAGAAGTGATATTAGTCATAGTTTTCCATCGCATTTAAAAAATAATATATGAATTATGGTTATCTAAATTAGTTTTTTGCTTAGCAAGTAAAGAAAAACGAAATATTTGTAACATGGTTATGTATCCAGAAGAGTGCTCGGTAAATATTTTGTATCATTGAAGCGAGTGTAAAATTTGTTAGAGGCAAGACTTTATAACGGCAGTCTGATCTTGAGGACAAAGAGACTTTAATGATGTGCCTCTGCAGATTACAGCGTCCCTATTCCACACGTCACAGGGCTAATAGCTGACGGCGGCCTACAAAGGGAATTGTGATCTGCTCGTTGTATTGGAGAAGTTCTTTGTGGTTCTCCAGTCACTAACTGAACTCAGATTCTCCTAACGCTTCATAATCAACGACTGGTCGAAAGTAAAAACCCACAAGAATTTTATGAATAATGCACACTTGCTTCTTCTATTGGTCAGGTCTTGGTGGCATTTGCAACGATCTTAACGACAGACGTGGAAACTCAATTTATAATCGAATTCAGTTAAATGATTTCAATGTAAAACTTAACAAAACAACACCACGGATATGTAAGTTAAAGTTTTCAATTAAACGTAAAGTTTTTACTCCGCCAAAAAACTTATAAAAAAAATGAACGAACGTAACTGCACTGCACACAACATAAAACCCTTGAAAATCCCATTTCACCCCATAGCTTGTAATAATAATATGTCTTATTCCGCACATTTTGTATAGCATAAAAACTTCAAGAGTGTGGAATGTGTCAGGGTGTACATGTTTTTTAAAAAAAAAAAAATATAAAAAATTTCATACAAGTGCTACTATTTACATAATAATTCTTTTTATTAACAGTACATGTCAAATATTTGATTTTGAAGTAATTATATGCCACAGCCTAACCTTAAATATTCTTCAATGCTGACTACACTGAAAATGATTTCTACGTATCAGATCCCTTAATTCAGAAAGTTCCGTACTGAATAGAAGGAAGGGTTACGGAAAAAATAAGTAATCTCAGCTTTTAAATTGACTTCGGTTATTAAATATGCCACATTAAAAAGACACCATTTTGTGCAATTGATACTGTTTTAAATGTTTGTTTCATGTGTTGAAATCATATCAGAGAATTTAATAAATAAGTACCCATATCAGAATAAAAATACCCAATTTTAAGGGACTTCTGCGTAAGGTTGATGATGTCAATCTTAAACTTATTGTGATTTCCAAAGATAGTCTCCATTGCTACTTCAGTAAATCATTGAGATTCATAATTAATTATTGTTTATAAATTCCCTGGAAATCTTTCTTCCAGATAAACGAAATAACCTCCTAAATATTACTTTCTGTTCCGCCAATATTAATCCACTTTTTCTCAATTAATTTCAAATTAATCCATTCCCCAAGTGTCACAAGGATACCAACAAATTTTTCCACGGCAGGTAAATAATCTCTAAGCTATTGATTTGGGCATTCACTATATTACTTCGGCACCTTAATCACGAAATATTTGATTTTCATTGTTCCACATCAGATAATTAATTACAGTAAATCTCCGAGGTCTACTGATTCGTTTACGGGGATCCTGTTAACAATCTAAAATTGAAACTGCTGAAATGACCATTCTGAAAATATCAACACTGATGAATTTTATAAATATCTAGCATTCAATGTCATCAGACATACAAATTTTCGTCTCTCTAAAATTGCAATCATTCAATTATGGCCAATTTCGTGCACCACCGCACTAGTTTCAGAACACATGAATGTTACTTTAACTGAGAGGTAAACAAATACCCAGGAAAGAAAAGAGTAATGGGAACGAAATAATGAGGACGCAATGTAGACTGACGTAGATGAAGGGTGGAAAGCTTCGCGTGCGAGCGGAGAAAGAAATCGAAATGGATCTCTTTCTTAGGTTTCTTTTTGGCGAAACAAGAAAGAAAGCCGTCTGTGCCGAACCTTGGTTAACTTCTATATATTTCTCAGGCAAGCTCAAAAATATTAACCTTAGTATATTTTTAATTCATTTAAAGAGGTGAGTGTTTCTGGACTTGTGTATTGCCACGCAATACTGTTTACTACTCTCCAATTTTTTGATTTGATTGAATAGTTTATACTTAAATGATTTGTTATACTAATTTGAATCGTTTTGAAAATCGCATGGAATATATTAAGTGTGGAAATTATTGGATATTATTATTAACGATTACGAAAGCTGCCATGGATACAAACGAATTCTCCATTTAAGTATAAGGTATTTGCCTAATATTTCAATATATATAGATTATTGGCGATTTGTTCGGGTTTGAATCAAACTCAGATATATCTCACAATCTTCTTTCATATTTCGTACATATTTTTATTTGCTAACTGGCGGTTAATTTTGCTTTCTGTAATGGCACTTTAAGGGATTATAATTTAAGTTGAATAGATATGACTAGAAATCTCACTAGAGAATAAGTAAATAATAATTATTAATCAACAAATTGTGTGTAAGGTACGGACGTGAAACAGATTATATGTTGTTTGAACAGACACTTACAGTAATTTTTTTCGATAGCATTCTGTAAAACAAATAATCAGTAGAATTTAAAAAACAACTGGCTCTTATATTTGTCTTATATTCAAGTAAATCCTACACACACGAATTACATTTCACAGAACCAGTATTTTGCGAACTTTTACTATTGCTGATACAACCGAGAGATTAATTTTTCAGGAACAGGAACAAAATCGACAAATTTCCGTTAAGATTTTATACAGCTGTAGTATCTCATTTTCTGATATAAAGGAAAACACGTCAGTATTTAAATCAGTATTCTTCCTATACAACGATAAATTGGTGATAGTCAGAGCTAATCAAAATAGTCCTGCATTAAATGGTTCTAACATTGCTCGCATATTTCATTCCAGCAAGAATTAGCTGAAACGTGGAGCTTTCCACGGAAGCGATAAACATTTTGCGGTCATATTTTGTACCACCAAATAAATCATTTACATTCTGTTTCAGTGGACATTTCATGAGTGGATATAGATAATATGATTTTGGGTAAATCGATGTTCCAGTTTCTACGGGTAATGCCCTACTTTTTATTACACTTTTTATTGTATACCGAATAAACTATCGGATTCTAATTATCAGAAGATTTTAATTGTAGTACATCTATGTAAAATATTTATGCTGTGTTTAGTCCATGTGAAACTCAAACGTTGTTTTTTAGTTGGGACGATCGCTCTCCTCGTACAAATTTGAGTTGTTAGTAAAACACAACATTATATTTTTTGTATCAATTCTTTTGACTGTGTCTGTGGAATATTGATGGTTTACAATAGTTATCATCAGCATTTACAGTTTAATTAATAATCATAGACTAAATAATATTTGGTACCAAATTTTTGGTTTCAAATTTTTCGTATCTCGATCTGTGTTTTTTATCTGATTATCCTATTACTGAGAAACTGGTTAGCGTATAATTTAGTAGGCGAAGTTATTTATCATCTTATAAAGACTATCATTTTGAAAATCTTCTTGGATTACCTAATATCAGAGCTAACCTCAATATATTATGAAGAATAATACAGTTAATGATTTCATTGTGCTACCATCTAATGGAACTTTGTTCTCCAAAGTTTTGAAAGGTTCCATATTTCAAGCCTTCATTTCTGATTTCGTTAAAAGTCATGAATATCCTGCCAACATTTTCATTACAAATTATGAACTTAATAAGATTTTTTGTTCTAATTGTAATTTCACGTTTCATCTGCCAAACCCGAAGAACATTGATTTCAAAGAACATACAACTAGTTTCAAACTTACAGCCAGCAAAAAAAAATCCAATTACTAAAAAAATGCTATAAATATAATCACAAAATTTATTTGGAAACGCCATTACATTAGACAGAGAACTTCATTATGGTTCAAGAATAATTTCATAAATTATATTAATTAAAAATAACTCAAACACTGTCCATATTAAACTTGACACTTAAAATCTCATCAAGTTAAATATAATTTTAATCTCTTTTGTATTTCTTAACGTAACATTGGTTTTATATTCTTGTTTTACTTATCATTCTATGTTAAAAGACAGAAGGAGCGTTGAAATGTATAGCTATGTTCAAATTATTTTAAGTGTAATTGTTTCTCTAAATCTGTCTGAAAACTAAGGTTGTATTATCTTTTGTCAGTTGAATATGACATTAAATGGTATGTATTAAAAACTTCCGCCTGAAATATGTAATATTAATGTCAGTGAGCTGAATATATATTTTTTTAAAAAAAGTGAAAATTAGATGATTTGGGTAGTTTAATTATCTTTAAAATACGCTTGGATTAATCGTGACTTAATAAATTAAATATATAACTTTTAAGGAAGTCCGTACAGTTGCAACAAAAGTGGAATTATAATTTAATGACGAATTTAGAAGAGAATTCAAAATTAACTATATATATCATTTATTAAAATGTTTGTTACGTAACCCAAGGCTCACAGATTTATACAAATGACTGAAAACTTTGAAAGTAATACTAAGCAGCTTCAATTAAGTAAATACGATCGAATCATGGCCAATTATCTACTGTACCAATTTCGAAAATAGTAATGCGGTTATGTGAGTAATGTATTTAGATATGCGAAAATTATTTACCTCGTTATGAGTTACCTTTTTTGCATATTAATCTCCTACTACAGATTTTATACGGACCGTTTTAGAAAATTGCAGTTTGTTTTAAGCTGCATTTCTCACAAACAAAGGCGAAGAAGCCTTTGTAATTGTGCGATCACGGCGGCTTTGCATTTGGTTAACCCCCAGGGCCAGAGCTTCATGTTGCGCATGGTAACGTATGACGACCTGGCTTTGCAGTCAATACAGCGCGCTTCATTTGACCTGGCTTCCTCATTGGACGTGACTTGCTGCAGAAATAGACCTTTCATATAACTAACCCTTTATTATTTGATGGAAATGATATTTATTTTTGTTTCTTACACACACTTAACTCGAATACGGAATCATTATCATTCGAAGTATTTAAAGAAATATTTTTTTGAATTTGGTGAATATTATTTTAAATAGCATTAGAACTAATATTTAAGCAGTCGATATTTTAAATATATTTTTATTGGTATAAATATGGACCACTAAATATATGCAATACAAGAACAGTTTGAGTAGAATACTTTTAAATAAAACTAACACGCATGTCAGTCATGTTGACTTAAAGTCTTGCAGTATCACTGAAATAAATTGGATAGGGTAAAGAATTTACTTTGTAAAAAGAAATCAATGTCCAAATAATTTCTAGAGCGAAAGGATAAATCACTGTAAATTTTTAATGAATAGAAGAACCCATACACAGAAAATATAATTAAAAAGACCTCTGAATAATTCCTTCAAATGTCGGATGGTCAAAATTTTTAAATAAAGCATTGGTGTTCAAATAAATTAAATGATCATGTTGAAAAGTGCAACAAAAATGTTTGTAATAAATTGCTGGTTGAGAATAAAATACAAAAAATATGTAAGGTGGGAAGTATTTTGGAGAAGAGTAGAAAATATCTAATAAATATTACTTCCGTGAAAATAACTAAGACAGTGTAATATCGGACTAACAGAACTATGTTAAAAACAGTTTTAAATGTTAATCCAACGCAACCATGATAAAAATTTAATCTGGAATGATATAATTATTAGGCCCTTAACAGACTAGTCTAGCTTCTAAGGGAGTCTAACAATGCAATTAGAAGTTTTTTTTACGTTTATTAGCTGGCGTAAAAATAATACAGAATTTAACATTGGTGCTTTGTTTAAAATGTAATAATATAAATTCAGGATGTGGATGAGAAAAGATATTACGTTGCTATTTTTATTTTAAAACCAATCAAGGAACTAGCTGCATGAACCTCTAAAGCAATTTTTCGTCTTAATTAAATTGTTTAATATACCTAACAGATCTTCGATTTCCCTATATAAAACTCAATCACTGAACTTATCAGAAACATTACATTGTAGGATATGTTCCAAGACGTTTCCCTTTGGTTTCTTGAAGATTTCCGTGTATGTTTAACGTGTAAGGTAAGATTCAAGAAGTGACGTAATGCATGGCCGACTGCATCTTAAACAATTTGAAGACCATCCTTGTAACATTTAAGATATTTTTAATTAATATAAAATTAGTTAGGAATTAATGCATTCGAAACTGACTTACTTATTGATTATATTTTAAAGTAACTGTTAATGACGATTATGATGAGTATTATAATGAAGCATAAAACAGTGGTTATTACGAATAATTATCTTAAGGGGCATGTAAACGAGTTACTTTTTACGGCAATATTTGGCCGGCGTTTTGCCGGTGACATCGGCCCTGTATCTAAAATACAAAAACATTGCCGGGCTACAATATTAGCAATTAATATTACACTTGTTTTCTGAGTACAATTATTCAGTATTCCACTTATGATATGGTGAAACGAGAAAACTATTGAATTTGTCGAATAAGTGCGCTCAAAACCTTCATTATGGAACGTGAAATCGATGGAATATAGATGAAGATCGCCAAGTGAAAAAGATGGTTGGCAAGCATTAATCAACACACTTGGCAGTAGTTATGACGTACGACAAAACATGAAAATAAGTAGAAAAGTCCATTTCTAATATTTGAAATTAATTTTTAACAAATAAAGAGTCATAGCCTGTAAGTACTTTAATAAATTCATTTTATCCTTCCATTTAACCTACGCATACTTCTCGAAATAGAACAATCGGATACTCTGAATAAATACATCCAAGATTTATAGGAGTCTTTTGTCGTCAAAAATCGAAGGGTGATTGATAATCTTGTAGAGATCGGTTGCCTTTCTCATCGCCGTGACCTTTCCCTTAATCATATATATATATATATATATATATATATATATATATATATATAAAATATTCAAAGTCGCCCTTCGACATTATGGTGAAGTTTTTAAATAAGTAATTGTCAAGAATTAATTAGTTGCTTAAATTGTGAAGTGTTTCTCGTTAAAGTCGAATCCAGGTTCTTCTTTTCTTTAAATACTAATTTTTTTTTCACAATTAATGCTGCGCTAATAAGCACTTCATTTTAGACCATTACTACGTATACGTATACGTGGAAAATGCACGGGCTGCACTGTGGCAGAAATATTGCAGGGATGTACAAATGTGTTGCCGGAAATGTTGCCTGGCCATATTTTCATAAAATATAGCCGGCAATGTGTAATTTTGGTTCCGCTTTCATATAATTATTTTATACAACAAAGTATTTCTCTTGGAACACTCCGTTTTTATATGAGTGTTATTAATATAATCCAAAAACTATTAAAAGATTTATTTCCATTGTTTCAGTTAATGAAAAGTTTTGGGCTCTCGAGGACTTAATTTCTTCTCTTAATTACTAATTCAAAGATCTAACAGATTCAACATTTATAATTATTAATATTAATAACTGAACCTATGTAATTTGTTATTATTGCATAAATTTAAGTTTGAATGGAGATTTTCCATGAAATAATATTAAGTGCTTAGGATATTAATTAGCTTAATGGTTACAACTACTCCTCAATTAAGAACGGTACTACTAAAAAATTCTATTAAACACTTAATTAATTTAAAAATTATTACCGATTCAAAATAGCATGAAACAAAAAATAATATAACTCAAAATATATCAGAATAATAACATTTCCTTTGTGACTACCCGTTTCAAGAAAGATGTTTTTCTATCTACATTAAACAAAATTATAAACTTGAAGAAATTAAAAGTTTCGTTGATATTTGAGTGCTTAATAAATACTGTTATGAAAATGCGAGTATTGTAATTTCAAAAGAATAACACTGAAGTACTGAACGGATACAGTAAAGCACACAATCGCAAGAACAAAAGAATATTATACGAACACTGCAGAAATAATAACGCATAAAAACTCAGCAAACGCAAATTTTACGAAGGGTTGATGGAAGAGTAAGAATAATATTATTTCAACAAAAAGATTGGTCTTGGCGTTTTCATAATATTTAGAAATTGTTAGGTTCTAAATTCTGTTGTGTTTAATCTACCCCCGAATTTAGGTTGTTGATTAAATTTTAATTTTGGAATTATAATATAAATAATAGCTGGAAATCATTAATTTTTATTCATAAATTTTACAAATTTCTTAAGTTTTTGATACTAGTAGGTTTCTTGTTCATTTCTGTATATCAATTCGTTCCCAGTTTAACAGAAAAATGTAACGATTCAATATCGCTGGTGGATTTAGTTTCTAAAATCAGGGAACACCAACAGAATGGTAGTGTTACGAGGAAACCGACTGTATCTTACCGTAGTAACACATAAAGATAAGCTTAATGAAGACTGTGAGACACGTTTCTACGACGGTATTTTATTTCTTTGGTGAAGCGTTTGTTTCCGAACTTATTTATGCACAACTCGTAATATAAATTGGCTCCATATTACACGGTTTCACAAGGGATGCAATAAAAATAGTCAGTGGCAGAGAGCTGCCTCCGCTGTTAATGGCGCTCTGTGGCTCTCACTTGGGACATATTATTACTCCCGTATATCAGCTAGGCCGTATTTACTAGTTAACGGGCGAACTTCCACTTCTCTTTACACTTTAGTCGCTGATATAAAAGCCAGTCTCATGTGTGTCCTCTCCCGACCCTCCTCCGCCCACCACGAGCGACGAATGGAAGTCTCAAACACAGCATGACACCAATTACGCAAATGGGATCATAACGAAGCTGCCTCTGCAGCCGAGAATTTTATTACATCGCAGAAAGCTTCTAACCCTCACTCGAAAAGAAATGGATTCATATCGCTTTCGCATAATGGCTGTAATTCATATTATTTTTCTGATGGAAAATGTGTAACTTCAAAAAAAAAATATCACACTTGTAATTTTCGTTAATAAAAAAGCTGTATGAATTTAAATTTACTTTAACGCTCAACATGGAAAGAACTGTACTGTAGTACGAGTCTATCTTAGAATATAATCATTAGAAAGAAATGAAGACAGTGACAAAATCTTTCTTGGTTAAAGAAACTGATTTTGTTCTCCAGTATAACGATTATTATCGGATAAAATATAACGTGTAATATACAAGAATAAATGGGTTATTACTACTCCCACCAGTCCCTGTGTTTTTAGATATATATCTTTCAGAAAGTATAACTGTGTGCTTCGTGACCAAGGAAATTAACGTAAATGTACTATCGTGACGCATCGGACACGATTAATATGACTTTATAATGTAGCTTAATGGAGAGTAGTTTAAAAAACAACAATCTTCATTGTGACGCAAGGGGAAACTATACAATTATTTTCATTAAATTGATCTCCTCTCCAGGACAGTACAAGCAATGGTATAAATAAATTCTACGAATTAAAAAACTGTTTGTCTAAAATTTTATATTACAATGTACCGTAATTAATAGTTGCGTCATAAATTGTTAACTCATAATTACAACAATATTATTAAGGAACATTATAAGATACGTAAACCACTGTGGTTATTTCTGAACTTAGTTAATCAGAAAGTCGGAAACGTATCCTAATCTTAATGTGTCAGAATCGACTAATATTGCAGATCTTAGTTTTCCTATTAATTATTCTAAAAAAAAGTTTTTAGTATTTTTGACTAGAAAATAACGAATCAAATATCAGCACCTAATTATCGTGTTTTATTATAAATAAAAAACATTTTCTTTTTACAACATTTAATTACTTAAATTTGTCAAATATATTTATTCAGTTCTATTAAGATGACACAAATATTTCAAATGTTTTAATATTCTTCAAATTTTAAATGTACACATCTCAATGAACTGGTAACTATATATTAGAAGAAACAGTTCTTGAGCTATTAAATCGTTTTTATGACGAAAACTTATTTTTTCGCGTATATTCAAGGTTTTTCATTACATATTTAAAATAGTTAGTAATAATATATAGAAATATGAAAAACAAATTTTAATATGATTATTTAAGAGGAAATTTGCCATTAGAGTACGAGTTGCGGTTAACCTTTCTGAAGCGAAATTTTATATTGTATTTGGTTGCGTGTAGCACCAAAAACAAGCAACAACAAACAGCGGCAGCTGTTGCAGAATAAGCGGCTTTTCTTTCCAAAGTACGCCTACGTCCTTGACTTGAGTTTTCAGTTAAGCCTCTTCGCAGATCGTGGTTGATGCACAATCCACAAAGTAGAACGATTTCCGTCTTACTTAACGTCGTATCTCCCATATTATTTTACTCTGATTTTATGAATATACATCAGACTCATTGACGTATCGATTAATTTTTATTGAAATAGTAACAATCACGACCATTGCCTAAACAGTATAAATTTTCTGCTCCTCAAATACGTATTACATATTAATGAAGCTACTTTATAGTCGAATGGAAGAAAGTTATTTTTAGGACTTATTATATTAAATGGTATATTTTACAGCACAACGATTATATTAGAAAATAAATAAAAATAGAATTGCTCTATAAAATCCCCTTAAATTACTCTTTATTCCATAATTACTTGAATGCAAAAAATAATGTATTCATGTTATAAAATTATTATAATTTTAAATTAATAAAACTATTATAGGAAACAAATCACACTATGATTGATAGATTAATACTCCAATATAATAATATAAATACTTTTATATTTAAGAAACAAAATACTGTCCAAGAAACAATGAAATTGTGTGTTGAATAAATTTGTATTAATTATATAATAGAAACCCGAGTTAAGAACTATTTTCACATTAAACAGGATATTAATAGAGAGACTGTTCTCGTTTTTGATATTCCCATTGTGATATAAAAATCTTCAGAATATTTTGGTACTTCATTGATGCAAACTTTAATTAAAAACTATTTTACGGAACATTCAATTTAAAATAACAACATAACTTAAAAATGTTTATCTATTTTAAAAACAAAGAATTTTAATGCACATTTTACGCCTGTACATTATACACAATTTTGTTTTTTTCACAAAGGGAAAGCATCCTTTAATAATTTGAAAATGTTAGTTGTTTCTAATTGCTTCCAACATCTCCATATTTTAATTCTCATTGCATTGTGTCTCCAAAAAAATTAGGAATTATCCTGTCGTGTCTTATTTTAATTATTCATGAATGTGACGTTGAAATTTCAAAGCTCACTTATGTCATGACTGCATAATTGCTTCTCTTCTGTTCTCAGGTGATTAAGTGCTGCAGCAGGTTGTAAAGGGGGCGTAGTTCTCACATAAGTAGTGCTTTAAGCCAGGCTTTGTTCTGACAGGCGTGTCGATATTGCGAAAAATTGAAACTGCAGCGGAAAACCGCGCTGCGCTGTAAATCATAGGCAGGATGGCAGCTAATAAAGAGGGCGCCACTCCCACAATATGCTCTAGCGTTAGACAACATTTTCAGTTAAAATATTTTACAATGCCGTGGTATTGGCTGCCATTCTCAAAGATCTCAAATAAATCATTATATGTTCACAAGATTTCCCATGCTAATACCCAGAAACAATCCACAGTATGCTCTAGCGTTAGACAACATTTTCAGTTAAAATATTTTACAATGTCGTGATATTGGCTCCCATTATGAAAGATCTACAAGAAAGCACTACCTGTTAAAAATATTCTTCCTATATACCTGATAAATAATATACATTTTTAAAGCGTGTCAAAAGAGAAATTTTATATATTGTGACATAAATATATTTTATTGGCAGATATATTTTATACTTGTACCTTCAAATTATTATTTTTTGTTTTGCTTATTAAATTATTTATAATCAATTTTATTTACTTTATTATAATTCGTTCATCCCTAGTTTGTACTAAAATTAATACAAGTATGGTTCCAAATTAAGCCTTTCTGCTAAAGCCATAATAATATTCTTGAACAAATTTTAAAAAAAATTTAGTGAAGAATTTAGATTGTAATATGTAGTTACTATTATTAAAACGCGTATAAAACAGAAAATCTTCTGATTTACATAATTTAAAATATTATTTTATTTTTATTACTACGTAGCATACTAGCTTATAATAACGTACAAAGTCGTTTATTATGCTTGTTATTTACCTTTATAATTATAAGTTACTTGACTCTTTAATTGTGAATTAATAATTGAACCAAATTAATATTAAATGATTGTATTGATAAGATTACGTATGTTAATGTTATACGTGTAATTTAAACCATTTAAAATATCTCAAAACGATATTATACTTGTCCACAATTTGTTTGTATATTTAATGAGTACTAATTTCAAATTTAATAAAAACTTTCAATTCGACACATGTATGAATTCATAATCTTCAGGTTTATGTTTAACAATCTGGATCTCTGTGTTGATAGTAGAGCTTTCTCGTGCAGGGATAATTGACTTAAGCTGTTTCCGGGTAAATATTCTCAGCGCATGAGTTGTCTGACAGACTAAAGTGCAAGTATGTGGTGACCATATTTAATACGTTAACGTGGTTTTTCTGAGGATTAACTCACTAACCCAATGCTTTTTGATTTCTTACATCAACTTGTTACTGTAACAACAACGCGACTTTCTCAGTTAACTCTCTCCATATTTTTTTTTATTATCGGCTCCAGCTCTCTCAGCAATTGTTGCATGTCTTTCTGCAACGAATCATTTAATCCTTAAATATTGATCCCAACATCATGTGTTGATGCTACGAACTCCGACCAAAGTCAACAACTAAAAGGCCATTTTGGAAACCACAAAAAAAGTGTTCTCGTGTTCGAGTCCTCTGTCTATGCGATGGGCTGCAACATAGGATTGTTCCATATTTTAAACGAATTGTCTTTTAAACTGCATCTTGTTATACCTGTCTATTAGAATAATATAAAATAAACGTACTTGGGCACTAAAATCAATATAGATCTTAGTTTAAGCAGGCAAAATGAATAGTAAAACTAATTATAAAAGATATTAGATTATATATATTGTTTTCCAAATAGTTTAATAACTAAGAAAACGTAAGTATAACATTTAAAATAATAAGCAATGAAATTAATAATTCACTACTATTATCCGATTATACACAACAGATACGGTTAGATGAATATATTTCCTTGGAAGCTTGAGAAATTAATAGTGTCGTTGAGAAATTAACCCAAAAACAGACTTTATGTAAAAAAAATATTCATGTTATACGTTATACATAAACATAGAATCAGTTGAAATATGTTATGTGACATGTAAAACCGTACTACAAACCCAAAGCCATAATTGTGTTCATAATTAATTAATCTAACTAAATTTACTAAATATTTGAATAATAATCACTGGATCGAGAGTAGTATCAGAAAAATGTAGCAACTAGAAGTAGAGAATACCAAGTTCTAGTACTTTCCAATAAACTTTTTACCCCACTTTCTTAGTCCTCTCAACGTTAAGCTACAGCTCATTCTCAATTAAAACATGGCAGTCCGCCATCAGGTAGCATTGATACTCTGATCAACAAGCATTACGACGGATAAAGAGAGCGTAAAATAAACAATCCTGTTAGCAGTGAGCATATTAAAACTTCGTCAGTACACACACTGAGAGAAAAACAGATGCTATGGTAAACCTGATACATTCGTAAAGTGGCACTAACAACAAATATTTATACAAATGGATGCAAACTAGATAAATATTCCTTATAACAGGAGTTCCTTGGGAGAATCATTGAAAACATTTGTTTAATATGTAAAGAGAAATATTGATTTAGACAACGATATATGCTCAAAAATTAAGGTTATGTAACACTGACATACGGTTTTCTCCATTATGCACTGAATATATATGGGAGATAAGTCAACAAAGACAATTTCACCGCAGATAGCATTCATAATATGCATATTTTATAAGAATTTTTTACGTTTTTAATTTACTTATACTGGCATATTTTTTATATAACGTTGATCATATTTTACAATTGCTGCAGATTTATTTTCATGCCGAAACTACCAGCATGAGAAGACTTTCTTGATAAAAAGGTCCTTTTATAATAAGCTAATTTGAATGTCTCTTTATTTATAAATTTTATATCAGAATAATGCTCAATAAACTGCCCTCCAGTTTTCAAATATAGGAAGCGATATTCTGAATTAATCTTCTCCAATATATATTTGGCAGGCAGTGCATATATATATGTTTACCATATTATGTATTATTTATAGCACGGTTTAAATTTTTAATCTCATTTCAATTTTCATTAAACCTACTGATCAAATAATGTATTTTAATAATTTAGATGTGGCGTAAAATTTTCAGGCCGATGTTATTAACTGTAGGAAGATAAATATAAGTAGCCATTTCTCAAGAGGGATCGTACGCATTATAGGGTTGATGAGTAGCTAGTCGTAAAAAATATGGGATACTTGGCCATATCGAGATCGTGACTTGGTGCTTCGGGTTAGTGTAATTGGAGCAAGTAGGAGGAAAGTGCTATTAAAATCCGCCTAATTTAAATGCAGACCAGCACTCAGCCATTACCCATTACTCCCAAGGGCGGCTGCCCTGTAGTCCCGTATAAATTTCCGCAAGGTTTCATAGCATAGAAATTAGAGGTGAGTGTTTTCATACCGAAACTCCATCTTCTCTTCACCAGTAAAGAGAGCTTCCATTTAATCTATTTGCTTTCCATAATAATAATGAATTTCAGATCAGAACGTACGTTGAAGAAACGCAGATCCTCAGAAGCCATGCATCAGAAAGTTATTTGTAATGAAACTAGAAAAAATGATAAGGACTCATTTGGTTTTAATTTAATACACGACATAACTCCCCTTGAATTCGTAGCCTCATTCTGAATGCAACATAAAAACATTAAAAAAATTGTATTAACAAGTATGATTCTTTGGCCTTATTTTCTCAAACAAAATATTCCCTTTTTATGTATTATTAGTCTGAATGATACATATTTTTTATATTAATTTAGGAATTTATTATAAATTCTTCAAATTATTCTGCAACTTCACTTTTATTAGTTTTTTAAAATTTATAAATATAGTCTATTTATGGAAGACCAGCACGTCGACAGTGATTTTACTTAATTATGTTTCAAGTGAAATATATTAAACTCCTCGGACTGAAGAAAAAATTACTGCCTTAAATAATACAATAGTGGAAACCAATTTATAGTTGACAGTGCAATTGTTACTATTTCATAAATTGTTTAGAGTCAGAAATCGGTGTTTTCTTATAGCTAACATTTTTTGTATATTTAATTTGGTATTATCGGAACATTTAGCAAATGTATGAACAATAAATATTCTAATTAAGAAACATCAAAAAATTATTATTCTCAGGTGACTTTTAATTGAAGGATAAATTTAATTGAAAAAAAAGTCGTGATTCAATCACGTAACGGGATATATTGCGTGATGCGTGTTGCATTCAAGATGGAGCGCTCAATATTTGTGACGAGTATCTGCATTAAGCTACATAGAAATAATTAAAAATATTCAAGTAAATTTAAACATTTGTGATTTTATTTAGTAACAAAATCATTTGTAAGAATTATTTCATTAATCGTATAATTTTACGTACTACTCATCTCAATACTTATTATTTTTTTACTCTCGTACAGAGTGCCTCTCATTCCAGAAACGGTCATCCAAATTGTGACATTATTTAGATTCCGTCATATTGCAAATATTTCATAATTGTTTATTATCCTTCCAAAAATCTTAATTATGTTTTTCGTAACAGTATATACCATAAAAATACTTAATTCATATCACTACTGAATGAATAACTTAGACATATATCATTTCATCAATTTTTGTATACAGATTACTTCAACTAAACCTTGGTATTAATGGAATTGTTAAAAATTAATCATGGTCTCACAAAATACTTGGAAAACACAATCCAGAAAAAATATGATTCTACGCTGTACAATACACAAATACAGTGAAATTATAACAAAGGAATGCAGACTACACTCAGATATATGGGCATATCTTCATGATGATCATTACGATTTTTTAAAGTTTAAATAAGTGAAGCACAAATTTCAGTGCCATTATAAGTTTTTAACATATATTAACTAATTCGGAATACAATATCTCATTTTATAAATACCAACTATTAGAAATTTAAAAAAATGTATTACAATAATTCCCTTGAAGGTAGATAACAGCACTGCGTGACGGTTTCTACGAATATTAAAAAAATTCATTTTTTAATTAGTTTTTTTATTAAAGTTAACTGGGAAGTTAATTTTAAACACCATATAGTTTATTAACAAGCAGTCGTTGTTTAATTATAGCCAACATTTATGTTAACTGTGTAATTTGTTGGTATCCTGAGGCATATGTTCAAATTAAGCGCCACAAAGTATATAATGGGAATGATCATCAAACAAATTCAACTAGTAATTGTTCCAGGAACAAAACGTATTTACAACCCCAAGCACCGTACGTGCTTGATTTGTAAATCATTGTTGAGCGTTTCGAAAGTTATTTTTTAATGTTGCAGCTAGTGAAAACAATAACACTGTAAAGGAAATTGCATTCGATTTATCGGAATCGAATATGGTCTAGCAGTTTTTGACAGGTTTACGTTACGCTTTTTATCAGAATAAATGTATGAGAGTGATATCAGATTCTAAAAAAAAATCACACACGAAACGGAAAAAAAAATCACATACAAAACGAACCAATTGCCATCCACTGTGCCTGCGCCGGAAATGGGACCATAAGCAGAAGATCTTGACGCATTTCCGTTGCCAAGGCGATAGCACGGATGCCCTCTTTCGGTCTGCATGGAAATGGCTGCATTACAGACAGCACTGGCCAGGTGCACGACTCAATCACACTTGTGTTTATGCACTCCGGTTTCTGGCCCCTCTACGAGTATTCATTCATTCATAAATGTAAATCTATATCAAAACCAACGCTACTTCCCTGAACGGTTTTAACAAACAGATACAAAATTTCTCTTACTAACAAGCATGGAAAACAATCTATGAAGAGATCATTATTAAGTTACACAATTTCATTTTTATTCGAAATGATAATTTAAGGAAATTAAAAGTTAAGTATTTTAATTTAATCTCCACAAGCAGGACAATGGGATATGAAAAATACGACGTTTTAATATTGTTTGCTTCCTGCTTCAATGGACATTGAAATTATATTTTACATTTTCATATGACAAAAACTGTAACTGAGTGAAATTTATATGCGTTCAATGGTTAAACAAAATTCACTGTACCCATGATATTTTGATTTCTAGATTTCTTGGCACTTATTTTTATACCGATTTGAAGACTTACATTTTCTTGTAATAAATGAAATCATATATCACGTAAAATTTAGTCTGATTTAGAACCTCTTTATTTACAGTCTCAATAAATTAATTAATTCGTATAGGAAATTGTCGTACAGGAGGTTTCGAAAACTTGTTTTTATAAATTTATGATACATTAGATTCAGAAATATAAACGCAATATAACAACATTATTATTTGTCAATAAAAGTTTAGAATCAATACGTGCCTGTTATATTTACCATGAACATTGTATGTTTATTCTATTTTATATATTAAATTAATGATATGATTCCTTTGTTATTATACTGCAATGCACTGTCTGTCGAGCCTTAAACTATAGCCCGGGGGCCGTAGTTAACCCTTGGCTACCTTCCTCTACCATTCCTCATCCTCCCTTTCAAATCCCTTCCTATTCTATTAAAGGGGAGTTGCCACCATGTGGATTACTCTCATGTAGCCTGTTACCCTAAAAAAATGTTTTTTTTTAACTAAGGTTCCCACATGCCCAGGCACCTCGGCCTGTTCTGAGAGATGTATGTTACGGGGTCGCAGACCTTGGGCATACGGGAAGAGTTGTCCTCTATTCCTATTGGAATAGTCGGCCAGCTGCCTCCTAAACTGGTCAAGTCACGGCGAGGGGTAAGCTGCGACCCCACAGAAAACCCCTCTCCCGCCATCGGATGGGCGTGGGATGAGTACCAAATGCCCGACCTACCTGATTCAGATTTTTCAAAATTTTTCCCTGCATCACTTTTAGGTGAATTGCCGGGTAGGATCCTTAAACCATAGCCCGGGGGCCCTAGTTAAGCCTTAGCTATCTTGTTCTACCTGCAATCCCCCTTTTCACTCCCTTTCCTATGCTATAAGAGGGTAGTTGCCACTATGTGGATTAACCTATACATAGCCTGTCTACACCTACAAAAAAAATCGATAATGCAATGGGTCGATATTGACTAATATATTTAATTTTATCTTATTGCCTATGAAACATTAGTGTAAAATTTACCAATGTCTCCCGTTTAATATCTGCTGTACAGTACTTCGGCCGAAGCGAGTGGACAAACCGCGCATTAGAAATTTTTGTAATCTTAATTTTTTTAATAATAAATTATAATTGAATGTAACATCTATACGCTTGAAGAAATCCCAATCGGTGATTCACCGTCGTGTTTTTGAATTATTATTAATTTAAATTGAATTATTAAACTTTTTCTGACTAATAGGCTGCTTTTTGCACGATTTATATAGTACTTTGTTTATATGTTAATGTAAATAGATAACTTCCAAGATTTTTATATTTTGCGTCTGCGTTTGTTTAGAGTAATATTCTAACTTTATCATAGTCAATAATTTTATTTTTCCTTTTTACGTACAGAGATAATGTAGTGTTTTCTTCCGATTTTAACTGAAACAAATTTTTATCATTAGATATTCCGGTTATTATATTTGTTCCACTGTGCCGTATGTATACAAAATAACACGGTATTTTGTATACGATATCCTTTAAATTTTGAAATGGAATTTTACACGCATCTCTAACATTATTAGCTCCAGTTTTGATTTTATTATTTTGTCCCCTGCAAAAAATTATATTCGCGGATCCAGTTATCCTTACGTTGTTAGTGGATTTTCATCAATACTAGCCCAGATATAAATTTCTGTATTTGGTTATTTTTTGTTATTATATTTATCCCTATTCTAAATCGGTCGCTATTATTTTATTATATTCTTCTTTAACTGAAAAACATTTATTTGCACTAAACTGTTATTTCATTATTGTTTGTTTATTTTGTTTCTCAAGATATCTCTTTCTGCTTTATTGTTAACTTTAGGTTTATATTATTAGTGGCTGAATACCAAATTTTATTATTATTTATGGGGTCAATTATTATTTTATCTTATTTTTAATTTCTGTAATGAAATCTGGACTTGTTATTTCATGCGCTCTTATGATCATATTCTTTACAACACTGTATTTCATGTAGGTTGGGTGGTTAACGTAAAAGTTTAAAATAAAATCAGAAATTAATTATTTTCATACCACTTCGTTCTAATCTGTTATTTGTCCCTGATAATTGACATCTAAATAATTTATTATATATTATTATTTTCGTTGTCTACTATGAAATTTATTTTGTCATGAATTGAATTAAATGTGATTATTTTTCTTTATCTTCTTTGATAATGATGATCGTCTATATATTTTGTTATGAGTCTAGTCGTCCTTTTAAGGGCTTCTATTAAAATAATATTTCATATATGATGCAGTTGAGTGTGCAGTAACATTACGTTTGGTTTTTATAATAACATATTTACAATTAAAATAGCTTATAGTTAAAATAATTAAAGTAGCTTATATATAATTAAAATAGCTGATAATTAATTATAGGTAAATCTAAAAACATTAAATCATGATAGTTTATTTTCGATAACCATACCGTATCAGAGTAAATGCATGTGATCACATAATTTTAGCTATAGTGTTGCATCATAGGCCACACGATATTTTTCTACCACGTTTATGATTTATCAGACTTTATCCGTAAATAAAACATTTTCATACTGAGAAAAATTGCACATTTTGGAAAGTACCGTTTATCCTATGTGTTGCACAAATTTCTAGCAATAATATTATCTTATATTTATAATATTTTATGTGCTTTTATTATTCGCCCTGATGTCCTTTCGTGCTACAATACTTCATACCTCGACGATTAGAAATATAATTAATACAATTCTATAATTATGGAATTTTTTAGAATTACGAATAGTTTTTGTATATTTTTCAGAAATACTTTCTTAAACTAACAGCGGACATACAAGCGGCATTTTTGAATTCAAGTAAATTTAATGTACAATTTTAATTAGTTGGCTTTAAGAACCAGTTTTTCATATGGTCATCAGGACGTCAGTGGTTAATGATAAAATTTTACTCCCTAAGATTTTCCTGATGGAAGTTTAGTTGTTCGAGGTTCTGGTTTTATAATTTTTGCTATGCTAGGTTATAGCTGAACCTCGAGACAAGGTCCTTTGGTGGTTACTGATCAAATTTCAATCCCTAAGATTTTCCTGATGGAAGTTTTGTGGTTCGAGGTTCTGGTTTTAAAATTTTTGTGATGGTAGGTAATAGCTGAACGTTAACCTCGAGACAAGGTTCTTTCGTGGCGTAGTTATTAAGGCTTCAACATCACTCACAGCTAGTCATTACGGCGAGTGAGCTTGGATTTCAGTGGCTCAGGGCCAACAACTTGTTTGTTTCAGTTGGCAACAACACTTCCTCGCCATCAGAAGCAGAAGGCTTCATGTCGGCAGCTTTAATCTCCTTGAGTCGACAGACGTGTTTATTCCGAAGGAAATAAAAACTGCGTCTGTTCTGGAAAACACTTGCTAGTAAAGTGCAGTGCATCCGTTTCCTCCATTTGTATGCCTCGTTGCTGGTTTAATCCATTAAGTAGAATACAATTTAGACTTCATGATTTAATTTCCTCAGAGAGCTTAAGAGTGCTCGAAACTAGAACAAATAAATAGCTTGTGACTGTGAGATTATAAACATTGCAGAAATTTCTGAAATATACATTTCTGAAATAACATTATCGTGTTGGGATTCGCGTATTTCTAATACTTTTCTGATGACAACTGGGCTTCCAAATAATTTTACAATCTGTCTTGATCGATTGATGGTGGGTGTTGTTTATGGCACAGTCGGTTTTATTACGAATAGATTTAAAGAGTCCAAAATTGGCCTAAAATGGTGCGCCTGAGTCTTTTATATGTCTAATAAGAGCATCGGAAGAAATATATTAAAGCAAACGTGACGGTAAGTATAATCGGAAAGCCATAGTCAGTTATTAAGAAAAGGTGTAAGGGAAACAGTTTCCATGAAGTGATTTTTTAAACGGATATTATTTTAACTAAACTACATCTTTTCAGCGTTGTCCAGTTAAATATCAGATAGCATACAGAGTATATTAAAGTTGAAAATATTGGATCAAATACGTGGCAGTAAAGTTAAATGGCGCTCATTAGTAAAATTAATAAAGACTGATGAAGGCAAATTCAAGTGTTTGATGATAAAGTTCTAACATATAATAATTGACATTCCCTGGCTTCACATCAAAGTTCAAAAGTAATTACGTCTGTTGGCCACTTTAGTTTCCAACAATTAAATGGCTTTCATGTAACTAGTTTCTGCTCATTTAATATTTTACATCCTCGCTAAATAAGGTCTAGTGTTGAAATGATCATAGAAACGGAGTTAAATCCAAATATTTCTTTTTCTGGTATTGCAATTAGTAAGAATATGTTTTATCATATAACGAGAAATAATTGAAAAGCAATTCAAGAAATCCTCTGTACACACATGAATGAAAACTTGAATATGCCAACTCATTCTCTTTAAAAGGATATTAACATTACCTTTATATCTTAATAAATATGCATTTAAATTAGCACACTCCATTTAGACTACGTAAATTTAGATTGCAAGTTCTTTCATGAATCGATTTGTCGGTGTCTTTTAAGGAAAAATTAAAGTATACGATTGTAATATTTTATATTATCTACAAACGTGAATTTAAGTATTCACATAACATTTGATTTTTCCACATAATGAAAGTATTTAGTCGAGTATTATAAAATAAAATTTTTTCTTAGTTTGTTATGCTGCGTGTTAATAATTCCAAAACTCATAAATAATATTTCGTCTTGTTGCTGCACATAAAATTTGAACATTTTTATGTCTGATGCCTATTTATAAGCATGCAAATATTCTATTCATATTACTGACAACAGTTTATGATTGATTGTGCGTCTGGAGAGATAGTTTTAGAAAGATATTCTGACAGTGTTAAAATTAATTAAGGGCTTATGGGTTAATAAAAGTATATTTTTATATATGTATCATTTTGTATGTGATATTAACTTTTTTATGCAGCTTGGTAGTCATCGTGGGTCAAATATCCAGAGTGAAGTAATAATCTTATTCTTAATAATTATTAAAGTTTGTATTTTTACGAATGTTTTTATGCAGTTTTTCGACCAATATCAGACAATATTTTTTTTTGTTTATGTCATAAAATACTGCATTATTCTTAATAATTATTATTTTTAATTTATCACGGTGGAAAATACTTCGGTTAAATGTGAATTATGGGTATGGAGGACTCCACTATTCGAACGATAACACTTCGTTTAGGAAACTACAGGATGACTTTAAATCAAAAATGGAATGGAAAATAAGAATACCTTAATTTTTGGTAATGGTAAAAAAGGATCACGCTGAATAAAAATGATTAAATAGGACTAATTAAAAACATTTTGTTACTGCTCCTTGACAAAGCTATATACAGCGTACCTGCCCGACTTTGCCACTATTCCCGGGAAGTAAACACATACAACAACCATTTAACGAGGTCAAGCTCTAGACGGTTAATGAGGCTGATTGGATGTGCACGGAAAGGCGTAGAAGGATACTAAACATACAAACAAGACGCTTAGTATAGTCATTTCCCCGAAACGCATCGGAAATTAAAGCATAATGCTTTAAAATAAGGAATCATTGTCGACCTCCTGTGGTGTAGGGGTCAGCGTGACTGCATCACTTCACAGACGTCCCGTGTTCGAATCCCGGCGAAGGCGTGGATGGTGCGTGAGAGAAACTCTCGTCAAATCAGTCCCCTGACAATGCAAAATGAGTTCCCATAACGAGTTGCTAATAACAAAAGCTGCTGATTCGACTGTAAATAAATAAATATATATTTAAAAAAGAAACCATTAATATCGCAAGCCCCTTTAAATACGAACATTATATATAGGCATGATTTAAAGAAAAATGTAACAAACCCAATTTTTGTAAGATTTGATTACAATGAATCAAGAATTATTGATTAAATTTTAACTTGAATGTGTTTTACTGGAACCTGAAATCATATGAACCGTGATGGTTCATAGATACAATCGGTGCAGGAAAATTCTGTTCTTAGATATAAATAAAAACTTAAGTCAATAAAACATTTAAAATTTATTTCTATAATTGAACTTAAACAATAATACTTTGATAGAAATTCGTTGTATTTGTTGTTCATATTTAGACGCTTTTAATTAGTTAAAATTGTGCATGGCTATGAAGGACGTATTCAGCGTACTGTAGACTTTATTATCGAGCTCAATATAGCGTAGGAGTCATGCAATTTCTCATATAAAACCTCATTTCGACACAAAAATGGACTATTATTTGTTTTCTGACATCTAGGTATTAGCCAGTAGTTTTCGGCAGAAGAGAGTTTTATTACGAATAGCCTCGTTTTACAGGATTTCAATTTCCGATTCATCGATCTTACGTTTTGTTGTCTTTATAGTATCTCTTTTCAGAAAATAAATTATTTTTTATCCAATTTTTAAATTAACTCAAAGCGACTTTACGTTTCGGAATATCACATTACACTTCAAAGTCCGTTAAAGCATATTTAAATGATAAATTATCAATTTCTTTGGGTAACTTGGAAAACATACCAAATTAGGTGAAGAATTATTAAAAATTACAATTCTGCAATATATATTTGGGGTAAGCAGAACAAATAAGACTAACTAGAAGTTGAACCGTAATTATATTTTCCTCGTTGTATGGTAATGGGCGTGTATAAAAAAAACACTTTGATGAATCCAATTTTATTGAACAAACCTTTTCGGGTTTCAACTCTTTTGAGTGGATTTTGTGAAGCTAAATTAAAGCACGATCCGTGCATCGCGAGACGTGACATGCGGACGCGTAGCGAGACGTACGTTCGCAACACGAAATCAATTCTGGCAAACACACACTAGCACAGTTGAGAGAAAACAATTCATACATTAAAATCCATTACGTATTTACTGGAGTAGATTTTTTTCCTGTTGCAATGAATACTTAAAATGTTCAAGATTAACAACGGCTGAGCACCAAAATCAGTATCGCTCAAAATGGTAGACAAATGTATTACCTAATATTACCGATCAAATATTCCATTATACCAATTTGAGTGGCCTGAAACATCGAGTGTTTGAATAAATATAATGGCAAATATGTCAGTACTAGTGCAATAACAATTAACCGCTTTAACGATTAAATTGATTTTAAAATGAATACAAATAGAAATAATATTACATTTCGTCCTTATTTTTGACTTCATCATGTAAACATAATAATAGTTTGTATTAAACTCATTCGGACTTATTGACAATTATATTTATTTATTTTGTTATTATACAACTAATAAAATATCATTCTATTAAGTATAATTTTCATTGGTTATACTTATTACACATAATTACTAAATTAACAATAATAAAACTCGCATGCTAAATGCATCATTTTATGTGTTACCAAATTTATTTTGAACTCAAATTTTACCACTAACACACGACAACCTAATAATAATATATTTATTACTGCTTGAATTTTCTACAGAAAGTATTTTAAAAATATGTAGAATTGTAATGCACTTATAAATGATATAATAAATAAAAAGGTCAATAAAGAATGCAATCCTTCTCGATGTAATGAATGAATAAAATATTCTCGGGTTTCTAATCGAGGTTAAATGATCTTGGCATGACGTCTACTGTCATGGTCTTCTAGCTGAAGGTAGAAGACGATTAACTACCGGTTTAAGCTAGAGGGCGCTGAGAGTAACCGATATCGAAACGTCGCGCCTTCACTCGGTTAAGCTCGAGAAAATTAGGTTCAATAAAAAAAAGTCCTAAATGATTCAAATACGTCTTACAGATTCTAATAGAAACATCTACATTGACTAATGTAATCATTCCTTCCTAGCAGGCGCTACGATTTATCTCATCGTCTTGGCCAGCTCTACTATAGCCCTTTCTATTCATAGCCTTCTTCGTCCAATTATTGATGTTCATCTTCTTAAGATCTTGCAGAACATCATCCCTCCATCTATTTTTTGGTCTTCCTCTTATTTTTGTTGTTAGTGGGTTCCATTGGTAAACTTTCTTTACCAGCCTGTCATCATCCATTCTATGAACGTGACCCAGACAGCTTATTCTGGAGGCTTTGATTTGGTTTATTATGTTATTCGCTTTTATTAACATATCTAATTCATGGTTATATCTTTGTCTCCAGATATTTTCTGCTAGCTTAATGGGTCCGTAAATCCTTCTCAGGATCTTTCTTTCAAAAACCATTAGTTTTTGGATTTCTGCTTTATTGAGGGTCCGTGTTTCTGCAGCATAATTCACTATTGGCCTTATTGTGGTTTTGTAAAGTCTTATTTTGCCAGATTTGCTTTTATATAAATCTTTATTTGCAAAGTATGCTCTGTTCCCTGCAGAAATTCTTTCCTTAATTTCCTCTTCGTTCTTATTATTTCCATTTACCACTGAGCCTAGATACTTATAGGATTTTACTTCTTGGTATTTCTCGTCGTCTATAGTTACACTTATTGGGATAATCTCCCCCTTTTAATATCTTAGAAATTTTGTTTTGTTGGTATTAATTATTAACCCAAACTCGAGGGAAATTGTTTTAAGTTCAAGAAGGGTATCCTTTAATGCTTTGTACGTTCTTTTTGTTAGGAATAGGTCGTCTGCATAAGCTATGCATTGTCTTAAACGTATGGTAATGTTCCGTTTGAATTCCATTCTTCTCATAATTACATCTATGACTATAGTAAATAAGGTTGCAGGCAGGGAACGCAATCATTAATTAATATAATTATCATAATAGTTAACTTATCTGTAAAAGAACTAAATAAAATTATTTATTTAGTTTTATTGAAATAAGTAGATATTGAAATGAATAGATAGTATTAATTAGAGAATAAAACGAGCTTAAGCATCAGGTCTAAGCCCATGTATACTTATTAATTTTTTAAGGTAAAAGATAAAAGATAATTTAATTACAATAGATATGTTTAAGGGTAATGCCTCATTGATTAATATGATTTGTTTATATAATTCAAAACAATGGAGAAATATATCTTCATATATTTTGATATTTGAGGCAGCTTGTAATATATAAAAAAAACAGTAAAAACACAGAGGCTTTATTTCTTTATTTTTAAAAAAAATTGTCAAGTTTTTTCAAATATGTAATTAATTTTTGTACCTATAATATTTAATCCTACACATTCACAATACAATTCGTACAAGAATAGATGTCATGTAGAATTTTAGGTAAAGAAGTAGTCAAATAACATAAAAATAATTGATAAAATAAGTACCAAACAATCTTTCTGCAATTCTTGATGCTTTAAACAGGTTATCAAAAAACTCAAAGAGGCACAAATCCGACACACCGTTCTAACTCGGTAGTTCGTCTGGTGATTGGTGCGGTGTGACGTGTGGCTTGTGCGGCTTTGAATCACCTGATGGAAGCAACAAAGATTGCAGAATAATTGTATGGTACTTACTTGATCACCTTACTTTGACTGGAATTTGCTTAATTCTTAGTATATTTTAACACGTACGTTTTATAGTTTCAAGTAATAATTTTTTCACACCTGTATTTGAAATTAGATAAATAATACCGTTATGGAACGTAGTAATTGCAATTGTAATCCTGATTTGTACCATTATTTGGTTTTTTCTTTCCCTTAATAATAAACAACACATCCAGCTATAATCCACAGGAATATTAACGTTCCATTTTTCACTGGATGTCATCACACACCTCCCTCTTTTTACTTCTTCTTTCATCCACTTAGATGCAAGTCACTTGGCCAACTAGAAAGAACGAGATCGTTATGTGTAGGGATCTTCAATATGTACTTTAACTAAATCTCGTTTGCTGCTTTGATCATTAAATTTGTAGGGTGGATGAGGATTTTCACTGTGCTAAATTTATATATTCGTTATCTTTTTATAAGAGTTTAATGCTGCTTTGCCGAACGTCACCATCAGTGAAAATCCACCAACTCTCCACGGAAATTTACTAATACAATTCTGGAAGATTCGCCCCCTCTTCTGTCATAGCCCTTCACTTCGTAATAGTTTGGAACCTAAGATTATTGATAGTTAAATATACGATATTCAGTACCTTCGTTCACATAGGGTTCACATAGGGAAAAACTCATTTTGGGAGCAAACGCTCACTGTCTTACTCAGTGTTCCGTAGTCTTTATTATTTTAAATACGTTGTTTTGTGTAAAGTACATACCACAGCCAAAATATAACTTTTTTATATACAATTTGAACTAAACATTGTAAAAAGCGATCATTCCTCAATACGAACTGTCGTAAACACAATGCCTGAAGTATCAATGAAACGCACTTTTTTCTCGTATATCCGTTTGTAGCTACAAACAAACTGTTACGTGTTTTTTATAATGTCACTCAGCATTGAAATTCTAGTCCCAAGCCGCCGACGCGTATTTCGAAATAAACCAGAAATAAAGGGCTCATATTGTATACCTTGTAAATTCGTACCCTGAAGCTTGAGATAAATGAAAAACAAACAGTAAACACGTCTATAATAATACAATAATAAGAAAATAAATGATAATTTACCTTTTCCTTTATATTTTTTTCAGACTGGGAATGATTCTTCTGATCTACAGCTGTCTCTTGATTTAGAAAATATACGGCTACAAAGAAATAAATGTGAGTAGATACTCTTTCAGTATTAAACAAATTCCTATAACATAAAATAAATGTTGTATTCGGTTATTTTAACCAGTAAAACTTTTACGTTCATCATTTATGGAATTAGTCGTTACAAATAATGTGCGAAAATATGAAATAATTTTACTGCGATTATTTCTGAAGTCTTGTAAACAGCCAAATTTTCTCATTTTAAACGAAATTATTGATTACATGTAAAAGTTAATTGTAAAATTTATATACATAAGATTCAGTGGAATTATAACAATTTATGAGACAAGGAACTAAGATATTTGGATCATAAGGAAAAACCAAAATATACACAAATATATATTTCGTTAAAACATTATTATTATTCAACTTTTTGTTAGAAATATTATTAAATATATGATATTTTTCCGAAGAACAGCTGTGTAAATTCTACATATAAGTGCTGATAATTATAGATAATGTGGGAATCACACTCACTAATATAACGTCACCCTGTCTTCTTGGCAGTTTATACACAATACTTCAGGATGGTGCCGTTTCAGAACCTCTTATTTTTATTACTTGACTGATCTAAAGTCATATATATATATATATATTTTCCTATAAATAATGATCAGCTTCATATAAATATAAAATACTAGGCGAGTGCTCGTCGTTCACCCGGTAATTATTTAAATTAACCCGGATTAGAAATTTCTTCGTCACTAACCTAATTCATTCAATCAGCATCAATAGCACCAGTTTTTGGAACATTTATCCATTTACGGTCCTCTTCTCGCCCTAAGCACTCGGCATCTAACTTCCATCAATAAATCACGACGTTGACTGAAGTTATTCGATAACTCTCCTACCTCATAAAATAAATATCTAAAAAAACATTAATTAAAATAGTATAAAAACTCTCTGAATTAAAAAAGTCTCAAAATACTCCCAGTACCTTATAGGAGTAAATACATACAATCATTAACTAAATAAAGACCTAAAAATAGCTCGTACCTTAAGAAAATCAAAAATTTGCCCGGTAACTTAAGAGGGCCAAAACTACTCCGGTTAACCGTTTTTAACGGCGACCACCTCCACGAAGAGTTCCATATTCCATCAACCACTATGATAAATGTAAGAATTAAACTCAGCGACTCCTATTACGTCGAAATCGACACTAATATCGATCTTTTATGCATTATTTTTATGTAAACCCCATCCACACCACCCGAACCGTAGTAGTGCTTCCTTTCCTTTCCCTTTGGAGTTGAAATTAGACACTTAAAAACTTTAGAATGACACTAAAAAATTAACCGACCCCGAAAACGTTTTATTCGACGTTAATAATGGCCGTTTAGGAATGTTTTTCAATTCCACCCCATCTAACCTCACCCCTCAGTGTTTGTTTCTGGATCATAAGACCATGTGTATAAAGTTTGGTTGAAATTCGTCTACGCATTTAAGAATGTATAAGTAAATATGTTTCATCCCGTTCCACTACATGTTAACCAGTATGGTCAATGTCAGAATTTAAATCAGTGACTTCCATAACCCCTGATTCAACAGCAGTCTCCATTGTTTATTCATTAATTTTATTTTAATTATTATTATGTAACGGTCTTTCACCCTCTTCCTCCCCAAATCCCGCACCTAGGAGCTACTACAACTTAACTTAGATAGTGAATGTCAGAATTAAACCTACCGACTTCTGTAACCTTGGATTTGACACCAATCTCGGTTATTTTGCGTTATTTATATGTAACGTCTCTCCACCACCTCCCGTATTGGTGCTTTACGGGGTTGAAATTCTACACAAAAAACGTTTGGATAGAAACTATTACTGACGTCTACCTCGAAAACTGATTTATCGACGCTTAAATGGAACTTTTTAGCTTGTTTTAAACTTCACTCCAGTTCACCCTTTGGGAGTTTCCTAACGCTTCTATAACCTGACAAAAACCTTAGCAAGTGAAAAGGAAACACAGAGACAGACATTCATTATTACTTTTTAGACTATAGTTACTTGCCTCTTCTAATTTTTCTAGTGCTGGTCTGGCCGCTTTTCCTACCTACTGTCTTGGTCAAGAATTTTATACCCGACTTTTCATATATATTTTAAGATTATGCGCCGTTCGACGACGATAATTATACTTTCGTTGAGTACGGACTCCCCGTAGTAAATGCAGTTTCAACTGTTCAATTTCTGGAACTTTTTGAGGCATACTTTTTGTGCCATGTTTTCCTGTTTTCCCCACGTATGGGATCCTATCGTGTCCTCTTCCCACCATTGTAGTCATACAAACGTGTTCTGGCTTCGCCTTTTGGGTCGGTTGTGCTTTTGGTGCTTTGCTCTGTACTGCGGGTAGTTCTATGGCCAGGGGCGTCTTCACCTACCACGAACGCCGCGCCGCGGGTGCATGACACCCATTGCTGCTCTTCTCTGCACAGCCATTATCCGCTGACTATACTCCCGTATATGGAGAGATTCCGTCAAGATACCCTCTCCCAGGCATAATGGATATTGTTGTCGACAATACGTGGTGGCGCTTACTATCCCTTGATGTTTGCCGTAATCCAGCTCAGCGCTTGACTTTAGCTGCCTTCTCACTAACTCAATGTATATGAAGACAGAGACAGTTTGGTATTGAGGATCAAGCTTAAGTACTTCATGTTCAGAACCGTGTGGAATCTCGCACTTTCAGTCGAAAGATGTTGATTATCCGGTTCTTGATTACGAGTACAGCGTACCTACAGTACCACGTGCTGTCAAGTCTGACAATTATCAGTTTCCAAGGAAAGAATCGCAATATTTCTTTATATTTATAATAAAACCGTTTTACGTTGTCAAAATTTCTTTATTAAAGTAAAAAACATTAGCTTTCGACCACATTGTTATATTTAACTTTAAAATTTGGTTATTACGTCAATAAAAAATTAACCTTATTTTATAAAACATACATTTTAACAATTATTATTATATAATTTACATGTAAAACAAGATGTTTTGTATATACCACAATTTAAAATTAACGTGGACCACCCAATAAGACATAAATAATTACTTACTCCTTGGCTCGAGAGCCCATGAAGGTCATTGGCCTACCGAGGCGGCTGCCAGACTGTCATCTTACGTGAAACATTCTGGATTTGACACCTGGTCAGAGACATATACATTATAACAAATCGTAAATTGAAGAATTAATTAATACGTAAATATGAGCAATAATTAGAATATTTTAAAACTTCGATAAATAGCTAATTTTAGTGTTTATCAACTCATAAATATTATACGAAACTGACATTCTGAAAAAACCAAAAGACTTGCTAACGCAAATAAAATATTGAGTACTTGGGATTAATAAAACACTGGCTCAAACCAAAGACAGAAATATACTAGAACAATTATAATAATAATTTAACATTCTTGTGGTCCCATTGTGTAATTAGTATACATATTGTCAATGGTTCAAACATAGTAAACCGAAATCTAAAATATTCATGTTGTGTATGTAACCACGAGTAATTATGCTTCCCCTTTAGAAGACTGCTTATATAAAATGAAAAGTGGTACGAATTTATCATTCCCCTTTTCCAGTCATATCAAATTATAAACATCCACAATTATTAATAATGATATTCTACGTTTAATTACAAAAATTATTACACCAATTCCATAACTTTTTCCATATCTTTTACAACAGAAACTGAATTTAAACCACATTTATGATATTATCATTAAACATTATATATGATCGTCTTTATAGGTTATATTTAGAAATATTTCTCGCTACGATACAAAAACTGGCAAAATTATAATTTTGAAACATGCAACTATACAGAAATGAGACGCCATTGGTATTAAACAGTATAATAAATGTATAAAGAATACGAATAATGAATATAAACATTGCACTACAATATAGATATATCTGTCTCTTTATTTCTTTAAACTTATAGGACTGCATATGCAGTGCCGTAATGCAGCGTTTGGAGGGCGAGTCACCGTACATGACAATTTATGTCACGCCACGGCACATCGATTTGTAATATTGGAATCCCGGTACTGCTGGCCTCAAGAGAATACAAAATTAAAAAGTCTGTCCTTATCACACAGAAACACAGTATAAAAATGATTCCCGTCAATATATTTTCCGTTTGAAAAATAAAAATTGAATTACTGTTAATTTATTTGGCACGTATCGGAATTCATGTTATTTTAGAGGTTACTGAACATTTATTAATTTAAATTTTTATGGAATGCCTTGCATGTAACACTAATGAAAACTGAAAACTAATATAGTTTATTAATACTTATTTCTCTTATATTTTTGACTGTATCATGAATTCTGATTCCCTATTTTAAGTTTCATCCATATGTCTTATTCTCGTCACATATTTATGCAGAGTTTCTGATTATTACCTCGTGAACATCACAGAAATATATCGAACGATTTTTCTCTCTGGATTCTTTCTTCTTTTTTCTGGAGGCATTATAATATTTTCATATATTTTTACAGAAAGAAGGATTTCTTCAATTACACAATTATATTTTCCCTTTATCTTTTTCATAACACAAAAAAAGGTAAATATGTACTTATGTGATAGTCCAAATTTAATACTAACAAAAATAAGTATTTTTTTCGACTGGATGGCTGTGACGCAATTGAATTTTCATTTCAAATTCTAAGCGTGGAACACCTTTAATGTAGGTCGTCGTATAACGACGTATAATTACCTGACTCAAATATATATTTATCGTTCCAATTAATATTTATTATTGAATTTCCTATTAAATAAAGTAATGTATGAATTGTTTATTTTCAATCAATCGATGGAGTGATTTAGTATAAATGAAACTTTCTAACTGCAATAAGGTATTCCTGTCAGCATTAAGGATTCTTTTAATCGTCAATCACACCGTAAAAGTATTAATTCCTTAAGCAAAAGAACGTCAAATAATACACTAAAACAAATTGAGGGGTAAAACTATTATTAGTATTAAATGTATTTAATGTATAAAAACAAACACTTATGGGGTTTTAAATATAAATTAAAATATATATATTTTTTAAATATAAAAATATATATTTATTATCTAATAATCACACCAATTACAGACACTTGTAACTAAAAATACACTTATGAAACTTTTTGTACATGAGTTTTCTGGACCGTGCTAAAGAGACTCAGACGGTTCGTTATGAAACGTTACTGCATGCAATACAGTTTGTCATTCAAAGTACGGTTTTCTGTTGTATTATCGGAGATTTGGGTCACGTTTAAATGGTAGGAATCAGTGGAAGTAATCGTGTTGTTCAAGTGTCCTGAATGTTTCTCTCCCTGAACTAGGAAGCCAAGCTCTACAGGCTCCGATAAGACCTCGGCAATTGCCTCAACAGTATTCTGTTAGTGCTCATTCACGCGGTAGTATTTTCCCCATTCTCGTCTCTCATTTATCCTCTCTCGGCCACTACGTCTCATTTAGCCCCTTAAAGTGTTAATGTCCACTTGTTTACGGGAAATACAGTTTTTCGTCTAAAAGAAAAGCTGGGGCCTTGAATTCAAATGGCTAACTCAGAAATGCGGTCTTTCTTCGATTCCCCCTCACCCTGCAAAACACTGCTCGCAAGAAGAAAGGCATATTTCAATATTTCCGACAAAACATCGAATAAAATTTAGATACGACAAACGCGTTTAAGATCACGTGCTACACATATGATGGGAGATAACAACCAACTAATCTTACTATGAAATAAAATTTATTTTAAATAATATATATTGATATATATAATTTACTTCAAAAGTATTGATTTTGAGAAGCAATAAAATACAAATTCTCTTAAACATTTATTCATACTCTCATCCAAATGTACTTTATTAGACTTGAACTTTATAATTACTTTCTCTGAGAAATTTTAGTTAATGTGTTTATCTAATTAGTATATATTTAACACAGATGTTTAATATTTGATTAAAGATGTAGCCAAATGACAGATAAAATTGAATTATAAAATAATCACCACACAACGTTGCTTCAATACTTGTTTCTTTCGTCAGGTGATTCTAAAGCACTATCGCAAGATCGACACGCTACACAAACCAGGTTGTATTTGATTTCGTCACGTAACCTGTGCAATGTACCTTTATTGCGGCTCTTGAGTTTTAAAATCACCTCACGTAGGTGACAAGGCTTCCAGAAACATTATGTGGTATTTATTTCATCACTTACTTCTTTATCCGTGTGCTTCTTCTACGAGGAACCAAGCGCGGCACACGACAATAAGCCAAATTAGATACTACATTGCCATTACAGCAGTAAATTATTTTAGCAAATAGATTCTGTATGCTGCAAAATAATATTTACTAAATTATATTAATTACAATGTAGCCACTCCTATATCTCAGAATCCATAAATATTTTCGGTAAACATTTTCATCTTTATTGGTAAATATTACATTACACATTTTTGTGTTTATTCTATACTGCATAAAGATCTTGAATACAAACTGACAGC
This sequence comes from Zhengitettix transpicula, assembly GCA_037074705.1. Taxonomy (NCBI): domain Eukaryota; kingdom Metazoa; phylum Arthropoda; class Insecta; order Orthoptera; family Tetrigidae; genus Zhengitettix; species Zhengitettix transpicula. The sequence continues at coordinate 54,068,644 of CM073593.1, read as the reverse complement.
ATAAATCTAGTAATAAGTGCATTGAAGTAATTGAAAATGAAACATTTATATCAAGGTTAAAATAAAAATTTCAATAAATATCATAAACTGTGTTAAATTAGAATTTAACGTTGTTTAAAAAACATTTTTAGTCAAAAGACAGTTTCTTTGTATATATAATTGCTATCATAATTCTTGTTCTGCAATATAAATAAGAAGTACCATCAATTTTATTTGGTATACTGTTTGGTAGTCGTCAAGAAATTTCAATAAAGTTTCTTATAATGTGCAAATACGCATGCGTGTAATTTCCGACTATCTCTAGCATATTTATGTTCTAACACGTTGTTTTAATGGTCTAACACATATTTTTCTTTCTTTCAGATATCTGTGGCTGGGAATAAATGAATAATGAACATCGAGACACGTGATCTTGGATAAAGAAGCTGGAATTTTTTGACACTTTTCCGTGTGAACACTGACACTAAAATCATTTTAGATCTTTAGTCGGAAACGTATTGCTTGTTAATGTAAGTTCTATCTAAAATAAAATGGGTCAAAAATATGTTCGGACGCAGTAACATTTCAAAAATGAACGGAAATAGTTTATGAACTGCTCCATGAGATGGTAAATTATATGTTTTCTGTTTCTGCCGAAGTAAGTTCCAAGATCCACACTTTATTGACTGCAGAAAATAAACGGTAGACCATATCACGTTAAATTTCAGAAAAAAACATGGAGTTAGGCATTAACAGGTGAAGGAAGATGTGAGATATCGCGGACATCACTGAGGATGTTTGGCGGCTGCAGATGTTATTGGCTCCTGTTGCTGGTTACGTGGTGGCCCTCGTTGGCGGTCCTTGGCTGCCCATCTGCTTGCAAGTGCATGTGGAAGGGTGGCAAACAGACGGTGGAGTGCATTAACGAGGGACTCATCACAATACCCGATGGAATCGACCAGGGAACACAGGTTCTGGAATTCTCTGGTAACAACTTACAGACTCTTCCAAGGGAGAGATTCCAGCGCATGGGCCTCCTAAACCTCCAGCGCATATATCTGTCAAGATGCCGCATAGTCCAAATAGATGACCGAGCATTCAAAGGATTGACGAACTTAGTAGAGCTCGATTTGTCTCAGAATCTCCTACGGACAGTTCCGTCAGAAACTTTCTCCGATTACACTTCTCTCATGAGACTGACCATGAATGGCAATCCTATAACTGCTTTAGATGCAGGAGCTTTCAAACCGTTGTCTTCTCTCACAAATTTAGAACTAAGTAATTGTGAAATTGAATACATTGATCCAGATGCTTTTAATGGACTTACAAAAATTGATTGGTTGAAACTTGACGGAAACCAACTAACGTCTATTCGTGGTGCTAAAACCCTTCCAGAGTCTCTCAACGGGATTTATCTGCAACATAATCCCTGGCAATGTGACTGCAAGTTAACGGACTTGCGAACTTGGCTTGTCACTTATCACGTTCCTCAAACACTTGAACCAAAATGTACGGCTCCTCCTCGACTCAAAGAAGAACCGATAAAGTCCTTGGATCAGAACGACCTAGCCTGTTTGCCTGACGTTTCACCTACGACTTTGTATCTTGAAATTGCTGAAGGAAAAAACGTATCACTTCTCTGCAGAGTGTCTGCTATTCCCGAAGCAAGAGTTTCTTGGTGGTTTCAAGGAAGAATTCTTCAAAACGATTCTATAGTGGCTCCAGGATTACATTTGTATTATTTTGTTGAGGAAGGGTCCGAAGAGAAGAAGAGTGAACTCTTCATCTTTAATACTAATACAGAAGATAACGGAACGTTCGTTTGTGTTGCTGAAAACCCAGCGGGGAAATCACACTCTAATTATACTATACGTATCATAGTAAGGGAAGAGCCCATTATTGGAACTCCACCTTTTCCATATGAGTACGTAATAACGATTGCGTGCTCAATTTCTGTTATAGTTTTATTTATAATCGTTGGCGTAATAGTGTGTATAATAAAATGTCGTAGACGGAGAATGAGGAGGAGGAAGAAAGAGCGGAGCAAAGTTGTCGCTTTGCAACAAGGAAAAACCGTTTCCGTCAATCCACTGACTAGAATCAGTTCCGAAAACCTTCTGGGACCTCCTCCGTCAAAAGCAAATGGTACCATTGTAATGAGCTCCAGCCATCAGAGAGAGGTTATGATGATCTTATCCACAGGAAACGGAGATCCTTGCGTAGCCGGCAGTCCACATTCGATGAGGAGTTACACTCTTGAACAGAACCCAGACCTCATCAACGACACGGAAAGCGTAGGCAAGGACCGAAGACCCACCCCAGCCGTGAGCGGCGTTACGAGACGCATAGACGGTGACGGGGGAGAAGACGAATGCGTGGATCATGAGAACAGCGGTCACAACAGCTACCAAGAAGCAATGGAGAACATCATTCACGAGGGACCCGTGATCCGAAGGGATCCGTTTCAACATCAGCTCACGGCGGACGTGCACCTGTCCGCTGGTCGTTTCCTCGACAGTGACGGATACCCTATGGACTTCGGCCTGCCAAAGCTGCCACCTTCCGCTTATTACCGTACCCTGCCGCACAGTCGTTCGGTGGGCGCAGCAACGCCAACAGCCAGATTCTCTCGTGAGGCTGAGTTCCTAGCCAGGACGTCGCAACCCTACGACCACTACAGTCCTCCTGACGTCCGATACACTCTGGAGGGCTACCCTTGCAAGGCGCCACCCACAATCTTGTACGGGACCCCCGAGACACCAGGCTCGTTTCCCGACAGCACGTACCTGCCGTCGCCCCCTGCGGCCTACAAAGGCGAGCCGTCGACCCCGGCTAAGGGTGATGTCCCCGCAGTACCGTGGGTGCCGTACGTCCAGTGCTGCGTCGGTTCTCAGACCAACGGCGACACCCCCAAGGAGGCGTCAGAGCCGGGTCCAATGGCGGCACCGGGAGTTTTCACGGAGTCACCTGACGAAGGATACGTGGGTGACGGCGTCGATGGTGGCGACATATGACGCCAGCGACGCTCCAGCACGGCGGCCGCGGCTACAGCCGACATCAACTACCAACTGCAACGCAAATTGCAGGAGCCTGCTGGAGAAACATCTGCTCAGACAAATATCCAACTGTGATTTTTGTAACTTTGTTGGAAACTTCTAAAGACAGTACACCGTTTTAACAATCTGTTTTTATAAAAGAAAACTCATTCAAAAGGGCAGAATTAAGTTTTTTTTACTATAACAGGGTACAAATGTGTTATAAATGCTTCAGAGAATAAGATAACACATCTGAACTTTTGAACATAAAAATAAATCGTAATAATGACATTTCCTTAACGTGAACTAAATATTTATATGAGTGCTAAGACTTTTTGTATGTGTACATAAATATGTAAGAAAAATATATTTTCGAAAGACGGTGCCACTAGATGAAGCCTAATATATAAGAATTATTATCATGTGTATATGTGGTTGTATATAGATTTCAAAAAATGTACACCAAGGAGATATTAAATACATTTATACGCTCGTTGCAATGTTTGAAAATAACTTAGATACCTTCATATGTGTATAAATTTTAATAAAGTAAAGTACGTTGAATTTCTTTTTGTAGAATCTGTATGACATGATTTTAGATTAACCGAAGGAAAATACGGTCATTTTATATACAATACATTGTTGGTAAAGTGTAATTTTATACAATTGATATGTGCCCTTGCTTCGATTTTATTAAATATCATATATGGATATGTTTCAATAATTTCGTTTCTCCACTTGAAAGCTAATACATATGTTTTGTCGTTTCGTGTTTTCAAAAACCGGATTTCAATTTGTGGTGTTTTTTAAATACTTTCTTCTATATTTATGTGTCATTTTGTTTATTTGAAATATAAATGTAATAAATAAAGTTTTACTAAAGTATTTTAATAAAACACGAGAAATAATTTCACATGTCCTTAAATTATTACTCAATTCTGACAATATCCACCAAATGAAATGTTTATTTTGTATGGTTTACAAAATAAAATTTATAAAAAAGCTGCGAAGGTATTCCACACACACACACACAGTCATGTTTGGCCTTATTTTTTTATATGTACATACTTAAATCTGGTAAAGAAGTTTTGTTCCGTTAGGAATTTTGAAACAAAAAAAAATTATATTCATATGGAGATCAAATAAAAAATTTTAAATAAACAATCACACCAATTTTCATAAATCAAACAAGAAGAAGTTTTGTTCCGTTAGGAATTTTGAAACAAAAAAAATTATATTCATATGGAGATCAAATAAAAAATTTTAAATAAACAATCATACCAATTTTCATAAATCAAACAAATCAGTTTAATAGAGAAAATATAAGGTAAGATTTAGAAAATCGAACTGTTGAATTAGTTTTTACTCCAGTATTAATTTATTTAAATAATATTTTATTGTAGGCCAATATCGTATTCAAACTAATTAATTTTTTAACTATATATGATTATTAATCTTCTACAGAGGTTTCATACACATTTAAGTGATTAAAGTTTCCAAACTATGAGACTAATATTTTTACTTTCTCAAGGATCAACAATCGTTCATTTTTAACTTGATAGACGCGTATACATAATGTATTCAGACCCTTTTAAAAATAGCAAACTGTGTGTGGCCACTTATAAATTCAAGTTTCCCCACAGCATACGCCAATCATTCTTCAAACCACATTATCTTTCATCTTACGAAATAAATTTTATTGTTATAGAATTTTGAAAACTTATATTATTACAAATATTGGTTTATGCAACTATATTGATGAATTTCCTGGTATACAGTCCAGAATTTAAACTTGTTAAGAATTAATATTTTAACCTTCTTTTCAATATGGTCCTCGTCATATCCTATAGCGACACAGTAGCAAGTCTGTCGTACATTCAAATGTTTGTTAATTTAAATCACTGCAGTAGAGAAAGAAGTATCAAAATGTAACTAAATATATTTCAATTAACTATTAAAAATTAAGATAAACAAATATATTTTTAACATTACTGTACTAAACAGTCCCCTGAATTTAATTTATTACGAAAATATATCTTTTTAAAGTAGTATACTGAAAATTGAAAGAGATTTTTTGGTGGCCGCTGTTAGTATTCGAACCATAATATTGGGCAACTTTAATGTTGCAATCGAGCGAACAAACTGATATCAATATTTTAAAAGGACTAGAAAACTGATTATTTTTCATCAACTAGAAAGGTAAAATATAAGATAAAAACTAATAAGGTTTACATGCCAAATTCTGACTATGTAATACATGTATCATTTCCGCTTACACTTTCTTTCTTATTTTTTCCAGTCTAATTTGTCTTAATCTTAATATTCTTAATAAAAATTGATAACTTGCTCTCATGACTTGACCCGTTTATTTGCATTTTTATCTTCATATCTCAAATTTATTTTGTGCATCTCATACGAAATTTTAAATTTATTTTGGTTATTACATTGTAGGATATAAAATTCAGTATATTTGAGGCGCATGTAATTGGTATTGCAGCGAGTAAAGAGGGAAATTCATGTAAATAAAACAAAGTGAAAGAGATCATTTGTTAGCCCGAGAAATTTGTGGGTGGTGGCAAAAAATCCTTTAGAATATCATTTAAAGACGTTACTATCCATGTTGAGTTTATTACGACAGACTAAGATCAAATTTCTAATATTTATTCAGTAATTATAACGACCGCATAATAAACGTAGAAACTGGGTTCGATTACCAGATTTATCTACACTAATATGAAAATAATAATTTCATTCCATATGAAGTAGATAAAAATTAAAGAAACATTTAATTCCTAAAGTTATGAATGTGCGTATCCCGGTGTTAATAAAAAAAACGTATATGTGAACTATAAATTTATTCCAATATAATTGAGAAAATTACGTTCCTTAACCCTTACCTACACCTTCCTCTACCCTACCGCATCACCCCCTTTCACTATCATTCCTATAATATAAGAGGAGAGTTGCCACTATGTGGATTATGCTATAAATAGCCTGTCTACACCTAAAAAAAACACTATTAACATTTCGTTGCCCATTTAATGACTGCACACAGAAATAAAATGCAATTATAAATTTACGTTTTGCGTTTAAATTATAAAAATATGGAATAATGTTTCATTATTATCTTGCAGTTGAATTTAGTGCCAATCGATTGAATTTTTAAATAGAATAAAATAACTTTGAACAAATTAAAAAAAAGTTTAAGGATTTTTGTTTACTCTTTATTAAGAACATAAAATAATTTAATTTCTTAACAAAGTATCTACTGAAACTTCTTTTAAATAAAGTAAAAGTTTAATAACTATAAAAAAAAGTTACTAGTTCTGGTTGTTACAGAAAATATATTGAAATAAAATTCACAATAAGTGATAGTTTTTCAGGTTAATTGGCTTAATTTTGTCTCTCTATTATGTGAATGATATTAAGTATGTTCTGAGTTTCTCGCCATGTTCCCTTCAACATATTTATCGTAACTGTAGCGATATCATCGGTGTTACGAGTTCCTTACGTCGAAATGTTACACCCATAAGTCACTTCCACACAATTCTTCACAAACCAGAAAAAAAAGAAGAAATACGGTGCAGCAATGCTGAAAGAATTCGTGCCCGATCCAGCGATTTTATTTCACGCGAGGTTAGATGCCATAATTGAAACAATAAAACTTATGAAGGTTTGCCATCATCTCTTCTGCCATTAAATATGAAATAAATGTGTTTCTCGGCGTATTGGTATAATTAATAGCATTGCTTCATAATCAAGTCACATAATTTGACTTCGTGGTTATTTATAACCGTGTCGTATTTATACAAATATTATCAATAAACAATGAATGTTATGCTTTTAAGTAGAACTGTACCGATTTTCTCACAAAAAAAGTATTAATTCTTTAATTTAATAAAACTTTAATTTGTCTATGGAAATATTTTGCAATATACTGTATTTCAAATTTTATAGACGAGTATTGATAGATTATTCAAAACTCATAGGATAGGTATCGATATGACACTCTTTCATTACCAGAACATTTCTTGTAATAATAATAATAATAATACAACGCATGCAAAAATGTGACAACATATTGACTACACATAATGTAGTAATAAATTCAGATAACTTTGTATCAAAGAGATCAAAGTTACAATTTATTTTGGATAAATCAAAACAAACGATTAACGTTTTGAATAAAGTGGGAAAATAAATTGAGAAGTTCAAATAAGTTGAATTACCAGGTACAATACACTATAGCCTGGTTACCCTGACTAGTGTAGGACACGACATACATACAATATTTAATTAAATAGGTACACAAAAAAAAGAGTTGTAGGATTTTAACACAATTAAGTTATAACTTAAGTAAGATTCTGTTTTTATTCAGGGACAATTTCAGATTTTTAAGTATTTTGGTATTAAATTCTCAATACGTTTTTGGTATAGCATGTAAGTGGCTATATGTTAAAGCCATTTAACCATTTCCAGTTTGTTACAGATTTGACACACTATAATGAACTCATTTTCTTGACATTAAAAATATTCATATTTATATTTCGGTACTATCTGTTCACATTCGAATAAAAGATACGGCGGAAATAATAAACCTTGAAATAATTATTAAATACCCATCCCTAAAAATATATGTGGATTGATTTTCAAATCAATTTCAGAGGGCTGTATTTTGCTACCGCGTTATATAAAAAAAATGTGTTTCACATTTTTGTCCTCCGACATGTACTTTACGTATCACCTCTTTATGATTTGGTTAAAAATAAATGGATTGTGAACGCCTTTATTTTAACATTAATTTTAGTACGAGTTAATAAAACAATCTATTTGAAATCGAGATGCATATATATATATTAATAAAAAAAATTAAATTAATATTTACCCCTATAATGGTGCCAAATTATTGTACACCAAAATATTAAAGGGAAATATAAGTCAGGAGCCGCCTACGGGCTTCCAACAAAAATAAAAGTTTATAAAATGAACACAGAAAACGAAAAACTTTTAATAATAGAAATCAAACACTTATTTACTATTCTTTACCAAAACCAAACAAACACCTTGAACCGTCAAAATTGGTTCCCAAGCGGTCCAACACCCTTCAACGGATGTACGTTAGTTCGTGGTTGGTAAATGATTACGACAAACTCTCAACCGTACATTAAGCACCCTTCTCCACTTTGCTACAGCTAAGCTGCATTGCCCAGTGTCACCATAGGAGGTGTGGAGATAGGATTTGTTGGCAGAGCTATCATAGATAGACGGCTTTACCCGAGATTACCATCTCCCGGGGCCTTCTACCAACCTTGGACTGGCCTGAATCTCGAGTAAGATTCGTTATACCAAAACAATACAAATTGGATCCACTATAGAACAGAAATGCTTAGGAACGGAATTTCTTTAGACCAAAAAAAAAATCCCCAACGACCACAAACGACGGCGCACCTGGACACTTGTCCAACTCGTCCAATCTTTCCAGACACGCAAATACCAACAACAACGCCACTGCCCGCGGGCAAGCCTCGTCCACTACTGAGTCACTTATGTTTATTTCGTAGAGCTTTTATATCCTTCTCCCGTGACACAGTTTGACCCATCGTCAAACGTTCGTAAACAACGGGCGCAACACGAGAACATCGCCCGTACTGCCGAACTGAATTTTTATAACTTGTGCAAATTAGCCGAAAATTATAATTTATTTATAAACATTAAAATTTACAATTAACTAACATGTATAACGTTTATTTCCTTTTTTAAGGGTCTTTCAGTTATATATTATTGAAGAATATAATATGCTGTAATTTGAATATAACAATTTAATTTCGTTATTAGAGTTGGATAAAGGAGAAATCACAGTTTTAAGAAGGGATGGAGGTCTGATTGAGCCTAATATAGATAATATTCTCCGGCACATAATCGTGCATATCTCAACTTTTCCATTGCCGAGATGATTTCGTGGGCAGGTGAATTATCCTGATGTAAAATGATTCTTTTTCTTGAAGCAGAGCCTGTTTTCACGATTTTAATGCATTTTCGTTACAACGTTTTCATAATATCTCCCGGATCTTTTTTTTATCAAGTGATTTGATTCAAATAAAACAAAAACGAAACTCAAAATACTTGTATGACACAGTTTTTGCCTTGCCAGAGCTTCTGTGCACTGCACGGACTGTCGTTTCTATTCTGATGTGTCATAGTGAATCCATGTTTCATCCATTGTCACATAAACGAAGAAAATCGCTGTTGTTATTCGTGAAACGCGCTGAGTACTGTTGCGAAAGTGTCGTCGAAATACGTTTCTGATCCTCAATGAGCATACGCTTGCGAAAACCTTTTTAGAAATAACCGACAAGATCTTTGGTTATCCTACAGTATAATCCATTTCACGTACCTTCATACGACGATCTTCCAAAATAATCCACTTTTTCTATGAATTGAGGTGTGGTTTAACTTTCCTTAATTAATTTGCGTGTATCATTTTTGATGCTTTAATGGCAACGTTTATGCTCAAACTCGTCTTACGTATCCTTTATTTTCGTATAGGGAACAGACCAGAAACTTAGATTACCGTAAAGCCGTAAATAAAAATGTAAATGGCTAATCCTGCTCGACTAAAATATTTAATAACTGCGTTAATATTTTTACATATCTCTATGAAAAATTACATAAGAAAATAGTTTTAAATGTACTTCTGTCGTTCTAATCGCATTTCTGTGCATTATGACTATATTAATGGACAGAAAAAAGGTCCATTTACGATTATGATATTACTGCATGTTTGTAAATTTGAACTCATCCTGTGTATTCTGCGTAGCAGTATAAACTTGATTAGACTTTGGTCTACGTGATGAAAATTGTCTTGCGCACATGGCCAATTATTCGTAACATGTTCACCATGTTTACTGTTATTAAATCAGGCTGGCCTAATCCGTCGCCCTAAATAAGCCTTCTGCAAACTTTCCGTGACATGTGCCTCAACATACGTCCTCAACTCCGGCGCGGACTTTTCGAGTTAGCGGTTTGTAATTGGACTGCTGAGTGGTGGCGTCGTGTCGCCCTCAGCCCCTCTAATTGTCACACTTAGCGTCGGCGTTGGCGTCCCCGGGTTCCATTAGTCGCTGGAGGGCGTCGCTCCGTCGCGAATACACAATTGCGTAGCGCCGCGTCTCTATTACGCATTCTTTACGTAGCAGCATTCCTCCTGCTTACACGACGAAACTACTGCACATTAATGATGTTCTTTTGCAAGGAAACGTCTCACGTAATGAAAAGAAACGACAAATTCAAAATGAAGATGAATAGAAACAGGTGGCGAGGTCAGTTCATGTACATGGGTTAGCAGACTGCGGGTAGAGGTGCAACGTTTTAGAAACAGAATTTACTTTTATGAAATATTTATGAGTATTAATAAACTTGACTGATGTAACACATGCTACAAGTCATATAAAATTGAGTTAAAAAAAGTAATTGACACTTCGATTGTTCATATTATCAAATAATTGTAGCTGAGATTATAAAATCAGCAAAATATATCTTACTAAATCAAATCGATAAATTTTCACCCTCATATCTCAGGCATATAATACCTGAATTGAATACTAGATTTATCTATATTGTAATGGCTACACGAGTCACGTAGGTAATCAAAGGCCTAAACCTGCCGACAGAGGTGCTAGCTTTGGAAGTACTTATGATTTTCACAATATATTACTATATACGTTCATAGTGATTAATATAGTGCTCTCAACCAATATAGAAATTATGTATCATAAATAGGAATTAAGTAGACTTCTTAAAATGTCATAAAACAAAGTAAATCAGACAATAATTTTGCTAATCACAAACATGAGTTGTAATATTTCGTGAATTGTCAGATTCATGAAGAATATGGTCAGAACTCAGTTATAATCAAGTAATTTACTTTTAATTAATTAATTATGGTAGTAGCAACAATATCTGTTCCGTATATAAGTTTTGTAGCAACACTCGCCATTATACGCACAATTTTTTGCCAAGATATCCGAGATAACAATAGTTTAATATTTATGTACTTCTAGTCTACATAATAATATTTTTCGTATTTTCTATAACATAAAGTAGCAGTGCTGAAATGTAGTTATTTATTATTCACGCCATTTAATTTTTTGTTTGCCCTCAATTGAACTGTTTATTCCCTAAATAATTTTCAAGTATATTCATTTGGGTTGGTAATTGCGATAATCAGATGACATCGTAACTTTATTTAAACGAAATTTTTAGTGTAAAATATAAAAAATCCAAATTAATATTACAGTCTAAACTTTTATGTTAAATAAATATTGTCGCAGTATAGAAAATTACACGTGGGGAAATAGATGCATTTTGGTGAATTCTCAAAGACAGGCGTAAGTGATGAAGTAAAGTTTGACAAGAGAAGTAGGAGACGTGACGTAGATTGAGACCAGTATTCATTTAAACACACTGAGGACAGTAATAAAGTAGAGTTGGAGAAAATATAGAAAAACAATTTTAAAGACGTGTTGAAAGGTAGATATGAAAGGTATAATTAAGATCATGTATAAAAATATCGAAATATATTATGAAAACCAGGAATAAATAACAATTAGGTAATAAATCCGTGATCATTATGTAACACTTATAATCGTAAGGTGATATTGGCATATCACTAAACATTTTCATGATGCAAAATTCTGTTTTCATGTTTCATGTTCCATATAAGGAGAATAAAAGTCCTACAATTTTTTTCATTTGTTTATCTGGACCATCGCTTCTTGTCCGGACGTCCTTGCGACATAAAATTGAGATGTTTACACTATATGGACTGAATATTACTTTCGCAGATATCTATAAAGGAAAATAAAGGTTAAATTTTGAAATGAATTAATGTACGCTTATTTCACTATTATTTAAATTACATATAAATATAAACATCAGCGCCATCCCCTTTTATTATGACAATGTGAGCATTTTATATTTGAATATATAAATTTTAAAATAATAAAAAATGTTTTGTTGGTGTTAAACACATCAATGGTATATTTTTACTACCGTTCATATTTGGAAAAGAAAAACTTATATGCATTATTTCATACAACATTTGGTTAACACATGCATTGGGGTAAAGTTTTGAGGTGATTGCAGCAACCATCTGGAACGGAAATAGAGTTTAGCCAAGCCTTGGGACGAAGTTTATACTTGGATCTCTGTAGAAGGAAGATGAAGAGGAATTTGCATAATTACACTGAGTCTGGTGCGGTGCGAAGCTAACGGGTCATTTCATTCCTCTGTCTTCAAAGATCTCTCCTCGTACCCTCGCCAAAACACAGGAAAATAGGAAGGGGGTAAACCCCAATATTGCACAGGAACCCGCTGCTCCATGTAGTTGTGGAATTAATCCAGCCCCTATAATATACGGCGTTCATAATTAAAAAATACGTCACTCATCTGTGTTGTAACGACAAAATAAGAAAATTAAATATTTCGCAGACGTCCGTAAAAATATCGTGTACATTTCTTTAGATTTATTAATTAATTATTTGTCTAATGTACGCTGAGGTAAATAAATTTTGTTTGTTATTACTATATTATGAACAATAATAAATAATAATGACAAACTGTCCGACCATCTTAACTTTCAAGAATTTCTTCTTTATTACTGTTCTTAATGCCAATTCTCAATTCATTACATATTCTTAATAATATGATTAGTTTTGTGTCACTCGCTCTCTTCATCTACCCAAGTAGGTTAAAAAAATTTAATTACAATAGTTCTCTACTAGAGAAATACAACTATTCGAAACATCATTACACACACACATTATAATATATAAATAAGAAAATAATAAGGGGTTCGATAATTGCCTCTTATACACAGCATAAAATGAATGAGGTAGTTATAACCCTAGATTACAACTACAACACTCAAAATTCAATTCGCATCTTCATAATTCACAGTAATGATCATCACTAAGAAAAAGAAATGTTATAAAATTTTACAGAAACATATCTTTGACGAAAATAATAATTGTTTCCTGTGTAGAAGCATAGTGTCTCATTAAGTCTTTGCGAGTATTAAATTTAATTTGACCATGAATAAAAAAAAAACAATTATCCTTGTTTACACGTTTTTCTTTTAAAATTCTAATATTATTCAGTCCGTATTTTTACATCTCGCATTTATTCCATTAATATTACAAAATTATTGTTAATATTAAAAACTTCTGTAGTAAAACTGAAACGGATGAGATTCAACAAATTATTATTTACTGTTATGAATAATTTCGATCAGCGAAGGCAAAACAATGATTGAAATAATAACTAAATTAAAACTGACACTAAAAATATTGAGAAAGTTTCTTCATATGTTATTCAAAGAAAACTTTTATTCATGTTTATAAGCCCAAATACTGAAGTGTGATTTTTAATTTTACTCGAAACCGTTAAACTGTGCTCATTCCGGAATAGAATCATTAATTGTAATATGTTACGATTACTATGTAAATAAGTGTGCAATCAGAATAAAAGAAACTGTAGTTCCCAACCCCTCTAACGCCATCGGAAAGACGTGGGACAAGTACCCAAAACCCGACCTACCTGATGCAGGTTTTTTCTACGGCTTTTCCTGTCAATTCCGGGTAACGTCCATAAACCATACCCTGGGGGTCCTAGTTAGCCCTTGGCATGCCTCCTTTCAAATCCCTTCCTATCCTATTAAAAGAGAGTTGCCATCACGTGAATTACCCTCATATATCCTCTACTCTAAAAAAATTCTGATTATATAAATAAACTGCGGACAAGAACTTAACGTATCTTGAAAGATTCATTATGAAACTTTCGCTTAAATATTCTACATTTGAAGAAAATTGGATTAATTAAATTTAAAGGGCTAAGTTTGTAGTTATTTCTATATAACTACGACTTTAGAAAAGTTTGTAAATAAAATAAAAAATTAACCTCAGTTAATGAATTACTTAATTAATAAGTCAGTTCTTTGAACTTGAAGGATCGTTATTTTCATAAATTCAAAACATTAAAAAAATCTGAAATTACTAAATCCAGCATTAATTATTTATTATTTCTAAAAGCTAAACAGCTCCTTCGCATAGGAACACGAATATAATTCATGGACTTAACATGTAAACTATGAAAGATGTTAAATGTACGGTTAATGCGATTCGTATCATACAGGAGTCAACTAAATGAATAAAAGTATATATATTCCAAAATAAAATATATATGGTTTGCTCGAAGTCAAGAGTTCGGAATAACCTGTTCAAATTGTAAAGTACATTTTCTATTAAACAGAAATATAGTTTACTGGCAGTTTTAAAGTATATACGCATTATTTTACGAGGAAGAAGCTAAATACACGATTGAGGGAATTATTAATTGTTCCGAAACAATATCTGATGTATTTAATATATCTTTTAAATTAATATAACCTATGCGGAGTATATGCATATGCTGCAAACTACAGTTTAAATATATACGCGTAATATAGATACTTAGGAGACCCAAACAGTCAAGTGAGCGCGAAAACCATAATTAATTGTTCTTATAAGCTTAAATTATAATGAAGTGAATAATTTACTGAACTGTCTTTAATATGCATGAACAGAGTCATTATTGAGACATGTTCAGGTTAGTCTGAATGAAGTATGTATGTGTGTATATAAGTCTAAGATTATTACCCTCTGGAACTGTAGGCGTTCATGTCCAAAATTTGGCGTTGTATTATGAATGGAGGGATGGAAACTTCTTCTACCCTTCCGCATCCCCCTATTCAAATCCATTCCTATGCTATTAAAGGGCAGTTGCCCAACGTGGATTACCCTCATGTAACCTGTTGCCCTAAAAAAAATATCTTTAACTAACTAAGGTTCCCACAAGCCGAGGCACATCGGCCTGTTCTGAGAGGTGTATGTTCCGGGGTCGCAGACCTTGGGCATACGGTAAGAGTTGTCCGCTATTCCCATTGGAATAGTCGGCCAGCTGCCTCCTAAACTGGTCGAGGCACGGAGAAGGGAATGCTGCGTCCCCACAGCAAACTCCTCTCCCACGTGGGACAAGTACCCAATGCCCCACCTACCTGATGCAGGTTTTTCTAGGGTTTTCCCTGCACTTCTTTAGGCGAATGCCGGGTGGGATCCTTAAAATATAGCCCGGGGGCTCTAGTTAACCCTTGGCTACCTTCCTCAACCCTTCCGCATCCCCCTTTCAAATACCTTCCTATGCTATTAAAGGGGAGTTGCCCAAAGTGGATTACCCTCATGTAGCCTGTTGCCCTAAAAAAAATTATCTTAAAATTGATTCCTCCACAGTCATTAAATTTCAAATTCATAGTTACTTCTACTTTTTTCTGGGTTATTTAAATTCAAAATTTCTTCTCAGTTTTTGAGCGTGTCTCGTTGACTTCTCGGTTTCATGTAGTTAATATTACTAAAAACTATTATTGTTAGACTATATAATAGAAACGGTTATGACCTTAGTAACATCAGATAAAAAAATGTCCATTACAACTATACCGGTCTATTAACTGTTGTGCTTATGGCAGAAGATTTTCATTGTTGTCTTGTAGAGCAAAATGGGACAACTGAAGTTAGTATGGTACAGGACGTGTGTAAGTTATGCTGTAAACTATGTTTTGTGCTAAATGGGAAGCAGAGAACACGAGAGAAGACTGACCCCCGTAATGGGCAAGAGCAGCTGGCATTAGTTAGCCAACTGCCAGACACAACACTGTCGTGTCGGCGGTGACATGCATCCCCACACTGGAACACAAGCCCGACACGAATCGCATGCAGACGCCATTTCCCTTCGAAGATAACTCTCTAACAAAGCTAAAACCGTCCTTACAGTTTTCATGGTCCGGGTTTTTATCTGTAGACAGTGCCGATGAATTTCTCGCTGTTGTGACAACCATTAACTATTCTCGTTGCGAATGATTCATCACACTCGATTAAAATAAGTAATAAATTCCCACGTGAAATTTCAGTCATTCGAATGTGACGTGATTGTAGATAAATTGAGTAGATACAGTCTCCTATATTTCTTGGTTCACGTTTCAGCAGCTTAATAAATTCATTTGTATTGTTGTCTATAATTTGCCACCATTTCCTTTCATTTTTACCTTGCAATCCTCTACAACCTATCTGTGTAGTTGTATCAGTCAGAATAATACAAATTAATTAGATCGTATGTAAGATGTCATCATGTACACAACTTTGGCCCAAAGAACGAAGAAATGCTAGACGCAGAAGTGGGTCCTTCGAATCTCCACCGCCAAATGTCTTAATATCTCTGGATGGAAACTAGTCATTTAATCCTTTTCCTGGGTAACAAATTCGTGTGTTAACATTATTTAGGTTGATTGGATGGAATATTTGTATTAATGGCGACCAGCGATGCACATCAACAGTATAATAGATGGAGAGAAATAGGTAGGTGTGTCTAAATGCGGTGTGGACTGGTTCACTTCCCTGTAATGGTTATAGGGGTAGGCCGCAGCTCAGTTTAAAACTAACCTTTGTTACGGCAACTTGGTAGTGTAAATAACTATACTGATAACACTAACAGATAAGTAAATTTTCGTACAACATATCCTGAAGTGCGTCAAAGTTAAGAGTTTCGTAAGAAGACCTTGAAAGTGTATTTATATCTCGGTCGTAAGAATATACGACTTATGAATGTTTTTAAGCATGATTAAGCATTCTGAAAGTGGAATTTCTCCAAAATACTGCCCTCCACATTCTCCTAATGCGCATGTAAAATGCCATTATATTTCCGGCGACCTATACATTTAAATGAATTTCCCTCACAGTATAATAAAGCTTTGGTTATAACTAATCAAAATTGAATATTTAACCTTCATCAGTTTTTCCTACGATAAAGGGTATTTTATGACAGAGTGATAGTAACACAAAATTGATTAATGTGATTGAAAAACGAGTCATAGACCGATGCATCTTTTTCAGCATTTCTTTTAATAGTACTTTTTAAGAATTAGAGACCATTGAACTTTTTCAGACATGAACATACTCGGAATAAATGTCATAGAAACTACTATATTGTTTTTCTTTCCAAAGCCGACCATAATAAATGGTTTAATGATTTATAAAAGACAGGCACAGAGATATTTTTCTGCATAATTCCATTTAAGTACATTATTCCAAAACACTTGTTACGTAAATGTCTGACAATGTAGTTGAAAATTACATTTAAAATGTGATAACGCAATTTTATATTATAATCAATTTTCTAATTTAAACAGTCTTTCTGGTGCGATGTAGTGCCATGAATCAGGAAAGTCAAATATAAGATTTCTACATGATCGGAGTCAATTATCCGGAGTAAAAATAAATATTGAAAGAACAGTTTAATTCACAGTTACAGTAAAGCGAAATTATATTATTCCTAGTATAGCAGTTGATATCATACCAAAGAATTCAAAGGTAAAAGAATCGTAGAATCATATTTCATAAGATAGTACAACCGTTTTCTCTTTCATAATTTTCATTCTGAAAGGCATTAGAAACGTCTATGATGAATGCCGATGTTGAAAATCGTTAAAAACTGATGAGAAAATATGATTTGAAGCTGTTGAAATTTCATGTAACTCGTTTTAAATATATGCATTTATTTATCACTAAGAACTAAAAATAGATGAAAACTGCAATTCCGAATCAGACAATCAGTTAATTACAAAATTTGTGGACATTCTATTTAACATTTTTCAATACTGATTGCTCTTGGAGTCCTTCTTGAGTTAGTGGAAAACACACAAAATTGTTATATTAATTAAAAATTAATATGAGAAGATTTTTAAATTTAAATATTAACTTGAGCGTAGATATTAAAATTAATTTATTCTCAACTCTTGTTTGATATTTTTAATTTTAAGAACCCGGTTTGTCATGACATGTAGCTGAATGGAATCATTGCTATGCTTTAAACCAAATATGTCTTAATATTTAAAAATTAAATTAAGGAATCGAAGAATATATATATTGAAACAAATAAAGCAATCAATATAAAATATTACAATAAAAATGTAATGTTTCCGTTCGAAGACATTTTGAATCAACAATTTCTAAATTAATTTCAATAAAATAACGTAATATGAATTAAACATTTCAGAATGAATTATTTAACTATTTATTAAATTTATAATTTTATACGGGTGGCATTAAATGATATTTTCCAATTCCAGTATTCAGAGTGTTTAAAGCAAATTACAGTGATATCAAGGGCAGATATATATTTAGGAAGCATATGAACTGGAAATTATTTGAATGCGCAGGAATTGTATTGGGTACTGTGCGACATGTAATGCAGATCGATGATCCCAGGGCCTCGATTTACTAATGCGGAAGTAGAAAGAGCGGTATTTTGACAATAATTCATATGTGTTTATTTTATTTTTGCACAATGACATGGCCGGCTATTGGACTGAGAATTAGCCTGTAATTTTTTAAGTTAATTAAACTGCATATATACAGATACCATACGCAAAACAATGTACATTTATAGTAAAGGCAGGACAGTGTTCATAGGTTACATATTAGCAAGGTATAATAATATTTATGAAGAATTTTGGAAACACTGTACAGTTAAAGGAGAAAATTTCTACGATGAATATTTATTTATTTTACGTTCAATGATTTATATTTCCATTGGTACCTACTGTTGCTTACGAGGACACCAACACTGTATTTTTTATTTAAGGCTTGTATAGAATTTACAATAGTAGAAAAGAGCTGTGATTTTATACTTCGAATTTCATTAATACTTTTCCTGTATTCTGTTATTGAAATAGCACATCAAGTACGTAAAATATTTGATTCTGCACACATTAAACAGAAAATTTGGACGTTTTCTATTAGCTAATTTGTAGTATTTTAAATATACTTTAAATAAAAATTAACTCCCAAATAATTATTTATAAAACGTTATTCTAAGTAAATAATAAATATTCGTCTAAATTTATAAGAGATTAGAATTTTCTTGATAGAGTTTATGATGATAATATAGAATAAAATTACAAAATACTGTCTGATTTAATTATATGAAAATATAATTTTTTTAATAAATAATTCTAGTAATAAATAAATCACAGACTTTTTTTTCGGTAATAAAGTTACTCTAAGGCAAGAATTTAGATGTGTAATATTTGGTTGCTGACTGTCAAATAATCAAATTTGTTGGTCTGTATCAATTATCTGTATTTTGATCTTAACAACATATATGGCGTGAATGAGAAAGTATGGAATGAGAATCACAAGTTTTACGAATTTATCTATTCTGTCAATCCTCATTCACTGAGTTCCAGTATAGCATTCCACTGAAATTAATATAAAGTTAAGTTACCAATTGATGTTGATTTAACTTCCTAATTCGTACATCTCAACTTCAGTACACTGAGCTACATCACTATAACACGCGTCAGCATCGACGGCGTGTGGCGTACATTGAGGGATGGGAACGATAAGTTCAGCACTATAAATAACTAACGTGGAGAAAGACAATAGAATTGGCCGCAAAAAATATGACACGCAACCTAATTCAAAATATAACAATATTTAATAATTATGAAAGTTATGTTTTGTAAAACAATTTTACATTAGCTTATTCATCATAACCACAGTGACTAATCAAATAATTCTAATTGAAAAAATTAAAAAAACAAATTGTTGCATACTGCAGCATAAATATTATTTCTCTTACCAAAAAATAAGTTACCGTACATACATCAAATTATATACCCAGAAACTGTTCACTATTTAATATTACGTATAATATAATATTATTATAAATCCATTTCAGGACGTTTTCATTATTTACTTTTTATTATTTCTGTTCAGTTATATGGATCATGATGATAAAAAAAATTATAACACATTGTAGGAATTATGAGAAATAAAATCATGTCGACCAGTTTTTCACAATTATCTTACAACTTAGTCGATATGGTTCATTAGACTTCAGTGGCCCATAACAAATCGCCTACTAATATACAATAGTTTTCGAAGCCACAAATTCATGAATCAAACAATGTAATAGAGAACGTGGAAAATTGTATTGAAATATAATTAATATAAGGGTGAAGAATTATAATGAAAAAAAAATGAAACACTGAAATATGATAATCACATATCTAAACTTTAAATTAAGTTCTAATGTCTGACGAGTCAAATAAAATGATTTGAGTTGGGCATTACCACGTTTGGAGACGCGTGGATATACGTAGTTTAATCCTGAAAAAAGTATTAGGAAAGCCCTTAAAAAATTCAGTAACAGGGATTTTGCTAAACTAAAACAGAATGATCAAACAGGCATAACAGAGACAACGGGATGAGTGAGTGACACTGACGAGAGAGATGTATAATGTAGAACAACAGAGTTACGTATAAATTAGCCGATGAAACCTTAAAGAGCAGGTAAGCGAAAGCTTCGAGCAAATTCACTCAACTCATCAACTATAAGCGAAATCAACATACAAATAATCCCAACGACGCCACACGCGGTATTAATCACAGTCTAAGCCTTACATGAGGAATTAAATACAGAATGTTGTGTATCTGCTAATGTTTTTCCCTGTTATTGAAAAAATTTCAAAACCAAACCATCTTATCTACATACTTCTTTTCGGCACATTGTTTTATCGATTGCGCAATGAAATCTGAATGTTATATGGGATTTAGGAGAGATTCTATAAGCTCATAGTATATTATTTATCTAATGTAAGACATCAATTCTCTGTAAGACAATTTATTAAACATGTCTTGGAAAATTAATGAGGCTGTCAATGTTTTAAAACCTGTGCCGGTTATGTATCCCCCATGCCACCTAATGTGGTGTAGTGTCTCTGCCTCCCTTTACAGTGGATCGAATCCAGACATAGGCATTAAAATATTTCCTCGTATCACTGTATTTGAGACTGAAGAAGAATCGAAAACTATTCCTATAATTCAAGAAGGTATCGGCCAAGACTGTAGAACAGCCCCCTAGTGCTGTTGAAGAAGAATATTTCTCCACGATATCCATGAATATTTGCAAACGTTGTATGACACGAAAAGTGAATAAAAATTTACCCAAATATAAACAAATAATTTTGAATAAAATAAAATTGCACCACCCATAATAACATTCTGATAATATAGACAGAATTTTCATTAAAATTTTAAATTTATTTCCCATAATACATGCAATAGTGTTAGTATAATTGGACCTCAGTAATATTTTAATTACATATTCAGATAATAATATTATCAGTTACTTGAAATTAATTGTTTAATTTACGGTATTGACTTTTTGGGTCCGCAGCGTTTCGTTCAAATTACTTTAAAACCCACATATATATTGCGCATTTAGATCTTAATTGAAGCTCCTAGAGTACGAGTATGTAAACTTCACAGTACAGAAGTTTACTTCTATCACACTAAATATTCATTAAATCATTCGAACTTTCCAATTTCCCATATACTTTATTTTTACCGTTCCCCTTACTTTTCTCACACATGAATTTGACGCGAATACTTGGTCTACGATATCGGATTCCTTTCAGCTGTATGATTGCATCAAACATGGTATTCGGGATTATGCACGGACGTTAAATCCATTGATAGGTGGATTATATTGGACATCAGTTAAAGCGAAGGCTAAAATTAATCTTCGACTACCAATAACACTCACGAAAATGGGAAATATAATAGTAGATAATTGAATATAGAATTTGTAATGTTTCAATGCTTACGTCTATATGAATAAAACGTGATAGTCCTAGTTTCAGTTTCATTCACACTCAGACCAAAGACTACACACTATAAGAAATTACTACAAACAAATTTAAGAATTTTTCAAATATGTGTTTAGATTTCCGAACGCAATGCGGGATTCTAAAAGATGTATTAATCAATAATTACTGTAATATAATTAAAGTATAATGTAATGATATAAATCGTAGAATGTTCTAAGTTTTATTTTATTCAGTTTTTTCCCTAAATGTTTTCTGATTGAAATAATTTGTTTTGAGAGTTTACACGAGGGTAATCCAGACAACTCTCCTTTAATAGCATAAGAAGGTATTTGAAAGGGGGGATGCGGAAGGGTAGAGGAAGGTAGCAAAGGGTTAACTAGAGCTCCCAAGCTACGTTTTAAGGATTCTTATCAGCATTTGCCTAAAAGTGATGCAGGACAAACCCTAGAAAACCTGCATCAGGTAGGTTGGGCATTGGGTACTTGTCCCATGCCCTTCCGATGGCGAGAGAGGGGTTTGATGTGGGGACGCAGCATTCCGTTCTCCGTGTCTCGACCAGTTGTGGGATAATTTTAATTTTACATAATTTTCAGACAGCCAAAATGGACTATTATGAAGTTGAGGATTCTGATTGGTGCACGCAATGGCTGCGCACTACCGGAGATTGGAGCAAACGTTTCCTTCCGGGTAGAGAAACAATCTTTTTTTTTCCACCTAAAGTTTCACCTCACGACCCTAAGATACAATTTATATTTTTTCAAGTATTATAAAAATAAAATTCCTTTGATATTACCTATTAAATCATTTCTCAACAAATATGAGTAACAAATCAGTCTGAAATAATTTTGACATTATATTCATAGCATTATAAATTAGAGTACGATAAATATAAATATAGAAGCTGACTGACAATAAACGTCAGTAAGAGTGTGGTTATTGGGTTAAGATTTATCATTTAACTAATATGTGATTAAATTTCTCGTATGTGAATTTTGTTCTGTCTGAGTGAAGAATTAAATTCATTAACTGTATTATAACAAGGAAGCCTGCGAGAGGATTCTCTCGCAGGTGATCCTTCCCAGAGAGCTCTGGCGAAGGCTACCTTTGGGGATGCATTCACATCTCTCTGGTTTTTTTGAACTAAGGTTCCCACATGCCGAAGCATCTCGGCCTGTTTTGAGAGGTGTATGTTCCGGGGTCGCAGACCTTGGGCATACGGTAAGAGTTGTCCGCTATTCCTATTGGAATAGTCGGCCAGCTGCCTCCTAAATTGGTCAAGGCACGGCGAGGGAAAGCTGCGACCCCACAGCTAACCCCTCTCCCGCCATCGGAAGGGCGTGGGACAAGTACCCAATGCCCGACCTACCCGATGCAGGTTTTTCTAGGGCTTTCCCTGCATTTCTTTAGGCGAATGCCGGGTAGGATCCTTAAAATATAGTCCGGGGGCCCTAGTAACCCTAGGCTACCTTCCTCTACCCTTCCGCATCCTCCCTTTCAAATCCGTTCCTATGCTATTAAAGGGGAGTTTCCCAACGTGGATTACCCTCATGTAACCTGTTACCTAAAAAAAAATTAAAATAACATGCTTGAAAATTTCCTCTCTTATGAAAAGACAAATGATGTCAAATAGCTATTATTTATGACAAAAATTAACAATTTAACACTTTTTAGAATTAATTTCTATGGATTGTAAGTAGCTGTTCTGGAATTTTCTGAAAATCTACTGCAGTGTCAATTTTTATTTTTATTCATTCAAGTGAATTATTTATGGACATTAATGGTGGCCAAAAAATCCTGTTTTCTTTCCTTTATCCTTTGTACAAAAATATTGGGCTTTTAAACTTCCAAGAACATTTATAACTGGTCATTTTATTTCTGATACGAATTTCCCATTGTTTCGAAACATTATATTCAGCTCATATTGATTAAAGGCTCATAATTGTATGTTACATTTAATTAAATCTGTTGTAATTAAAAGGTCCCGTCTTTCTGAGTATTTTAAAACAACCGAGGCAGTTTCATTTTAAGCTTCATAAAAAATTCACTCAAACGAACGCAATAAGAGAATTCCGCCAGTGTGATTGTCCGGCGGCCGACGCGGTCAAATCGTTAAACAATTACACGAAATTTTAAACAAATATGTGGTTGAAACGTACGATATGTATTACTGTAAACAACTCACACGTAGTCGAGTGCAGGAAAGGAGTGTTTATCCAAATTTCTTTGACAGGAAATTGTTGTGTATTCAGGAAAATAAGCCTCAGGTTCTATTCTGAAAGTATAATTACGTCCCTCCGCTTTAAATAGGGAATGTAAAATGAATTTGTACAAAACAATTTATTTTCGATTTAGTACTAATTTGGTATGAATTTAAACAGCTCACGTGTGTTATAACGCAAGTCTATGTCAATGAAACAATTTAAAACACATAATGAAACAATCTGTAATGATTAAGAACAATAAGTAATCGACTGCGGGGATTTTAACCATCCGGAAAATACACGCATGTCTGGAAAAAACACAGTAAAAACATGTATTGCTGAAAAAATATATAATTTTTCAACCTCAGTTGATTACTTCCAAAGTGGTTCGATAAAAAAGAGGAGTTAAAAATATTTTTTTAAGGGTAACAGGCTACATGAGGGTAATCCACATCGTGGCAACTCCCCTTTAGTGGCATAGGAAGGGATTTAAAATATGGGATGCGGAAAGGTAGAGGAAGGTAGCCAAGGGTTAACTAGGGCTATGGTTTAAGGATTCTTCCCGGCAGTTCACTTAAAAGTGATGCAGGGAAAACGCTAGAAAAACGTGCATCAGGTAAGTCGGGCATTTGGTACTTGTCTCACGCCATTCTGATGGCGGGAAAGGGGTTTGCTGTGGGGTCTCAGCGTTTCCCTCGCCGTACCTTGACCGGTTTAGGAGGCAGCTGGCCAAATATTCCAATAGGAATAGCGGACAACTCTTACCGTATGCCCAATGTCTGCGACCCCAGAACATACACCTCTCAAACCAGGCCGAGGTGCCTCGGCTTGTGGGAACCTTAATTCAAAAACGCCAGAGAGATATGAAGGCATCCCCAAAGGTAACCTCGCCAAAGCTCTCTGGAAAGGTTCACCTGCGAGAGAATTCTCTCGCAGGCTTTCTCGCACTCAGTAGTTAAATTTTTATATTATTTTTTGGCTGTAGACAGGCTATGTATAGGGTAATCCACATAGTGGCAACTCCCCTCTTATAGCATAGGAAATGGATTTGAAAGGGGGGATGTGGAAGGGTAGAGGAAGGTAGCCAAGAGTTAACTAGGTACCCCAGGCTATATTTTAAGGATCTTACCCGGCATTCGCCTAAATAAATGCTGGACAAACCCTAGAAAAACATGCATCAGGTAGTTCGGACATTGGGTACTTGTCGCACGCCCTTCCGATAGCGGGAGAAGAGTTTCCTGTGGGGACGCAGCATTCACTACTCCGTGCCTCGACCAGTTTATGATGCAGCTGGCCGACTATTCCAATGGGAATAGCGGACAACTCTTACCCTATGCCCAAGGTCTGAGACCCCGGAACATAAGTCTCTCAAAACAGGTCGAGGTGCCTCGGCTTGTGGGAACCTTAGTTCAAAAACGGAGAGGAAAAGGTATCCCCAAAGAAAGCTCCTTCGTCTCTCTCCTGCAAGGTTTTGCCAGCGAGAGAACATCCTTCGCAGGTTCACTCCAATAGTTAAAATACTCGAATTCTCATTAAGTTAAATTACAACACAATAACGGCTTCAAGAGAAGTGGTAATTATCAGTGGGGCAATGGTATTACCGATTAATATAACACTAATTAATTATTCATGATTACTTACACATGATTATCGGTAATTGGATCGGACATTTAACTCATATATTAGCATTATGTTATTATTCCAAATACTATTTAAGGCTAAATATCTATTAATGCGTCTGTGTAATAGAAATTTATTTGTTGATACTCAGAAGTTCAATTTTACAGTCATAAAAGATTACAAGGATATTAAGTAAGCAGAACTGATTTTAATTTTTTCCATTGCAAAACAATAAGCCTTATAATTACTTAACATCCTCCCACCCCCAACTGCTTCCCTATATCCTCAGATAAGGAATCCTCAGATAAGGATTTCCTTTTGAAACATACCCCATGCCCAAAGCTCTAGCGGAGGCTTCCTTTGGAGATGCCTTCATATCTCTCTGGTGTTTTTGAATTAAGGTTCCCACATGATGAGGAACCTCGGCCTGTTTTCAGAGGTGTATGTTTCGGGGTCGCAGACCTTGGGCATACGGTAAGAGTTGTCCGCTATTCCTATTGGAATAGTCGGCCCGCTGCCTCCTAAACTGGTCGAGACACGGAAAAGAGAATGCTGCGTCCCCACAGCAAACTCCTCTTCCTCTATTGGAACGGCTTGGGACACAAGCAGGACAATGGGATATGAAATATACGACGTTTTAATATTGTTTGCTTCCTGCTTCAATGGACATTGATATTATATTTTACATTTTAATATGACAAAAACTGTAACTGAGTGAAATTTATATGCGTTCAGTGGTTAAACAAAAGTCACTGTAACCATGATATTTTGATTTCTAGATTTCTTGGCACTTATTTTTATACGGATATAAAGCCTTGCATTTTCTTGTAATAAATGAAATAATATATCACGTAAAATTTACTCCGATTTAGAACCTCTTTATTTACAGTATCAATAAATTAATTAATTCATATAGGAAATTGTCGTACAGGAGGTTTCGAAAAATTGTTTTTATAAATTTATGATATATTAGATTCAGAAATATATTCGCAATATAACAACATTATTATTTGTCAATCAAAGTTTAGAATCAATACGTGCCTGTTATATTTACCATGAACATTGTATGTTTATTCTATTTTATATATTAAATTCATGACATTATTACTTTGTTATTATACTGCAACTAACTGTCTGTCGAGCCTTAAACTATAGTCCGGGGGCCCTAGTTAATCCTTGCCTGCCTTCCTCTACCCTACCGCATCCCCCCTTTCGAATCCCTTCCTATGCTATTAAAGGGGTGTTGCCACAACGTGGATTACCCTCATGTAGCCTGTTACCCTAAAAAAATTTTTTTAAAAAAACTGTTTCCTCATTCTGCCTTGCAAGTGGTTGTCACTAATGGTTTCATAATTCAATAACTTACTAAGAATTTACGATTTTATAACAACATGTTTTGATGAACTCCACAAATTTATTTCGGGTATAGGTATTTTATAATTTTGAAAGTAATATAATTCTCATTTAATTTTTCATAAATTGTTTAATAGTATGCTGAATCATTGTAATATTCAGAGTTTGTTGCAAGTGAACAGGTATTGAGAAAAAAAATAGAACGTCATGAGGCAATGGTAAAACGTATATTTAATTACAGCTCATCTCTTAATATTTCAAATTTAATATCCAGTAAAAGTTATTCATAATTAACGTAAAAGCAACGCAAATAGTGTCCTAGTTCAACTTTGAAGCTAGAAAATTTTTCACTGAAATTTTTATCCCAGAAAAATACGTTTTATTTTTACCTTTAACGACGAGGGCTTTAAAAATTTGTTATAATATAAAGCTATTCCGGTATTTCTCTCCAGTTAAATGAAATAAATGAAGCGACCTTTCACAGTCAAGTGCAGATAATTTAATTACTAGACTGCTTAGTGTCATTTTCATAAATGCTCTTCGCCGAGTAACGCTACACGGGAATTTCAAAAGTATCTCAGCCACTGCGACTAAAAATTACGGTAAAATGCAGTGAATATCTCGTTTTTCCTTTCCGTGCACATCAAATTAGGAGCTCTTTCTTTTCAGCCAGTGTAAGGGATACGTTGGCGCTTGAATTCATTAACGCCAAGGTCAGAGAAAATGGAAGTGGCCCAAGAGATGAACTCACAAAGGTAAGTCCATCAAGAGAAACGGTCAGTGGCTTACAGCGAGACAGCAACGCAGATATACTGATTAAACTTTTGGATGGGACTTGACATTTCTTTTACGCAGCTTTTTACCGAGTAGCCAAAGAAAGAGCTTGAAATCCCGACGTGTGACCTCACCAAGCTTTATGTGATGGTGTACATTGCTTCCATTCCGTTATTAAAGTAGTTGTCGAACACATTATTCCGGAAATGGGAAACGAGTAAGTCACCTCAATATTCGCCGTGAAACCTCCTTCATAATTAAGCTGGTCCACTACGTTTTCCATTCAGAGTTGGATTTCCTCCCAAGTTTCGTGATTGAATGAAACTATTATCAGCTCACGTCAGTTCCTAGCGAAGCTTCTGGTGTTGGAGCAATTAATTCAAAGTTTAGCGAATGCATTATCAACAGTGGTAACACCGAAGCCATTACGTTCTATATATAACGAGATAATGGTGATGTTTGTTACCATTACACCTATTGTCCAGCAAAGTACCGACGCGCAGCTCGGATTCAGTTCGCCAAAGTTCGCGATCAATTGCCTACTCAAAGCAGAAGTTAATGCCCTTTGTAGTTAGCTCCATTGTTTTATGAGGCACGTAACTTGAAGGGGATAGCGTTTTCTAGGCTCCTTCTGCTTCCTCTCGGTCCGATTGTGGTTAGCTTCCTGGATGTAATTGAATGTAATCTGATAAGTCCGGCCGCGGAAGGAACTGTTTGTGGACAACCTGTATTAAAAGAAAGAAGCTTTCCCGGCGTGTTTAAAGGTAACCACTACGATTTAATTTCATCAAATTGTTTCGTTTGTACCTCAGTCTCAATAGAAATGAGAAATCAGAGGAACTTCAGTAACTTGTTAGTGAAGGAAAACATTACAAATGAATTTATTTAATACACAAACAATACCTACTCATGAAAGAATTTTTTAGAAAATAATTTTTTGTTCCATTTAAAGAACATTTTCAATCTTAATATTTCAGAAGTTTGGCACGCGATTTATATTTAGATATAAAACATATCATATAATGGTTCGCGTTTATAAACTATTTGCTATTTAAAAATTTCTACAAAATAATTTAAGTGTACTGAACATTATAAATTAATTAATTTGCTAAATTTCTTTCAGTTGTAAGCCTACATCAACAAAATAAAGTATAGTCGGCCAGCATCCTTGAAATATAGCCCGGGGGCCCTAGTTAACCCTTGGCTACCTTCCTCTACCCTTCCGCATCCCCCCTTTCAAATCCCTTCCTATGCTATTAAAGGGGAGTTGCCCTAAGTGGATTACCCTCATGTAGCCTATTGCCCTAAAAAAAATGCCTCCTCGGTCTGTTTTGAGAGGTGTATGTTCCGGGGTCGCAGACCTTGGGCATACGGCAAGAGTTGTCCGCTATTCCTATTGGAATAGTCGGCCAGCTGCCTCCTAAACAGGCCAAGGCATGGCGAGGGGTAAGCTGCGTCCCCACAGAAAACTCCTCTCCCGTCATCGGAAGGGCGTGGGACAAGTACCCAATGACCGAACTACCAGATGCAGGTTTTTCTAGGGTTTTCCCTGCATTTCTTTAGGCGAATGCCGGGTAGGATCCTTAAACCATAGCCCGGGGGCCCTAGTAACCCTTGGCTACCTTCCTCTACCCTTCCGCACCCCCCCTTTCTAATCCCTTCCTATGCTATTAAAGGGGAGTTGCACAATGTGGATCACCCTCATGTAGCCTGTTGCCCTAAAAAAAAAAAAACCTTCCCACCTACCTTCCCAGAACTAAGTAAGCTTGCGAGAGGATTTCTCGCAGGTGAACCTTCCCAGAGAGCTCTGGCGGGGGCTACCTTTGAGGATGCTCTCACATCTCTCTGGTTTTCCTGAACTAAGGTTCCCACAAGCCGAGGCACCTCGGCCTGTTTTGAGAGGTGTATGTTCCGGGGTTTTATCTAATTTATAACCTGTAATATAGCCTGCTTAATTTGTTATTATTGGTTTAAATTTAGTGTCTCACCGTCAGCTACACTTAAATGTGCTGCCTCGTTACCACGTAATTTCCAACAATAATTTCCGGCTTCATTCGGTTTTAAAGACGTAATAGCATCTTAAGTGACTTAATTAAAATTTCGGACTTAAAATTACTAATGTCATACACTAATAATTTTTTCTTATTATATGCAAATAAAATTAGTTAGTAACTGCTAATACCGGCCTGCTGTGTTATAGTTGTCTCGCATCACAGATCTCTCTGGTTTTGAGTTTTGTGTGCGTGTGTTTGTTTCCATCATCATCGGAGAACCTCTCACAGCCGAGTTTTCTGCCAACACCAGTAAAAAAAGGCCCCTCTGCCACAGCTAAACCCTCTCCCGCCATCGGATGGGCGTGGGACAAGTACCAAATGCCCGACCTACCTGATGCAGGTTTTTTTAATGGTTTTCTCTGTATCACTTTTAGGCGAATTTCCGGGTAGGATCCTTGAACCATAGGCCGGAGGCCCTAGTTAACCCTTGGCTACCTTCCGCTACCCTTCCGCATCCCCCCTTTCAAATCCCTTTCCTATGCTATAAGAGGGGAGTTTCCACTATGTGGATTACCCTATATATAGCCTGTCTACACCTAAAAAAAATCCAAATTTATTTCAGAACCGTAACGATCAAAACAAAAATTAAAACGGCGCGATGTTGTAGGGAAATTCTCTAAATACTGTCTTACGCCTTTCCTTCAGAAATGTCTTCGGTTTTTAGACTGCATACTTAATGTGTTTTTTCAAAACCATCTAAAATATACCCTAAAAATTATATTAAATGTTAAACAAATAAAAACAATTCCATAAAATAGTATTAAATACTAATAAAACGTACCTATCGAATTTTAACAATAAGTATCAAATTTTATAAAAGTCCTGTAAAATCGTAAAAAAATTATGACAAAGTTTTTATTATTATTAATAATCGTTTTAAAATATATGTACGTAAAATCCGAATAGGTGAATACTAAAACAAGAATTATCTCGTACGTTTTGTGCTTAAAAAGTTATATAATTCACAGAGTACATGTACAAAGGTTTTTCTACTACGTCATAGGCCTCACATGCTACCGATTAGATGCAGGTCGTCTGTCCTGGACAGCGTTAAACAGAATATTTAAGGCAACACTGTTATAAATTTCTTTTGATGATTCATTACCTATGTCGTGAATAAAAAACCTCGACGTGTTTTACAAAGGAAGTGTCAGGAAGAAGTAAAGGTAAAAAAAATAATTAAAAACTTTTAATCTTCGGGTATACAAGCACGACAAATGAAATAGTCTTTTACAAAGGATACTGTTAATTCGACTCAATTTTTTATAATCTGTTTGCACATTATTATCAACCAACTTCGAAACGTACATGCCTTAAAAAATCACAAAAATGTAAATCATCAAACATTTTTACGTAATTTTAGTACTTTGGCTTCTGATATTATTATGTCTAGAGTAGTTGAGGAGTCTTTTGTTAGATTTTTTCCACAAAATGGTCACTTATTTTGCAAAAAATAAACAATATGTGCATAATCGGATCTCAGTTAAATGATGAACGAAATGTACTTGACAAGTACGTTTAAAATTAAATACGAGATGATTTTAACAATTATTTTCGTAAATTCATAAAATATTTTATCAAAAACTAGACTCAATCTCGCAAATTCAGAGAAATAGTCTAGTGTACTTGATATTTGATATGAATTGAATTTTTGCCAGTCATTTATGATAAAATGTAAAAAAATATGAATTCACAAACATTTTCATATTGTGAATTGTATTTATTTTTAGATTAGTCGATGGTACAATGTATTAAAATAATTATATTAATATAATAACTAATATTTCTCCAGTCGTTTTCAGTCCCTTCAAAAACGTTGTCTACGTTTCTTGTTTATATAATGTTTTGAACATAATGTGAATTCCTACATTTATTAATGCTCAGAATCTTAGCACAACAATAATTACAGAAATTCTGACAAAAGCTCAAATAAAACTTGTGTGTTATACAGGCAACGCGGACAATGGGCGAGTTCTATAGGAACTGTTCCATAAACTTTAAAACTTCCAGCAAGTTGGACGTTTAATGTTACACTTTAAATCTGGGCATTGTTATCACAGACAATACAACTCTGTAAGAGCAAACAATGAACAACCAATTAAAAACAAGCCTTTAGAATTGAAATAAAATTGAGTGCCTATTACGTAATGTCTGCAAAATGGCGCGCCGTCTCTAGTAATAACTAAATTCTATAACTTCGCCCAACTAGCAAAATATTTGATTGTAACCATACAGATATTGTGGCCGGGGAGAACTGGAACACAGGAAAATCTTTTGTGTATTATGAAATAATATTATGTAATTTTTCTTTATGTTTAACGAATAACGTAGGGTTTTTCTTGTATTCATATATATATATATATATATATATAGCGTCAATTAATGTAATAACCAACTTGAAATATTGAAAGAAATTAAAAGTTTACTTTGCTTTACAGTTTATGATTATTTAAAGAAATATTAACATTGAACAATTTAAACCAAATTAATAACATTTTGACGTTACTAAAATTTCATAACGATTTAAAATATTTAGTGAATGGTTTGAAATGATGAAACTGAAATATAATATTTAAATAATTAATTTAAAACAGAAAAATTAAGTTAACTTCTAAATGTACATAAACATGCCACAGCTATTAATTTAAATTAGAATTAAAATTTATCTCATGGCGTTTTATCGGGCTTCGAAAAAGGACAGAGTGATTATGAAAAATAGATTTTAAAATATTATAATAATACCAACATTCACAGCATTCCTTGTGCTGCCAATATTTCACTGTTTCTTGCTTTTTTCACTATATAAATGTGTCTTTGAAACACAAACCTTGAAATAGGAACACCACTATAAAACTTGCCGTTCTTTCTCAAAATTCTTATATAATATTACCATTAATATAATTACTTGTCGGAGCGAATACGAAGGGGGCACTTTGGGGATGCCTTTTCCCCTCCGTTTTTTAACTAAGGTTCCCACAAGCCGAGGCACCTCGGCCTGTTCTGAGAGGTGTATGTTCCGGGGTCACAGACCTTGGGCATACGGTAAGAGTTGTCCGCTGTTCCCATTGGAACAGTCGGCCAGTGGCCTCCTAAACTGGTCGAGGCTCGGAAAAGGGAATGCTGCGTCCCCACAGCAAACACTTCTCCCGCTATCGGATGGGCGTGGGACAAGTACCCAATGCCCGACCTACCTGATGCATTTCTTTAGACGAATGCCGGGTAGAATCCTTATAATATAACCCGGGGGTCCTAGTTAACCCTTGGCTACCTTCTTCTACCCTTCCGCATCCCCCCTTTCAAATCCCTTCCTATGCTATTAAAGGGGAGTTGCCCAACGTGGATTACCACAATGTAGCCTGTTGCCCAAAAAAAATATAACATTAAAATCTATAATATAATTAAAATTAAGTGTCATGGTATACAACAATGCTACTTTTTATTATTATGTATTCGAAATAATTACAATTAATTTTTGTAACACTATATCCGTAACTTTTATGGTTTCAAATTCATATATGAATGCTACAATTATCGAAAAAATAAATTTCTAATAATATATATATATTGATTGTTTTGTTATTGTTTGTAGTTTGCAAAAATGGTGAATAATCTACAAATTTGAATATTAATTTAGCGGAGACGCTTTTAGAAATAGGTGCTCTTAATTATTTAGTAGTGGATAATATTCTGAAATATATTTTATGAATGTGTGGGTGTATTTCCTTACTATTATTTAAACTGTAAGTGTCACAGGGTTGATTAGAATTGCAGAAAATAAATATTCATTCTCATTCGTGTAACAAAAAAGTACATTTTACGTAAAACAGTTGTAACGTTTTATCGTTCACTCCTTTGTGTGAAGCAGATAAATGGAACACGTGTACTTTTAAAACACGCAATAAGCGTTCTGTGTTTACTATTTTTATTGTGAACGATTTTTACATTTTTTGTACATTTCGAATTAAATAATTCGGAAAAAGAAGTGTTTGTATGACGTAAATTTCGTTTTTAATGTTAGATATTTTTATCAATTACGTTTTCAAGCTTTAGTAATATTATTTTACTAATAACATAAATATTTTTTTCAACATCTCCTAGTGATAAAACCACTATTTTTTTAGGTAAATTAAGCCCTATCAGTATTAAACGTGTTATTAACAATAGTAGTGTCAATTAAAATTAAGGGCGGATGTCAAAACAAATAAATAAAAATTATATTCAGTATAATTTAATAACGGCCAAAAAAAAACTTCAAATAAAAATGGTTTTAATTCCGAAGGCTGTGAACATTTAACCTGTGAAATACTTCTTAAATTATTGAAAAAAATTATTTACTACGGAAACGCTTAAAGGATAATCATTATGGTAAATCCCAGATTTTAATAATGTTTAGTGCATGTTCATTCAATGTAACAATATATTTATATTCGTGTACAGAACAAATATTTATCAGCTTTTATTCATAGACGTAACACAAATACGACAAAATCCATTGGCTAATTTCATAATTTACGTATCACCAGTTATATATTATTATAGAAATAACATTAATCGTATATAATATTTATATTAATAAGAAAAAAATTTATTCCTGAAAATTCTATTTTAATTTAAATTATGTTCTGATGTATACAATATTATTTAACAGCTATTTCGTGATTGACAACAATTATCTTGAAAACAGACATATCTATGAAGACCTCGGTAAAAAAAACTATTATAAAACATATTACCGATCGTTAATTTGAATAACCATTTTGGATTTCCTAGTACGAAAAATCCCATTTCATTGGAGTAACTTTGTAATAAATGAGAAAACTCAATTAAACGTTCAGAAAGTAAGAAAATATTTTGATACATGCGTTTCGAATACGTGATGTTAACGAATTAAAATTAGGATAAAATTCGTCTGTAGTCTATTTTAAATTATAAGGACGATGGCGACGGTTGTGACCTTGAATGAACCAATCACAACGTTCGAAATGAAGCAGCGTTGCCAAGCAATAGGGATGTTATACAGCTCACTTGAAACAGTAGATTAAGCCGTGTGTCATTCAACGAATCAGTGTCCCTTTTCACGCGGGCATGCCAGGAGACTACTTATTTATAACGTACTATACCATAATGAATTTATTTAAGCTTTATTTATAATGAAGAACCGAGTTAACTACCTAACTGTTTCTAACTAGTCCAACGTTGTCTGAAAAGTAGCTAATTACGTATCGTAGCAACAGAAAACTTCACTTTCTCTCTGATCCTATCGTTATACGGAGGATGAAATTATCGGGCCATACAAAAAGAACAAGACTGTGGCAAAACACAAAGTTTCGAAGGAAAATAAAGTGTTTATGTTTTGATTATTATTACTACCAAGATTTTAAATTTGTTTGCGGGAATAAATATTAATGCAGAAATTTCAAACGTCGTTACATGATCTGTAAGTACTTATAGGTCGCGAGATACACAATAGAAGAAGGGAGAAGATTGAATGGGAGTATGGTCATAAGGTCAAACTGCCCTTGGGGATCAACATCGCGAGACGCTAGTATCATTTGTTTAAAAAAATTATAAAAACAATATATTCACTGAACTTACCATCTCTTAGCTTTTATAAACGACATTATTCTCGCACAGAATATCCTGAACTAAAGAAAATGTATTGCTTCAATGTTTCGGTACAGCTTTTACATTACCAAGTTGCCCTAACAAAGGTTCGTGTTAAAAGTGAGCTCCGGCATATTCCCACTAAAATTTTAGAGCAGTGGAGCGCTGCTATGCGGGTATACCGCTGGGAACAGCTAATACAGCTAAACATTCAGTTAATTATTGATAAATATTTTTTCTTACATTTTGTTAAAAGAAAAACGTAACATATCCGGCATTTTAATCAGCGCAGCGGAAAAGATCGTCAACAGGTTGTTGTTATTAAAGAATTTCTCAAGATCTGATTTTACAGAAGTGTTCTAACAAGGTGACAACCCGTTGTTTTACGAAAAGTAAATACCACTGTGATCAAAAAGTAAGGTGAAATTGTCATTTAAAACCCCCGGGTATTAGGAAGGCAGGTAAATTTTTTTTCTAGTTTGGTAGGACTGTCTATAATATTTTCCAAGCGTCTGTTTGTTAAAAGGTTTAATTATCTCCGAGTTACACGTGTTTTTGTAAACAACCAAAAGTGAATTTTTCGATTTTTTCAATTGGTGATTTTGTTGAGCAAAGAACTTGCATCAAATTTTGTTTGCGGAACGAATATTCTTGTTCAGACACGTTGAAAATGTTGCGGAAGGACTTTGGTGATCAAACTATGGCACAAAAAAATGTTTGTACAACGAGTTCAAAGACGAACCGCGTTCTGCACGACCATCAACGTCTACCGACGAGGGCCACGTCCAAAATTTCAAACATTTGGTGCTGAAAATCGTCGATGAACGATTAGAGATCTCGCTGATAGTGTTGGAATATCATTTGGCTCAGCCCGAACTATTTTGAAGAATGTTTTGTGTCTCAAACGCGTCAAGTCTCGTTTGTTGCCAAAATCCCTTTGTTTTTTTTGGAAAAAAATCGTCGCGTTGATGTGTCAGAAACTTTGCTGTCTAACAGGACTACTTGAAATGGATCATTACTGGAGACGAGACTTGGATTTACGCATAAGACCCTGAAATCAACGACCAATCCAGCGAATATCGTGCAAAAGGTGAAGCAAGACCGAAAAGACCACGGCAAAGTCGATCGAAAATCAAGGTCATGTTGACAGTTTTCTTTGATTATCGTGGTGTGGTGCACTATGAATTCCTTCAGCCGGGCCAAACTGTCAACAAAAAATATTATTTGAGCGTTATGCGTCGTTTGCGTGAAGCTATTCGTCTGAAACGGCCGGAATTATGGACGAACAACTCTTGGTTCCTTCATCACGATAATGCACCATGTCATACTGCATTGGTTCTTCGCGACTTTTTTGCCAAAAACATGACTCATATCGTTCCGCAACCACCGTATTCCCCTGATTTGGCTCCGTGCGACTTCTGGCTATTCAGCAAACTCAAAAGACCAATGCGGGGACGCCGTTTTGACAGGATTCAGGAGATATAAACCGAATCGAAGAAGGTCTTCAAAGCTATACCGGAAAAAGACTATTCCGATTGTTTCGAGGACTGAAAAAAGCGTTGGAAAAAGTGCGTTTTATCGGACGGAGATTACTTTTAAGGGGATGAAATTGATTTGGAAGAATAAATAAAGAATTTATATTTTATAAATAAATTCACCTTTCTTTTTTTCACAGTGGTATAAGTAAAATTCCATATATTATCTTTATTACAGGTAACTCGATTAGTGTCGCGGTATTCGTGGAAATTCGATTTAGAACTGTAATTTCATGCATGCTGTACAGTTCCTGAATAATTTTGTCCAATTACTCTATGAAATCGATAAACAGTTCTCGGTATTCACTCGGGTGTAGCATGTTTAAACGAGTGGATACCGAGAACTATTTATCGGGAAATACTTCAACTTTACTCTACGAGATGTCAAATAGTACACATGAATTTGTTAACATCACAATTCACAATATCGATTATCAAAGTGTTTCATTAATACAGTGATATTGCTGTCTTAATTTCCATTTCTTTCATATAATTGTTAATACGTTATATTTTTAAGAATTTAGTAACCACTTTAGGCTAATCTTTGTAGAACACCACTTTGTTTTTTAACCAGTGCGCTAAGTTTCAATGTGATTCCATTCGTAACACCTTCGCAAACTTTTCAAACGTAAAGTTAGTTGTTTTGCCTTTGTGAATAATTAGCGAGATGGAGAAAGTTTTTCTCGTTCCCGTGGAACAAGACATTGGAGTGCTCCACGAGCTAAAGTGGTGACACTGAACTATTTTAGACATTAATTGCCACAAGTTTCGGCAACCACGACACACTCAAATAACTTGGAAAGCTTGTGAAATCCTTTCCTTTAGAGCTATTAAGAAGTTCTCTCCGTTAGCTACCACGACATGGCGACAGTCGTAAAGTTTGCAGCGGAACACTTGAAGCAGTGTCGTTAAGAACATCATCCTCCGCCACGGTGCTGCAATATTAAGGCACGTCTCAGTGTGGTGCCGAATAACAACAACACTGTGCATTTAAATCGCCTACATTATTGCTGTCATCTCTGAAAATTCTGTTTACCGGCGAGGGAAACCAGAACAAGGTCGAAAAGACCATTCCCGCCTTTCGTTTTCAGTTGCAGACTTCTACTGTTTCAAGTCAATTTCCTCATTTAATAAAAAAAAACACGAGCTCGTTTCTTACCTCAAGATACAAAGCGATTTAAGAAGTAAAACAGCAGCGGAATGTTTCTACTTTTCACAACTACGTTTAAAGTTGTTGAGCTAAAATTCAACTAATATTTTAAGGAAGTTTAATGTTGTGAACGTCTTAATATATTTCTCAATAAAAATATTTAGAAACTAGACATTTAATATTCTATAATGTAACGAATTATTTTATTGGGCTGGGTATTTTATTATATTGAAGCAGAAAAAAATTATTGACCATTAATTATTGAAATGAGTTTTATTAATACAGCACGAAAACTCTGATCACTGATCAACTGTGGATTTACGTTGCAGAGATTAGTTGTCCGCATCAAATACGTATCACCTATTCCTGTTTCCTGTTGTCCGCCGTAGTTTGAGGTCCCGGTTTTTCCCTTATTGAATCCTGCAGCTGGATGGAGCGTCTCGTTCCTTGTTTTCCAATATTCGTCGGATGGCCTCGTACAGCCCGTTGATGGGCATGTGCAAATTTACTATATCCTTTTCCACTACTCGGATAAGCATACACTTCGGGATCCTATCACCAAACGTTATCAACGTCCATCCGTCAACTCTTTCCACGTCTGTCCAGTTGTTTCCACGTCCTTCCAACCACTCTCCACAGCGTTCTTATTCCAACTGTTTTCACGTCTGTTCACCAACTGTTCCAAAATCTCATTTCCCCAGAACTAGACGTTTTCTCGCCCTTAGCGTCACATGCTTTTGTTGTTCTTAGCCGCATGGAAAACAACATTTCAGAAAATAAAACAAAATTAAATTAAAATACTCCTGTTACAATGAGAAATTTATTCCGTTTATTATATTTCTCCAGCAAGTATTAATTATTGTTTAAATAAAACAGTAGAGTAAGAAACAAAAATATAATATTACTGTCACGTCCTCCGTTGACTTTTTTAAACTTTCGTTCTTTATCGCTCCAACTGTTATACTCGCAATTATTTTTAATTATTAAATTTCTAATTTTATTTTTAATATGACAAAAAATTTCTAGTATTATTTTCAATTAGTGCAGAAAGAAGAATGAAGGCGCCCAATCATTCCGTGATCCATGTCAGAAGAAATGAATCGAATGGATTTTACAAAATTTTAATATATCACAGCAGTACAACTAAAAACGCAAAGTATAAAAGATTTACAAACTTTTGAAAAACTAAAACGTTTTTTTTATAAATAACAACTTTATTGGCCTGTTTTCTATATACACTGTAACTCGTCGTTTTTTAACAATATTTTATCTTTTTATTACATTTTTTACATATGTTTTTATTATTAATATAATGTAAGTTGTAATTTGTATGAATGTTTGAACATGAATAATGAAAACAGAAACAAAACCACTTTTAGAATGTAAGGTTGTAACAATTATATAAATTTTTATGCATAGCATAGGAGTAATGTTTCTACACGGAGAATCAGGAGGAAAGCCTTCAAACTTTTATTGTATCCTGATCCTTAGGAAGGTTGGGAGTCAAACCCGGCCTGCGTACATTTGTTCCTTCCTGTATTTCCACTTCTATACAGTTTGTTTGTCATACAACTCCGGTTTTCAGGTTATGACCCACGTTTCCGGATCTCTGTGAAGAGTCGGTCGAATTGTTGTGTAATCGTAAATTCCCCAGAGCTTTATTGGCTATATAAATCCTTCCTGTATATTATATTTGAGTTTCTACGGAAGGGCAGAGTCCTCGTCGCTCTGTTTCGTGAAGTGACTTGTCTGTCGCATGTGTTTCCTCCTAGTGTGCGTGTGTCAAGTTTTGCGTTTATTCTTTTGAGATGTGTAATTCTACATTTTATGATAGTTAATTCTCGAATAATTTATTATTTACTAGTACGTATTGAATTTTTTTGTTATAACTGAAAATATTATATTAGACTCTTATTATAGTTAAAGAATTATTATTTTTGTTATTATTAATATATTTTACATTTGCGTTCCCGAATTTTAGTATTTTTACGTTATCTTCTAATTATTTATAATTGTAGCATCCAATTATTATATTATAATTTTATGTATTGACATATCCTACTTCCTCATACGAGTAATAACGGAATAAAATAAATCAAAATATTTTTATTATTATCAAGAATATTGTTATAGGACATGAGTGTTCATAGGTTTACTAGAACGTCGTTAAATATTATTTATAATTTTTACCTACATTTTATTAAGTCATTAGTAACAGAGGCCCATTGTAAATTACCGGGGAAAACGGTTAGTTTCGCAATACTCACATACAAAATCTTTGATGTTCATTACTACACATTAACATGAATCAATTTGCGTACATGTGCGCCTGCTGACAGAGCAAAATGTCACTGAGTTGCTTTCATACTCTACTAAAGTCTTGTATCCTCCATAATCTCTATTCCTAGAACAGTATTGTGTTATATGTATGTAATTTCAAATAAATTACGGTACACTGAAAATTTACAAATGCACCGAAGACCTCATCTTGAAGAAACTCATTTAGAAAATCTCATTAGAGAAGATAATTTAGCCTCTAGATTGTCTGTTAATTAACATAGTAAATGTTGGCTCTATCGGAAACGTTCTGGACTTTAAAACGAAAATCATACCGCGCTCTGAATTGAAAACAATTATTAAATCTTACACTGCTATTAAATTTCAATTCCAGAAGGTACATACTATTATAAATATATGACCGCTCATCTTTTCAGGGATAAATTATAAATCTCTTTACAACGTAATACAATAGAAGATATGAATGACAGAAAATTTCCATGCAATTTTTATGCATATGTATAGGTAAAAATGGGATGTAAATTTAGCGCGGGGAAATGAAAGCGTCAAAATGTCTGAGGCTGGAGCTGTATAGAGAGGTTAGTAAACATTTCGAATGTGTCAGATCAAAGACGACATATGAGGAATCCTCGTGGGATTGGATAGAAAGAGCAAGTATTTTATTTGCTAGGTTGGAAACAAACGTCAGGGAAAAAAGTAAGGTGATTGATTTTGTCCGGAAACAACTAAAAATATTTCACAAAACAGGATAAAAAAAATTCTGTTCACGTTGTAAACCGTTGATTAAAACCAACATGTAATTTCACGATTTGTATTCTACATATTATTTGTGTAAATGAAAGAAGCGTATTTTGTAATTTGGGAAACTTTTAAACGAAAGACATTAAACGCATTTACTGAAATTGTATTTTGTAGCGGATGAATGCTATGAACATTAAATATTTATTATTTTACAGAATGAAATCAGCTTTTAATTTACGGAAATCAGTGTTCCGAAATAATTTTACCTGAATATGACTGCAAATATTTTTATAAAATTTTTCTATTTGTAATATGCGCAGCTGAAATTCTGTCAGTATTTTATCTGCGGAAATTATGGATGCAGTAATTATGGCTACATTTCATTCCAATGTATTTTCACAATAGATTTAGTGCTTTTACATCTTTAATAATAAATAAATTTGAATGCATACCGTCAGTTGGATCGAAAAATTATTTTTGCTTAACGAAAATAAATTATAATGAAACATGAGTGTACATAGGTACAAAATATTACAGTTACGGTTTGCAGTATGATCCATATATTCAAATAATTCATTTTATTAAAAAAAACTAATGAAAAAAATTCAGATAAAAAAGCAAAAGGCTTTTGAGCTTTGTCAATTTTTTTAGAGCAACAGGCTACATAAGGGTAATCCACGTTGGGCAATTCCCCTTTAATAGCATAGGAAGGAATTTGAAAGGGGGGATGCTGAAGGGTAGAGGAAAGTAGCCAAGGGCTAACTAGGGCCCCCGGTCTATATTTTAAGGATCCTACCCGCCTAAAAGTAATGCAGGGAAAATCCTAGAAACACCTGCATCAGGTAGGTCGGATATTGCTGACAAGTGCAGTTATGACGCTCTAGGCTCTTCTTTACACCTGAGGGAAGGGACAAGAATCCCAGAAACGATGTGTGGTATTTATATTATCACTTTTTTGTCTAAATTGGCTAGCTTTCTTATTCATTAAAAAATTATAGTTGTTATGAAACCACCATATAACACTTACTTCCTTAAAACTTATAGATATAAAGATATATAGATATAAAGTCAAAGTATTATCAGTATTATTCGCAGTGAAAGTTAATGTAGGCGGCATAAATTACTAATCAAATAAATTGTTAAAAAAACTACAAAGATTATTGCCACGGAAGTTAGAAAAGTAGTCACCGACACTCAGGAAAACACGAAGTCGTTTTAAATAAAGTTGTAATAAGAGGAGAAGCTGTTACGTAAATCGAGAACGTAACACAACGGTGGAGATAAAAGTTTATTGAAGCTAGGACGCGAGTAACGTTCTCGGAGAAGCAACATTCACGATAACAGTTCAGTTCTAAACAGAAATTATGTTACTCAGTTTTTTCCTTTCCTTCTTGATGTTCATAAAAGTGTTTAAGTGAATTTACAATGTGAGCAGCGTCTCATTTTCTATAGAAAACTATTATGAACTTCACTTCATCAACATGCGGCGAAAATTGTATAACCTCCTCCATTTAAACTAGTAAATAATTCATAAAGGTGATATGTAAAGTGGATATGTTTGGACGTTTATATTTTTTCTATTGCAAAATGAAATTTCATAAGTAAAGCGTCTACGGAAACGAAATAGTTTATTTTTAGGATTAAAGTTTCCAGCATGGATCAATTACATCCATAACAGAGAATTCCGGAGTGTTTGTTTCATTATAACGCTAAAAATTAAGAATAGCGAAATCAATATAACAATATCTGTAACACTGTTTGTTACTCAAATTCGACACCAATACTCATAAAAGGTTTGGCATATTGTTCGTATCATTCAAAGTTGACGTATAGAATGGCTAGTACTTTATTACATATTGCTAGTCGTCAATAAACAGTAGTAAAAGTAAATACTGTCAGGATCCGTACCATAAATGACTGAAGAGGTGAAAAACATTTGTTCACGTTATCGAACACTGTAATTTGCAGAGGAGAGATTAGAATAGCGGACCACGTTTATAATCTATTCGATTGAAGTATTTCAGAGAGGATTAATTTGCATAAGTTTCCCATACAACGTCGAATCTACTGTACTTTAAACCGTAGTGTTACTTAAATTATAACTTTCGAACAGTCTCAAAATTATACATCAAATTGTAATTCATTTATTCAACCATACAGATTGTCTTACAGGTGAGTTATCTGGTTTTTTTGTTCTAAATTAATTTAGAGAATACAAGAAATGCTAAAAATCCTTTAATGAAACAAATTTATGGTACTTAAAAGACAAACTTTCTTCACGAAAAACTGAATTTTTTTGCGTAATAATTCGCATAATGAACGGATATGAACTTGTATGTCTTTTATGAGTGGATCTTTAGAGATGCCGAATTCAATTAGAGTAGAAGTCAATATATATATATATATATATATATATATATATAATGCCAATTAAACAGGCCAATTAAACAGGCCATTAATTGTTTTTAATATAATTAAATTGTTAGCGGTAATAATGCGTAAAGGCGACAATGAAGGCGTGTTTTTTCCTTTAATCAACAATGGAGACCACGCGTCGAGAAAACTGAGTATGCACTTGGAGAACGCCAGTCTGGAATCGGCGATTGAAAGGTGAAGGAGTCAAAATTCTGCGTATGAGAGATGAAACTGTTAAAAGTCGACGGGGAGATATAATACAGTTCAATTCACCTAGAGCAACAAACAGTAAAGTTTGCAGTTATAAAGTACG
This sequence comes from Zhengitettix transpicula, assembly GCA_037074705.1. Taxonomy (NCBI): domain Eukaryota; kingdom Metazoa; phylum Arthropoda; class Insecta; order Orthoptera; family Tetrigidae; genus Zhengitettix; species Zhengitettix transpicula. Next base: position 54,024,815 of record CM073593.1, on the reverse strand, counting down.
ACTGGCGAGATCCTGTATTTTTACATGAAAGCAAGCAAATATTTTACGGAGAGATTTACATAATAATTTGCACACGGTGAAGCAAATGGTTGCTTTACGCTGATTGAACTATTATCGCATAGAGAGGACCTACAATCACAAGCTGAATAAAGGGGACGGCTCATCCGAGGTTCCAGATAGCAGAGGACGAGTATTAAAATTTTCAATGTAGTGTAGAGTTTGTGTAAAAATGGCGTTTAAGTGTGGTAGTTTTCAAGCTACAAAAGAAATCTGGTACCAGACAGACGTTCCGTGAGTAACAAAACATTTATACAAAGTTGTAAACGATAATTAAAAAGGTATAGTCAGATTTCGTTCAGTTTTCATTTCGTTCAGTTTTCTTTTCACTTACTTTCATATTGTTTAGGTTAACTTTTTATATTCGAATTGTTAATTGTCAGATTATACATTGATTTTGTTCCAATTATCAAACCCAGTTATGACCCTGAGATAAGAGATTCGACGTATTTGATTGTCATGATATAAGAACTGTATGTTCATAAATGCCACGAATTAATAAATGAAAATTTAAGTAATTGTTTTTAAATGGATGAAATTCGGCATAAAAAATAGGTTTTGTACATTGTAAATTTATCAACAATAATAAATTTCTTTTAAAGCTTAGTAAATGTTGTTAATTACTCCTAAGATTTAAGACCACCTTTTTAATCATTATAGATTCGACGTCTTCAACGTGTGGCTAATTATTCAAAATTTAAATAACTTTTTTGTTAATTGATTCATAAATTAACCCTAACTTGTTGTTTATTACAATATATATATATATATTCTGCCTTTGAGGAATAAATTGTAAAGAATCAACAGCCTTTAAGGTCAAAGAAAGATATTTAATAAAAATTATACAACGTTTCGTCGCAATTTGCGACCTGTTCAGGAAATACGTTTAAAAAAATTTGATAGTCATTTTCCGCAGACTGCTCTGGGTCTAAGTTCTCATTTTTAAATCTTAATTTACGAGTATTGTTCTTGAAATGTTCATCTTATATCGAGGAAACAGTGTTTTGGCCCGTTTTAAACTTCTGAATATATAAAATGAATATGTTTCGACAAAGTAATCATGTTGGAATATATGAATAGTAATTAAAAGTTTTTTGTTCAATCGGAGAACAATGGTGATGTAGTTGCACTGAGGCTCGTTATTTCTGTCACAGCCACGTGGAAAACAATCGTAAAGACCTATTGCATCAGTTAGTAAATAACTTTCAATTTTTCATAACAAAGGTTAATATCATCAAATTTATTAACAATGCATCGTTTTATTTACGCAGAAAAAATAATGTTGTCTATTGTGAATATTAATTAGTGCATGGAACAAATCTTTAATATTCATGTTTAATCATATACACATTTTAAGAGAAATTCAACTCTTTTTTATCTCATAACTAAGTTAAATTGTACATTCACAAATTCTTTTTCTGTTAATTGTAATACGTAAGTTTGAAAAACATGTCATACATTATTCAATATAATTGGTTAAATAGCCTCGTAAATATAATCAGTTTTAGTATACATGACAAGTATATTTATTTTTAAATTAAATACGTTTTAAGTACTACTCATTTATATAGAAAACGAATTCGATAAGACGCATCATTGATGTAACACGAGTTTAGTGTATTTTATCTGTTAATAATAAACGATCTCACTGGTTCGTGTTAAATGAAGTAGCAGAGCGAAATAATTTAAATTAATGGTTCTCCATTTCTGGAATAATTTGAAAAATGCCTTGAGGGGGTTGTTATAGAACAAGTCGTTAATGTATTTAGCAATTTGGGATAATGCCTTTTATAGATCGTTTTTCCGAAAGAGAGTTTTCTTGTAACATGCAGTTAGCTGTTTAAAATCGGCCTAGCCTTACTTAATGTGATTAATTATTTCGAAGGAGTGTGTATTAAAGTTTTAATGAGGGGATATTGTTCAGCTGCCGGCTTGAACAACTGGTGCGTTTGTCTTAGAAATCTTGGCACAAATGCGATATTCTGATAAGTAAAGCATAATAGGTACCTACCGCGCCTCCATTCATTTACCTTACGAGTTTTAATTGAAAAGCTCCTTCAATATTATTGTACGTCAGGCGGAAAATGTGAGCAAAGTGTGTGCTTATTCATCAATTAAAAAGGTGCAATTTTCAATTTGAAAACAAAACGTCAAGTAGTTTTTAAATTACAATTTGGTAAGCACATATTTGCTCTAGCAGTACGCTTTTACTTAGCCAATCCCTTACAAGTAAAATGAAAGTTAATAAACTAAATTTAGAGATCCACCTAGATTCATTATGTATTAAATTCCTGAGAGCATGTATCGTGAAATAACTTTATTGAAATAGGCAAGATTGAGTGCGATCCACAAATAAGAGTTGTTCGTGAATATTTAATGTGTTTAATTTCATATTCGTTATTCATAAAGTTATTAACAGACAATTTTGAAGCGAGAAGAAATATTTGGGCGACTTACGGTAAAAACGAAGAGAAATACGACTAGAGAAAAATTATTGTAAGTGAATTAGTTTTATTTGACTCCAATTCAATAACTAATTTTATATCATAGCTTGTTTGTGAACTAAGCGTACTTCCTTAAAACCAAATTATAATTAAAAATTAATGAATACACCTACATTGGTCACGTGTAATTTATTTAAATAAATCTAAAATTATCAACGTTTCGTCGTCAATCTATGTGTATAATGGTGTTGTGCATTTCCAAAAATTGTCACATTAGTTAACCGAAATTAACTACATCATTATATACCTGCATAAGTCCTAGATGAAACATTGTGAATTTTACTTTATTTTCATAATTTATATCTGACAAATTTCCTTTTTAATTATACATTGATGTCAAATAAATATAATTAATAATCAAATTATAGCACTTATTATTATATTGTATATATTATGATGTATTGTATTCTGATTCATACTGGTTATGGCGACTTATTATTTTATATTTTACTTAGTACGTGGTATATTATACTAAATCGTGTGTACATTATTTTAAATGAAAATTTATACTTATAATTCTTTCCTTGTGAGAATATGTAAAAATTTCAAATTTTATTATTACACTTAAACATTGAAACAACTGCATAGGATCTATGTGGGTGCTATAATATCTTTGTAATACCTACAATAAATAAAAAATTATTTATGCTTGCCAGAGGAAATAAAATGAATATATAAACGTTGGTGAAGGATCAGTCAGGACACTTAGAATATTTTCAGTTTTGAGATACTTTAAATTTAAATCATTTAAAATTTCTAGAAAATATTAATAAATGTTTTTAGGGCACAATTTGTGATTAAATGTGAACTACTCAAGACGCAATCCAATGGAGGGAGTTCAGTATTATATTTAATGCGAAAAAAAATTCTTCGATGTTACTACATAATTTTATTTAATTACCAGTTATGCAAGTAACGTCAATGGAAACTGTTCGGTCAGAACAATTCCAAAATTGAATGCAAAATTTACAATTAATTGTAATGATATCGCTGATACTTATTTTGTTTCATTTTCAATTTTTAAGATTGATTTATTCGAAGATTTTATCGACATTTTTAATATTATTCAGCTAGGCATTTTCTACGACATTATGGTATTGTTTATCTGGCTCTATGACGTAGTCCTTACGTTGGTTGATACAGACCATTTGATTGGGCAATTTTTCAAAGCGAAGCGAAAAGTAAGAAATTATGTAAATGGATATTGTTCTAGAATATTTTAGAAGAAGCTGCAGACGGAATTCTGACAGTGGAAATTGAGAGTATAACATAGTGCACGGAATAGGGCCGCCATGTATAGGCCGAATGAAACGCCGGAATATTTTGAGAAAACATTTATGAAGTTAAAATCCCATTTCGTAGTCGTAGGCTGAAAGTCTACGAGACGGCCATAAATTCGCACAAGGCGAATCATTCCATTCTGCTCGTTGCCATGAAACCTGTTCAACCGCTGTACCTGAGAGCAGAAAAATCTCCAGCAATTGGAGCATGATCCAGAGGAACCTTTCCTGAACTACGTGTGTATCAGCCTGAGGAGCACCAATTTCAAATACATTCCGAGAAAACTGTAAGCAATAAAATTTCATAAACACAAGGTTCCTATTCTGTTAAATACTTTCATAAATCTCATTTAAATGGAGTGTCATTTACTAACACTGTGTTTCGTAAATAAATTCTCGCACCTATATACCTACAACGACATGAGAATAACTGTAATACGTTTTGTGTATTTCATGTGGTTAAATCTATGAATCACTTTGAAGTCAAACCTCTGGTGCCTAAAAATGTATTCTAAAAAGTTTTTAAAAAGTCGAAATCTATAAATAAAAGCTGTTAATTTTCTTAAATGCATATTTTTTTTGTTAACAGTATTATAGTGTGTGTGTGTATTTTTTAACGTTGATATTTCTAATCCGACATTTTCACATTAAGTTATCTGATGGTACGAGGCACTTAACTACCTGAGTGCGTGACATCAGAGGTGAAACAGCTGACTACGAATTTTAAATTTAACATTGAACTCTCCCGTTTACATTTTATTACAAAAGAAATAAGTAAATTAAATTACTTAAACGAACGTGAAAAAATAATATAAAATAATAAATTTTAATAGAATATTAAGACAATTATTATTTTAATGCAATATACAATTTTACCTGATAGCTGTTATTATATTTTAATTTTGTCATCCAAGTAAAATTGTCAGAATTAGTCGGTAATATTTATAGGATGCGGAAGTCTAATTCATCAAATGAAATAATTGTAGAAATGGCCACAAAGACGTCACGAATATCGGCTAAATACAGGGAACAAAAACGAGATAATCTCGTAATTAGATAGACATTACTTTGTTTCCGTATGTCTTTTTGTCCCGTCTGAGTGCAGCAAAGACATATGAAAGACGTGGCATAAAATAAAACCTTATCGCGAGAGCCGAGCGGAGGGAATTGTGAGCATTTGTCGTAAACGTTTCCATGCGTCTCTGTAAAGAAGGGCTTACAGCAACGTCGCTATGTGACGCTTTGCAAAAGAGAATCATATATGACCCGGGCCTCACACATCTTGCTGTAGCACTGCAGTCAAGAGAAAAATGTCACTCTACATTCGAATATGGCATGGCAGTGGATATGTAAAATTGGATGAAATGTAATTAACGTTTATTACGTCAGATAAACCGGATTATGCGCAGCAATGTGGAAGAACATTATTGAAATATTATAATGCGAAGAAAAAGATATATTTACGAGCTACTGTCAAATATTTTGCAGAAAAATAAAATACAAACAATTTTTAATTAATTATTAGATGTAATATCAAAATCTAACATAAAACAGACCACTGTGAAGGGTACATGCTTTATGTTAGTTTGTTTTAAAGTAATGTTACGTCAATATCAGGAATTTATTCTGTTTATAATTGTGTTTAGCTCCCAGTAATAAGACACACTTTGCAAGATATAAACATAATAAATAAAATTGATTATTTGTTCGTTTATATCTTGCAAAGTTTGTCTAACGTTCCCACAAGCCGAGGCACCTCGGTCTGTTCTGAGAGGTGTATGTTCCGGGGTCACAGACCTTGGGCATACGGTAACAGTTGTCCGTTATTCCCATTGGAATAGTTGGACAGCTGCCTCCTAAACTGGTCGAGGCACGGAGAATGGAATGCTGCGTCCTCACAGAAAACTCCTCTCCCGCTATCGGAAGGGCGTGGGACAAGTACCCAATGCCCGACCTACCTGATGCAGGTTTTTCTAGGGTCTTCCCTGCATTTCTTTACGCGAATGCCGGGTAGGATCCTTAAAATATAGCCCGGGGGCCTTAGTAACCCTTGGCTACCTTCTTATTCCCTTACGCACCCCCCCCCCCCTTTCAACTCCAATCCTACGCTATTAACGGGGAGTTGCCCAACGTGGATTATCCTCATGTAGCCTGTTGCCCTAAAAAAAAAAAAATTGAAAGCTTGTGTGTCGCAAATTGGCAGCGAAAAATTCTGAATATAATATATTTATTTTCTGTGAGCCCAGAAATAATGAAAAAGACACACGTAATTACGAAACGCTATCGAGTTATTTTAGATATAGAATAATAAGACATGAAAAAAAAATATAACTGCATAGAAATGATTATTTGGACATTCAGAAACTAAGATCACAAAGTACATTTCTTGAATGTAAAAAAAATTTACTAATCAAAAAGTTTGAGAGTCCCTGTTTAAACAGACCATGTTAAGTAATTAATTTACGTGTAAATAAAAAATTTGAAAACGATACTAACTTCTTATACTTCTTAGTTAAGATAAAATTTATCGAAATGAAATCCACGTCAATAAATACGAGTACAATTTATCAACATTTTTTATAATCATATGTTGGTAAAATAATCTCACGTAAAATATAGAATTATAATAAGACATCTCAAACGTTAAAAGTCCAATTGTGAACTCTACAAATCCAGAATATTATTAATAATTATTATTTAACTGTAACTGTGTCAGAAGAAAACTCTCCGTGAGAGGATTCTCATCTACCACATATATTTTTACGAAGAAATAACTTCAAAATTATATTGAATAAGTTTTTAATATACAAATTCCCTAATAGAAAATATATAAACCACCTCGAACTATAAACGTTTTTTGTTACAAGAACAGATAATTATTCATTTTAAACATAGTGCATTATTTGTCATTTATTAATATCCGCGTAGGAAAAATTCATTAACTTTAACCTAGTGTTTTGGAACTTATAAATTATTACGGTTTAAGTAGTGACCAATGGTTTAAACTATTAGAGTGATAAAATGACAGCCTCACGTTGAGGTGCCAATTTGTGGTGATCACAAATGAAGACAATTAAATAAAACAAAGTTAAAATGTGCCACCCGTTGATGATGCTAATTTGTAGTAATCACCAATTAATAAAAGTTAAAGCACCATGTTAATGCGTTAAATTGTAGTAATTTAAATATTAAAATGATTTGATGTTAATAAAAAACAAGATTTTTTAAAAAAATTAATTTATTAACGCTCAAACAATTTAAATTACATAAGCCTCAAATCAATATACGACAGTTATTAAGAAATTAACTTCAATTTACATCATTTATTAATATTTGACAATAAAATTTTACTCTTTCTCAGGGTCGTTTACTGGGCCTTTAATAAAAAATACTGCTTGTTAACAATTTAACTTTATCAAGTTATCATGGACTTACTTTATCAATAGATTACTTACAATGCATAAATAAACATAAAATATGATTTTAAATTCTGACTGAAATTCGAAATCTGAAATCTGACAATAATTACCATAGTTATGAGTTTACAAATATGAGTTCAGTGAAATTTTAAATTACGCTCTCTGGTACTCAAAGAAATTTGGCTCGTTCGTACACACACACACACACTTTATATACAGGACATTTTTATTACACTAATTCTAATAACACTTTTAGTTTGACAAAGTGGCTCACTGTTTGTTTAGGAAATACGTTCGTTTCGTAGTTTATTAACTGCAGGATGCAGTTACCTGGCTCCCAAAATCGAAGACAATGGTCTAAATCACGAATGAAATAATTTAGACTCTGCACTCAAAATGCCTAGCGTTGAATATTTACATATTTATTTCGCAGACAGGAACTTGTAAAAAAAACTGTTCTAATTGTTTTAGCTGTTGTAGTATATGTATCCAGATACTTTCTGGATATTTTACTTCTGGTCTGTTCACAGCTTGTGTTCAACTTGTGTGTTTTCTGCCGCTAACAATACGAGTCCAAATTTTTTTGTTTATTAATTAATGATATCCTTTTAATTACCTCTATATATATATATATATATATATATATATATAGACTTAGTTGAGAAGTATAATAAATAACCTTTCTCACTGCGTCGAATGTTGGGGTTACGGTGATATCCAAAAATATAATAATTTTAACTAATGTATGTTATTCTCCATTCGATATAGTTAAGGAAAAGCCAATATTTGTGTGTTCTATACGAATAAATGGACAAAATACAGATTATATAACTAATGAACCGATAAATAATATTTTAACTTTTTTTTACGAAGAGAAAAAGTTCTATTCCATCTGGAGATAAATTACGAATTTACATATCACTATAATAAATATTTTGATGCAACTATAAGGAAATTAAGTTATTGAAATCTGGGTTGCTTTGATATTATGTAAAACATGAAAAAGTATTTTATAATTTAATTTACTTGAAAACATCATTTATGTAATATTTAAAAACATGACCGTGAGTTCAGTAAAATTATTAATTAATTAATTATTTTGCAAAATAGGATAATCTGTTCTAAGGGTTCCAAATTGCAAGTCGTGGTAATGCATATTTAAGATGTTCTTTAATCTTTTTGCTTGGGCTACAAACAAACAGACGTCGTTGTGGGTTTTCCCATCCGCTTAAAATTTTATTATTACTTTTTCTTAAGTAAAATGCTGATGAAGTCGACTGATTTACAATTTCCACTTAATTTTTCGCACTTCTTCGTAATTTCATTATAAAACATTTTATTCATTAAAACTACCACATTTTAAAGTGTATAATGTAGACATTCTTTCATATTATTTCGTCTAATAAATCCTTGACGCGAATATTTTTGTGGCATTCTGCTTATATCACTATAATGTATTTAAATAATATAGTTGTTTCTGATTAATTAATTCTAATCTCCCAGTTAAAGACGACAATAAAAAATATTTTTGTAAGAGCGGCTATTCCTCGGTGAAATAAAAATTAGGAATGGAATTGTGCAGAAATGGTGGCGGTGCCAGCAGAATAAAAAGATAAGATGAGAACGTGTAATTGAATAATTTTTACACGAAGTAGAAAATGATATAAGCCAGCAGAAACCCAACCAGATAACGGGTAAACTTATATCGTAAAGGGTAATAGAATGTCCGTAAATGAAGGTTGTTTGTCCGTGCGGATGCTGTGCTCCAGACGCATAGTTCGGCATCGCGTCCTGTGGGACCCATTCACTGGCGACGCCGCTGATATGTCGTCGGGGAAAAAAACTTTCTCTCCCGTACACATACGCTGCACAGATTTTGCCTCAACATGGCAAGTCTTCCACGAAGGTGATATTTACTGGAATAGAAACTAACAAAATTGGGTATTTTCCTTATCCATTATCATCATTTGAAACTAATACACGACATAATAAAAACTGTAAGTTTGTTCACCTATTAAACTAATGTTATTTGTTATAAATATGTAATGTATATACTGTTATGTAGGTAATTTAATACTGAATGTTTATCAGCAGTTGATACTTTAAATTTTTCGTTACATATTTTTCAATACAATATTTATATTTTAATCGCACTAAATAATTTCACTATATCAGTTAAGATTCGGTAAACCCAAAATAAATCATAAAATAATTTCTGCTTTATGTAAAAATGATGTGGTCAATACGAATATATTTAACGCTTAGACGTTGCGTGAGGATATATCTCAACAATTAGTTATATTAATATACTTATCTTCAGATACAACTAACACCATAAAGAGGGAACAGAATGGTTGAAATCCGAACGATAATATTTATATAGACTTTCAAAATATACTTATTGTAAATAAGTTTATTCAATGTCATTAAGTGAAGGATCGTGACGAAAACAAATCCGTAAGTTGTTGTGTAATTACGTAAATTCCATATTTTGGTTGTTAATTTTTACGTACATTCCATTTGTTTTTTTCTATATCCAGGGTGTTTTGCCAGAAAATGAGACATGGTTGAGCTAGTTAATTAATAGGGAGAATAAAGGAATGAAGGAAGCAATGATCAAAAATTGTTTGTAGTGTCCATTACATAATAGACGCAATTTGCGCACTGGAGTCGGATAATATGATTTTTAATAATTATAACAAAATTTTCCCTACGTGTCTAAGTTTTTTCCACAAATTTATATAGTGTTAAACTACCTGATACTAAAATTACTAGGACAGTAAATTCTGTAAGATTAAAAAATTTTAACCTCCTTCAAAGACAGTGGTAATGTATCATTATTTGTCACAAACATTACATTATATTACCAATAATTAATAATTATTAATTAGTAACACAATTTTAAAATGAAGTTGATATTTTGTAATCTGTAGAGATTTAAAATAAAGGGCAAGAATGCGGAATAAGTCGATGGGATAGCTAATTGGAGAGTAAGGTAGGATTAAATCTGATTATTACGGCGCCCGCGTCTGGCCTGGCCTCCAGAAGTGTTCTATATTTTTTCACGGTAATTGCAGCCTGATTGAATCAGTTTCTCAGTGTGGAACGCGATTAGCAGAGCTCTTCCCCTCGTAGTCTCACACGCGAGGTAACGGCATTACCTCCGGCGCTCGGGCGTTAGGGTCATTCCGTCCCTGGGTCAAATTTTTAATCTCGTTCAACGTCAGGACGTAACGAGAGAGCAGCTTACAAACGCTACGTCAGCAAAGAAACTGAATATTAAACGAAGTGGAAAGTGTATCATTAATTAAAACTATTCGGATCTAAAAATTTAATTATGAGTTAGAAAATGTTAAAAGTCATAGAATCTACAGAGCTTCTAGTAACATGTACGTATAAGATATATATATATATATATATATATATACATTAATACTATTAAATAAGTATATTTTTCAAATTTATTAATATAAAGGCTTTTATGGAATTTCCTCATCTTTTACTTAATTAAATGTTTCTTTATACATCGGCCACATCTTCCTTTACTTTGTTTAGCGAGGTGGGGATTTAATGTTAAAAGCAAAAATGAAGGGAACGTTTAAGAGTACACGTTGACTATTATTTATATGAATTACGGAATATATTTACAGTGATTCTAACGGACGATATTTGATTCCATTAGTTCCAAGGAGCGTCAAGTATTGAGAAACTTGGCATTTACCTTTCTATGCTCATTTGCAGAAATAAATTCCGTCGTCACGCTTTATCCGTGAATCCAGCCAATATCGCCATCTGTATCTGACGACGACACGTTCAAGAATACTGGTCTTCACAGACCCAATGCTGTGCCCAAAAGTTTCGATCTTATCGACCTTTTTGGTCGAATTTGGTAAATCACGTAATATAACTGTTTCAGCCAATCAGGTGACCAATAAAATTTTTAATTTCGAGATGTCTGGTCCCTCCTCCTGAGTAACGGGTCCACACCTCGGGTAAAACCAGGTGTTAGTCTGCTTCGTTCTTCTGCTCAAACTCGAGGGATGATCTCCTCTACAAACTGGCTCCGTGGTTATGCAAGTTCTCAACCCTTCCTGATATCTCTAGTAAAATTAAATGGAATAAAATATTTTAAGTACTTACTGAACTCGTGCGCTACAATTGTTATTATAGTAATAGTTTTATTACACTTACATTTTAAGGCTAATGAAATAGTTAGCTGTTAATAACGTTCTTCATTCTATTTAGATCCAAATCTGGAATTTTATATGCTTATTAGAGGAAATAAATTCCTTCGAAAAACATTATTCTCCCTATTCAAAAAGAATATCCGCTATACCCTCGTAGGCACATGCGAAATCATAGTGATTTATAAGGAATTACGTTCATGTACTTCTGCCCTTGATAAATGGTCAGGTTCTCACTTCGAAGCTTTGATTCTTTCAACAACTCTGAGTGAAGCATGTAATGTGTATGCAGATGGTAATCATATGTTACACATGACACAATCGCAGATAAATTAAGAATAGCGAGTGACGTTAACAGAGGCGTATGTTGGTAACAAAATTTTTACACTAATTTAAATCAAAACGGAAAATATATTTTTAAATTTTTTGGTTATTTGCCTATGAACTTCTAGAAATTTATTTCATAAAAACATATTTTACGGCCATTCACACTTACTACATCTTCATAATAGATGCGTTGAAATAACTTTTGAAGAAGTACAAGTTCATCCATCTTCGTTTCAAAAAAAACCTTTAAGTGAATACATTAATTACAATTTAATGTATAATATCGAAAGTTATAATTTAGGCAACAATCGGATGTCAAGTACAGTAGATTCATCGTTTTATGACAAACCATACATCTATTTGAATGATTCCTCTTATAAATCCTACAATTGTACATATCATTAACGGGAATTATTATCCAAAACTTTGATAATGTTCAATAATGTGAACAAATATTTTTCAAAAACATTTCGAAATTCATGAAAAAACTGCAAACATTTTTCACTTTATACTAATTAATGCAACAATAATTTCATTTCTACTATTGTGGATGTAATTAAAAATCTCATAGTGTATTTTTCTGCTAGTGTTATTTTATATGAATTTAATTAAGTCTGGCATATACTGCGTTGAGCTAAACGTTCGCTCTGAGCTCAAAGGAGCTAACTAAGGAAATATTGTCTGCTGTCTGTTAAATTCCTTCCTTTACATTATAGATACGCCTTTATGTTATATATATTAATTCGTACCTTTTCCGTTTCAAGTAAACAAACACGATGAAATTTACTGACGAAATAATTTAATTGCTTTAAACAGATATATATATATATATATATATATATATATATATATATAGTAATATATCTGCTATGCCTGACTTTTTTCAAATATAAAAATGAGATTACTCCCTCATTTAACTGCAGTGCCGGGATCTGAATTTTTATTCGTGGAGCTAAATGAATAATGTTATTTTTCAAATGAAATAATGAAAATCATCACCCACATGCAAATGTAACCAGACTTGCACTTAACTATGGAACGGCATTTTTAATTTGCCTTGTAAATGATTACTTTGTGTTAATTTGTTATTACAGATTGAAACAAAACCTCGTTACAACTACGGATACACTAAACACGCGCTTCAAGGTCAATGAAAATTGTTCCAAAACCAATAATCAATTCATATTTCGCAAACGAAAATATTATTATTACTCAATGAAGGAAAATTAAAATTGAATAAACAACCAGAAATTATAATTAATTTAATTATATTGTTTCTGCGCATTTCAATTTTGTTTTAGTGTTCTTTCTAATGAATAAGAAAAATAGACAATTCAGACAAAAAGGTAATATATATGTCTGAATTGACTATTTTTCTTATTCATTATTTTCTATCAGACGTAGTTTTTTTCATTTTATTGTTCTATTTATATAATGTGAATCTTCACATTAATATCTTCAGACATGCTTCCAGTATAAATCTTGATATTATTTTATCTGCATGTCAGTAGCCCATTTTTATAAAATCCCATTTATTAAGGTTTCATAAAATATTGCTTTATTGATTGGGAATATCAGAAGTTAAAAAATGTGTCATGAAACGTAAAATGTGTGATTTCTTTCATATTTTTGGTAATAAAAGCGTTAGTTACATGAACCCGGTGAACGCTCATCGTATTCACACACTCATAGGACGACGTCTGCGAAAGAGAAATAATTCACTCAATAGTATTAATTTCCCATACACACCTCTAACGTTGGAAGCACTAAAGTGAAGGTTGAACATATCTGTGTATGGGCACGCTTTAATCTTTTTCCCGTTACTATTTGACATGCAGCAGTCGGTCACTGTTGTTTTATGTTTGACAGTTACAAGTCTTCTCCTTTTTGCTTGTCTTTGACATAGATTAATTGGCAGTGCGACGTAAGTTCCACGGCGAACAACTGTGAACTCCCTGTGGACCGAAGTAAATTAGTAGCTATGAAGCTTGGGTTGAGAGGAAGGCAATATAGTGCTCAGTATCGTCTAAGGCAACAGGGCGAGTTTCTGTCAAAGGATTGACGTCCCCAAAGATACACCTCGTCAGCGTTAAAACATCTTTTGGGTGCATCGCCAAGCAGCCTAGAAGTTATAGTTTCATTTTTGTAACATGTTTTAATCAGTAATATCTGAATCATACATTTTTCTTTGTAATTTTCTGCAATAGAGTATATTTGATTTAGTTTTTGTACCATTACGACTTTCATGTTCAAAATAAAGAGATTAATGTTAATGGCGTATCAGTTTGCTATTTGCCTTCAATTATTGTCTGGTCGAGGCTGTGTTTTACTCGACATTTAGATGAAACGACAGAAAATATATTACGTTAGCTTAAATGAGAGTGAATGCTATATTATTCATGCTTTTCTTATTTGTATTCAGACTTGATCTCCGACAGGACCAAAATTTAATTGGATGCCCCTGTTTACCTTGATGTAATTAAGGAAATATTAAAGGTTCTACCCAGCAATAACTGATTAAAAAAATACCCTACTGATTTTGAATAATAAAAGAAGAGTTGTATATAATGTATGTCATTGATGTTATACTGTATACAAAAAAAGGTTTGGTAGTATGAATATTTTCCCGGTGTTAGACTGTATAAAGGCTTCTCAGGATTTCGGCCTGCCCACGTCGTCATCTTCTACCGAGGATGACGAGGTGTTCAGGGACGCATTTAACTATCAATATTTTGTTTACGTGCCACGCTCCTTTTAAAAAAAAAATTTAATTTTTTTGAACTTGATTTTTAAACTACAGTTATAATTACAATTTTCGATGTCGTATACCACTTTATAGGAAACCCGTTCAACTATTTTTCTGCAAATTGATTAAAATTTCTACTCAAACACAGTTGCAACAAGGTAGGTGGTAGTTTCATATTGCTAAGATATATAAAACAACAATGTAAAGATTTATGGAATTCGGTTCGATCGTTTCTTGCGATCTTGCGAAAAAGTCAATATTTTTAAATATTTACAAATTAGTTTAAAGACGGCGGATGAGAGCTTTATATCAATACAAACCTTCTTAAGCTTCTATACAATTCAATTAAATCTGTTTCTTATGAAGAAAAACAAAGACAGAATAACAGATATACACTAATTATGGTTCCTGTGATGCATGAAACGTAAAGGTATACTAAAATATTTTAATTATAAGTAGTTTCAAGACAAAACTAATATTTTAATTCGAATTTTTTTATTTCTCCGGTTAGTCAGATACGTACAAGGAAGCAGTAAAAAAGTACTTCACTGTGAAAAACGAAAATGAAAAAGGTTTCTATACAACGAAAAGAAACATGATTTCAATAATAGGTAAAGAAACACGTTTTTAGGTAAACAAAGTGCTTCAAAAACGCAAATTACGTGTATCTCGAACTCATAAAAGTCTTAAATTCATTATATTCATTATATTTATCTAGACGAAAAATTGAAGAATAATAAAAAAAATATGAAACATTAAAATAAGTTATAATGGTTTAAATTAGCATTTTTTATGGTTACAGAAATAAAAATAGTTTAGTAGACCAAGTGTTCGTAGAAAATAAGTTCAATTTCCTTATTTAATAATGATATATATATAAATATATATTCCGACTATTGAAAAAACGTATAAATATATAAACATTAGCCAATTTTTAGTCAGAAAATTTCGACCACGGCAGTAATAATGATCTATCAACTTTTTTTAAAAACTTGAACATGATGAGGTCGCAAAATAGGCGATGACACATTGTTAATTTACTTAATAATTTATTTTTCCTGACTTAAAATAGGCTGATGTTTATTTATAATTTAATCTTCATTCATCTTTGGAGATATAGGAATCGTACTCGTAAATCAACCTCCACTCGTCTTGTCAGCATCTAATTATAATCACACAATTGGGGAATACGTAATCGCCTGATCGGAAGAGTGCGTCGAAACGGTACTGTAAGTTACAATGCCAGTAAAAGCCTTTCAAGATATAATAGAGACATATTATATTCATTCGCAACTCTATAACCTTAATAAATTTCCGTTATTTTATATTACAAATAGATTCTACCATATTAGGTAGATAAAACAGAAATATATATTCCTAGATAGGTATAAGCGTGAAACACACTGGTATGAGCAAAAATTTCGAATTGACGCTGGCCGAGCCTCGCAGTAGAATTCAGTTGAGTGTTGCAGGTCCCCTGGTAACGTGGAATGGATTCAAACTGCACTGGTAGCGAGGAGATTTTAGGCTTTGCGTGCTAATTCACTTGTGACAAGTATGTGAGCCTGCGCATCACGAAACAGCTCTCTGCAAACACTACTCCTGTTTTCGTTTAACTAGGATTTCAATTCCAATGAAATAATTTTGTATCCCGATGGTGGGATAGGACTCGAAATCAGTGTTTGATATTCCTCTCAAATTAATTTGAACTGGTTGTTAGTATAGTTAAACCATCAAATACTGTTAAACGCTAGTTTTTGTTGCATTTAACATGTGTTTTCACAACATCAAAAGCAACTTAGCTCCATAAGTGCCACATATTATGCTTTATCGAATTCGGAATATTTATTGAACTACATGTAATTAGAGCTAAATCTAGGAATTGCAAATATGGTAATAAATTAAGTATTTTATTCCGCGTCAAATGGTAAAAGAACGAATTTGTAACAAAAATTTGAAAAATACTTAAAAAATTACCCGTTTCACATACAGGGAATAAAGAATTGTGCATGGTCCTTAACGGTAAAGTAAGCCTTAGTCACAAAGATTTGTCTTTGTTGTATATTATTGATAGCACTGGTTCTCTTTAACGCATTTAACTATACTAGTATAAATATTTTTTAGATGATTATTCTTATACCTGTTGTCGATATCCATAATAATATCTTATTTTTTCTTCTCCAGTACAATATTTTACATTTCTACTAATAATATGACCCATAAATTAAATAAAATCGGGTAGAGTGAATTTTTATTTTTAACATTTTCGATTGGTGGAAGAGAATTTAAAATATTTAACGATTCAGATAAAAGCCATTCACATTTTTCCGTCAAGATGACTGGCCGCATTTTTATATTGCTAAAAGACTCCTAAAGGCTCTGTGTAAAAACGAAAAAAGGTTTCATCGAAATCAGCCGACGTATTTTTAGTGAAAAACTAAAACAAAAAAAAACGTGACATATAGTGATTTAAATGGTGTCTGTGTCAGTTGAATCAAAAATTTAAATTTCTAAGAACTGTACAGATAAACAGTTGTAACATCCCGCCTGCCATCATGTAACACTCCACCACTGTGAACATGTCACATTCCAGCAGTTGGAAATGGGAAGTCCAGATAGATCGTTCACCAACCGAGCTATACCTCCGTTAGCTCACCTGGCTACCGATCTAGAGGATAAAGGAAGAATTAAGAACAGGAAATAGGAAAGTCGGTAACGTGAGGGTTCGGGTTCAACTAATTGAACCTAGGCGTAGTGGTTGGTGTTTCGCTGCACTTCAGTCAAATAAGAGTCGATGAAGAATAAAGAGATTTAATAGTTAGAAATAAAATAAAGTAAGACAAACTGGCGGATAGCACCAGGAGCCACCGACCCGTCTGGAGGTTGGATCACGACTCTCGTTCCCAAGAAGCTCTGAACAATTCAAAGACTCCTTTCCCCCTCCCTGATGATTTTAAGTCTCCAATGAGAAGAACTCTTACAGGGTGGAAGATTTCTGCTGGCGTGTGCATGTCTGAATAAGGTACTTAAAATGCTGACTTCTAGACGCCGCGTTATCACATCTGCCTAGGCGGAAGGGGTGAAGATTTATGTTTTTGTGGTGTTTAGTTACTCGCAATATCTAAAGTGATGTCTTTAACTGCATCAGCGCCCTCTTAGGTCCGCTATGCTGAAGCGACGTTATGATAAGAGGGCACGTGTAGACTATTATATTACACAGTATTACATTATTTGTATGGGTTTTAACGTTTATTACATTTACATTTTTAAAAAATTTTAAAAGTTAATAATCTTAGAGTATTTAAAGCTATAATTACAGGAAAAGTTTATGTTGCTGAATTTTATGTGCAATGCTTGTATTATTAATCATACTACAAAGAGTGAATTGGATTTTTAATCATTGTTAATTTTTTTCGTTAATTTTTTTCAAGCATCTTCACATTTTAGCCTTGAATGTTATTTACGTTATTATTATTTTTTTGTAAATTCAGCTCTAAAATGGCGTTTTCGATCACTTGTACTGAAACAATGTTCCATACGATATTTGAGGCAGACAATGCCACTGATGGCAGAAGGACTCAATAAAGTTTCATAAATATTGGAAACATTTTCACGTCAAAGTTTTCTTTATATTTATTTACAGTCGCATCAAAAGCTCCGGTTATTAGCGACTTATTAAGGGACCTTATTTTTCCTTATTTCGGGAGCCTGATTTACCGAGAGTTTCTCTCACAGACACAATCGTCCATGCCCTCGCCGTGATTGGAACCCGGGACCTCTGTGATGCAAGGCAGCCACGCCGACCCCTACACCACAGGAGGTCGGCCGTGTGAAACTGAAACCTAGGTGTGGAAGTTATTCCGCTGCCCGCAACACGCCAATTTTCTCAGGGCTTCCATTGAGCGTATTGACTTGCTCCTCAGTCCTGCCTCCTAGCACACCTGCAGCAGTGTCATACACGCGCCATTTCAATTGGAAGACAATTTATTTTTCCAGGCCGTCCTACTTGTAAAACAGTGCGCAGAAACTTGGAACTTTCCCAAAGTTGCTATTTATAATTAGCTAATTCCCGTAACATAAATATAACATGAATATAAATCTTGATATTTTGGCTATTTTATTAAATTTAATTTTTAAAAAGAGATTAAGTATTTTCGTGCCTAAACAGGCGAACAGTAAGTTTAAGTGCATGATTTATTTTTGTAAGCTTTTAATACAGATCCTGTTTTTTAGGCGTATAAAACCATAATTTTTTAAAAGAAACTAGGAGATCCGAGTCTATATGAATAAATTAGGAAAGCAATGTTGAAATTTTCGTTTATACCGTTAGGTGATACAAGTTTCGATTCAGACTTGAACTTTTGAATAAGATGATTTTATTTATTTGATAAAATATTTCTTTTTCTGTAGTAAAATGAATCACTTTGTTTTTATACTAAATTTGTTGGTTCGAAGAAAAAAATTATGCAGAATAATTTTTAAAAGGTATCCTGATAATGAAAATAAGTGGATCTGAGATTCCACAAAATATAAGATCTTCCTTCATTTCCAGGTGTCTATACCAACGAGTCGTTTAACACTCAATTGAAGACGTTGCTACTGAACTCTAAAATCTCATCGTTATTACTTTCACTCCTAAGGTACACATAATCCACTTAATGTCGTTCATCTCTTAAACAAGTTTACATTTAACTTATGCATGCCTTAAATTGGAATCATTGAAGTTTTACCTTTATTTTTACTGAAATTTTCGATTTCCTCCGTCACTGTTCTCACTTCTTACAAAATCGTTGGAACTACAGAATATATTTAAAGTTTGTAAAAACGACGTTTGAACCAATTTTTTTTATTAAAGCTCTTACTTGTCGATGATCTCTTTCTGTCGTGAAAATGAAATTTTGTGGTAGGAATCACATGGTAATCAGGCCCATTTATAATCTATTTCGGAACCTGTTGTTTTTCTGGGTGACAGGCTGATAAATTACATAACTTATTCTCAGCCGAGCTTGCTGTCTTATTAGAGATGAGTCAAGTGAATAGAATAAATTATGTTTTTATTTATACTCTTTTTAATGATTTGTGGACTTGTAAGTAATTAATTATGGATACTATCAGAAGATTATTGACTGTACGACTGACCTGTTAACCTCCCAATATCATCTCCCTTAATCTGAAGGTTGACACTGTCGACTATTGGCGCACAAAGCCAGCAATGTCACAAGGTAATTGCTAATTACTATTGAGTATCAGTTGGACGATAGATGATATGTAACCTATCTACTAGTAACTAGACTGTTCTCTCAGTGTCTCATCATTTCACAGCGTTCCAATCTTCTCTCAGTCTAATTTCATCAGTCATACGTTCGTTTATAAATTTTAATACTACATCCATGTTTTCATTCAGCCTGCGTAATTCGCATTTTTTAATTAAAAAATAATAAACAAAGTCCTAAGTATTAACTTTTCTAAGATATACTTTACATTGTGATATGATATGCTTACAAATTTCAGGCAGTAATTCAAAAGTAGCGTCACCGTCACACAACTTCGATCGCGACGTCACGGATGGATTGAACATGTAATCAGCGCAATTGAAACATTATAAAACAGAAAGCTAGCCTGCCTGCCGGATTAGCAACTGATTATTACGCGCTCTGGACCGAAAGTGCTTTCATTTCATTTCCAGTGTTAAAATTCTAGATAGTATACGGCCACTGGTAGCAGTCTATCATAAACCGTACCCAAGCTGCGGTATTATTGTTCTCGGGTTATAAAAGACACAAAAATGCTGCTTTGTGCCGTTTTACGACCCTGAAATTAATTAAAAAGCACTGGCTTTGTAGGAAATGAACGGTTTCAACGAAATGCTCATCTCCATAAACGCTAGTTTAAAATTGCTGACTTCCCTCTTCGCGAATTAGGACGATTTAACACAGCTTATGGATGATACCCATTCAAATAACGACTCCATTACCATTATCTATAGAATATACGCAAATATATACATGGGTATAAACAACCTATACATAAATTAATTAAATCGATTAAATATGGAGTAATACTAGACACAAAAAATTTGAGACAAATATTGGATGATTATCAGATCGTTTAACACTCATCAGTTTGCTGCGAGTATAAAAAATATTTAATATAGTGACATAAATAAGTAAATTGGAAAAAATCTATCCAAATAATATAACATTCTTACGAATATTTAATTATTATTATATAATAAGAGCTGGTGGATAATGTGATGGACCTCACATCAAATAAACGAAAATATCGTCTATTTTAAAAATTAAAACTAATTTTTAAGCCACTTCAATTTAAGTTTTAAATTACTTTGTTGGTTATCTTAGTATTATCAGTTCCATTAATTACATTTTATATTCTTTCTTTAGTTTAATTTCAATTTTTCGCTGTATTGACACTATTTAATCTGTTTGGATCGATTTAACAATTTACTTATTTAAGTCATTATATTAAAAAAATTTCATATTCGCAGAAAACTGATGAGTGTTAAACGATGTCAATATCATCCAATATTTGTCTCTAATTTTTTGTGTTTAGTATTAGTCCACATTCTTTCTTTCTCCAGATCTCCCTATTCCTTATTCTTAAACGGTTCCTTTAATCGTCATTATTTAATTTTGGAAAGATCAACAAATAATTTTTTAGAGTACAGCGAGCAAATCTGGATTTCAGTACGTTCGGAAATTTTGACTTAAAAACCAAGTTTTGGACCCAGAAAAATAACCAGTTTATTTTCACTGAGGTGTAAGGCCCAAGGAAACAAACTTGGATTGGATTCTCATAAAAATTAGATCGATATTTTTATTGTAAATTTTTTGTAATGGGAGTCAAATGTTGTAGAACTTTAAGTTGTCAAAAGAAATTTAGATATATTTAAACCTTATACATCTAGTTGCACCTTTTTGGTGGAATCAACATTTCTAGATTTTATTGAGTTTTTACTCGTAAGAAGGAAGGAACGATAAAGACATTTGATTACGTTATCGGTTTCCTTGTGAATATACTGAACAAATACCAGCAGACAGGAATAAACCCGTTAGCATAATAACGATCAGCCTATCAGACAGTTCGTAAGTTTATAAGATTAAATAAAATCTGTTTAATAAATTCCTAAAATTCACATTAAAGAGTCAAAAAAATTAAACTAAAATTATGAATATCTATTTCCTCGCCCATTTCGTTACAAGACTAATAATTGAAAGAATCAGTTTGTTATTCGCAGTTTCTTGTTCAGATAATCTACTCGCCATCACCACTGTGATGGCCCCATTTATTTATTATCGCAATTAGTTCCCAGGCTAAAAATGTTTGTGTTGAAAACCGCACGTCAATCGGTAAAAACAGCGGACTGAAACTTTGATCAGTTTTCATCTTCCTGCAGGGGTTTTCCCTTCACTAGCTCTAAGCCGGAGACAATAAAATAAGGTACCCATAAGCCGGTCCAGATTTTAAAGGGCTGTATGTTCTGGGGTCGCAGACGTTTGCCATACGATGAGAGTTGTTCGTTCTTCCTATTGGACCAGTCGGCCAACTACCTCCGGTCGAGGCATGGAGCCGGGAATGCTGCGTTCCCACAAAAAATTCAACTCCGGTTATCAAAAGGGCGTGGGACAAGTATTAAGATCCCGACATACCTTATGCAGTTTTTCCTCTACATCTTTTGAGGCGAATTCAGGATAGGATCCTAAAATACAGTCGGGTGCCCTAGCCAACACTTGGCTACCTTTCTCTACCTTCCCCAACCCCGTATTTCCATCCCTTCCTATTTATTATATGATATAGTCATTAAAGGGGATAAACCTCATGTATCCTATCGGTCGAAAAAATTAAAACATCAATTGTTCGCTTTTCTTAAATAAGATAAATTCTAGCAAATATATATTCTACATAATTCTAGTGCTCTGTAAATAATTTTTAACACCAGTTATAAAATACAGTTTTGCAATATGTCATTAATATAAGTCTAACTCTGATCAGTTGTTTCACCGATATATTGTTTCAAATTATCATTAACACCATAAACCACTTTTATGTATAATTTTAAAAACAACGGAGAGATATGGAACATTTGTTAATTATTTAATATATTACACAAATCCGTGCACTACACGTTGACAGTTGTGCTGATCATTATTCTTTTTCAAAACTCCAATAAAATTGAATTGAATATGCAGGATGCTACGGCAGAATTCATCCGAGCAAACTAGATTTGCCTCCGCCGGCGACAAGCCTCATTGATCAATACACCTTTGTCGCTCTCGGCAATGATTTTGGAGCAAAGCGACATCGGCCTGTATAATGTTTACTCTGCAAACACGTCGCTCCACACAAACACAGCAACAATGCAGAGTAGATTAAATGCGCGCACGCCAAAGTAGTACTGCGAACCACTGACCTGCGAGCTCAACAACAAACGTCTGCGTAGGAGGTCATTACACTAGAGTGTAACCATGTACAGCAGAATAAAGCTAACTTCATGTGCTAGCCTTTGCCTGGTCATGTGCCACGACACTTTATTAACCAACCGTCAACAACTACTGTCATCTACAATACGTACATAATAGAAAATAAAGAAGATTATTTAGCAACGGAAGTTAATAAACTAGAAGTTTATGGTATAGCCATCATAAAATACATTAAGTACCTTCTGTGCAACCAAAGCCAGAAATGTCTAAAGTATGTGAAACAGAAAAAGAAGAAACTATTGACAGGCTATATATAGGATAAACCACATAGTAGCAACTCCCCTCTTATAGCATAGGAAAGGGACTGAAAGAGGGGATTCAGAAAGGTAGAGCAAGGTAGCCAAGGGTTAACTAGGGCCCCTGGGCTATAGTTTAAAGATCCTACCCGGCAATTCGCCTAAAATTGATACAGGGGAAATCCTAGAAAAACCTGTATCCGGCAGGTCGGGCATTTGGTACTTGTCTCACGCCCTTCCAATGGCGGGAGAGGAGTTTGCTATGCGGGCGCAACATTCCCTTCTCCGTGCCTCGAACAGATTAGGAGGCAAGTGGCCGACTATTCCAATAGTAATAGCGGACAACTCGTACCGTATGCCCAAGGTCTGCGACCCCAGAACATACAACTCTAAAAACAGGTGCCTCAGCTTGTGGGAACCTTAGTTCAAAACACCCGACAGAGGAGAAGACAAAGGTAGCCTCCTCCAGACCTGTCTGGGAAGGTTGGTCTGCGAGATAATAGCCCTTGCAGAGTAACAGGCTACATGAGGATAACTCGCCTTTAATGGCATAGGAAGTTATTTGAACGGGGGGATGAGGAAAATCTACAAGACTGGCAGTTGGAATGAAATAAAATATTACGTTTGTGATCAAACCACTCTATACAATCCTTCATTAAATCCTGCAATACTTAAATAACGTTATCGCGTAAATGATTATATTAAATCGTTCTGTTCAGAGGGTTTTCGTCGCTCGTAGGAAAATATTACTAATTAATTATTATGAAAGATCTAAAATGTCAAAATTAACATTAAGTACGTTACGCCAGTTAATAAGCGATAATAAGCTAATTAAAATACGTGATGTCAGCACAAAGACGGTTCATGTCTGAGAGAATACTAGTAAAAATAACTAAAGCAGTTTTTACATATATAAGAAAACAAAGAATCATGCCTTCATAAATATAAGAAATTAAACGCCCGGGTTAAAATTTTTGAGAAAAAATTTCTAATACGACTAAAGAAATCAGGCAAAATTTTCAAGTTTCTCAATGTACCTTTTTCTGATCAAGCCTAAGGCTTTTCAAATGTATCGACATCAACATTCAAAATAAATACATCACACATAAACTATACTGTAAAGTCCAAACGTGCTACCTAAGAACAGAGGGACAACAGGGGCAGACATTTTCAGATGCGAGTTCACAAGATTCCGTACAATAACGAAAGATGAAATAATAGCTAAAGGATCAATCAAGATGTGTGGACATAGACAAATATTATTTTAATAGTTTCACTAGAAACTTGACGAACACCAAACTCTGAGGTTGAGTTCAGTTTTTTAGAAAAACAATATATATATATATATATATATATATATATATATATATATAAACACACAAGTATATTGTATAGGCATACACCAAAATTTTCTATAAAATAGAAAAATTAATAATTAAAGATACTGAATTGATAAAAAATCAATTATAATTTTTTAATCTAACTTTTACGGTAAGATTATTATATTAATATTGTGTGTTACTGAAGCTAGTATGGTTTTGAAATAAAAGTACTATATATTGTATTAATAATCCAAACGTTTGATCATCTTTTTATATTTAAATCGTCATTGTTTTTGTTAGTGTTGTGGCACAGAAACGTAGAGCGTTGCTGCTTTCAAAGCACTTGTTGGGGATGAACAGTTCATTCATCGCAGTTTAGGCAGGAGAGAACGCAGGCGCTATTTGTATTCCAGGCAACGAAACGCCTTCCGAGCTTCGGGGAAGGAAATGCCTCGTTAGGGTAGATTGGCTTTGTGCGTTACAGTTTGTATGCGCGATCGTGTGTTGCTACTATTGGAAAATATTCGGCAAAAGGGCGGATCACTTACAAAGAAGTCTCGAAGCAACGATTTGTTGAATTTGTAATCTTGACAGACATTTGGATTTACATATAAATACGATTCTGTTTTCGGGACGGCAACCGTTCAAACTAGAAAAAAAAACACGTAAGTTTCATTCTGAGGAAAAATTCCACAGTATTTGGATTCTTGACTACCATGTTCTAATAACTTAAATCTATTTGAAATCATTTTTCATATATCGTCATTAAGTGTAACAACGATTCAATAGAGGTAAAAGCCTAGATGAGTGAAAAATCGTTCCAGGAGTAACCTGAATACGGTTTCATTGTTGAAAAACTTTTCAACAGTGGTTGAATTACTCTATTTCGGAAGATGAAATTCCAAATCATGGACCGTTTTGAATGTGTAAAATTCCTTGAATGCAATATTAACTTAAATGTTGAGCATGAAAGCAACCTTTAGTTTTTAAATATTTTGTGACTTTTAGTACAGTTTTGTACAAGAAAGGTAAGTGATGAACTACAATGCAATAAATAACGAAATTAGATTCACAATTTATTTTCTTTCTACGTTTCGATTTTATTAATCTTAAAAATAAATTATTTATGTCTTCACAAAAGTAAATAAATAACTGATTTCTTATATGACATTTATAATTTCACAATGTCAAACAAATGTAAGAAAACGTACCAACCATCAAATCTGGACTAGTAATTCCTAGCTAGAATGAGGAAAATCCCAAGCAGGAAGTATACCTTTCGCGTCTGTTTTCCTACGCCGTAGATTGATAATAATTCTCCTGTTTAAGCATCCTGTTATCCGCGGTGTTATATGGTTGGAGAGAGGGGGAAGGGACAGACGGATTTGAGTCTGTTCCCGGAAGGACTTGCGGCGAATGCAAAGGACAAGCCTATCACAAGGAAGTGGTGCATTGGGACTATTGTTAGACTTTCTCTCTTCAGTTACACAAAAAAAAAAAATTATTCTCGTAACGCCACATTTTTAAAAATTTAAAAGTTTAAATATTAAGGATATAATTGTAAAATTGTAGCAGTATATAGTCACAGATTATAAAAAGAGAAAAAGAAAATAGATAAATAGTATAATAGTTTTGAAGATTACAAATCATACCATAAAATATTACTTAATAAATTTGTGTAGGTTTTGAAATTAAGATAGATTGTCCTATACTTAATGTGTACCATTTCTGAAACTAATCAGGACTTTTTTTTAGATGTAGACAGGCTATTTATAGGGTAATCCACATAGTGGCAATTCCCCTCTTATAGCATAGGAAAGAGTTTTGAAAGTGGGGATGCGAAAAGGTTGAGGAATGTAGCCAAGGGTTAACTAGGGCCTCTGGGCTATGGTTTAAGGATCCTACCCGGAAAATCGCCCAAAAGTGATGCAGGGAAAGCCCTAGAAAAACCTGCATCAGGTAGGTCCGGCATTTGGTACTCCTTTCACGCCCATCCGATGGCGGGAGAGGGGTTTGCCGTAAGACCCTAATGGGTTTAGCGACAACAAGAAAAAGAAAAATATGGAAAATGTTACATTAGAAGGAAACATAGTATAAAAGATAAATATGTAATCGTTTTGGGTTTCCTACGAGGTAAACTTGTTGAAGTCGCACCAGGTTTCAATGAATTTCAAGGAAGGAAACCCGAGAAGACTACTTAACCCACCTACACCTAGACACCCTTTAATAAGAGTTTTTAGTGGGTCGCTTAAATTTTTTGTAATTATATACTCTCTTTTACGTCTTCAGATACGTATTTTTAGCTGCAAAGATCATCAGTAACAGTCAAAAATATTTTTATGTATATTTTCATTAAATATAGTTTACAAAATAAATTTATATGAGGTGCTATGGTGTTTCTCGAGAATTTTTAACCCATAATGCTTTATTTGTTTGGTCTATTTTATTACTTTTAAATTTTTTTATGGTACTTATATCTCAGGAAGCATAGCTTTTGTTCGCTATAGTCATGAACGTACAATTATAGTACAATTTGGATGTATATTGTCTTTCAATCTGTGCTCTCAGAAACTTCGTCTAGTATGCGCACTAATTAGGGTATTACAGTGACTCCAAGTTCGACATGAAGTACTTGCACGCACGTGCAGAGACTGAAAGCACATTAGCAATGTAGTTAGTGTTCTTTGCAGAGCCCTATTGTGTGGTCTTCATTTGCGAAGTTGAAGCAGTGCGTAGCGCCCTCCAACCAGACACAGGCATAACCCAGTAATCCGATATTGCACTGTAAGTCGGGCCTAATTCGTTTATCTGCTGCAATCTGCTGCGCAAACAGAAGGGCCCCACCTCGACCCCTGGACGCTACCCTCGCAGAACAAATGTTTGCTTTCCTGTAGCCCACTGTTATCCGCAGCAGAGTTACAGCACTATATTTCCGCTGTGATTCTTTCGGTCAAACAATAGTCCGTTCTGCGCTGCAGCTGCTGAACAACAGTCATGGCAACGCAATGTTAATCAACGTTCCCTCAAACACTCGGACGTACAAAGATAACTAAAAATTAGAAATTTCAAACAAATGCAAGGTAAGAATTAATTTATGTCAACGGAAAAATCATACACACAAAATTTAATGAATTCAAAAACTAATATTCCAAACACATTTATTAATTTCATAATCATTTATATAAAAAAATATGTATGTAAACACCCCATTTATATGAGTAATTCTTCTTTTTTAAATTGATGTTGCTATATTATTCCTTTTTTTTCACATCCAAATACAAACGTTACCGTGTGACACTGAATCTTGCGTCAGGGCATTCCGCTGAAAAAGACGAGCTCATTGTTTTTAATTATCTCTTTGGCTCAGTTTAATTGCACTCCATAATATACTTCTTTATTATCTGTGTTAATTGCTGACAGAATTTTACAAATTGTACTCCGCAGTGATATTTCTTCTCTCTTCCGCATGTCATTAGTTATCTTGCGCCAGTCAGCGTAACGTTATGTTGGGCTATTCTTTTAATAAAATGGTGAATATTAAACAACTGACGTCATGAATAAATATCTTTTCCCACTTCTATTTTTGTACGACATTGAAAATGTAGTTATTTAATTAGAGTTTCATGCGATATTCGTGTATACAGTCAAGGTTAATTGAAACATAGACAATTAGTTACCATTTCGCTTAAACCACTTATCTGAAAATAATTGTTTTAACGTTACTCGACATTTTTCTCAATTAGATGAGTGGTTATGGGTCAAACAGTTATTTTCATAATATATTTTTCAAATTAAATCATAATTGCGAGTCCAATCTGATTTCCCAGGTATGCTATGGATCTAATTTATCTCTCTGCCTTTCTCTTCAATCCGTTCTGTATATAAAACAATGAAACACCTAAAACCTCTGACGTATTCTCACGACGCATTAATATCTTCATTTAAAAAATATTGGGTCCTTAGTTTCTCCAATGATAAAATATAATCATTATACAAGTTGACCTAAAGCAAATAAATTATTCGTAGGTTCCATTATCTTAATTACTCCTGTCACTAATTGCAAGATTTTTTACAGAAATCATTTTATATAATTTTTTATAAGTTAATATAACTATAATGAGAGATTCTGTGTATTTTAATAAGGTACATAGAAAAAAAACTGAATATAAAACTATCCTGTGATAAACAATCAATTATCATATATTGGTAATTGATAAGTTGCAGAATAGTTATTTATATTAATTATTTCATACAAAATTAGAACTTTAAAATTTTGTAACATTATTCCTTTGAATAAAATGACATTTTGTAAGTAATTTTTAAAATTATCTGTTTAATCAGTAACATATTTTCCTTATTAACTTCTGTGCAAGGAATTTTTTTAATTAATATTATGAATAATATAGCATTCTCATATTATTGTGTGCAGACTCGTAAAATCTGCTTAAAAAATATGCTTTTTTCATTAATATTTTTCATTTAAGATCTGTTTTTTAATTGACGTCTAATAACCAACAGTTAATTAAATAAATTTAGTTTAAAATAGCAAGTTTTACGTAACTATCTCTGTCATCTTCATGTTGTGACTTTACTAAAAAGTTATTATGAGTCTTGAAATTATAACCATTCATTTAGTCTTTATTTCATACCCACACCGATTGAACGATTTTAATTGTTATTTTAAAATGAATTTATTTAATAATTTGTTTTGTTATTGGTCAAAAACTACACTCAATTCTATACTATTTCAACTGCTGCACAAGTCAGACTTGTAAACAGTTACGTATACATGAAAATACAAAATATATTAATTACATGCGTATATGGACTTCCCTGAATTTAATAAAATTTAACCATACTTCTCAGAAGGGTTAATTTGTTGCAGTCAATATAAATCTGTATTTCAAAGTAAACGCAAATTTATCTTTGTGGGGATTTCTTGTGGAATGGGGACGTCCTTTGAATTTGAGTTGATTCCAAGCGACTATTGTCCTTCTTTGTTAGACCTGAGTCTTTCAGCACCCTCTTAGCCGTAGCATAATTGAGGGTTCTGTATCCATGACAACAGCCACTGGCTAATACTACCAAATAATTTGAGTATTCCACACAATCCGGATCTATAGATGACCATATCTGCACCTACAGCCCCACCATGATCAGTTAATTTGAACAAAGTTAAATGGTAACTAATAACTTGCATATAAACTAAGTTAATTTCAATTAGACTTGTCAGCAATCAGAATCATCCGAATATATTGCGATGATACCAGATTTACATTTATATCTTGGTAAGAAACATATAAAACCCATAATCGTTTCATGCAAATAACGTTAATAATCATATATTTTATCTTAAAGTCCTTTAATTATCCGTATAAATTGACATTATAAATATAAAAAAACATTATTTAATATTAAAAAACATAATAGTGGTTCAAGGAATCGTGCAATAAAAGAGTAAAGGAATAAATATAGTTTTAAAAGGAATAACAAATTATTTCAAACACGTAGGTATGAAATACATAAAATACTATTCAAATTTAATATCATTACATATCCGCCCCAAAAACTATTACTCAAATGAAACACACAAGTTTCTCGTTGTCGCGCAACGGAATACAATCAGAACGGCAATGAACAGAATTAATATCACTTGCACCATTTAAGCCACAAAAATATATTTCAAGTATGTTATATATATGCTGTAACTTATTTCAACAAAAATTAAAATAACAATCTTTACGTATTTAGTTGGATTTTATATTCAACGAATATTAATCTAGTCAACATTCAATCGAGATAAGTGGCTAAAATGCGATATGTTTTCGCATTCGTCTTTCAGCAGATGCTTTTGTTAACAATTACGACTATTTTGCGTATGTAAAAAAAAGACCTTATAATGCGAAAATATTTTTGGCTGTCAGAACTGATCAGGAATTTGTTTCTGGCGCTGAACTTAACAGCTGTTCTCTGAGTGTATGACCAAGGTCTAAGACACGGAGCATTATTAGGTCCCCACTGAAACAACTTTATAATGAAAGAGGGGAACTAATTCTGACCCGATGCAAAGAGTTTTAAAGCTTAGTTAGTTCGTAAAGATAAGAGTTCGCGGAAGCAGAAAAGTTAGTTCGTGGAGAGGGTTGGAGAAGTTGCAGACAGATAGTTGGAGAGAGCTTAAGTGATTGGAGATGGTAATTGGAAGATCCAGTCTCAAAACTACCACGTCGGACAGAAAGGACTGAATTAATAATTAGGGACTGTGTAGTACGAATGTTGATAATTCATGGAGAAATTGAGCTGTTAAAAATTCAAAAATTAAGTATATTAATGCACGTATAAAAATTTAGTGATCGAGAAGTCGAGATGTGTTTTTGAAAATGAGTAGAAGTGAAAGAAGCGTTCTGAGATATTCACTCGAATTTCATCTATAGGAATCTCGTCGACTATCACGCCACCATCTTCCATAGATGAAGATTCACTTTGAACTGTGGTAAACCGTAGAGCCTTCTGACATGATCTGATGGTAATGGCATTGTTATACAAGGACCTGAGTCCTTCGCCGTTATAGAATCACAGGATCTCTTCGGCAAAGACTTTAGGATGGAAGTTATTTTCTTATTACTTTGACGTGTAAGTTGAGGTCGAATATATTCTAATTTTTTATCATTATTTGTGCTTGGTGTTGACATTTTTGTTGTTGTGAAGCAGGGAAATGTAATCAAAACGGCAGTTTCTAGTTTAAACTTCGATTTTCAACTGGTTTTGGATGTAACGGTTATAGAATTGAAATTGAGAAGTTTTAAGTCTTGGTTATGAAGTATGATTTGCGGGGGATAAATATATATTCGAATTTTGGTTTCCGTGAAAAGCATATAGGGTGGTGGAAGATGGATGAGAGGCTTTTTATTGTGCGATGGCCGTAGAATGCACGGACGTTGATTGCCAGTGCTGTCATGATACAGAATAGATGCTCGAAATCCTTTTATTCAAGGTAAAAAATTTCCGTAGTGGTTAACTGGCTTATTCTTTGCGGGGTGAGGGGATTTTGAAGGATGTCGATTAACAGGTGTAGTCTCATGTTAAATTGTAAACGGTGAAAGCATTATGTTTTGGGCAGCTTCTGTGTCAGGGTGTCGAAGTTGACGCTGCGGGGGTCCCGGAGCTGCTAATTACGTTGCCAACACTAACAATATGAGAAGTAGGGGAGTACCTGAGCTCTTTGCTGCGGCTGTTGCGGCGATTTCATTAGCGGGGGCGCACGTATGCCTCTCCTAACTCTGTTACTCGGCATCTGGGAATCCACTTGCGCTGTTTATATGCCTCTAGTTCTCATACCTCTAATTCTATTACGCGGAGCGCCAAGTGCGCATTAGCTTTGACATCTGCACTTTCCGTCACCAAGACCTATTTTTGAAAGGTTCTTGATTGGCGAAATAAATTTATTCATGGTGGAAATTTGCTAATAAATCACTGGAACATGCTTTATGATGACATTTATATCCATTGATCTTTGAATCCGCTGTCCGGCTTTTGAGGCACGTTTATTGCTCTTTGTGACAAAGCATGTCACGCGCCTCATCAGTATTCGTTTAGAATATATTTACCACGTTTGATGAAAATGCTGTAAAATCTGTTACTTTCCGCTAGAGGAAATTAATCAGTGAGAATGGTACTTTAAACAACGTTTATACCAGTGAGATACTCACAAGAATTTTAAGGTGTTCTTCATAAACGAAGCTAGACTAAACATACATAACAAGAATGACGTTGAAAATTGGAAACTATTTTTTCTATTCTGTTACGCTGTTAATATGATCGACCTTGAACTGTATACTTACGCAATTGAAAGTTAGAAGCTCAGGTGATGTGGGTGAGCAGTGGCTTACTGTTCTAGTTTTGTTGTAAATTGGTGACCTGTTCACCAATATGAAGTGAGGAATAAAAGGGACAAAATTTTGATCAGTGGAAGATGTACAGGCCAATACGTTGGAGCTCCAGAATTACACAGAAATACTTAGAATAGTGCAATAAATTAATTCATACGTTTTAACACGATGAGGCACTATTTTGATACACATCAAATGAATAAACAAATTTACTGCACCAGTAAATAATGTTTCATGCTTTTATTACCATCTTGACTTAAATCATTAAATTAAATATAACACTAAACTCACCCCAATACAAACGTATGTAAATCGTATAAATATATATTTTAAAAGGTTTCTCTGAATTCATACAGCATGGGTTTCTTTTTTTAATTGCTTTAATACTAATGATTATTTAGGACAAGTTCTGAATTGCAACTTCTTTCAGTCTATTTTTCAAATATTTTCTCTCTAGCAAATGGAAAACTACCCTAAGTCCGAAGAATTCAAGTTCCGAAAGCAATATATATATATATTGTAACATGATTGGGTTACATTGTCGGTTGTGAGTCATTGTCGACGTCTCTTTGCCGCGCGACAGCATTGTTGACCTAAAGAGCGGGCCGAGACGGGACAATGTAAGACGCAGTTCCAAGCTGGACTCAACGAAGGACGGAGCGGGGCTCCGAGGGCTGAACAGAAAAAACTTTAGCAAACCACGCCCTGACGACAATTTATTGCTCATACTCTGACAAATAAAGTAATTAAATATGAAAAAGTTGCTTTGGTGATTTTTTCCTAAAAATTACCTGGCGCCCAATTATAAATAATCGAAAAACGCGAGGAGGGTAGCGGCGTTGCTACAATATATATTTTAATTTACAGTTTATAGTCGCATTAACCTGTTTATCATTAGCGACTTACATCTGTTGTGTTTTACATTTTCGTAACATTTAAATTACTTTATTAAAATCAGTTTTCGCAGGAAAATCTATAATGTTGTTTATTGCTGTTGGTGAGTTGCAGATCTTTATCATTGAATAGTTGATCTTCGTATGTCGTTATATTTGGGGCAGTCATAGTGGACATGAGGAATTGTTGTAGCCTCCTTTCATGATCTGCATACCTGCTGCGGAGATCTGGAAATCAAGAATGAGTGTGTGAAACTGGTGTTGCCTTCGAGATAGTTCTTTATGGTGCGATATTTCTTTGATGTTGATGACAGAAGTATTTGATGATCTAATAAATATTGAAGGATTCGTGTAATAAAATATGGTGTATTGGGTAAAATTGCTGGTAGCGTCAGTGGCGTCATGAAGGCGCGACGACAGGAAGGTGCGACGTGGTTGTTTGAATACCAATGCAGTTTATCCACCAGAATCCGGACTTTGAGGCCTCTGAACGGACCGGTGGAGAATCGTAAACAAGTCTATCAACGGCTGAATTCTCAGAAATATTTGTTTGTAGTAGTGGCGACAAATATCTTCAAACACGACCTCCGGAAGTTTACCACGTGATCCTCCTCCGAGTGAATGGTTCGGAAGCATGCGTAGAAGGAAACAATCTAGTTGGGAGTTCGAAATAGTCTCCAACAAAGTTATCGATGGGAAGCCGAAGAGAAAGGTTGTTTCTCGCCTGGAGGTTCAACAGCAGCAGCCGACAAAACGATCACGGCAGCCACCACTAATCCACCGACAGTCTCAAAGTCAGCCGAATTCCACACGATTCGACCTACAGTTTCTCTCATTTTGTCTGTCATATGAGTACGTAACCATACCATAGAAATCACAAGAAAAGAAATGCGTAAATTTTATTGTAATAAAGTTGTTGCTAAGGCCAAAATTTCGCCCATTTGAGAATATAAATTTCAGGTAAATATTACCCTGAGTTTTATAATTGAATCGAATAGATTAAATCAATTCTATTTTTTTAAAATCTGTTTTATATAATTCTAAACACCTGGGTAAATATATTACAATAACTTACAAATATATAACATTTCCCGAGTTATATGTAGGTTTATTTGTTTATCGTGAAATAGTGCACTTTATCAAAAAAAATTCTATAAGACGATGGCAGTGAATACAATTGTTTTCTAGATTAGAATCCCGAGACGATTTTATTCAAATAAAATATTCTTCCTTGAAAAGCAACGATTTAAACATTTTATTCTCTCTGAACAATGAATTTATGTGCTATAATAGCAGTGAAGAATATTTATTAACAACTTAATTACCACCAATACATAACACTTTTCAGTATATCTCGGATTTACTACAATTTCAAGTATTCAAAAATGTATCTGAATTATAACAAAATCAGTGTGGTAAGGTAAGGACAGTAAACTATATTTTCATTTCTACTCTTTCTGTTTATGTTTGTGTAATGAAATGATTGTATATAATTAATCATGAAAATTTTATTAGGAAAGGCTGTTAATTGGTTATCAGAATTGAGAGAAATTTGGCTAATTTTTTAGAATTAATACAAGTAGTTGAAAATTATTTTCTCGATATTTTATTACGTGTTTCATTAAATTTTTTTAACGCGAAGCTATATCGTAACAGTGTGGCGTTTGTACGTAGCAATAAAATATATTGAAAGACACTAAAATAGATTACTACTGCAAAAATATACCGCATTGTTGAAAAATTGTGATAATAATTTATATAATTAAGCAGAAATTTGGCCAGTAGATGGGGCAGTGATTTATCGCGAGGAATTCCAGCAGCCATTAGAAGAGAATGCCCCGCTGCCATTAATGCTTGAATTCTGCCTCTAATGGGCGTCATATATCTATCCGTTAGGAGATTCCCTTAATGATTAAAGTTATCTTACATGCAGCAGATACTATTCATTGGAATATCTTAACAGGCACCTCATTTCTACTGAATCAAAAGTTTTAATGATCTTTGAGTTAGTAAAGTTTATCTGTTCTACTTTGGAAGAAAAGTTACCTTAAGGTGCCCGAAAAATTGAAGTCATATATATGGAACTCTAAAATGTACTTAATTTTCAAACATTCCGTGGCAGTGTTCCTACATACACTTACTTTCTACTGAATAAGATTCAATTTGTAGTTAAATGCGT
This sequence comes from Zhengitettix transpicula, assembly GCA_037074705.1. NCBI lineage: Eukaryota > Metazoa > Arthropoda > Insecta > Orthoptera > Tetrigidae > Zhengitettix > Zhengitettix transpicula. The sequence goes on along the minus strand of CM073593.1, from coordinate 53,989,284 downwards.
CATTATGTTGTAATTAATATACAAAACAGTTTTCTTCTATGGTTCTATAAATTTCTCGATAATTTGCCGACCATTGAAATGTTAGAAATATGTATATTTATATTGGTTGCAAAAAACGTGCAAATACGGTTTCTAATTTGAATCTTTTTTCCGATTAGCATGTACAATTAATATATTAATAGAGGAAACCCTTTTCCATTTGTAATTTAAGCTAGTTCCTCCGTTTCACTTTAATTCAAACAATTATTTATACAAATTTTACAGTTTCCTAAAAAAATCTTACATAAGGACCTGTCATAAGCATAGCCGTGTTCTTAAATATTACGGACATAAATATAGTTACTTTAAAATGGGAGTCGATTTGACCTTGAAGCTCATCCTGTTGTATCGTTTGAAACTAAGCTTCTCTACAGGATCAACGGAATATGATATTATTACTATTGTCATTTATTATTGATTATGGTGCAACGTTTGTTTATATTTCCGCTATTATTCACTGACAGCCAGAACTGACCACAACTGAAAAGCATTATAATATCATATTTATACATGCGTGAACTTCTTCCTTGAAATTATTATTTCTTGGACTCGGCATATGAAGACCATCGTAGGTCTAAGATTACTTTCTAGTAATTTTATAACTTTAGACAAATCGAAACACAATTTTAAACGAAATATATTTGAATATATCTTGTGAATAACCACATACTAATAATTATTGTATTTTGAATGTTCTGTATGAATTGGTGCCTTTTAATTACGTAGCGGCAGTGTTTAAACTGAATTATTTCCCGAGTCAAAATTCAATATAGTTATGTATGTATGGCTACATTTGTTGACATAGGTCAACAAATTGTTATTAATTTACGAGTGACGTTATTACGACTTGCAAGTTCCGTTTAATGGATTTGTATTCAATAAAAACAAGTTAATAATTATTTGTGAATTAATAGTGACTAACTTCAGTACCAAAATAATACGTAGTGACGTTAAAATATAAAATTTGAGTAGGTGCTAAGTTATTCTACAAAACCTGTGAATGATAAGCAGCAGTACTGGTAAATGTAGAACTGATCTTGGTATAACTTAAATCATATAATTAGACACTCGATTTTCATTACGTATCTGCAGTTATATATTCATAAATATAATTCTAACACAATACGATTATATCAACTGGAATGTTTTGAGAGGGCCTGCCTAATTTCCTATTATATTGTAAACAAGATTATCAATCAATGTCAAACTGTCCAGGAAATTGAGAAATGTTCTGCCACACACAGAACAATGAAACTAATTACGGGCCTATAATCAATATTGATCAATTAAGATGAAAATATCTTAACAAGGTCAGATTCAGAAGATTTGATTTATTAAAACTTCAAACTACATTCGAAACCATTGTAAATGCAGCATACATTTATGTAAGTTCATATTTAAAAGGAAGTATTTCCTTTCAATTAATGCTGATTAAAGTAGAGGTGACGACACAATAATGTTTTAAAGTATTTAAGTCACAACGAATTAGACAACGATTGTAACAGGATGGTGGTCCATTATTAATTTTACGCCGTAATAAAATCACTTTGTAAAAAATTAAATTAAATTTGACCTCAGTGTTTGAATACATAAAAATTAAGAACACTGAAAGGAAATTTTTAATTAAAAATATTACTCAAATATTTTAAATCTGACTGAACCATGAAATGAGTGTACATAAATCTGATCTGTCGAAGATAATTTTTAAAACTATCCAAAAATTCGTGGCACTTATAAGATTGTGTTTACATTCGACACATAAGTTGTTGGTTCTCTTCGTCTTGGCTACCTTTATGTCTTTCACCGCGGATAAGGCATCATTATCGCCATAAACTTGTGCTTCAATTTTTCCTTTGAGCGTCTAACCATAAAATATATCGTATTTTATGACACTAAGAATATCGGAGAAGGAATACAGGAAATCAATACCAAAATATAGTAGACAATTTTAAACGCAGAAAAATTAAATAACAGTCAGAAAATTTCCAAAATAAATATAAACTTCATAAACAATATAAAAAAGTATTTATACTTGTACAGTACAAACAAAATCATTTACTTAAGATTATTATTTAAAATTGATGGAGAATACATTCCCTAAAAATTTCACGTAATTAATGAAATTATAAAAATCATTTATTGAGGATAATTCCAGAAAGGAAAGGATTATTATTTCCAATTGATGGAGAATACATTCATTCTGTGTAAATGTCTCTTAATTACATAAATTATAAAAAAACACCATCTGTGTGACATAAAAATCATGATTACAAAAAAAAACACAGTTGGGTATTGGTGTACTTTAACATCATAATTTTTATGTCAAACAGATGAAAATGTCATTGCTGCTGGAACTTGTTTCTCAAATATTTAAAACAGTACATCGAAACACGTGTTTGGGAGACCAGCTTAATAGGTAATGAAATGCAATGATAAATAAGATATATAGCCCATTTAACTGAGTGTAGTGGCATAATTACATCACGCAGCTTTGCCGTTTACTTTCAATACTTTCGATTTCTGCAAATCAGTGTTAAATTAAAGTTGTTGTGCTGGAAAAAAATAAATTCGATTTCCAAATGATTGCTATTATGTAGCTTTCAAATTCGTGCTGCAGCAATCCAAGCCCCTGTCACAGGAAATTACTTTACTGATTAAATTTGTAATGCACCACAGATCAAACATTTTTTATGCAGGTCTGAGGGAACACTGCTTCAGTTTTATTTGACAGTGACTAATCAATTAAGGTTTTCTGCGTAAAATCGTTCAGGAACGTTTATATTTGGATTTTACCGGCGCTTTACGGCATCAAAGCCTGACCCCCGTCCACCAAATAAGAGGATTCGCGATACAATAATAAATAATCGAAGCAAATGTTCTGCCAAACAAGATTATGAATGTCCCGGATTTATTTGAGTATGAAATTAACCGCGATATGGCGTTAACGCGACTCGCCATGCGGCACAAAGCCGACCTAAACACGCGTACAGCGTGTAATTGCGTAGCCAGGTACGTGTGCCTGGGCCTTTGACCTTTCACCCAAATGTTAGCTCACATCTCTCAACGGAACAAAAAAACGGGAAGTATCTTTACTGATATATAGTAATATAACTGCTACGCAGACGAAATATCATCATCCACAAAGAAAAAATTAACAATGCAATAAAACTGTAGGAATAATGTCAACGTAATTCTGTAGGTTTGACTACAAATAATTTTCTCAACGTAAGATATTGAAGTTATCAGACTGACTTTAAGAGTATGTATATGAAGAAGAAAATTCTGTAAATATGTGGACTTACCAGATAGGTTACTTACTAAATTTTTTTAAAAAAAATTTCAGTAGCACAGGAAAATTTCAAAGGGCTGACCTTGTATTTAATTCAAATGGGGTGTTGAATTAATTGGAATATTGAGACCTAGATTGATATTGAATTCACTAATCTGGGAATCTCTAAGCGCTTTTTTAACATTCCCAAAATTATTTAAGCTAAATTTCCTCGACCAAGTCTTGGAAGATGATTGGTGGCAGTCCCAATTACATTAGAGCCCACGTTTGATCCAATACTTCTAAAATGGTTCAGAGCATTTGAGGATGAAATAGTTTTTAACTGTCTGAAATTTTTATTCCTACAGATCTGCCTTTAAGCGGGTCATTTCTGTGAGACATGCGTTATTGTTCACCATCAACAATTCACATGCACGGCCAATGAGTTGACTTGAGATTTGCATCTCTCTCTCATCTTGCTGCTCCAGGAATTTATTCATGCTCCTGTAATAAATATTAAAAATATTGATTATAATCATGCTTTATGAAAGTCTGTTCTTTATCATTTATTTAACGACATCATACTGTTAAATATCATAAAATAAACTTGTTTGTTTTTAATTATAGATATAATTTATTCATTTTCCTGTCAAATACATGATTGAGATGAATAATTATTTAGAAATTTCCGGATAATAATCTAATAAGTTAATTATATGTAAACCACATTTTGCAGACAGATTTTATTACGGGGACCATTTCGTAAGGATTTTTAACATTTATCGTCATGTATCTTAGATGAATGAGAAAAGTTTTTTTATTCTACTAACCAAGTTATTTAAACCCTGTGTTACATAACGATCACCTAAAGATATTTAGAATAAGACAAATATTTTCAGGAACCTGATTTAGAAATATATAATTCTTGTTTTTATTTTTCATTTTATTAAAAAAGAAGCATTACTACAGACAAAAAATACTGCGATTTAAATTTTAAAAAACATTAAAATTTCTCCAAAAATTAGAAAAAGAAAAATATTGCGTCGAGACAAAATGGAGGATTTAATTTTTGTAATTGGAAAGAAAAGGTACACTTTTTTTTAGAATTGTACGCCATGTAGTATACCATGCAGGGGAAATTCAGTAACGTCACAGCTGAGTAATTCTTCAGCTACAAGTGCCAGAGCCGTGTTCCAGACATTATAATTATAGTAATCGCTCTCACTTCCACCGAGTGCGGCTATTTTTATCAGAATTTCATCGCGGTGGTGTTGCTAAAATTACCTGCCAAGATGCGTTGAAATATGTGGCGAGAAATTGGTGGAACGCTCTGCAGCGAGGAATGTATTTCGCAACTCCGCACCGCCACATCCGAGAAATAAAATTCAGAAGAGAACGTACAATAGCTCTATTGACAGTCACCGGCGCTACAAATAAATGAGAATTTTTTTTCCCCGTTCATATAGTTCCGCTACGTTGTCGCCAAAGCAGGAAGTAATTGATTATTCATCATTATTATACATTATATTTCCATGAGTTCATGAAAAACAACTGAATTGATGTCCTCTGCATTCTCTAACACACTTTTTAATTACTATTAGTCTTAATTCTGTTGACAAATTTCATTTCGTTATTACTTGCCATTCAAATCATGTTGACCATTGCCTAGAATGAATTATAGAATTAGTTATACTTTTAATTAGAAACCATATTAAATGGTTATCAAGATATTACAAAATAGTCGGGTAATAAATATATGTTTTCCACTTTGTCGCGCGATATTCGGCCAATTATATACATGTTATCGTTGTTGAAATATATATATATATATCTTTCATTGCAAGAAATTCCTGTAAATGTACTATCCTGACGCATCACGGATCACGTCACGGTCATTGCTTATATGAATTTTACCATCATATTAAATAACTCGTTATAAAATAATAATTTGTGCCAAATTCATTAAATTGCGAAAGTAAATGGACATACAAGTGCACTCAGAGAAATGAGATTATGGCCGTCAAGAGAAAGGATAATTCGTTTTTAATAAACTTAAAATTTATTAATCACATTATTATTATCCTGATCGCTGGTATGTTTCGGAAACCTCTAAGCAGCATGGATGAGATTTTAATCGTTTTGAAACATATTATAACTATTTATAACTAAACAGATTTATCTTGAAGTATTCTTGGTAAAGGTTTACGACCAGGCCGTCCTACAACCTTAAATCAGGATAAAGATGAACGGATTTCTCTTCCAATCAAATTAATATATTTTCCTTAACGTCTAATCTACGGAATTAAACATACTTGTAAAAATTAACATAATTGATAGTAGTTATAATTCAGTGATTCCGCAAATACTGTAATAATTTTCAATACTAAATCATATTGCAAAAATTTATCTCCGCTGTTAAAGTGTTGAAATCGTCTCACATTCACGTGGAACAACAGCAAAAAAAATTTAGCAGCGTCTTCAGAAACAGATTAAATCGCTTTTAAGACAAAGTATTCGTGTAGAAGATTTTTTTACATATATGATAGGTAACAAGATTTAACAAAACTATGATCAAAATAACAAATAAGTATTGAAAATTCAAAATTTTCCAGAGATATAATAAACCAAATTCCCTACTGGTCTTCAGAACATTTCAATACAGCATTACAAAGAGACCAAACAAATGTTTCTTCAATAGATACCTGTTTAGAGGTTAAGACAAATTTAATTATTGTGTTATTAAATGCAAATAAAATATAAATCATATCTGAAATTGAATTAAGTGACCAAAAGGTATTCCAAAAATATTTACTTACTTTTGATTGATTTCAATTCTGGATCACAGAATATAAAACTTGAATTACCTTTACAGTCAAAATATGTAGTGTGATTGAAGGGTATTTTAAGCGTAGAAGAAAATGCGCGCGGACTTAACACACACAATAACGATTTAACGAGGTCTAGCTCTATACGCTTACAGAAGCTGATTCGCTGCGCACGGGTAAGAGTGTAGACAATAAACTGGGCAGTCATCGATCATGCCGTTCACTATAGTCGATCGTAGCGTATCGTATAACACTTTAAATAATGATGTACAAAAGGTAAATTTCAACTAATTCTGTACTTCCCTTTTAATCAATATTATTGTTTACCTATATTTCTTATATGTATGTAACTATAGGGAATATTAATATTTATGTTAATGTTCTGAGTAGTCACTTCTGAAAGAAATTTAACAAATTAGAAGTCCGAATTAATAGAAAGAAATTGAATGAAGCCATACTTTCAATAACCTTAATTTGAAATTTATTTACCTGGATACAAAATCTCTTTCTATTTAACGCAAGTACTGTGCGCTTATTTTAATGGCTACATGTCATTCTAAAGTCAGAAATATATCATTAACTGGTACAAATACTGCGACTATAGGTGTCTGGAAATTGCCAATTTGTGTTGTTTGATGACGTGATGCAAGGAAGATAGAAAACGGGAACAAATATCGTCAATGAAGCGTTAAGTAAAGCTTTCCGCGTGACTGCTGCGCCAGCTATACTACCGAAAATTTCATTACAACGTAATGCTATGTTGATTTCTTTTTTACAGTTTGAATTGGGAGTGAATGCATAAATGTTCCGCATAAATGATTTCACCATATTAATGAGGGAGGACAGTGTACCGAATGCTTTGTTGATCTGGGGTTAACAGATAAAGTGATTTGACTAACAACTGACATCACAGTTTCGTCTGCACTATTTTGTTCTCGATGTTTCCATTACCAAATAGAAATATCAATCAAACAGGCATATATTACGAAAAGCACACAATAATGTTGAATCTTGAACTGTAATAAATTACTTTAATCTCCCTTGGAAAATATTCATAGTTTATTTAAATATTGATATAGTAAACTTGATATGCTCAAATATTAATATATCTAAACTTAATTGTGACCATGAAGGATGATTTCAGTCCTTCAGATTAGATTGAAGTAGGAAAAAAACGGAAGTTTACCACAATACTGAAACGACGAACTCAATATTTCTACATATTCTCAATAAATTATCCTAATTCACTTCCACATGGATTCATAAAAATCTATGTTTGGAATCCCTTATTTAGAAAACCGACTAACATACTGCGATCGCTCAATTAATTCCTGAAATCGCTTGTGGGTAAGACAATTGTTGTAAATATTTTCTCAATGTTAAATTCCTTTTGTAACCTAAATTTAGTTCCAAACATTTTAAAGGAGACGTTATTCTTAATTTTCATTACTATATAAATATGGAATTCATGTAAAAAAATTACCTAACATTAATACTCGTTACAAAAATTAAACATCATGGATACGTTTAAAAATAAATAACTGCTAAATAAAAATATTGTTTATATTATTGTAAATTTCTTAGATGAATTTGACAGTCATAAATTTCACATTTATTACAATGCGAAAGCACAGGTTAGGACCGAAGAAGGGGGTGGTTGCAAATTGTCAGAATAGGAAACAAGTCCGACATATATCACGATTCGTGCGGAATGCACACGACAATGATCTATCGAGGTCAAGCTCAAGGCGCCTACTGACACTTATTGGCTGCGCACGGGGAGTGGGTTGGTACCTACACTGAGTGACACTACACTCGATAGTCATGGTACATGCGGGCTCACTATAGTATATCTGGTACCAAACCGACCTGCCAAACGAGATCGATATATTTACTAAGCTGATAAATGTCTCGATTTTAACAGATTATTATGGTCAACATAGACTGAAATCTTCAGTTTATTTACAATAAACGCATAAATGAATAGGTTCATTAAATTTTCTATCAAGATATATAAGGCATAGGAGGAATGGAATAATTGATTCAGAAGTAGTGATAAACAAAATGGTTGTTTACTTCATTAGTAACCATCGCTGTTCGGCCTTGTCTGTTTTCCTACGTTTCGCTCGTGAAATATGAGAATTCTCAAGGCTAGGCCAATACTAATGCATCTAGTTCGCTTCCCCGCCTAAATATTTAGCGAAATCACATTTGATTCCGACCAGTTTGTTGTTTAGCAGAATTTTTCCCCTCTGATTTTTGACCCTGATGTAGGAAAAGGAGAAGGAGCAGGAGCAAAGGTCGCATCCATAATTTCCGTTAAAACTAAAGTTGTTTTGAAAAAGCAGTACCCACCTAATCTTCAGTGCCCTGGCAAGTATGGTTGTATCTTCCAGTTGTATTTATTTTATGTTCCTCTACGGCGGACATTTTATACTTTCGCAATCAGTTATACCGTTTATGTCCTTTAATACAGGATTTAATTCACCGGACCAGTTTCAGGGTTGTATAAATTTCTCATTCTCATAGTTTTGGATCTATCCCTATTAATAATAATTTTTACCCGTCTGTCTCAGGCTAGGTCGTGTGCAAACTCGGAGAAAACAAACCTGTTCCAGTAGCCCCAAAACTATGGTTATTAATGAAGTTTCAACGGTCACGAAAGCATCAGTGGCTGTGTTAACTGTTTGAAATTCAGTCTACGTATTAGAGTATTAAGTAATTAAGAATTTCCTTTTTTTTTAAAAAAAAGCAAAAGACAACAGAAAACCTTATTGCAACCCGCTGAAGAGGGTGGTGTATTTATTATCATTAATGAATCGAGTTCAGTATAATTATTACATGGATTCATTCACATGATATTGGTTTCCGCTAACCGAGAAACAATGGGATCTCCTAAACTCGGGGAATAATTATAGAGGCGGATACCGCAATAGTCGTGTCCATGATTGCGAAACCATTTATTGCATCTGTTGAATCACTGCTACCGTGGATGAGCCAACCTCGTCGTTGTGTCTACTCGAGGAGTAACGTCTGTATCCTACGATAGCACGATGAAGAATGAAATTCTTCGGAACACAACAGCTGCGAGGCAAGTCACTTTTCTATCGACCTTTTTGGTCGATCTTCTTGGACCACGAGATATTAATGGT